>BPUM01000038.1:817500-1417500 GCA_020521455.1 Prunus kanzakura | reverse complement strand
AAGAAGAATTAAGAACAATCTTAGTCGTAAAAATATACTATGTCGGGACAGTTTCACTTGTCAGTAAGTAGATTACCCTTTTAGTCAAGTTAAAGCTGCTGAATCAAGTACACATATCTCTTCTGCTTAATTTGACTACATAGTTGCATCTTATAAGATGAGAGTTGGATTAAGTATATGCGTCTCAGGGGCTAATAAGTGAACATTGCAGCTAGGCTAGCTCTTACAGTCTCGTGTAGTCATACCAAAGACCTTGGACTGAATCTCACCTCACCAGCGATGGGAGATGTTATGGGATGAAAGAGATTATCTCTATGTACCCCATAGGCCCAACAGGCCTCTAGTGAACCCTTGGAAGGAAAAGCATTGTGAGATATAGTGCTGTGTGGTCTGCGTTGTGTTCAGATCTCAATGATGTTATAACAAGAGAAATTTGTTGCAGGATTTGAAATTTCGGAAGTTAGACTTATAGAAATACTGTGGGTAGCAAACAAAAAAAGTTTTTGCGACATCTCATCACAATGAAGGTTTTTTGGATTATGCTCATACTAATGTGGCTGGGCCTTTTATGCGTTGTTTCCTGTGGTGGTTTAGTTTAGTTTATCAGCTTCTTGATGATTAGTTCAAAAATTGATAGGTTTACTTAATGAGGAAACTAGAGGTATTTAAATTGTATAAGCAGTGGAAAGAGAAGGAGAAATCAGGCTGCTAGGTAAGTGAAATGCCTTAGTTGTGATAATGCAAAGAGGGGGAATTGCCCAAAAAAATTCAGTGAAGAAGGCTCCATAGAAAAACAGAGATGTAAAGGTGAGGAATAGACCCTTGTTTTATAAGGCTAGATGCATCAGGTTCAATGCAGGGTAACCCAAGAGTTTCGGGGTTGAGGCCGTCAACCAACAGTATTCTTTATCAACAGATCACCAGCTGCAGGTACTGGTTTTAGAGTTCTAGAACAGATATAGACAGGTAAACTGATTAATGATGTACAGCATACATCCTTCACAATTAATAATCAGTATCTAACAGATTGAAATTCATGATACTCATCATTAGGCTTCTCTGTCCACACTGCTGATTTTGTCTCGGGACATCTGGATAACCTTTCTCGATCCTGACTATTGTAAAACAGGAAGTACATAGCTTAGAATTGAGTGATCTGTTCTCTTCTATCGTCAACAACGGAAGTTTATTAGCCATGAAATACTAAATAAACGTTTATTTCAACCAAGGGTTATTTAGATTTTTTATTTTTATTTTTATTTTTTATGAAGGGTCATTTAGATATTGAATACTAACTTTGTATGTCTTCTCAACAGGTACTGTTCTTCACGTGAAAACTTGACTATTGACCATGTTTTGCCAATTGTACGTGGTGGAGAATGGAAGTGGGAAAATCTGGTAAGACAACCAGTTTCATTAAAGATTTAAATTCTTCTTGCATCAATGATTATTCCCAGACGCCGTAGTGGTGCTTAATTCTCTCACACTTTATGTGTGCGGGTGAGTGAGAGAGAGAGAGAGAGACATGTTGGCATTAGATCTCAAATAGTTTAATTAAAACTAGAAACTGTGTCTTGCAGTGGATTTCAGCTTCTGCATTTTTTAATTGTGATCACAAGTTTGAACTGCATCATATAAAGTACAGTTCAACTTTCAGTAATGAGAGCATATTTTTAACAGGAATGAGCCAGGGTACATGACCTTTTTTCTTTTTTCTTTTCTTTTTTTTTTTTCCAAGAGGGTACATGACCTTCAACTGATTATTTACTGTTGGGCTTATCCAAAACCTTTCTAAGAGAGAGGATGCTCCTTTCCATCTACCTTGTATAATGGATGCCACATGATCACTGAATTGCAGAAGCATTTTGTTGCTGTTTTTTCCCTTTTCTTTTTCATTCTCCACCTGATTCCTCTGGAAACCCTGCTTTGGAAGGAGAAAGTCTAACCTTGAACTTATTGCAAAGAAAATGTAAAATAAGTCCCAACTCGCTGCTTACATGAGGCCTACTTCCTGAATCCTTCTTTCACCATTCAGTCATATTGTGATAGAGCAAATGACGTCGAAGAAAATGAGTGTTGGATAATGTGTATTTGGGCCATTCTTCGGTGTATCTTCTCTCTATCTTTAACCAAAAGAATGAAGCTGGCTGGTCTCTCTTTAGAGATGGAGGCGTCGATGTTACAGAAACTTGTTCAATCCTCCCGAATGGGGTGCGGATCCGACACCGCAGGTAACATGAGTTGGCGAAGTGACGTTAAGCATTCCTAGCGGTACAAAAAGAGAGGCCGTGATGATATCATCTACATCTGTACTGCTCCTCGTGGAGTTGATCGTGCATTTTGCGGGTTCTGGAAATCCCACAAAATGGGACCCAAAGTACTCAGCCACTGGGTGCCGAAAACCACATCACAACCACCCAAGGAAATTGCAAAAAGATCCTGCATCCAACCAAATCTTTGACCAGGGAACGGGAGAATCCCAACTACTGCTGGCTGGCCAGCCAAGTAAAAACCAAAATGTAAAAGGTTACCAAACAGGCCCATAAGTGAAGTGGTTTCTGGTAGCTTTGGTCCTAACCAACCACTTCTGAACACTAGCTTAATGATCTTTACTGATGTGGTTCTCCTGTTGATGCATAACAGGTCACTGCATGTGCAAGATGCAACTCGAAGAAAGGGCAGAAGACACTAGAGGAAGCAAATATGAAGCTCACTAAAGTCCCCAAGGTATTTTGATGTTTTGCTTGTTTGGTATAATATCTTTTCTTAAATGTAAATGACACAAGTGAGTCTGGCTACAAACTTGATTACAAGACTGCATCCAACTGATCTCGCAGGCTCCAAAAGACTATGACATACTTGCCATACCGCTGACCAGTGCCGCAATTAAAATGCTGAAAATGAGAAAGGGAACTCCTGAAGAGTGGCTCCAATACTTATCAAAGCCTTCTTCAGAGCCATGACATTCATGGATTGTTGCAGTTGTACATTTATGTGCTTCGTCCATGTTAGATATGTGCTCACCCTTGGTGCTCAAGTCTCCTAAAAGCACATCATTGCTGATTTGCTTTATTTGCCTTGAGAATTGTAAAATATTCATGTATAGTAACTCAATATCTGATCTAGTATAACTCTACCTTGGTTTAGGCCTTTATTGTATAAATTTGAAAGGTCAAAAACCTATATTTGCAACATCATGATGATGATAAGTGAATTCAAAGTTGTACACGAGATACATGATCTCAAAAATATATTCCTAAATTCGAAGTTGCCCAGCCCTAAGGCAGGAGAAAAATTTTCTATGCCCCCTCAACTTCAGTACCCATTCAACTCCTAATTCCGGTTTGGGCCGTTTTGAGTGTAGTAGAGAATTTCTTTTTTTATTTTTTGGGTCGAAAGAGTGGAGTGGACGATAACCAATCAAGGAAAATGTTGGTGAAACTTTCAAAATACCAATAAACACCCTTTGTTAGAAAAATTAGTAAAATTAAGGAAGCTACAGAAGTTAATGTTAGTGAGAAGCAAGACTAACAATTGGGTCCATGGATTTTTTTTCTCGAAATCATTGATTTTAAGCGTTTATAACTATTGAATGGAGTTTAAAGGGGATTATTTCTCATTTCTTTCTTTTTGGTTTGTCTTGTTATGCAACTAAAATCCAGGGGTAAATCCAGGGGTTATGATTGTTCTTGGAATGTAATAAATCTTCAAAAAGAATTTTCAGCTAAAAAACACGTTTTCTGAGTGATTTCCAAACCAGTGGTGCTATCGAGCCTAAAAGTGACTAATTCTCCTTTAGATCACAAATGCATCAAAATACAGGAAGGAAAAGAACCAAATAAATGTACATTTCTTCGTGCTTTGAGCGACAACAAAACAAGTGCACACAAACTCTGTATTGTTATTATAACAAATACTTCTACAATTTTAGCTTAGCACCATCGTCATTGGTTTCCAACGAATCTTGAACCTTACTGCTCTCTTCATGCTGCTCAAGGCTATAACTTCCAATGGCTGCCTCTTCTTTATCTTCTTCTCTTTTATCATTTAATTCCTCTTTTCCCTGCACTGATTTATCATCAGGCTTCTCTTTTCCCTGCACCTGATGGTCCACTATATTGACTCCAACTGATAGTTCAGCATGTTCAATACGATTTGGTTCAGATGGCATATGTTCAGTCATTTGGTCCGGCCCTGCTACAGTACCCTCTTGTCTGCACACCACTTCCTCATCTCTCTCCCGATGCTGATCACCACATGGCTCGATAACACCGCCCTGTGGGAATTTCATACCATCAGGGGTTTCAGATATCACCTCCCCTTCACCAGCCTCTTGATGACCTGTCTCGTTGACCATCTTTACATTGTGGAGAGGTTCCGAAATAGAATCTCCATTATGATCACTCCCTGTATTCACTTCCAAAACAGAAACTGTCTCACCCAGGTCGGGTTCTTCCATGTTGCTTTCTACTTCTGATTCACTTTCAGCTGCATTTGTAGTGGCAGGAAAAGACTGGAAAGCTTCCCAATCATCTTCATCCTCTTCTTCCTCTTCTTCCTCTTCAATTCTTTGATCATCAGAAACTGAATGTGTTGTGGTGGCTGACGGTGGACGAGGTTTCTCTTTACTTGCCTCCATTGGCACTGGTAATTTTATCTCTAATGATGGAGTTGTGGGCTTCATCTGTGTTGCATTATGCTCTTGTGTCACAGACGCACGGATGAACCCCTGAAAAGAGAAAAAGGGATCGCATTGAAAAATATAATTTTTGAACCTATCCAATAATGTAACTTTAGATCCAGGGCAACATCAAAAAATACCAGTCTTCAATCTTCAATAGCAAGAGCACCCAACAATCATCATATGTTCATTTTAATCTTTACAAATAATATAACTTGAGATTTTTTGTAAAGAACGTGTATGTAATTGTACACAAAGAAACAAAAAGGAAAAAACACCTGAAGTTGTTGCCGGTGTGCTACAGGCATAGACAGCAACACATCCTTGAAGTGAACTGCTGAGGAAGGAACTTGAGCAAGATGAGAAACAAGCCTTACCGCAGTGCTTCTTAATGTATTGATTTCCTGTCAATGATGCATAATTTAAAAAATTATCAGTCGAAGTGATGAGATGCAATGTAAATTTCAGAGGCTGCTTATTATATCACCTGCGAAGAACCTTCTTCTGAAGCCTTGAAAACCACGACTACGGCTTCCAGGAGTAAATTCATAAAACCTCTCTGACATTCACTAGATGTTGAAAGTGTTTGCAGCACTACTAGGAGTCTTAAGCATTCACCAGCAACAGTTGCTGATTTTTCAGTTACAGGTTTCTGTCAAGAAAAGAAAAGTAGAGCTCCTTCAGAATTACAAAATCAAAGACAGAAAAGGAAACAAGGTTATAATTTGTAAATGCAAAAGATATCTGAGAGGATATTCAGAAACACCTTTAATGTATTCTGGATTATCACAAAAAAATCGGCAGCAAGTTCCCCAACAAAAAGCATTGAAAAAGTGCTGTCCTCCACATTTATGGATTTTTGTACCAAACCTTTTAGCACTTGTAACCCAATTGTTTGAACCTGTGCACAAAATTGTTTTTCAGTTGTCTCATGCTTGGAAAAAGTGACCATAGTGGTATACAGCATGCATATGGATGTACCTGTCTATTTGAATCAGAGAGTACAGTTTGGACGCATTTGGTGCAATATTTAAACATAGTATAATAGACCAAATCACCATCTGTATTCTCTTCAAGATAATCCATTTCATAACCCAGCTTTGCAAATGATATAATTTGTTCAAGAGAGAAAGCAAGCTTCGTTTGCTGTAATACGTGCAAGTCAGAGCTCTTATTCTCCTGCAGATGAATGCACTTAATGCAATCCTTGGTCAAGTCAGTGATCACATTCAAACAAGTTCGCAGTATTTTACGCATATGAAGAATACCATCTTCACCAACACCAGATTTATCTGCAATTTGAATTTTGATTAGCCAGAATATACTTTATTAATCAAGAAGCCAATGTTTTACTAACAATTTGGCATAATCTTTAACGTGAATATAGAGGAAAGGCAGGAAAGGAGCCTCAAATGGATGTTTATGTGAAAAATTACGTGGGAAAATAATTTGACAACAAAGGAAATGGAGCAATGTTCTTTTTACTTACATTAGATAAATAAAGACTCGTCAGATCAGTTTTATTATCAGAATACTCACCATCAATAAATCTTTTCAATAATAGACCTGTGCACTTGAAAAACTCGTCCACCTTGGAGAAACAAAACTCAGTCGAGGCTTCTCTGATTCCCTTGTAACCAATTAAAAGAAACGCTAATGCCGCTGATACTAGTTGTGTCTGCATCTCAAAACACGCAATTAGTGAAAAACATGAAAATTAGCAATTAACAGTCATTATGAAAAAATAACAAGGCAAATTATAACATTAGAAAGCATGCCTATACAATATAAATAAACACATAATGAAACTCAACGACAGTAATATGTAAGCCACAGAAAATATACACCTTACCCACCTTTGGTTGAAAACAGTTAACAAGTGTTTTTGCGGTGATAAATAATGAGGAAATCAAATCCTCCCACGGTTTGTCCAGAGATGATGTATTACTACAGAACACAAAAAGTATGAACCTTCAGCTAATGGGTAGTGATATCAGAAGGTTAAATTAAAAGACAAAAATAAGGTCAAATGTTTGGTATATTCCAGTACCTTTGAAACACTTTATAAAGGTAAGCCAAACAAAGTTCCATTGCCAAATAGGCAAAGTTGTCCACTTCATAAGAAGATTCAGGGCAGTTCTTCACAATCTATTTAAAGAAAAAAAAAAACTACAATTCAGAATCTGTGACTGAAACATTACACACATAGAACTAGTCTCTTATAAAAGGTCTATATACGCGGATCCCTTTTTTTGTTTTTTTGTTTTGGTTAATACGTGGATCCCTTTTTGAAATTACAACCACATCTCTGGTGCACAGTTTTCTTAACAGATCGAAATATTGAGCCAACTATATTACACAATACAATTCCTACGAAGCCAAAAGTAAATAAAAAGCAACTTATTGTTCTGCAGATCCACATACGAACTTTATAGAAAGACCTAAAGTTTAGCAAAGTGCAAATGGTTCTTGAAAATATATCAGTAGGAGTGTAAAAGGGCATGTTGGCTGTTGCAGCCTGCAGGCAGATGGTACCAAAGGAACTGGAAGAGTAACTTAATACATCTTAACATTCTGAAAGTAAATGACTCACAACCCAATGGAAAATTCAGCCACACTTAATTGGTATGAAGAAAGACTTCACGTGCATCGTCTTAGCTTATGGAAGTTCAACGCAAGAAGCAATGTAGATACTCATTAAAATACTAAAATAAACAAAGGGCTTAAATTATTTAATATATATTTACCTGTGATATAACAGACACTGAAAGACTATCCCACGAATTATCCATGCACATAGAATATGAGAAAACCTGCATCAGTCAAATATGAAAAAAAATTCACAAAGAATATCAAATGCAAGTTAACAGGTGCCCTGTTGCATGGTTAGGGTAATATTTGAAAAACCAAAGCTGTGACTTCACAAATCAAAAGAGACATAAACAGGAGAGACATACAGGTACCACTAATGAGTGGCATGTCATTCACCACCATCATATCCCAATTCTTTTCCATTTCTTAAACAGAGAATTTGCAATTTCAGAGACTGACATTATAGAGTTGGTATTTACTTTCTCTTCTTAAAAAAATTTATTTCATTTTATGAAGAATATGACTGTATGAATAACTCAATAGCATGAGTAATTAATAGAAATCGATTTACTCTTAAAACAATCTACCATATCACACCACTGAGAGACAATGTAATACTACATCTTTAGAGAATGTTTAAAGAATATAAACATAAACAGGGAGGGGCCTCAAAATTTTGAAAAGAGAGAAAATAATGGAAGAACGAGCAGAACTACAAGGATCCAAGGATTTGAAGAAATCAATTAATCACTTTAAGTGTGGCAGTTCTGTTTTCTTTTTCTTTAGATCAATTAGAACGCAGTAAAGCTGTCATTTCAGACCGTATTCAAGATGATCACTTCCTACATAAAATTGCATATGAGAACATGTGGCTATTTTCATGTGATGCCCTATGCACACCCTATATCTTTTGGGAGTTTATATGAAGAGGAAAAGAAACGGATAGCCACCTGCAGCAGTTCTCTGCATATGTCCATAGTGAGAAATCCTGCACTGGCAAACCTTTTCGTCGACAGAAACTGGAAGACCGGTAAAGCAATCTCATAAAACTTAATCCCTGGGGAACATAACTCTTCAGTAGCTGAATTTCCGCCATTACTAGCTTTAATGAAAGAAATTGGATTTTTCAGTTCACCAAGGGTTGAATATTGTCCCTGAAATAAAACAAGCAGAGCAAATCCCCAAAGAAACTGATATTCTTCGGATTCCAATTCAACCATACTATGTTCAGACAATAAGCTGTCCCTTGATGTATTTTCAGTAGTGGATTTTGAATATTCATTCTCTTCAAGATTTATCGGTACGGCATCCAATGCAATTGCCTGCAATATTACTGGCCAGGATTCTTCCAAGCAAGGCTGCAACTTTAATGATACCAGAGGTGACTGAATTCCATCAAGAAATGGATTCCACTGAAAGAAGAAGGAAAGATAAGATAGTAGCCACAAAGACATTAAAAAATTTCATGCATGTAAAAACAAAGGACAAATGCAAACGAGAAAAGCTAGTAGTTTACTTAACATTCAGCTGACCTTTGTCTTGAGATGCAAACACAAGAATACATAACTGTAGTCCTTCAAAACTCTAATCCAGTACTTCCCAAGCACGCTTGAACTCTTTGAAAATAACGGTAACAATGCTAGATATTCATCTGGAACCATACTATGGTCTCTCCTCAAGAACGCATATGTATAACATTTGAGAGAGGCATGAGCAGCAAGAAGTCTTATCTTGATCTACATTACAATTAATCAATTAGTTTTTCCTCTAAAAGGTAAAATGGATTCATTCAATCAAGAAAAAAAGTTATCAATAACAATTGAATTTATATACCTTGCATGAGACCCATTCTGCAAATGAAGGATAATACAGGTCCTTGAAGTCATTCAATGGTCGTGAAATCAATGCATATATGCGTTTAACAGCAATCCGATCGCCCTTGATTATTCCGCTAGTCAGTATCTGTAATTTTCACAATCCACTTTTACACTGTCTTCTACACTAAAAAATTAATAGGAAGACAACTTGGAAAAGTTAAATCTTATTTGTGTTCACTGAGAACCTTTGTAGCGAGCTGGAAGCCTGCTTCCAATAGAATAGGGCCAGAGGACGAATCTAAGGCAGTGCGGACTGCAGATACTAGCTGGGCCTGAATTTCATATAGAAAGATTCACAAAATTCAAAAGTAAAAACCCATCAAACTTCCCCCGATCCAAATAAATAAATAAATAACTGAAATGTCCTGTCACATAATTCAAAAATAAAAACCTATCATAAGACACATCTTTTTGAGATTTCAAACGTAGGTCCTGAAATCTATTGGAAGCACGTGAAAGAAAATAACAACCACTCGTGTCACTATACCTGATACTGTTCCAGTAGGAGGTGTCCTGGTAGCTCCGGGTCAGGTGTCTTTTCAAACTGTTCCCAGCATCACAAGACAGAAATAGTTATGAATAAAAGGCACTACATGACATAAGCAACAAACAAATAGGAAATTTTTAAATAGAAGACTTCGCCCAACAGAATGGACAATACAGTGTTTTCCCTTCTCAGCTCAATGGGGGGGTGTAAATTAAAAGACAGCAAGACAGGAAAGGAGTGGTAATGCTTAAGAGAAACTATACTTCCATTTCAAAGATTATGATAAAATGAAAATAGAAGTCAAAAAACTAGACTGTTAGAAAATATGATGTGTAGAAGAGGTATTAAGATATTGAAACATGATTTTCAATTATATTAAATAATTATTTTCTTTAAAATTCAGGAACAAGACAAAGCCAAGCAAAGTTGGGGCAAGGCTTGAACTTTTAAGAGCTCAACCATAACTCACATCTGTATTTACAGATTTCTTTATTCCTACAGTGTACATGTACCACTTGCACAATTGCACACCCGTACAGCTAGTTATTTCGACCCCTAATAACATCAGATCACACACTTAAACAGATCCCCTGCGAAGAACATATTTGGAGCAAAAACATAGGTTTTCTCTCAATTAGTAATTAAGAAGCATAATGAGCAAATTTAAAAATAAAATAAAAATCATTTACGTACACACTAAATTTTCACAAACAAGTGGTGCTGCAGCGATATATACATACATATATATAAGTAGAATAGGCACGTCTGATACAAATTCACCTTATCTGTAATGGTACTCAGAAGTCCTACACCAATTGGCTGCATGTTTTCAAACTGGATCGTGCTTATCTATGAAAAGTAACATGAAAAGAATGTCAACTCTAACATGCATTTTGGGCTTTGATATGTCATGTAATAAAACACAAAACAAACTTCACATCCAGCACCTGGTAAGCAAGTGCTATAAGTTCTTGTATATGGAGGACGAGCCAATCACCAGAAGCCTGTCCATTAGTAGGTTGGCTCCTTGCAGCACAAAGATCAAAATGAACTGGATTCTTTCCAACAGCTCTAGGTAGGTAACTCAAACACCTACATTGCAACAAACTACTAAGTTAACTAAACAAAGAATACAATAAGCTAAGAAAAAGTTCATGACTAGTTCTTTGAAAGGGAAGAGGGGCTTGTGCCTTGGTAAGGGTTATCTAAAGGCACAGGCTATGCACATTTACATCTTTCTTCTAGTTCGTATGGTATGCACACTACTATTTTATGCTGAAAGCAATTTCTTTCTTCTGATTTTAAATTGAAACTTTTAAAATCATTCATGAGTTTCTTTAATTATTATTTTCTTGATGTCCATAGCAATAATACTCTTAAGTACTTCTCCTGCTGCTGGACTTTCTTGTTTCTTTTTTCTTTTATTAAATGTTCCATTTCTGCCTAGTGGAATCTCGTACGACACATACACTCAGGTTGCATTCTTCAACACGTGTACAGGGCACTTTCTGATGCTGCATGTGTGCAATAGATTTAATGCATGGAAAAGATCATCACATACTCAGCAGCAAAAACTCTGGTTCGGTATCTGAGGTGTTTATCTCTATTAAGAAAACCATGGGGCATGCCTGTAGTGCTAGAAACCATGTTCTCATCGTCTTCTCCAAAATTTAAACTTGGGTCACCATATGTAACCTTTGAAGGATCATTTTCTAAACTGTTACTACTATCAGCATTTCTCCTCATTGATGTGGCAAGAATCTGAGAAAGATTTCAACAATTCACTGCATTAGGACTTACATTGTCAAAGAAACAGCATTGAGTCGTCATAACAGAAGTAATTCTATTTACCAGGACAGTACAGTTTATAGGTATACATATTACAAAGTCTTCTTCCATCAAGAAAAAGAACATGCTCTTTAATCAAGAAAACTGTGGATTAAACTGATTTACGAGTACTATAAATCTTTAAACAAGAACCAAGATCAATGCAAAGAATATTCAGATATAGTTTACATCCAATATTGTTGAAAACGCTACTTTCTATGACATTCCAGGAAAAAATAACAAAAAAAAAGGAGCTTACCACATTACGACATATTGATATCCAATGAGATGGACAGGAAGGGGATGACGCATAGAGTAATCGCATTATTGTGGTGCGCACCAGATCCCCTATCCTACAAGGAAAGAAACAATCTAAAGCATAACCATACTGGGGGATATAGATAAAATTTTAGGATGAATGTCAAACAAAAGATAGAAAATAGAATACACTACAAAAAACCAAACTAAAAGTGAAGTAACAAGTGTGTAGAAGAATTTTCTTAACATACTCAGAATCAGTTTCTTCATCCAGCATATGAAATAATTTCTCTTCTATTTGCTCAACAACAATGGAAACCTGTATAATAGAGTATCAGGGAACGATCCGACTTATTGTGATCAGAATTTTCAATTTGACGATGGAAAGTAACATGAGGGCATACCGGATCTTTTTCAATCAGATGTCGTAGTGTGGAAACAGCTAGATGCCTTAAAGCTGGCTGCTTGAAAAAGAAAAAGAAAAGGTAAAGCTAAGTACTATGGAAAGAAGCAGAATATACAAGCATAAGAACTTCACCGGTCACAGAAACAAAACCTGTCTTGAGGACAAAGTAGGTAGAAGAGTTTGCACATGGGTGTGCACCGAAACAGCTTGTGGAGCAAAAAGAACAAGCTGTTGGGTAAAGCGTACACTCCTGCAAGAATCATAGGTTTTGAATGGAGCCAACTTCTATTCTCTAACACAGAACCAAAACCAATGACTGCAGAACAGAACATATTACACGAAAAACAGACAAGGGTTGAAGAAATTGGACTACATACTCGAGGATAGTTGCTGTTTCTTGCCCAGAGCTTATCTCTGAAACAACAGACTAGAAAGAAAAATCAACAAACTCGTCATTCCATGAATTAACTATTATATAAATGAAAAGAGAAGATAGTTATTCTGCTGAGCTTTAAAAAAAAACCTAAAAACTTAATCAGTGTATCCTGGAAGTCAATTCCAAGAATGATACAACATATTAGCATTAAAACACAAGCCCAGTGGCAACGGAAAGCTTCAAGAAATAATACCTTGCAACGTGAAAAGAAAATACTGCCAGGGGCAAGTTCAGGACCAAGAACAGCAACAATAGCATTTATAAGGCGGCCAACACCTTGCTGAAGTGCAACCCATCCATTCTCCTCGGACAAAAGAATGTCCAAAGCAAGGCCAAGTACAGCCTACAAAGAAGCAGAAATGTGACAAGAGAACATTGTTCAGTCAACTACAGACTAACAGTTCATCTGATAAGAGATACAAAATTAAGATGACAGTCTGCTCTAATAACAAAGCCTAACCAACATAGTTGGAAGTTTTCAGTTAGCTCTAAATAAAGAACACCCTAGCAGTTATATATTTAAAATAAGTAAAAATCACTTTTTCTGCACACAACACAAGAAAGATCTAAACTACACCCACGGTAAGACAAGAAAATTGTTGTACCATATTGCACTGCACAAAATTATCAATTAATCAACACCACATCAACAAACGACATTAATCAACACCACTACCTTTGATAGTTTACATACAGTCAATCAGTTATAGAGTCTGACTTTTATTATGAAGTATCACATTGCCTCAGAGATACCAAGGTCAAAGAGCATACCAAATATTTCTATAAAATCACTTGAGGTCTTGAACAACAAAATACTCATGCATCAAAGAAGTAGCAAAATAAAAAGAAAGAAAAGATACATTCTAAGTCAAAGATGTCATAAGTAAATACTCCCATCTCAGTAGCACTGGACGGATACTAACATAAGAAGATATTACAACAGTGGCAAATTTACCTTTCCGTCTTTTGCCAAGATTATATACAGATTATGCCAATGTATAAAGCATTACTTAACACGCTACAATCATCAAGAATATGGTTTACCTGGACATGAGATACATAGGACAAGCCAGCGGCTTCAATAGTTAACAGAAGCCCATGCAAAGACCAGATCTGTAAACCAGCTATTGAACTTTTAGAAAGCAAAGAAATTGAGCTCACAGTTGAAGGCACTAAAGTTGACAATGCCATGCCTCCAGCACTGCAGGCAAAATACAAAAGGACAGTGAGAAAATGTACAACTTCTCACTTGAGATATATAGCTCCCTGTTAAAAGAATCACTAATTTTAAAATATTAAAATTTTAAAACAAAAAATATTGCGAAGGATATCAATTTACCACTGTCCTAAATTCTTCATCTTTAAAGAAAAAATTATTGGAGGACTACACTAGTGAATGTAGGGAAAGGCGAAAAAATTGTTCAAAAAGAAGCTGCAATCTCATCCTAAAATCTGGATGTGATGTAAATACTTTAACAATATATAAACCTACTTTATTTATTCATCAAGTGATCATCACAATTGTCTCCCCCAAATATGACCTACATATCTACTGGAAATACAATGACTAATGAATTGTAACTCACATTTTCAGGAAAATTTAAAATTTAACAGCACAAGGGAGGTACAACCCAAGTGTCACACTACAACACCAACTTTTAGGCATGTATCTGCTTCCGAGAAAAAGATAGCAAAAGAAAGCAATAGAACATGCCTGTCTAAATGTTAATTAGAGAACCAATCAAAGAATATTTCTGTAACTATTCAGAAATTTTGAATAAAGTTGCATTAAACCTTTTTCATGCGCAGACATAATTATTATGATTGATCACATACTTTTTCAACCTTGCAGTAACATAAAAAGGACAACAGTTATTATTGACTCATAAATTAAGCAATTGCATAGTAAATAAACATTGGGTTCTCAATTTAAACATTTAGTCGTATGAGTTCATACACTCATCCTTGACTCAGCTCGAAATTGATATATCTTTTTCAATTTCATGCAGATAGTGGAATTGTAATGGTACTTATATGCAATTGACACCTAAAGGGAAAATGCAGTGGACACAGAGTAATTCTCGAAGAGTCTCAAACGATTAAGACATTTCATTAATTAGAGTTAGATGCCGCTTATGGACCAACTCAGAGCACCTGCTTCTGTCCTCTTAATGCCACCATATATTATCAATTTCAATGTGAAACAAACTTGGCTATCACTTTCAAGCACAATATTCAAAGATGTAAATAATTATGATTTTTATAAGAAACATACTTTCAATAAATAATAATAAAAAATATGAAAGTTACAAAGAGATGTAAATAACTATTAAGAATCATATGTAACTAACATAAACACAGCTGTTCACGCCAACAAAATAATGAGAAAAAATAAATTGAGAAGTTCAATATGTCACCATCGATGAATGCAGCCAAGAGCAAAAGCAATTGATCCAGCATAGTTTGAATCTGTTGCCCCAGTTAGGTCACCAAGCATAGATCTAGTCTGTTTGTGACCCAAAACAATGAATCAGAGAGGGAAGGAGTGAGGGGGGCAAAGGCGGCGAGAGAGAGAGAGAGAGAGAGAAATCTGAGAGAAAACTGAGAACACACTTAGAAAATGAAAAGATGCATAGTCAGCAACATGACAGCATTTAAAGAACATAGGTGATGTTTGACACTGAAATGAACTAACCATTCTTGCTGTAAAGATATCATTTCCAAGACGAGCTAAAAGACCAAGACATTCTGATGAAGCCCTACGTTGTGATGGACAGATGTCTCCCTCTGCCAGAATACTCTGTGAATCAGGATACAAATATCAGTACAGATGTTGTGAGTACGACATTTACAGATCACTAACATATCTAAGTATCTTACGAAAAATAGGCACCTGAAATATGGCCTGTGCTGAATTCAGTATTTCAAGTGATAATGGCTGGGGACGTAAGGAAAGCAAAGCCTGACGAAAGCATTCAAACATGAATTAAGGTCAGACCCTGCGAAGTATGATATAGTAGATAGAAAAGAAGAACCAGCACCTTAAATCCCGAAAGTAACCCCACACATATATTGGTTATGCTAGCTACATGCCATGGTTGCTTTTTTCCAGCTTTCAGACAATGCTCAATCGTTCCAAGAAGTGATAGCATCCCACCACTATCCTGGGATATGAATCCAAACTGATGTTAATAACCAGTCAGTCACTCGTAAGAAAAGGCCAAATAAGACACATTTCCCTACCTGAGAAGCAAACATGATGCCAAAGCACAGGAGCATCTGGTTCACCAATGTCTTGTTTACGGGTTCCGGCTTCATGGTCAAGTTTAAAAAGTAAATATCTATATTGACAGAAACACGTCTCTAGTAACCTAAGTACAGGAGCAGACTTAAATAGCTTTATTATATTAACAGAAGCACAAATAAATAAATCTGACTTACAACAGTAAACAAACCATCAACTAGAAAGAAACAAACCTGAGGAAAGCTAGAAACATCGTTCTCCCAGACACAGGGCATAAGGCCATCTTTTCCACCTTGAAAAGCACGAAGTTCATCTTCAAACCAATCCCTGAGTAAACAAAATTATCAAGAAACAAATATCACATGAATTGAAAAAAAGAATGAAACCAAGAAGAATATGACTGGAAGCTGGCTTAAAACAATCAAATATTAGCCAAACCGTAATGTTGTCAAACTGTATAGACATTAGCCATGAAGCTCTAACCAAATGAAATTAAAATGTTTAGTAAAAGTTTTAGAAGAAGCCCGTGGAAAGGTAGATTTACCTTCCAGGAATCCAGGGACCCAACCATGCATCTCTTTTGTCTAACAGAAACCTCAAGCATGTGCTTTCTTCACATCCAGAAGCCTCTCTTTTATGTTAGCAACAAGGAACAAACAAGTCAGATACAAAAACAACAAAAGTCAATTCAAACATAACAATTTAATTAGGAGTTGACATTTATTTGTCCTCCTTTTCAAGACAGGAGAAAAATAGAAATCAAATGCAAGGTTATGTGACAGTAAAATAGGCAGCTAACTTTACATGAATGGACTTGTGCAAATTTGAAGAACCAGGGGGTGGTCATTCTTATATGCCATTGGATCAGGAAGAGACTGGTAAGCTATTAATGTCCTGACAATAAATATATCCAAAGCAGGCTTCACATTTGGCAGTTCCTTGGCCGCTATCAGTGATATATATAATAAAGCCCTGCATTGCATCACATCTCAGAATTTTTTTTTGAACATAATGTAAAAGTAACACAGCTTCTGACTTCAACTGAAGCATATGCAACGTTGTAACAGCAAGACATGTAGCGTTCAGAACCAGCATTGAATTGAATACACTAGAGAACAAAATCGAGATAAACTGAACTTGCAAAATGAACTTACCTACTAAGGTACACAAGGACAGGCTGAACCAAAATCCCACTATTCACATCATTAGGAGAAAGAAAGCATTTTAAAAATGCGGTAAGTGCATCAATTGCAGCAGACCACATGCTACAACAGGAGAAAGTGGAAGTCAGAGATATATAATTATTCACAAAAGCATAAGTCATTTAAATCAGTTCTACCATTAGAATCAACAGCCCAATTAGGACGCAAACAAATCAATGACAAAGAACAAGTTTTACATGTTTTCTGGATCAATAGCACATGTGGTGTTTTGGGTGATATTTTACATTGGTGGTTTTTTAGAAAATTTAAAACTTATACCAACCACTTGAACTTTAAATGAAAACAAACAGTCAGATATAGGTTATTTAAGATATTTCATATTTCCAGAAAAATATCGAAAATTAATATGAGATTATGTGCCTTATATTTGCCACACTTTCACTGCACAGACAAAGTAAAAAAGCAAAATGTTGAACGATAAGCCTGGCCCAAGAATGGGCAGCAAGACAGTTCACTCGTAGTGCAATGGCATTAAATACATTGATAATCTCAAGAGTTTGGAGACAGATACAGGAAGTGCAGTAAACTGAGAGAGAATTTGAGGAATATAGAATATTTGAACATTCATTAGATAATTAGAAGTAAGGACATAACCCAGTATACAGAAATTAGCACATAGCTTACCGAATCCTACATATCAAATCTCCAGTTTGGGTACTTTCATCGTCTGGATTTCCAGTAAAGAGAGAAGCCCACAAGGAAAGAATATCAAAAACCTGGTCTTCAAGCTCCTGCATGCATGAAGAAGAGCCCCTTAACTACAAATAGTTCCTTTTTATTTCAAGAATACAGGCTCCTTGACTCTGACTTGAAAGGTAAAAGTAGGGTAGGGATGGAATCGGTGATTTGACTGAACACTGCATAGTGAAAAAAATTAAAAGATACAGAGACGATCTTCTACCTCCTTTGGCATAGAAGCTAACAGGGATGACAAAAGTAGCCAGCCAGCTTCTTTTTCAATTGTAGCTGCCAGAGGGTTCCGACTGGATTCATTTATCATTTTCTTTGAAACTTCAAGAATTGACCTGGGCAATCTGGGAGAGACATTCGAAGACTAGATTTTCAGAAACCACAGTTCATGGTGACAGGAAATGGACGCGTGGAATGTAACAATGACCATAACAACATAAATCTATCACCAAATACAAAACAATGGAATTGAAAGGGCAAGATAATAGGCCAGGCAGTATATATGGCATAAAGATAAAAAAGAACGTGAAAACAAAAAAAATGAAACTGCTCCAACAATTGATGCAATGTAAAATGTAAACATTACAGATGTCGACCACCCAACCAATGACCGGTGTGTCCCAAATAGATCTCTCCTTTCATGGATATCAGCACTCTATTGATAAATAAGATGACACCATTACCTAGCAGGGAAACCAAGAGGTAATTTTGGGGAAATGGACACTAGAGCTGCTAATACAGTAGCTTGTCCATGCAAAGAATCAAGCTCTAATTGCAAAGTGCTCCCCTGAAAAACATAAATAAGAGCAAGCTACTTAACTGTTATCATAGTTAATAGAGAACATTCCAAATAATGCTTACAATCACTCATAAAAAATGACACTGAAAAGTTTATCATTATTCTACTGACACAACATCCCTAATAGTGACTTTCTCACTTTAAACTGTGCTCTGAAGACATTGTACTTCAAAAAAAGTTGCAAAAGTTGCACAATTCATCAAGGACCAAGGAAACATGGTAACAAGCAGTAATTTACTAGGGAGACTATACGTAGAAGCATCAACCAAAAGAGAAACAACCAGCTCAGCTCACTCAACAGACCCTTATCTTAAGATGGTAACACAACACAATCTTTTGGGTGGCTTTGATGAAAGGAAATAACATGACTTTCAGAAGCAAAAGTGGATTTGTATAATACTTTGTAATACTTTTTTAACATCTATAGGATAGGGTTAGATTTTGTGCATCGTTATGGACCTCAGTTTCTAATGAAATTAAAGACTGCCATTCTTCTTGTTGAATCTGGACTGCGAGCGAGTTCCTTAGATTCTTTTTGTGTATTTGTTTGAGGTAGTAGCTGTGTCCAAGGGATACATTGCTGTTTCACTGTTCATATAATGTTTGAGTGAACAATGGGTGGACTTCGTGATCACTGGGTTTCTATGGTTATTGTTTTCTTTTCACGGCTGCTGTTCACACTCCGAGTTTGTTACGCACTACAAACTCCATATTTTATTGTTTTCAAGCACGGGCAGGATGAAATTCTGGGACTGGGAACAGTATTTCCCTTTCTTTATGTATATTAAACAGATGATTGAGAGTAAGCTGCTTGAGGAGTATAACATTATGTAAAAGTTTTAAAAAATTTGCAGTAAAATTAAGTCCCTGTGTTTATAATGATATTACTAATCATGAAACAACATAGTGAAGAAACACACTCTTGAATATATGTCACATATATTATCAGAAGATAAATAAATTGACCAGAAAACAATAAAATGAAGTCGGAAAGACATAACAGTTAACTTCACGGCATCACCTTCTCATACGACACATTTTCTCTCAAAGCATTCAGCATGGTCACACCATAAGAAATTAAACCACCAACACAGGTGGGATCAACCTCAGCCAGTGCACGCAATGTCAAAGCAGCCTCAATTCGTACCTGACCAAGATTATCAATTCAAAATTCAACTAGGAGAAATCATATTAATGAAAAGGGCATATAATTTTAAACACTGTTACATTGGGCATGACGAGATAATTTAGTTATCAGGCATAATACGCCATTCACATCAATGCTGCAGTTAAACCAATTTGCAAAATAAATAAAAGATAAAAAATAAACAACAATTGAGAGCAAGAGCCTCAACTCACATGACCACTTCAACCAAAACGAGTAAAAAGAAGAAAAGATTATACTAAAAAAAAAGTAAAAAAACAAGAACAAGAAATGCAAATTTCCTTGGGGTGTCAATTGGAGAGAAACAAGTTGGAACAAAAATCCTATGGATGATAGCTGAACGATTATAGTATGCCATTATATGGACTCACATACTCTCATCTTTATAAACAGATAGCAACTGACGCTGAGAATTTCCAGTCCCAATTATCTATACTCCGATGTTAATGCATTTACATATATAAAGGGTCATCATGCAGAAAGATGTGGATAACTCTTCTGCTGCACAACCCCTTCCTTTTCAGAGTCTGGAGATAACATAATGCATTTATTGCTAGTACACTGTTTATTTTAGTTCCTACCGCTTTTTCACCTATAATATACATAAACCCAGTTCAACGAAGATGATTAATTTGAATTAAACTCGACTTCCAAATTTTTGTTTTGCGCATTTATTGCTAGTACACTGTTTATTCCAGTTCCTACCGCTTTTTCACCTATAATATACATAAAACCCGATTCAATTAAGATGATTAATTTGAATTAAACTTGACTTCCAAATTTTTGTTTTGCTAGGCTCATAGCTAAACAAACCAACTTTCTTACGCTTATGATGTTTATTTGAATATGAAATCCAGAGTCCTGGAATACAGCATCCCCCTTTATTTTTTAATGGGGATTATCTTGGTGTCCACAATTTCCTTCTACTATATATATAACCTCTAACGAACTTAAAATAATGACTTTCCTATTTAAACTATCCCACTTACTTTCGATGAGCAATATCCACACACGTCCAACAGGTGTGGAAGAGCTAGTTTCACGATAGTCTGAATCACTAAACAATAGGACCAAAAACAAAAATCATACCATAACCACAGGCAATCAAACCAAGAATCGAAACGCAACAGAACCTCAAGCCAAAATATCGGTTTGAGAAGTACAGTAATAAAATCAGACTTAGAACATATCCGGAACTTGATGAGCTTCGTTTGAAAAGAAACGATTATATTGATAACAAGAGGATAAGTAATCCTCATGCAACAGTACAGAAGACTAATGTGACAGCAATCCACAACAAGAAAGCTAGAAACACATCAAAACTACAAGGGCTTGTTTAAAGGTTGATCAGAATACATAGCCTAAGCAAAAACAAATGTGACCAGGAAATGCATAGGTTATACACAGCTAAAGGCACGTAAAAGACTAAAAGAGCAACACTGCCCTTATCTATGCACATGTGTTTTCTTGGCCCAACTGCCTCTACTGTAAATCTGACTCTATCAACATGCCTAACTAAAGTAATACTCGAGATAACACCTGTCACAGTCTATGCATAAGCATAATAATCAAGAGTTGTCTGAAACTGAAACACTACTAAGGAACAAAACAAGTCTTGGACAATTGTGATAAAATGTAATATATTTTAAACAACTCCCTGACCATCAAGGGAATAATAAGAACCTTTGGATGTACCAAAGATGTTTGACTTCAAATAGGAAATCAAGAGCTTACAAGTTGAGAAGAATGAGATACTGCTGCAACAACAGTGTTGTCAAGAACTTCTTTAAATTCAACTGGAACCTGCAAATAGATAGAGCAAGCACAATGTAACTAATTAATTACAACAGGAACAACTAACCAACACAGTGTTCTTTCCTTCTATGATGTCAATCAGCAAGAAATACATACAAGATATTACTGATAAGGTCAGCATAGCATATTAATATTTTAATGGAATAATTCCTCAGGTGCTAAATATGTGAATACCATAATCTTTACCCTGAAAAACATTAAAATTTGGCATTCATAGTATACATCATTATAGAGACACTTACCTCTCCCAGTGTTTTCAGGGTATATGACGCAGTACGTAGAGCAGCAATTTTCATGGAAGGACTGGCATCTAGAGACATAAGCTGCAAGTTTCATGAAAATTTTAACTTTACAACAGATAGCATAGTACAATAGGCTGCCATCAGAAGATAAAAGTGAAAGAACACCTTCATGAGAACAAAAAACCAAAAGGAATCATTTTAGAAGACCTGATTTCCAAGAAAACCCAAAAAACTCCTTTGCGTTGGCTCTGTCATTTGATCGGTAACACCAACACGAAGGATATAGAGAACACAAGCCTTGCGTAAAACAAATGAGGGATAAGGGTCAGTAGCTTTATATTTAACAACAAGGAGATTCATGAAGATAAGCAACCAATGAAGTCATTACAGTAAATGATATCATGGATCAATCAGATTTAGATAGTAACAAGATAGTTCATGAACATAAGAGTTTAATTTTCAAATGCATGATGCAGCAAACTCGTAATGCTTCATATACTGACAAGTCCATCATTATTCTGCAACTAAAGAGAACAAAATAACATCACATCCTTCGTACATTAGCATTTTCATACTTCAAGTTCTCTAGAAATGCACCGGTATTTATTTGTCAAATATGCTAAAGCAAATATATTACATTATTCATGCAGGAGGCATAAAGAAACTTGTAGTTTGAACTCACACAAAGAACGTAGCCTCTAAGCTAAGACTGTTTTGAGAAACTTGTTTTGATGAATTCTTTTTACTAAGGCAGAGCTTATAAGAGAATCTACGTTATGTTAAAGAGTTTAAGGCCATGAATTTTTAGAAGAATACCAGTGCATAGGCATCAACAGAACTATCGGAACGAAGCATGTCCATAACCTGAATTGCATAGTTTTGAAGCTCACTATCCGGATGCATGTACTTCAGACGAATCGCCTGCATTATACAATCCAAAGAATAAATAAGCACTACTTACCCAGGCAGAAATGTAAAATAACTACATACCCCACTCCAAACTATGGCTGTCATAGGGCAGATTGGTTTATGGAATTATAAACGAACTAATCAGGTGAGATTGAGAAAATCCCAGCCAAATGTTAACCATTACGATCCACTATTTTCTGATATGTTTTGGTTCAGCCTCTCTGGTGCTTAGCTGGGATGTAGGCCTAAAAGTACTATTTTTGAATTTTAGCAGCATGTGTGCTAACATGAGCCCTTTTATGAGCGAGCAGCTTTCCCCTAAAAGAAGCTTAGGGGGAAGTGTTTCACTTTCTACCATTATGGGGTTTGTTTACACATGTTTGTTTTTCTGCCATTAAAATTAAAAGGTGAAAAAATGCATCTTATCAACAAAGTGCCTCCACAGGAATGGTTGGCAATCTATGTTATTCAGTTCAATTCAAAGGCTCGAAAGACAAGGTATCATATTACATCATATTTCTTTCAGTAATATGATACCTTGTCAGTTTACACCGTAAAGTACTAGGTGTCCAACACACCAAACAGAGCAGGCAAGGTTGGTTTGGGCAGCTTTCTTGGTGCTTGATTATTTTGCACACCCTAATCCAAACCTAAGCCTAATATTAGCAATACAGATGATGTATGCACAAGAGGAAACAAATATGACATGATTCACATGCAAGCACTGACTCCAACAAGACAGTCTCAAAATAAAGCACACCAATCATTCTAAAGTCATTTTGAAAGCTTAAGAAACAGAGGACCGGTTCTGCATACACTTTATCCACTTATTCCAATTTCTTTAAGGACATGAACCCTTCACAACCGATAATTATTGCTTCGGTTCCAATTTGAAAAAATACCTGACATAACGGACGTTAAATGCAATGAAAAAATAGCATAAGAAGTTTTTAATAAATAATCACTTTTCTTGTCAAATAAATACTCGCTATACACGATGGTTTTTGGTAAATGGAATTCAATTACTCGGGATTCAAACCAGAACAACAAAAGGGGAGGTAGGGAAAGGAGAGAAAAGATCCAGATGAAATCATTATCAGCATCTACCTGTAAAAAGAATACCCAAGACAAGGTTATGCCAACTCGGACGTCCTTTGACCGAGCTCCAACTGCACATTGCAAAAATTGTGAAAAGTATTACTAATCCCAGGAATCATGAACAATCTTTCAAATCAACTAGCATGAAAAGGACAAAAATACCTTTTGTGAAAGGCAAAGCTAAATGCCTGTGCAGACCACCTTCTAGTTTCTTCGCTGGAGGAAAAGGTCTTTTTCCCCTCAGTTGAACCTAGGAGCAATACAATACATCACAGTCAGATATTTGACCTAGGTGTATGAAAACTCTAAAATATGAAGAGAAAATACTATGTAAACATATACAGACCTGTGCATGAGGATTCATTCCAAGAGCAAGCAACGAACCCAATGCCTCAGCAAATGCATCACGGACAGATGAAACAGGATCCTCAAGGGCCTACTATAAGCAGCGGCCAAATGGGTAAATACAGAACTATAAAGTTGGCATCTAAAAGATTGAAATCTGAAACTCTTAAAAGTAATACCAACAAAGAACACTTGGCAAATAAAATCATCTACCTTTACGCAATAAGAGGCTGAACTGTCCAGTTCTGCCCCCCCTAAACCCGGTCCTCCAATAATGGCAAATGCCTTCAGACATCTTGCAGCAGCTATTCTAACAAGAAATGATTTATCACCAACTGCAAACCGCATGATGATACGATATGCCTCTGTATATGCTGAAGCAGCTGCATTACCACCAGAGCCTTCCAAAGCATTTTGAAGCATATATAAAGCTTCTTGCCTCACAAATTCCTGAGTTACATGGCATTCAACTTATAAGTACAACAGAACAAACAAAAGGAATATTTTAACCCAAAAAGGAAACAAAATAGGAAAGTTTTTCAATATTCAACCATATCGTAAGCCTACAAGATACTTGGTCAAGTACATTTTAATAACCATTATTTAAAAGTATTTTGACCAATATTTCCAACTTTTTAGGGGAGAATCCAGGTCCATTACTAGTTGGAATAGAAAAAATTCAGTGTGGACACATTGTTCAATCAGTGCGAAAGTTGGCAGACACTTCATTCTTCCCACTTATTTCTTGATGAAAGTTTCACTTATCGCCGAAAGAGTAAATATCCATTAAAAGGAAGAAAAGCCTAAAAATTACAGAAAAGATTGCAGATACAATTAAAATACCTCATGAAACTTGATAAGTTTCGTGGCAATAATGGTTGTTTCAAGTAAACCAGAAGTGATTCGCCTCCCAAAATGTCGATATAATTCACCTAAGCATTGTGCAGCACCTACAGAATTGTATTCAAAAAGAGAATTAAAAAGTAGAAAGAAAACAGAAAAGGGAGAATGCTAAGTACACTCAATCATTCAAACGCCTATTAAAGGATGGCAAGCATATATCACAAAATCTTTCTTTAATAAAAATTCCCTTAGCTCATATAAAGCAACAAAAAAGTTGTTTCTGCAAGTTATAATATCATACAAAAGCACAACATGTGGCCAACTTTGTTGTTTCTCTCGAACTAAATTGTCTATAACATGCAGCACATTACAGCCCTCCAATGAAACTCCTTTCTACTACCAAGAACAAATCTTCTAGTATTCAATGAATTAACAAGTCGACAACTATATGATAGACGCAATACTTGACAGAGCATATCAGTAAACAATACCGAAACATTTGTTATGAGTTAGACCATATATCCAATGTACCAAAGAGGTACATTATCAGTTTACCCAATAAAAAAATGCACATAAAAGTAGAAAACACTAATAGCTCCAGCCATTTCGACTAACCAGCAACTTTTTGTGGCTCATTCCTCCTCCCATCAGAAAGAAAGCCTTGGAGACTGCTTGCTCTGGAGTATATTGAAATACTATCTCCCTTAGCTATAACCCTCGCCATAGCAACTGAAGTCAAGTGGCGGACAGGTCGCCGAGCACCAAGAATAAGCAAGGAATATAGTGCGTCCTCGCATCTCCTTTGCCACAACAAAATGGATTCCTGCAATTCATCAGTTCCACGCCAACTGTCATAGGTCTCCATACACACATAAATCTGTCCATTATTCATAACCAATACTATAATGCAATAGATTTTCAATCCAAGTGTCGATATGCATCACTCGGCCGCTCTATTTCGAACTATTTACAAGAAATGCTGGATCTAATCAGTCAAATTAAACGCTCTACACATATACCAAATCAAATCCTAATTCGTACGAAAGTAAGTAAGGCGTAAAAGTCTGAGTGAGAAAAAAAGAAAAGAAAAGAGTAGGACAAAAGTGGAAGGAAAATCGAGCGAGAGGGACCTTGGGCTCTTCGTCAATGGCAGAGATGAGATCGGAGAGGAGATCGAAGCACAAGAGTGCCTCTGGAGGCTGCTGGGATGCTGAGGCGACTATGGACTCCAATTGCGCTACCAATACGCCGAACTCAGAGAGGGGCGCGTTAGCCATCGCGTACTTCTTCGCCATTGGTGGACGTGGCAGTAGAATGAATGATGGAGGAAGCAAGCTCTCAAGCCACAGAGCACATAATAAGAAACATCAAAATTTTGGGAATTGTATTGAATGAAAAGATGATGCGTCTCTTATACTACGGCGTTGTGGGCGTTGTGGGCGTTGTGGGCGCTGTGGGATGACTTGGGCGATGCAGGTGGTGGTGGGGCGATGCAGGTGGTGGTGGAGCGACAGTGAAAGCAGAGAGGGAGTGAGAGGGAGAGAAATGAGAATCTCCAACCATGGGCCAACCCAACAAAATCCTAAAATGTAGTCCAAAACCATCTCCACAACCCATGTTTGGGGAGGGGGTTGAATTTTAAGTTGACTGGAAAATGGGGCAATATTTGGCCCAAGATTCCAGTCCAAACAATAAATGGTGGAGCCCACTGTGCTCGAAAAGAGGAGGCCATGTGTTGTAGAAACGGGACCGGCTCGGGTGGCGCCTGCAAAATAGGAGAAAATTTTGGTTGCAACGTGAATAGCACTGTTTTGCTATCCCTAATCAATAATGTTATGTCACGTGTCAGTGTTATCAAGAGTATCATAGTGTTATTGGCCAGGAAAATCAAAATAGTGTTATCCCCGTTTCATAAAAGTCTTTCTCACAAAATAGGCCACTAGACGTTGACTTTCTTCCACTTGTCACACCCAAGTGTAGTGGCCGCTGCAATCCAACGGCAACATTTAAACAATCTTTTATTTATCTTCCAATCAAATTTGACGGTCAATTCTTTCCTCCTCCCCAACCAAAATCAATTTTTTTCCTCTCTCACTTTGTTAATTTTTTTCACTCTCCTTTCGTTGATAAAGTGGCAATACATGAATGGTTGTATTTTGGATGGTGGAAATTTAGGTTTAGCCCTTTCATGGTTGGAGATGGTCTTAAGTTAATCATGTCTCATTTGTATGGTTTAAGGCCATCTCCAGCATTGGAGGGCTAGCCCCCTCACGGCTCGTTTAGTACACCTCCCAGGCATGGACTGGATTAGATTAAAATTGTAACATCCCACATCGACCAATGGAGAGGGGTGATATGCCTTATATGTACATGCCCACCTCCATCTAGCACGAGGCCTTTTGGGAGCTCACTGACTTCGGAGTCATGGAAACTCTGAAGTTAAGCGAGTTGGGGCTAGAGCAATCCCAGGATGTGTGATCCACTGGGAAGTTGCTCGTGAGTTCCCAGAAACAAAACTGTGATGGCAGAGAAGAGGGCCCAAAGCGCACAATAAAGGGCTACGGCAGAGCCGATCCCGGGATGTGACAAAAATTAGGCCCATATTTGGTTCACCTACTTCTAGTTTTAAATGGGGACTACTAATGTTGGGCACACCAAAAACAACTCCTTAGGCGTTCTTAGTGAAGCCCATGTGGAAGGAGGGGACAAATAGTAAGCTCACTAATTAGAAGCATTCACGTGTTTTCATCTTATGCTTCTCAAGCGAACTAAAGTGAGTTTCCAATGTTTCTCAACAGATCACCACTGCAACACCCCGACCCAATTTTAACCATTTATTTAATCTATATAATTATTTAATTTAATTAAGGACAAACTACAGTAAACCCCCCAACTTATAGGGTTACTTACGAGTTCATACCCGATTTTGGGGACATTTACGAGTACATACTCAACGTCACGGAAAACCTACAATTTGCCCCCTTCGTTAGCGAAATCGTCAGAAAATCCGTTATCTACCTACATGGCATTTGTGGGATCCATTTTTTAATTGACGTGGGGTTCCACGTGGACAAAAAACTAATAAAAAATTTACTTTTTAAATTATTTTAAAAAATTAAACATATTAAATTAAAAATTAAAAACCCTACCCAGATTCTCTCTCTCTCCCGATTTCCTCCCAATTTCTTCAATCCCAGATTTCTTCAACCCCGAATTTCTTCCCGCCACCCAGATTTCTTCCCCCACCCAAGCAGAAAACAAAACCATTTCAGTTTTTTTGTTCACACCAAAAATCAAAACTTTGGAGTCTACAGACTCTCTCATGGCTGAAACTACGGAGAAGCCACCCAAGGATATTGAAAGCGATGATGAAGAGGAGCAGACGTTCGAAAGCCTCGGATTGGACGGTCGTCTTATTCGTGCCCCAAACAAGAAGAAAATTTCTTGTTTAGATCGAGCAAAGCCAAATAAAGCTCCTCCTTTGATCAAGCGAAGCCTGAAATTGAGGTTTTTTAGTGTTCTACAACCTTAGGGTTTGAATTCAAATTCGAATTTGATCAATAAATTGACCAAGTACAAATTAGGTTTTGAAATCGATTTGAGTTTGGTGGGTTATGGCGACTGGCCTGGTTTTTTTGATTTTTTTTGTAGGGGTTTTCAAAGCCTCAAGCGTAATTTCTGAGGGCATGCCTCCTTGGCTTGTGACATCTCTTTTCATCATTTACAGAGCTTACGTGTTTCTTCAAATTTAGTTAATCAATCTGCATCTTTCAATTTGTAGATTCCAATGCATGTGTTTGATTTTAATAATGAACTGGTTCCTGGATTGTTTATGCACTTTGATGCAGTTAATTGCTCTAATTCGGTGTTGCATTAATGAAACTTTGATGTGCTCTTCTCCCTCTTTAATTATTGTTTTCATAATTTTGGAGCCTCGGCGAAGTTTATGGGGTTGGCTGGATGTGTGGCGTGGGTTCCTAGAAGAGGGTGGGTGTTGGATGTCGGGGCTCAGATACTTGGGGGTGTTGTTAGGCTAGGGTGGGCTAAGAGATTTCAGGTTGCTGGGTAGGGAGGGAGGGTGGGTCTGATGGTGTTTTTTCCTAATGGGTTTTGGGGTAGGCAATGGGAGAGGGGTGCCTGAGAGGTGGGGTTGAGTCAGGAGGAAGAGAGGGGGTTGGCTCCTCAACGACCGCACTCCTTGTGCAGCTTTTTTTACTGGGTTTTTTGTTTTTGGTTTTTGGGTATTCATGGTGAAGGGAGGGAGGAGAAGATGGTGGACATGGGTCTGCAAATTTTCCCCTCCAATTCTTCTTCATCATCTGAATTGGCACTGGATTTTTTGGGCAGTGGCTGGGTTGGTGGGTTTTGGGAGATGGCTGGGTGGTTCTTTGGGCGGCGACGGGAGAGTGGTGGCTGAGAGGTGGGGTTGAGTCGGGAGGGAGAGAGGGTTGGCTAGGTTGGAGAAGAGAGATGAGATTTTTTTTTCATTTTTAATGATATTAATATGATTTTAAAATTATTTTTAACATGTACATAATTTTTGATTAGTTTTTTCGTCCACGTGGAAGTCCACGTCATCAAAAAATGAGTCTCACTTTTGACACGTCAGCATTTAACAGACTCACTAACAGTTTGGCTAACGGAGGGGACAAATTGTAGGTTTTCCGTTACGTTGAGTATGTACTCGTAAATGTCCCCAAAATCAGGTATGAATTCGTAAGTGACCCTATAGGTTGGGGGGTTTACTATAGTTTACCCTTTAATTGATTGCGAAATTACAATTTTGCCTTTAGGATAGGGTCATTTTGGTCACTTTTTAATCCAGTAGGATTTTGGGGAATTGAATGGCACTGTTGAGTAGAGCGCGTCGATATGAGTTCGTAGACACGTAGTGGACTCAAATCGGAGTTTTAACGAAAAAATTATGATCAACGAAAGTGCAGTGGCACAACCATAAATATTGCTAAGTCAGATTTTTAAATAACCAATCAGATTCTTTTTTTTTTTTCTCTCTCTCTCTCTCTCTCTCCCTCGACCTCACTTTCTCTTTCTTCGCAAACCACCACAGCCGACCACAATTTGGCCGGCAATCTTGCTCCTCCAACCACCTCCTGCGACGGGACTGGTCCCAAACGAACTGGCCCAACATCCTCTTCCCATCCCACCCTTTCTCCGCCGCAACCTCCACCTCTGTCACCGGCTGTTGAGGCCCAAAAAATCCTTGGTTGGGCCCGAATAAATTCCTAGCCCAAAACGATATATTATTGGAAAAAGACCCGATTTGGAATACACAGAAGTCTGCTATGCACAAGCCACACCCTGCACGCCATACCGAATAAAAATCTGTCACGCTAGAAACTGAGATTAAAATTGTAAGGATGCATTTAGCTCTGCAAATCCATGTCAATTATCTGAACAAGCATCATACTTAAAAGCATGCCAAGCGACATGTCATGCCAAGCAGGAAATTATTATCCCATTCCCAATCGCGCTACAAGCTTAAGTGGGCCCAAGCCACTCAAATGCCCGGGGCTTGCTTGAGTGGGTTGTGGTATGGATGGTAACCAGTTGTTATGGGGCCCATTGATGAGTCGAGAAATGGAAGTCTCGAGTCACTTGGGGGCCTCGGGACTCAAGCCCATTTTCTTAGGCCCAAACATGGGTAAGCACAAGAGAGGAGATGGACCATTGCTTCAACTAGAGTAGCCCAACCAAAATAGCCCATTGATCCAATTAGAATAAACTAACCAAAATAGCCCATTAATCCAATTAGAATAAACTAACCAAAGAGCCCAATATTTGATAAAGCCATCTCATCCATTGGATAGATCATGTGGTTGTCTTAAAAGCCAACATAATTAGAATAAAGAGCAGCACAAGCCTTGGCACTCAGCTTGGAGACAAAACCACGAAGGGGCTTGGGAAATCTACACGTGAGGGGCTGCTGGAAGGCTAAGGAACAAGTTCCAAGTGCAAGAATTCAAGAGACCAAGGGATTTTGGCACGCAGGGAAGGATGCCATCCCTTAAACCAGCAGGCGCACCCATTTTCTTTCATTCATCAGATTTGGCCATGGAAAGAGGAAGAAATAGGAGAAAGAAGATGGGTAAAAATAGAAGCTCTCCTCTAAGGTAGCCGCGAGAAGAAGCATTGAGCTCCCAAAAATCTCTGATTTTGTGAGCTTGTGCAGAGCTGACTTTGCCACCATGAGGTAAGTCAAGAAGGAGGAGAAGAAAGGGAGAGGAAAGCTTAGCTAGATTGAGAAGAAACCATTAAGGTTTCTTGGAGAAGAACCATTCCCAGCAGCTATAAATAGGACCCCTTCTACCCAACACAACATAACCCACAACCTTCAGAGAGCAAGCTTTCTCTCTCACTTGCAAACTCAGTAATTTTCGTGCTATCCTTGCTCATTTTCCTTTATTTCCCCTATTTTGACAGATAGACAGAAGCTTTGACAGAGTCACTGTCAAGCTGTCGAAAACTGCGAAAGTCACCCAAAATTCTTCACCATCATTCTCCCTCTTCATCAAACCTCCTTAGAACCCCTTTCCCCTTCCATTAGAACCTCTGTCCCTCATAGGAACCCACAGCTCTCTCTCCTAAAGTGCTAAACCCATGAAAATCTTTGCTCTCATGCCATAAATCACTCATGCCAAGTTAGAAGATTTACCTACAATTTGTTGTTATTTTCATTGGTAAAGATAACCAAGGAGTCTCCTAAGGCATCACCACCCTTTCGAGACATCTTTGGGGCTTAATCTTCGAACTCAGACACAAAGGGGACACTTGCATCAGGTTACTCTTTGCAGCAGCCCAGCCCACTCGCTGTCGGAAGAAAAAAGGCCCCTACATCGGCAATAGCTCGAAAAACCGCTGATTTTTCTCCAAATTTTCCGTCGTATTTCCAACGATTCCGGCCACCAATTTTGTCGATCTAAGTATGCTTTTTCATCTATTCAACGTGATCTAGCTGAAGGTTGGGTAGGTTAGGATTGATTTTGAAGTGTGATTTACAATCTAAGTTTTGACCGGTTTTCAACTTGAATTTCCGGTAAGCTCTGGCCACTTTTTGGCCGTGGCCTAAGAACAAAAGTTGCTCCACTAGTTGTCCTATTCCTGAGAGCAATCCGACCGCTCGATCTGGACCAAACTTGCAGGACATGTTAAGTAAACTTTGTTGAATCCGTAGGAACTTTCGGATCGGAAATCATGGGCCCCGTAGTTGACCGAGAATCTTCCAAGGTTATTTTACCTTTCGAAACACATAGTTGAACCTTAGAAACTCCTAGTTCGTTGTGCACACACCTTGAGTTCTGGGAAAATTAGGAGTTTGTTTTTAAAGTTCTCGTTCGAAGTATTTTAATTAATCTAGTCCTTGTATTCTTCAATAGGAACTCCGGCTCAGCGTACCCAACAAGTAGGACCTTATCAGAGTCACGCAGTGTCGGACTTCCTGTGAGTGGAATTTGTTTTGAAATAGCGTTATTTTCAACGATTAAATTACTATGCATTCAAAATGGATTATTCTGACTATGGAGTTATTATATATATTTTAATCATGGAAATTTAAGCTATTTTGATATTTGAGGTTTATAATTATTTTGAATATGGATTATATGTGTTGAGAAATTGTTGTTCACTTTATGATTAAATAAAACGGCAAGTGATTGATATGAGTTGGGATACTTTGTTGATTGTTATGTGAATATGTGATTGCACCATGCTAAGTACCCTCCCCTGGTTATTGTACCCATACGTGGCTTTGGATTATTCGACGTGTGGGCACATTTGATTATGTTAGTACTTTATCACACGTGGCGTTGGATTATCCAGCATGTGATAAAGCACTCTACGCTCATAGGACATAGTTGGTTAGGTTTGGCCACACGTGGTGTTGGATTTTCCAGCGTGTGTGCTGTAGAGTGGTAATCTCCCGGTTGGACAGCTCATCCCTAGACGCAGGGCAGAAAGTTAAAACCCTGCGGGCTAGTCAAATAATCCTCGTGTTGGATTGTTTCCCCCGATACTCGAGTTAGTGTGAAACTATCTTATATATATACACACAAGTTTAACTATTTTAAAGCTATCCTTACATAATTCGTTTTATAAGCTTATGTTTTGGGAACGGGTTTGGTTGGAGCCAAAGATTTGACTTGGATATTATTATATTATAACAGGGATGTGAAAGTACTTCGATTTCACATTGATTGCGTATGAATTGTTTTAATTGCATGTTTTAGCATTGTTTTCCAAACGGTGGGGTTAGTATGTTGTTTTCAATTATAACAAAACTTTGTTTTTGTTCACTCACAAGTTTTCTATTTTGCGCTCTCTAGGAAGTAGCTAGACCTGAACCGAGCGGCTGAGCTGAGACTTAAACTGTCGAGCCCTGAACAATTGTTGACAGGACCCGACCCAAATTCCACTTTGGAATCCGAGCCGAACCCTGTGCGTGTCCGACACCTGGCAAGTGCCGAGCACAAAAGACCTAATTGCCCTTCTAGTCAAATTTCAACTAAAATTGGGGTTTGACTTTTGCCGAAAAACTCAACAAAGTTTCCCCTAGAATTAGACCAAACCCGAGATTACACCTGTCAATCAAGCATATAAAAATATACACCAACTGCCAGCATACAAAAATTTACATACTAACAGTTAGACAAGTGTTCTAGGGCAATATCAGAGCTCTACACATATTAGATTACAAGTACAAAATAATTATACAAGACCCTACGCTGTCAAGGGATGTGGCGGAAGATGGACTCGGCTCGATGGTGGCTCACTGTGCACGCTTACTGCCTGGGGGCGCAAAATATTAAAAAGGTGAGTGGACCAAAAACAAAGTTTAGAAAATAGTATAAGAACATACTAACCCCACTGTAAAAACAATTATATAACTAAATTATTTCTTATATAAATACTCGTACTGGAATCACTGCATTCATATCTTTATATATATATATAGTCAATCACACACTTGATTAAAACATTAAGTCCTCGAAAGTATTGAAATCAACTCTAAATCTACCACCTAGGTGTACCCATTTAGCAATCCGTCAATTCCTTTAGTTTCCGTCAATTTCATCATCGTGCCCCCGGAGTGACACGTCCTAGCAGACCTCGGGAAACACAAGGTCACCTGAGCCACAATCTCGCGGGATTCAGGGGACACTTGGTCCATCTGAGCCGCGTTCCTCACACCCACGGTTTGGGCGTCCCCGAAACTCGTGGGGCGGTGTCTAGCATGTTGACCTACCCAAAGGCAACTGGATGTTCGTCGACATCAATAATACCGAAGGCAACATAATTTTATTCCAAAGGCAACTTTATTTCTGAGGCAACATTTATTATATTGAAGGCAACCTTGGGTACCTATGGTGGCTTAAAATAAATGTATATATATATATAATTCTGAAAAAGATTAAAGTTTATAAAACTACTTATAAAACTATTCCTTAAATCCTGCTGCCATTTAATATGATAATACCTCAGTTTTGACTTTCCAAATCCCTTTTTAAATGTTCCACTAGGCAGCACATAATTAAACAGAAATATTTAAATCTATCAAGTCATGCTAGGAAGCCGTATTCAGTAAAACTTATTCAAGATCAAATAATGAAAATAAAATGCATAAAACGTCTATAAAACAAACAGTCCACTCACAGATACTCTGAGCTAGCTGGACCCTTTGAAGGTCCCTCTTGCGGGTCACCTGGTGCCCGGGTGCCTAATTCGTCCGATTTGGTGGCCGGAAGACGACGAACGGAGCCGACGAAATTTTGTCAAACCCGGCGGGATTTTCTGGTTTTTCCGGCGAAACCAGGGCAGTGGCTTGTCGGGAAAGACATCGGGTTGGGTGGCTGGGGAGTCGCCGGTCCGATCTAGGCTGGGCGGCGTCAATGGTGGTGGCTGGGAAGAGGGGTGGCGTTGGTTGGAAAACTAGAAAGGGGGGGGGGGGGGTGTCGCGAGGAAGAGAGAGTGAGGAGAGTGAAAGAAATCTGGTTTTAAAAAATCTGACTTTTTTCCAAAATTTCAATTATGCCCTTTTTACGTATTTTGCTCGTAATTTCTTTGTTACAAGTCCGATTTGAGTCCACTACGTGTCTACGGACTCGTTTTATCATGCTTTACGCAACGGTACAAGTGGATTTCCAAAATTCCTTCAGGGTAAAAAAGTCAACTTAAAACCTAATAACATATTCTAAGGGTATAATTGTCTTTTCCTCTAATAAAATATTAATTAAATATTATTTAAGGATCGGGTTGTTACAATTGTAGGATAACTTTTATTTGTCTCAATTTTCGTTGAACTTTATTTTCTCTTGTAAACTGAATTTCTTTACATTTGCTCTGTTATGGCCCATGCTTGGGTTGGATGTAAGGTCGGAGGCCTATTATGTAAATTGTGTGTTTCTACATTGTGCATGCTGTTGTTGGGATTATGTTACTGCGATTTGACAAGTTAAAAAAAATTGTGAAAGTCCGTTTTTTAGGGGAGACTCTGTCGAAATTTTGGCAGAAAGTCTCGACCCTCTTTTCCTTTGTTTTGGAGAAGAGGATATTGTTAGTAAGTGGGCCCGGCATCAAAGATGCCGGAAATACCACGGGATCTGTCATGGATTCCGAGGAATTCAGGGTGGGTCCTGTCAACCACTCTCTCTATCTTTGAATCTTCCTATACTCTCTACTTGATTGAATATTGTACTCAATCTTTCTCTTCTCTTTACTTTATGGTATGAATTTTTTTTGAAAATGTTTTGAGATTTCTCTATTTTTATTTTTAGGTTTTCTGCCAATTTTTTTTTTTCTAGAATATTTCTTTCTTTGGACTCCTTCTTGAGTTCTTTTCTTTGTTTTTTGAGTTAGATAATTTATAGTGGCTGTGTTTTTCGTATTATAATGGCTAGATCTGCTAGTTCAAGGATTGGGTTATGTGAAGAATTGAAAATTTTCCATTTGGTGAAATTTTTATGATAAATAGGTCAGAGAACATAGTAAAAATGCTTCTTACATAGAAGATTTTAAAAAGAAAAAGAAAAAAAGACTTGGAATAACAAACGTGTACAAGGTTTTTAGAAAAAAAAAAATGGGGGTTTTTAATGTGGAGTAGAAATGGGGTCATTGTTTGCTTTTGTAGTGAAAGGGAGAGCATTGGGAAAGAGGTATTAGGAATGCATGAAGAAAAGAAATATGTCAAAGCTTTGGTGTGTCTTTTTTGACCCAAATAACTGATAGCTCTGAACCAAAACAGAGCTTTGACATATTTCTTTTTTGCCTCCAAGCTTTACAGCCTTTAAGTTTTTCTACTCATTTTTCTGCAATTCTTTCAATTTTTCTATAGGTTCTTTGCTATGGGTTATTGTTTAGTGTAGGTTTTTTTATGAAATTTATTTGAGCATATTAATTGGATTGTATGAATGTTATGGGTTTTGTCTTGGGTTTTATTTTTATGTTTTATATGTACATTTTATTTTAATATCTCAATTAGCTAAACCAAGATTGTTTTGTTTGTATAACAATTATTAGATATGGATCAAAGAAAGATTTTGTTGATCTTATTGTTGGAGTTATGGCATTTAGAGACAATGTGTGCTTGCACTATTCTTGTGTTGATGATGCTTAAATCGAGAAAAAGACATATTGAAAGGTGCTCTTTGAATAATCTTTCTTTGGTTAGACGTGAGACTCGTTTGCGTTATCTTGATAGTATAATAGGAAATAGTGATATAAAATGTGTCAACGAACTTAGAATAGATAAAAGGACTTTTGGTCTATTATGATATTTACTTTGCCAAGATGGAAGGGTAAAAAATGATGGTTTGGTGTCTTTAGAGGAGCAAGTATGCGTGTTCTTACATGTACTTGCACATCATGTTAAGAACTGCACTATTGGTAGTAGATTTTTCCAGTCAGGAGAGACCATTAGTAGGTATTTTAATTCCGTCTTGCAAGGAGTTTTGCGATTACAAGTCATCCAACTAAAAGTCTAGAATCCTTTGCATGATAATTGTGAGGATCCTAGGTGGAGAAGGTTTAATGTATGATCCTAATGTCTAACTAGTGATTATCTTGCTTTTGTGCAACTTAATGAAAGTAACAAGTTCTATTGTTTAGAATTGTTTGGGAGCATTAGATGAGACTTATATTAAAGTACGTGTAGCTGAAATTGACAAGCTAAGATACCGAACAAGAAAATGGGAAATTGCAACAAATGTGTTGGGTGTTGTGAGAACTTATATATATATATAATTTTAAAGAAATATTCATACTACATATTAATTATTTATTAAAATGACTTTTCCTTATTTAATATTTATTATGAAGATCAAAATGTTACAAAATCTTAAGCCTAGTATGAGATTATTCCTTTAGGTGAAAGATGACACCCTTCTTGTTTTCCACCTGTAAAGACTTGGAATTGGTTTTAATCAAATCATCATTGTCATGCCACCTTGCATGCTAGTAACAAGTGGTGTTGTGATATCATTGGCCAAAGGGGGATGAGTCACGTTATTCCCTTACTCTTCTATTTTATCTTATGGTGGTTTAAAATATTATATATGTAAATATTATTTGGTTGCATCCATCGCCTCTCCTATAAGTATCATCATTCCTTAGTTCAATCATTCATTCCAGTTCTTTAGAATATATTTCTATCATGAAGTAGTGTTTAAGAGAGAGAGAGAGAGACAGAGAGAGACAGAAACAAGATGACGAACGTGTGTATTTGTCTTGTAATATTTCATACTTATCATAGTGAGTGGGTTATGTAATGTATTCTAAAAGTTCTTATTTTGTGATAAACCCACCACTCCAGCAACAACTGATGGCGCTGATAGGAAGAAGGTTTTTTAGTTTTTTGTTTTATTTTGGGAGATTCACTATTATACCTAATATAGGAGCCCAAATTATAGAAAACCCCTTATATAAAATGGATTTTAGAAACACACCCAAAGCTCATTAACAACATAACAAAAAGACTTTTAACTTATTTTAAATTACAAAACTGCCATTGATTTCTTAAAACAAACCCAACCCTAAAATCTCATAAAAAAGCCCAAAACATTCAATAGGGTATTAAAGTAATTTAATAATTAAAATTAAATTCAATATGGCCAGCTGTCATTTTTGGGGTTGTTTTTGGGTTTGTTTATAGAAATTAATTGGTGTATGGTTTATTTATAGTTTTAGTGCTAAGAATGGGTATATGACTAAATATATCTTTTATTTTTTGGGTGAAAGGAAAATTCAGATGGTGAAAATTAAAAATAATACAAAAATACCATTGTGCCCCTGCATTTAACAGAAAAGAGAAAAAAAAAAGACAGTAAGACTATTTGTCCTAACAAAAGTGAAGTTGAAGGACCACGAGAACGATTTTGAAAATTGAGAGACCAAAATGCAAATCAAGTCAAACTTAAGGGACCATTAGACCTAAAAACCCTCTGTACTTTATGGACTTATATGTGAAAACCCAATTGCTAATGCATTTGAGAGTATGACGGAGTACTGTAATGCCAAAGTGCAAATGTTAGTTCACAGCCTAAAGGAGCACAATGAAGATGATGGTCATTGCAGGAGATGAGCTAAAAAAGATGGGGCTTTCTATTTCAGATCAAATCTCCTCACTTTATTTGCTGATCTAGCAAAACTGCGTGTGTTAAATACATTAAATGATGGTGCACATAGGCATGAGTATGTGATGTAATTTGAATTATACTTTACTTTGCTATATTTGGATAGGAATATTTTAACTTTGCTTAGGTTGGGGTATTTTAGTTTGGACTTTGTTTAGGGTACTTTGCTTAAGTTGGGGTATTTTAGTTCGGACTTTATGTTAGGGTACTTTGCTTAGGTTGAGGCCCTTACTCCACACTTGAACTGGAGTGGAGTACAATGAAGGCAAAAGAAATAAGAAAGTTTGTTATTTCGGCTTAATAACTTGGTAAAAGCTAAAATTGATAAAACTTTGGTGAAGCCTAGAGTTGCAACTTTTTGTTTTGGTCGGAAGCTTAGAGTTAAAACCTAAGAAAGTGCTTTGCTCAGTAACCTGTTTCTGCAAGGGCCTAGCAATGGCCAGGAAAGCATCTACCTGCAATCTCGCGGATCACTAAGTTGAGTTCTTAAACAGAGGCCACGTATACTCCTTCACAGATGTGATTCGATAGCATTCTGATATGAAAATATATAAGGCACGTGCACACAGAAGTTAAAGCTTATATATGATAATAGAAAATCCTGTTAAATTTTATTAAATTAATCTGTAAAACTAAAATAATCCCAGAAGGCCACAGAATCCATGAAGCCAAAAGAAAAAAATGGATTACAATAGTACATCTGAGCTATCTACAAAAATCTATAGCAACATCAAAGCTGACAGTGACATTAGTAGCAAGCCTACCAATGAGGGTCTTAGAGAAAATGTAGATGAAGTTGCAATCTGAATGATGAAATTGCAATTCCCTTGTGAAATGTTCTGTGTTGTCAACGAAGCCAAACCTTCGAAGTTACAGGACAGATCATCCTGGTTCTGAACCTGGTAGTACATATTAAACGCATACGAAGCATTGCCGTTGGCGTCCAAATTGTTGCAAGAAGAACCGTATTCCAGTGCTGTGCAATCTGCAAAGGTGCAAGCATAATTTATATTATCAGCCAGTTTGGTCACATCTTTGGCGTTTGGGTTAAACATACACCACTTTTTAGGAAGATATAGCACATTCTTCGCAGGCACTAGTAACTTGTTTTGACCCTGGCCAGAAAGATCGACAAGGAATTTGGGCTGTCCATCATAACGGAAAATTCCCCAATGACGCTCAAAACTTCCTGGAGCAATGCTCTTTGCATCCTCATCAATCAGTCCAAACAAGTAAACTTCGATATATCCAGGTCGCAGTGGGGTGCCTCTGTTGGTTCCAAGTTTTGGTAGAAGCCCATTATAAAATCTGTAGGCATTACCTGCATTGGCATTCTTGTCCCCGTCTGTCGGCCAACCCACCTCTCCTACCACAATGGTCATATCCCCAAATCCCTCTGCTTTCAAGGAGGAGACCAAGGTATCAAAATTAGCATCGAAGACATTGGTGTATTGAATCCCAGTGGTGGCGTCAACAATGGGAGTGGTATCCCCATCAAAGAAGGCATAGTTAAATGGGAAGTCATCATTGCCATACAGACTCAGGAAAGGGTAGATGTTTATAGTAAAAGGCGCCTTATTTTTGGCCAAGAACTGGACAATAGCGATCATCAGTGGACTGATATCACTCCGGAACCTTCCTGCAGATGGAACAGGGTTGCTCTCTGGTGAGTTATAAACATCTGCATTTAAGGGCACAGTAGCCTTTATCGAATCTCCGACTCCAGCTTCATTAAGGGCATTTTGAATGTTCTGAAGTGCTGGGAACGTGACATTCAGGAATGAACCATTGTAGGATGTGAGGAAAGGCTCATTACCAACTGCTACATACCTATGCAAAAGTAGCAGAAATAGTAAGACAAAAAAGAATTCTTTTGACATGTTTGCGAATAGGCAAAGTTCTTGTTCCATTCCAGTAGTTGGTGGAGTCAATTGACTCCAAAGATTGTCAGGTTTTGCATTACACAAAAAGAAAAAAAAGAAAAGGAACCCTTTTAACTCTCAACATGAACTAATTTAGGTTGATGTCATTTCTCTTTCAGCTCTTCTAAAAATACAGAAATATTAAAAATCAAACTGGTGGTCCACTACAACAAACAGATCTCTTCTTTACATAATTAGGCAAATGTGAGGTGTACAGAAAAAAATGCAACTCATAGTATGTTAAAAAGTTTGGATATCTTTATTTTCTCAATTAATTTCTTTTCTTATGATTGGTGTGTGGTGATCTTACTGCTCTGTTTCTCAGCAACTTTATATACCAGACAAAGAAAAATTTAAAACTGGACTGAAACAGAGAGATGAATAAAATAAACTGACTACATACCCAGTAGGATTTCTAGAGAAAATAAAACAAAAGAAGAAAAAACTTATGAGAAGAAGATTCAATGCGCATAACTCCTCTGTATCAGCAGTTTCAGGAATCAAAATTGAACCAATACGCAATTTCAAAGTAGCTTTAACTGCTTACAACTTACTATGAATTCATTGTCGTGCTGTTATAAATCATCTAGAATAGAAAAGAAAAAATCTGTAGGGCAGTTATTATACCACGTCATGAATAGGCACTCAAAGAAGTAAGTAAAACAAACAAAACAAATAAAATGCTATCAGAAATCATAGCAAAGAGCAGTAACAAGAATCAAAATCATCATGATTTTAAAAAGTTTAAAGATTTGAGAAATGAAAGCTTGACATACTTGATGTTAACTCCACCATTGAAATTGTAGCGGGTTACATTCCTGCGGACCCATTCTTTGGCCCGTTTATACTCGGCCATGACAGCAAGCTGGTCATTAGGTATAGCAACCATGACCTCAAGACCACTGCCAGCCAAGGCACTCATAGTAGACTCCCCTGCATCGAAAAGCTTCACCTTCTGAATCCCATTGTCCTTCAACATCTGAACCACTGTCTCAGGCGGCAACTCATGGGTTGCCATGGTTCCCCAATTCACACCAAGACCTTCAACAACACAACCAGAGAGACACAAGCAACCCAACACAGCCAAAAGCAAAAACCACTTGGGAAACCACACCCTTTCCATGTTTCCACTGCCTGCCTTTCTTTCTTTTCCTAGGAAAATGAATCAAGTTCCCGGGAAAATACTGGGTTTTATATATAAAAAAAACAAAGGAAGGTAGCAAAAGGGTTTACTTAGAAAGAGAAAGTTTTTATAAAAAAGAAAAAATAAGAAGGTAGCTTCTTTTGTGGTAACTGAAGAGAAAAAAGAGGGAAAAAGGTTGCAGGTGGGTTGGGAGAATCGGCGAAATTCCAGTGATCTTATTTCCTTTATTTATCTCCACGACCACGAAAGTGGAGATGGAAAAAGTGAGAGAAAGAGAACCCAAATCCAATCCAATCTAATCCAAATCAATATTTATATGCAGAATTAAAAATACCCCAAACAAATGAAAGCTGAAGAGAAGTGAGATATAAAAAATAAATAACTTTTGTGAAGAGTATAAAGCTAACACACGTTTAATCGTGACCGCCAAAGGGCATCCACCACCGAGCCACCGACTCTTCCCAATCGACAAAGCAGAGATCGACGTTATATTCCACCAAAACGATTAGCAGAAGCAACAGCAACAGCAGCAATGTGTTGTGCTTTTATTGGAGCAGAGAAAAACAGAGCACTATGAAAACCCAGCAGAGTAAAAACGGGAAATTTTGTAAACGAGAATGTAAGTGTCGCAGAAGGGAACAAAAAATCCAAATGCTTAACGACAAACAAGGACGAAAGTAACCCAAAACCCAAAACCCAATTTGTGGGTGCTGTGCTGTCTGTCTCAGTTCTCAATTCTCCCAAAAAGAGAAAGAGAATTTGGAGAGGAGGAGCCTCTGATTTAAGCCTAACGGCTACAATTTGATTTTGACACGCAGTTTGATTTTTGAAAAGAGCCCTCTCTCTCTATCTACAATAATATCTGGGCACCAAACACAGCTGAATAAATTTGTTATTTACGCTTTCAATTCATTATTATTATTAGGTGTTTTTTAGAATCTTTCTTATTAAGAGGGGTAATAGTAAATACTAAACTTACACACACTACCCGAATGACAAGATTAGAACTCAGAATTTTACCTGAGGAAGTAAATACTCTCAATAAGAACGATAATAATACTAAACTCACAAACTACACGAATGTTAAGATTCAAACCTAAAATTTTACTTAAGGGAATAAATAAAATTTGTTATTTATGCTTTCAATTCATTATTAAATTTATAATAACAAGTTATAAAAGCATGGAATGGAATAATAAATAGTGAGTTGCCAAGTGTCTTTGGGTTGCTTTCTTTCTTTTTGAATTCTGATTCTATTCTGATCTGGAAAGTCACCTTTTGAAACACAAGCACCAAACACAGCTGTTATTTTTCCTAACTTTAGTTTCTCAATTCGAAATATTTACTGGTTCTGTTGCTGTTTTGATTTTTGATTGACACGTATGTAAAATCTAATAATTATTAAGAAGAAAGAGAGAAAAACAAGCTCACTCAACTCACAACTCACAGCACAGCTGCACAGGTCGGTAGGTTTCCAAAACTCTCGAGAAAGAAAAGAAGTTATATTAAATTATAAGTCGGTGATGACGTGGCCCACTTCCCTCTGACTCCGCCCGACATCCCACGTTTTATTTCCATGCCCTTTCCCACCACAAATCAAATTACAAGGCCCAAACCAAAGGCCAAAAGGGCAATCCCCAACGTCAACCATCTAGGGTATTGTCGTCATTTCCCCCGTGGCCGATCGTGAAGGTGAAGACATGGCCTTTTTAACTTTACATGGTCGGTCACTGCGACAATGCATGAGATGCGATCCAATTTTGAGATTCGGGAACACTGCTTTTTGTTTTTTTCCTCAGTTTTTATTTTTTTTATTTTTAAAGTTGGAAATGTTTTTTTGTTGGTTTTTTTTTTTATTTTTATGAGAAGCAAACGCAGCACTCCTTAATTAATATGTTTTGTAAATTCTTTAATTTAATTTTGGTATTGATAATAAAGTGACGACACTTTTTTCACTGGCAGTGGCCACACGGAAAGTGATAGACACTAAACAAATGCGGATTGTTGTTTTTTTCTTTTTGGTATGTAAATTTAATTGAGCGAAATGATGGCACAACAAACTACATAAAATAACTAGATAATGCGCAATTTCAGCCTCTCTTATCTTCAGTGTCTCATACCAAAAGAAGGCAACTATGTCGGTGTCATTATGAGGCGAAGATAAAGGGCTGCCATTGCCAGCCATGACATGAGCTCCTCCACCCCATCACTATTCCTTTCTCAAAAATAACTTACTCTTGTTGCACTGTCCCTTCCTTATTTGCATCATAACATCACATGAGTAATATAGGAGAGAGATGGATAGAGAAGGCAAGAGACATGAAAGTTTTTCTCCTTAAACATTACTTCTTTTTGTTTAATAAATAAAAAATTACAACGAAAATCTTCGGCATATATATCTTACTATACATCTTAAACATTATTTTTTGGTAAACATGAAAGGGGAAATTGTCAAACCAAATACAAGGTTCTAGATACTCATGTCTAAATGAGTGAGACTACTAGCGACTATGTTGGCTTCTCGATAAATATGATGGTCTTCATCATTAGAGGACCCAGGAATTTTTTAGCGAATGTGTAATTTTTAAAGGCTACAAGCTCAAAAAAAAAGAAACACAACAAAATATCCTTATAATTTAAACAATACTGACAGGACCTGACTCAAATTCTACTTTGGAATCCACGTCGAACCCTGTGCATACCCAACACCTGTCAGGTGCTGAGCACACTTGACCAAATTGCCCTTTAAACTAAAACTCAAAAAATATTCTTTTAAGGTTTGACTTATGCCGAAAAATCAGCAGAGTCTCTCCTATAAATTACTCGTTTCCCAATAAATTTACACCTGTACAACATGCAATTCTTATATCCACAAGCGCTCAACATGCACAATGTTAGAGCACACACAATCCAACAGCAAATCTGTGTGGCCTCAGGTCTTACAGAAATCCTAGAGCAATATCAGAGCCTACTAATTTATTTAATTTACAAAAATAGTACGGTTACTGTAGGATATCCTACATAATGGAAGTGGATGAGTGGTGTGTGATGAATGCCCGGTGGTGGTGCTCCGGTACTCGATTACTGCATGGGGGTGCAAAACATTAAAAGCATTAGTGGAAAAAATAAAGTTTTGCAAAATAAAATATCAACATACTAACCCCACTGTTAAAACCATTTGAAAATTCATTCAATCCATGTTCTATATTCGTACAAAAACCAAGCATGCATATTTATATTCATATAACCGTTCATACATTCAATCAATTCATCAAAACCATTTGAAAGCATTGAAAAATAATAATTCTTTTCCACCTAGGTGTACCCTTGTCACAACCCGATTCGAAAATAAGGAATATTCTCGAATTATGGTGTGAGTCATACCATAGTCATAAGAATAAAATCCTACAACCATGATATGATAAGAAATTGAGCCACAATTACTACAAATTTACTTAACATTACAAAGTCAGAGTCGCATTAGCTCGTAATTAACTACACACTAAGATCTTTAACAAACGGTTGACTACTTACAAATATGAATTACACAAATCAACAACAAAAACCTAGCAGCTTAGTTGAAACCCGCTTCCTCAAACTTCGTCTTGAATCCTTTGAATCCTGCACAATCTATTAGGGTATGAGCATTCTAATGCCCAGTAGAGCACTGTCAAACCCCTCAAAGTCAGCTATCACAGTTAATCAAAGTGTCATGCATCAAACAACACAAGATATACAAATTTTGCAATCATACGAGATAAATAAGTTTGCATATGCGGTGATGCCATGAACTCACTCCCTTCTAATCCCACTAATTCATATCCTAGGGCAACAAGCCTGCATGTCCCATACCATGCATTTTACCACTGTGGCTCCGAATACCCTAAAATATGAACTAGCGCCCATCCATTCCTTAACCCATCTTAATCACCAAGATTAAAAGTGACATAGCCCAATCATCGGGAAATCAGGAAACCCTACCTCAAGTCCAGCTAGCTAAAGTACCAAATTTACCCTTCGGAAGTTCTCGGAGTTGTCGAATCTACACTTTTGATCCAATTCCTGAACAAATTCAAATCCAAATTATTATTGAGCAATCTTCACACTATTTCACCTAAGACCAACCTCAACCTTACGCATTTCAAAGATTATGCGCGAAAATAATGAAAATGCCCCTGGGACCAACCTGGGGTCCAAAGCGGCCAAATCTCATCCAAAAATAATCTAAAACTTTGTCCTATGCCCTGTCAACACTGAAACAAAGCCAACGACACCCGTTATCCAAAAGTTACAATTTGGGTCCCGTGGGCCCCACGACAACCGATACTTTGCACCACCTCGGATTGACTCAAAACATATACCATCGGACTCGGATTGAAAAATCTAGTCGAATGGACTAAAAATATGGCATCGGAGGCTGTCGGAACAGCCGACACGCACCGCCACTTGCCGGAGCCGCGAGTGAGCTTGCTCCGGTTACTGTTCATGTCTTAAAAAAAAAATCCTGCAACTTCCCCTGTTTTTTCCAGTTTTAAATCCCAGATTTTGTGAGCCATTATGACCAACCAAACGTAAGTGAAAATGGGCAAACTTATAGTGGTTTTGAAGCTTAATACATCTAGTTTCTAACCCAACAAACCACACTAAAAACGGATCTAAAACGAAGGATAAAGCCAGCTCCAAAGTTGGGCTCATGGCTGGTTTTTCTGCAGAAAACAGAATTTTGTTTTGTTCCTTGATAAGTCTAGTTTAAAACCCAATAAATGGATTTCTCAAACACTCAAAGGATTAGGAGAAAAATTAAGCCAAAGTGAGGCTCGCGAACTGCAACTTTCCAGAAAATGCAAATTTCCAGATTTTGTTCAAAGTTGTTTTCAACCATTCTAACACCCCAAGTGGTTCTAAAGGCTTTTAAAAGTCTTCTAAACCTCATACCTACCAATAGAACTCATCAAAAACTCAAAATACAACCAAAAACACAACACCCACACTTTAAAAATCACTCTATCCACCCAACCCGAAACTAGAGATTCAACATTTTCCAATTCAATCTTCTCAACACTCATATGACTCAAATCATTCTTTAAGAGATTAAAATCACACAACCACAAGGTTAAAACCAGAAATTTCGAAATTGACTCACCTTAGAACTCTTTTCTTCTCTTCCTCCTATTTTCTCCTTTCTTCCTCACCCAAATTTCATCTCTTTCATCCGAAACTTATCTTTAGTTCATGCAATTATTTTCCTTAGCCTAGACTAGGTGACTCATCCATTCTAGATCTACAACTCATCCAAATTGAGATCAAAAATTAGATTTTGAAGAGAAAGAAGAGGGAATGGGGGAAGAATGAAGGAAAGGATGAATGTTTGGCTTCCACGTTGCTTCTTCTTTTTTTTTCCTTTTTTTTTTTTTGTGTGGTTATTATCTACAAGGGATTTTGGTAATCTTTCACACATAGGGGTATTTTTTTTTTGTCATTTTTGTCCAACTTCAAATTAAACATACTTAATTTAATAATCTCAATCCAAAATCACTTGATAAAATACCCACAATCATTCTCCACAATTATTTTATTTTTCACTAAAATATGAAAATCCACCTTAAATTTTTCAGGGTATTACAACCCTTCATAAATCCGTCAATTCATGATTTTTCTATTTATTTCCCACATTATACTATCAATTCCAAATGTCACCTAAGCGACACCTCCTCGCAGAACTCGAAAACACAAAGTTAACCCGAACCACATTCCTCGCAAAACTCAGGAGACACTTGGTCAAGCTGAGCTGCATTCCTCGCTCCTCACAGTTCGGGTATACCTAGGACTCGTGGGGCAACTGTCAACGCATGCTGACTCAACTGAAGGCAACTAGAATGTCCGTGGACATCATTATATCTGAAGGTAACAGTTCATTCGAAGGCAACATTTTGGGTACATATGGTGGTTTAAAAACTTTTCCTGTAAAATTATAATACTGTTTCTCACGCAATTCTTAAATCATGTTACCATTTCCCTTTTCTACCTTCCAAGTCATTCATATTTAATTATAAACAAAATTTTATAAAAGCATTTGAATTCAACTATATTCTTGGAAAGCAAAAACCATAAACAATTCATTCATGATCAATTAATAAATTTTTTACGGCATAAAATTCATTTATAAAACAAACGTCCACTCACTGTGCGTCCGAACTTGCCTGACCCTTTGAAGGACCTTCTTGCGGGTTTGGTGGAGCCCGAGTACCTATTTAAGCAATTAAAATATTTAATTAACAAAATAGCTCAACCACAAATATTTAATCAAAACCTTGACCCCTGGCCTTAAAGTGCGTGTGCGTAACTTAAGAAAGTTCCTAGGCCCATTTTCAACAGTTCTGACAGTTGGAATGGTCTGAAAAGACACGAGATTAAATATACAATTAAATTCTTATATTGGTCAACCCAGTCCCCTGTGGGGTCCATGACCTCCGATTAATAATCCGAATGTTCCTATGGGTTCAACAAAGTTTACTAAACACATCTAGCATGTAATAACTCGATCCTAAATTAATATTTAATTATTAATTATTCAAGTAAAAGACAATTTTACCCCGAGAATATTTAAATGATTTAAAAGTTGACTTTTGTTCGGGACGTAGTTTGTGGATTTCAGTTGTACCGTTGCGTAGAGCATGTCAATATGAGTCCGTAGACATGTAGTGGACTCAAATCGGAGTTGTAACGAAGAAGTTACGATCAAAAGAAGTCCAGTGGCACAATCGTAAATTTTATGTAATCAGTTTTTATTTAAAAAAACCATATCTCCCTTTCTCTCTCCTCACACACGCAAGCCGCACTTTCTCTCTCTTCGAATCTGCCAGCTGCGACGGTAGCAACTTTAGGCGACTACTTTGGCCACGAAACTGGTCCCAAAAGGACCACCTCACATCCCTCTACCAGCCCCGCCCCGATCCGCCGCTGCTGTCATCGGAAACAGCCACGAAACAGGTCGGTTTGGACAATTGTTGACGAAATTTCACGAAGCTCGTTCAGACACCTGCGGCCACCATTTTCTTCGAATTTGGTATGCTCTTCTATCCTTTCAATGTGTTCTAATTGCTGGTTGTGGTATTTAGGAGAAATTTCTGAGTTTTGGAGGGTAATTAAGCGATAATAGTTTGGCTGGTTTTAGGCCTTCGATTCCGGCCACTTCCGTCGACTTTTTGGGTAGGTCCAAGAACAAAAGTTGATCCACTATAGTTTGGCTGGTTCTAGAACCGCTTTGGACACCCACGCCCTATTAGCGCTTGTGGCGGTGCGTGGGCCATTTTTTGGCCGGTCTTAAAGTCCTAAAATAATCCTCATGTTGTCCCCAGCACGACGATCTCCAAATCTTCAACTGGCTGAGCCTGAGGAGTCGAGGTTTTGTCTCTTGGATCATCTATCAGGTCATTATCGTTCAGCACGCCTTCGATAGTAAAGGTTTCTCTAGGGGCCTTTAGGGCCGCTGATTTTAGTGCCGTTGCATAGCAAGTCCGAGCACTGAGCTGATCTCCCCTGATTGCTCCCGTGCCGTAACAGATGGGGAATTTCATGAGCAACATGTGGGGGGAAAGGTGCGCTTTGATTCCAGTGAGTGTCGTTCGGCCTATTATGACATTGTACGCCGTCAGGCAATCAACAATGAGGAATTGATCGTACACCATAGTCTTTCGAGGTGCCACGCCGAAGGCGATTGGTAAGCTAACCATATCTCCTGAAAAACTAAGGAAGGGTGTGAGCTACCGATTGACCTGGCCGTCATTTATTCCCAGTTCTCCGAATGCATCAGCGAAATGACATTTACCGAACTGCCAGTATCGATCAAGACCCGGCTGATGTCAAAGTCGGCTATCTCAGCTCAGATAATCATCGGATCGTCGTACGGATATAGGATCCCTTCTTCCTCCTCCTCGTAGAAGGTTATGGGTTCCCATCGAGTCTTCGGTACCTTTTGATGTGTTCAGACCGTTGGATCGACTTCATTTTAATCTATGTTGATCTAGCCATCCCTAAGAGTGAGTAGGAATTCGCGGATGGTGAATCGGACCCTCGGATGTTCCAATTCAATAACTTAAAGTTTGCATTAAATGATAACCGTCCGATTGAGAGCGATCCGACCGTTCGATTTGGACCAAACTTACAACATGTGTATTCTAAACCTTGTTGAACCCATAGGAACTTTTGGATTGTAAATCGAAGGTCGTGGACCCCGCGGGCCCAGTTGACCAAGTTTGGGCAGTTTGACCCCTCAGTTAATCGTAAGTCTTCCGAGGTAGTTTTACCCTATGAGAAGTATTAGAACGACCATGTAAACGAGTCTTGACGGGTAGTTAAGTTATTCTAATTATGTTGAGATTAGGATTTTGTTTTATAGTATCTTATGGAAATTCTGGGATTTATATTGATAATTGAAGTTATGGAATGTGCAAGCTTGGGATATCGGATGGGTGGGTTATGAAAGTGAGCCTTGGGCTCGGCTATGATTATTAGTAAATAAGTGAACATTTGTTTTTAAGAGTATGTAGTTCTTTTAGTAAGGAATTTCTTGTATAATGGGTTTAGATTGGAAATTGATTCGATATGGGATTTTATTTAAAGGTTATTACTTTTCATTGATTAAATTACCATGAAACCTGTTATGGATTTATACGAATATGGAATGAATATATATATGTAGATCGCTAATTGTGAATATTTCTATTATTTTGATAATTGAGATTATGTTATAGTATTTTATAGTATTCCTAAATGTTATTTCTGATATTTGAAGATTATGCATTATTGGAAATGGTGAAATCTCTAGAGGTTGTGGTTATTTATTTATTTATTATTTATGTATTTGTTTATTTATTTATTTAGTTATTTATTACTATTAAGATTATTATTATGGTATCGGAATGGAATGGTTTGTTAATCAGATTTCGACGTGATTAATAAATTAATTAAATGTCTAAGTGTATCTTTATATTCAATATATACTCTCAGTAGTTGAAAATGATGAATTATGGACATTAATTCTCGACAGTATGTGGTGTAAATTCAAAGGTAGTTGAGAACTGATTTTTGGAAAGTTCAAAAAGGACTTGGAATATGGTTTTCAAACCCACCTTAGGAGTAACCCCCCCAAGTTGCCTTTGAAACAGTTTTGTCAGTTATGAAAATGCCTCACGAGTTTCGGGGACTCTTGAAACGTGTGGTATGAGGATGTGCGTTCTCGGGCTGACTGCATGTCCCCCAAGTTTTACGAGGAATGCGGCTTAGGTTGGCTTGGTGTCCCTTGAGTCTTGCGAGGATTGTGGCTCGGGATGACTTTGTGTCATCGAGGCCTGTAAGGATATGACAATCAGTGTACTTGGAATTGACGATATACTAACGGAATTGACGGAATATAAATGGGGGTACGCCTAGGTGGAGAATATTTGGGTTTTAAGAGGTTTAAACTAAAATTGAGGATTTTATCTGGGTATTTTTGGGTAAAAGTTTTCATACCTATTTTTCTGATTTTATGGGGCAAGGAATGAATGGTTTTGTTCTTCATTTGCATACATGAGCTTTATGTGAGTTTTGAAGGAAGAATTAAAAGTGCTTTATGAGTTTGTTTGTTTTTACATATGATTTATGCAAGTAAAATATAAATTGATTCACGGATTTGAGGAAATTCTTTGAGTAACCTACTTATGTGCAAATATAATAAGTGAAAGAGCTATGTATGGCTTGATCCCTCAGTAAAGGTACGTAGGCAACTTAGAGTTACTAGGTGCAGACACTAGTTCAAGTGTTTGAAAGGTTGTTCTACTAAGCTATTTTGAAATTTGTTAATGTACGCTTGATGTTCTAAAAGTTGAGATTAGTTTCAGATGGCTAAACGATTTATTTGGGTTACAGAGGCCTGAGCCCAAAATGATGTGATGTTTGGTTGCATGAATTCTATTATTGTGCATGCTGAACGTTTGGGATTATAAAATCATGTTTTATACAGGTAAAATTTTTGAAAAATGAGCGAATTACAGGGGAGACTCTGCTGAATTTTCGGCACAAGTCTACCTTGAAGTAAATTTTGGTTTTTGTTAGAAGAGCAGTTTGGTCAAGTGTGTTTGGTACCTGCTAGGTGCCGGACACGCACAGGGTTCGGCGCAGATTCCAAAGTGGAATTGCGTCGGGTCTTGTCACAGCAAGTTTGGTCCAGATTGAGCAGTTGTATCGTTCTCAATCGCAAGATGGAATGGTCACCGTTTTATGTAATCTTTGAATTATTGATTCGGAGTATGCAGGACTCTAATTCTCAATCCGTGAGTTCCTACACGATCCTAGAGGTTCCTAGATCAACATATTTGGAAATGGAGTCGATCCAACGGTCCGAACATATCAAACATGGATATCGCCTAATATGTAAAAATCCATTTGACTGTCAAACGATAACCAAATTCGAATCCGAGCATACGTTCTTACTCAAGACGATATGAGGATCATTTTAGGGTCAAATGGGCCACCCAACTTTGGCCTACGCGTCGCCACACACCTGGGTGGCTTGAGAACTTTCCGACGACGGAAATTTCTCAAATAACCCAACAATATCTAAACTTACGTGATCAGGACAACTAGGGGAGAAACTTTTGTTCTTGGGCCACGGCAAGAGATATGAAAGTTTTTCTCCTTAAACACTGCTTCTTTTTGTTTAATAAAAAAAAATTTACAATGAAAATCTTCGGCATAAATATCTTACTATGCATCTTGAACAATATTTTTTGGTAAACATGAAAGGGGAAATTGTCAAACCAAATACAAGGTTCTAGATACTCGTGTCCTAAATGAGCGAGAATACTAGCGACTATGTTGGCTTCTCGATAAATATGATGGTCTTGATCACTGGTGGACCCAGGAATTTTTCAGCGAAAGTGTAATTTTTAAAGGCAAAAAGCTCAACAAAAAAGAAAAGAAAAGGGTTTCTTGTGTTTTTAAAGTTTGGTTGAAAATGACGTCGTTTTGACTAGGGTTTTTTTTTTAGAAAAAAAGAGAAGCGCGCGATAGTGGCTAGAAACAAAAACTTAATTTAGGCATTTCGTTAAACACCTACGCTTCAACTCCAAAGCTAAGCAGAGATGTAATATGCAGCACCTCTTATGGATTTTTCGGTGAGGTGAGGTGAGGTGTAGCACCTCCTTGCGCCTTAATAGGTCCGCCACTGATCTTGATTTTAAGAAAGAAGGGTCAAGTTGGATCAATGACAGTGGAATGCTAAAGCAAAACGAACATTTAAACATAAATTTTTTACAAAGCTACCAACCCAAATGATTGTGACGCACCTAAAAACTCCAAGTAATTTACCAAACAAGTGTGAATCCGCACCCACACTCCATTTCCCTTTTATAATAAAATTCTAAGGAAAAAGGAGGAAGAAGCCAAAGGAAAAAAAATTATGAGGATGAAGACTAGGAAGCGAGGCGACACAAAAATAAGATATGAAGAGCATGAACTAATCTCAACCTCAAATTTTATAATTAAAATAAAGTAATTTAGTTATAACTAATAATACAGTAGAATAGGGAGCTTATTACAAGCTACAAGCCTGGAAAAGGGTAGGCTGGGTTGTGGCTCTAATTGTTATTAACAAAACAAATACTTTTATAATTTTAGCTTAGCACCATCATCATTCGTTGGAAACGATACTTGCAGATAGTGAAGCATCTGACGATACTTGCACTGGTTTATCATCAGCACCTGCTAACTTGTAGTGATATTTCAGCATCTTCAAGGTTCTGCCTCAATATTGTGGGTTGGTACACTACACTGTGGGCATTTCATACCATCAGAGGAATTAGATATCACCTGCCTCTTGATGGTTTGTATCATTGACCGCCTTTACATTGTTGAGAGGTTCCGAAATAGAATGTCCATGATTATAATCACTCTCATGTGAGGTTTGTAGTATCTTGTAGGGCTGCTGTAGCTCTAGTATAAATACTCAAGGTCTAGGATGGTATGGCTGCTGTAGCTCTAGTATAAATACTCTTTCAAGAGGCTTTGTTAACAGCCTTTTATGCAGAAAATCAGATTCAGAGTTCCTCTTGGGTCTTATCGACGTTCCTACTTCGATCCTATTCTTTTTTCATGTTTTCTTATTGCTGGAAATTCCTCTAGAGTGGTTTTGGTCTGCTACACCAATCTGACAGCAGCCTACTGCTTCTGTCCTACCTTTTCAAGTTCGTATCTAATTCTAACTTGTGGATTTGGCCTTTAGACGGTAAAATCGCAGTTCATTCAGTTTGGCCTTCTTGGACACTTAAGCTCGTTTGGCCATCTTCTTCCCTTTGGTTGAGGAACCAGTTTTATCAAGTGGCTTACCAAATGAAAACCTCACAACATCATTGTTTGTATTCAGCTCAATTGATGTACTACTCATGCATCTAAGAACACTTAATCTCTAATGATGGAGTTGTGGGCTTCATCTGTGTTGCATTATGCTCGTGTGATAGATGCACAGATGAACCCCTGAAAAGAGAATAAGGGATGGCATTGAAAGATATCCTTTTTGCAAAAGACCTATCCTATAATGTAAAACTTTAGATCCAGGCAACGCCAAAAAATATGAGTCTTCAATCTTCAATAGCAATAGCACCCAACCAAAAAAACCAGAAAAGATAAGAAAGTTCATCATTTGTTCATTTTAAGCTTTACAAATAATACAACCTAAGATTTTTTGTAATGAATGTGTATGTAATTGTCCACAGAGAAAGAAAAAGGAAAAGACACCAGAAGTTGTTGCAGGTTAACCAAACTATACTTAAACATGGGGGAATTGTCCACAGAGAAAGAAAAAGGAAAAGACACCAAAAAGAAAGAAATTGGATGTTGTCATTCACGCTATGTAAAAACAAATGACAAAGGCAAAAGAGAAAAGCTATTAGTTTCCTTATCAACCTGGAACACACTAACTAAACTACACTTAAACATTCTTCCAGACTATCAATCTAACAGCTTAACCTCTTCTAATCAACTCAACAACTTCTCTCATCAACTCAACCCTTCTAGCAACAAGCTTAGCCTCTTCTCTCATCACCTCCAATGCAAACTCCTTCAACTCAGCCAGCTTGGGTTCTCCAATCTTCGCTTTGGCCTTCTTCTTCATCCTACGCATTTTATGTTGCAATTGGATCTTGTTCACATCGGCCTTCAGCGATTTCTTGATAAAATCATGAAATTCAACCATATGGTGATATGGGTTCACCCCTTTCTTGGTACCGTAATCATTCATGCCTTCCAAGATCATTCTATCATCATCATCGCTACAAATACTCTCAAACAAGATCGTCATCTCACCATAATCGATGCTAATCTTCTCAAACAGCTTCTTCGGCTCTGGTATCTTCTTCTTCTTGGGCCTCTTGGAATCCTTGGGGTCGCTCTCGCTTGGCCGCTTCGACCTGGCTCTTGCTGCCGGCCCAGGAGCAGCCAAGGCCTTCGATTTGGGCTTCTTGGTCTTGGGCCTCTCTTCCATAGCCGAATCCGGTTTCTTCAGGGGTTCCTCAGACTCGAACTCTGAACCAGAGGATGAAGTTTGCGGCACAGTAGCCGAGTTCGATTTCTTCTCAACAACATGAGTGGGTGCTCTTTAGAGGCTCGGGTTCGGCAAACTCGGACTCAGATTCAGACTGCGGCACAGTAGCCGAGTCCGGTTTTTTCGGTGGTGGTTTCTTCTCAATAACATGAGTGGGTGCTGCCTTTGGGGGCTCAGGTTCGGCAAACTCGGACTCGGATTCGGACTACGGTATAGTAGCCGAGTCCGATTTCTTCTCAACAATAGGTGCCTTTGGAGGCTCGGGTTCGGCAGACTCAGACTCAAATTCAGACTGCGGCACAGTAGCCGAGTCTGGTTTCTTCGGTGGTGGTTTCTTCTCAGCAACATGAGTGGGTGCTGCATTTGGAGGCTCGGGTTAGGCAGACTCGGACTCGGATTCAGACTGCGGCACAGTAGCCGAGTCCGGTTTCTTCTGAGCACCATGAGTGGGTGCTGCCTTTGGAGGCTCGGGTTCGGCAGACTCGGACTCGGATTCAGACTGCGGCACAGTAGCCGAGTCCGGTTTCTTCGGTGGTGGTTTCTTCTTAGCAACATGAGTGGGTGCTGCATTTGGAGGCTCGGGTTTCTCAGACTCGGATTTGGGCTTGGATCCGGATTCTTCCTCTTCTTCTCCGTCTACCTCTTCTTCAGACAAGGCTTCCACTTCTTCCGTAGGCTCATCGGTTTTGCGAAATTAGGGTTTGCGAATTGGGTTTGTGTGTGCAAAGGAAGGAGTAAAGAAGTTGAATTTTCTTATAAAACCCAATGACCAAAAAGCATTTAACCTTTTTATTTTCAATTTTTAAGGACATTGTTAAGTATATTTAAGTGAGCTTTTGACTTTATTTAAAATAATTTATAAAAAATGATTTTTTTTTTTTCGTAAAAAAACTGATATTTATGAATATGTAATTTTTAACTAAACCCTTCTAATTACAATAGTCACACAGGCAACTAATAACTTGAACCTATATTCAGACCCAACCATACAATATAATGATAATTGCCTTGGTTTTAATCATTATATTACTGGGTCACTTTAACTCATGATATTATACAAATTTGTTGTTTTAGGTAACAAGTGCATTCATGGGGATGGGGATGGGAAGATATTTATTTAAAGGCTAATTAAATATTTTATTTCCACATTTTCTAAAACCAACTGAACTTTTTTTTTTTTTTTTTTTTAAACTTTGATGATGCTAAGAGCAAATCCAGCCATCCCTCAAAACCGAGCAAAAGGCCCCCTGGGCAAGCCCAATGCGACTCTAGCGGAAGAGATCAAGCCCGGGCAAGGCATGGGACCCACCAGCCTGGGCAAGCCCACGAGCAAATCCTGCCTGGGCTCAAGTCCGAAGGCGCTGACGTCAGCGAGCAAAAAAATTCAAAATTGTTTATATTTTGTTGCATAATCCTTTTTTTTTCTTGCCCTTGCCCTAGCCTTTTGGGGTGGAACCAAAAAAGGCAAGGCTGCCACTATTCACGTGAATAGTGGCAGCCCTTGCCTTGCCTTAGCCTTCATGAGTGGACTTGCTCTAAGCATACGTGTAAACAAGGTTATATTTATGAATTAAAATTTGCATCAATAAATCCAAATGATGTTTATTTAATTTTAAAACGGGGGAAGTTTATTTCCGCAACTCGCCCCACAGATGCAAGTGCAATATTTACCTTAAAATAGATAATATATTATGTTCATTTTTTCTACAAATTAACCATAAAACTTCTTAATTTATCTTCTACTTCTCTCCCTTCAATCTTGTAGGTTAGTATCTAATATTTGAACTAAAAACTCCTACATTTCAACATTTTTTTCTCGTTCTCTTTTTATGTCTTAGTTGGGTACCTTAATGTTGGAATATATGAACCTTTTTTTTGTGTTTCTTCTCTGTGTTGGAATATAAATTATTAACTTTTAGTCCTTAATAGTGTAGATGATAAGATTAGTATTCAATAGTTTTAAAATATGACATTCAAGGAAATTATGATGATATATATTAGTATACTAATCAATATATAGTGATATTATGAAGTGGGCCAAAACGAGTAGTTAATGTGGTAATAATTTAATAACCGGTAGTGCTTAAGTGCTCCTATTCAAATTATTTTTTTAAATTTTGTGTAGGAACCCCTCTAATGTGAAACCTGAATTTGCCACTATACGAATGTTGCATTGCAGCAAAGCCCCAACCATTCGAAGAGCATGGAATTTCAATTTTATAAATTTGGCCAAAGAGGAAATGACTTGGGTTACTCCAATGCTTGGTGGGATTTGAATTAAATAAAGAAATGGCTTAAATATTTGAATTAAAATTGTAATTGTTTATAAATAAAAAAGTACTAGGTTTAATTAAAATGGCATAAGAGAAAAATTCTGAAGCTTGTGCAAAATCCTGATACGGAATGATAGAATTTCTTTAGCGGTCTTGTTCATCCCCTATACTATAAGATCCAAAGACTGGACCCTCTAGTTCCCTTCATGTCAAAACGTCCAAAGGAACAGCATTACTTCTATATCCTGAAAGTATCAACTGTTGAGAAGGAAAATTCAAAGACATCCAAACTTTGCATCTTGAAGCATAGGTTAGGACTTAGAGGTAATGTGCTCACATACGCTTCAAAATAATTGAATTGGTATTGCAACTTACAAATCATATCAGTCTTCCAACCCAACCCTATACTTATTTGGTAGAGAGAGAGAGTGAGAGAGAGAGAGAGACGCCAGAGGAGGTGACGGAAAGTTGAATTTACCCCTAATATTGACGGAAATTTGAATGGACATCCAAAAATTAACAGTGAGTCCCCAATTGACCATTTTTATATATTTTAAGTCCTTAATTTATCCCCCCCAAAAAAAAAAGGGAATAAATTAACAATTATGGTATAGTTCATGGAGGAAAACCGCTATTAACCTTTAGGGCATGTTTACGTATCAGTAATGGAGAAAGTAAGGAATCAAAGAATTTAGGAATCGGGGGAACTACTGAATTGGTATGAGAAGAATCATTCCCATTAAGCTGTTTACTAACCATATGGAATTAGCAAAGGAATGGGATTGATTTTCATTGTTATTGTTTACTAATTTTCATGAATCAGAATCCAAATTAATTTGATTACTAAAATGTCCTACACATTTTCACCACAACACATATATAAATCTCAAATTCGCTAAGGAGACCAAACTAATCCTGCAACAAACCCGTAAGGTGATGTAAACATGAGAAATCAATATGCTAAACAAGCAAGAGCCCAGTTCAATGATAATGTTAATAACACCTTTGTCCAAAGCTAATTTCAAACAAAAAAATAAACTCCAATAAATATATATCTTTCACCTACGTAAATAGTAAACAATCAAATAATAATAACCTGCATAATCTTCATACGATTAAATATATAATCTTCATACTACCAAAAAAGAGATATATAATCTCCCAAAAAGTCTTTATCCATGACCGTACTTTGTTTTGTGATGAATATGAAGACAGAAGATAGATATATAGATAGAATGACTTGCATAGCACAAAGCGTTGCTGCTGCTTCTGGGAGGTTGTGTCTGCAACGCTAATGTGAAAAAGAAGTTGGAGCATCTTGGAACTTCTTGGTGTGAGTTTTTATTTTTTTTGTAGGGTTTGGGGTGTTTTGGAATTATGGTAAAGTGGTAAGGGTATTTTTGGAAGTTATTAAGAGAAAACGGGAATGGGAATCGTATCGACTACTCCCCCCAGTTGATCTGATACCTAGTTTTGAGGGGATGTGATTACGGATTTTGAGGTGGGGCCCACATATTTTTTCATTCTTGATTGCAAGTAAACGCAGGGGAAGTCAAGAATGGAAAATCATTCCCTTTCCTCCCATACCCATTACTGATACGTAAACATGCCCTTAGTTCAAAGGAAGGCTTCAAATTCAAGCTACGAGGCTCTTCACCATGCACAATTAATATTCAAAATAAGTGATTTTTATTTTTTGAAAACTGAAATACATTAAAGTTAGATCTCCTTGGGATTTTAATACCATATAAGTCAAAATAAACTCTAGCAAGAACATCCATAAGGAAGTTACTAACAAAAGAGAAAAAACTGACATACAGAAAACTAGAAATAAACAATAATATTATCTTCAAATCACCCTCCCATTCAAGCATAAATAAAGGCAGCAAGTATAACCTTTTCCTACTCAAAACATTTCATGGCATCAAATATGTTTTCAATTTGCATGATCCATGCTTCAGCCTTTAATGATGAACTAGGAGCCCCATTAAATAAGGGTGGCTTATAAGTCTGAAAATTTTCCCGAGTCACTCTCATTCCTTGCATTTGCATTACCATCTTCAGCGTTGTAATTATTGTTCATAACCTGCACTTGCCAGATTGCAGGGATAACTCTTGAAGGATAACCTAAAATATAGATGGCCCGATCGTTGAAATGCATTGTGACCTAGCCCTATGAAGGATGCATGCACTTTTCTTAAGACCAAAGAAAACATGCAAGGCACAATATCAGATTTTGTGGGTCGTTTCGGTAGCACTTCAGATACTCAGATTTTGGAGCTTTTGCCAATCACTGTTCCTTGCCAAATTTTGTGCACCTGCAGAGGAGACTTTGGGGTTTGGAAGAAGGGTTAATTGGCAAGCTGTCAAAAGGAGAGAAAGTGAAACATCAGAATACCCAGGCTACATACATGTTTACATCTTTGTTTAAGATCACAATTTTTGTGACTTAGCGTCTAGAGAAGCTTCAAAGAGACTTTCATCTTGTCTAGGTATTTGGTCGCTGATTATAGGGGGATTATGGTGTAGGAGAAAGCCTGAGGGGTGTTGTACGGTGGAAGTATGGTTATGTATAAGGGTTCGCTCGCTCACACCCAAGCTTTGGAAGCAGTAAAAAGTATAATGCTCTCGCCAGGAAACCTTTGGCTTTCAAGGTCGCTTTGTATTGTATTTTCTTTTACAAAATTAAAAACTAAAACTAAAAACCAAGCATCAAATCCAACGTTGACCAATGATCTGGTGGCATAAGGGGCAGGGGACAGCTGACCAGAATTTAAAGTCCATAAGCCCAGGTGACTTTTTCTCATGCACACCATATAAAAAAATAGTTTAAAGATGTAATAATAAGCAATACTTTACCATTCATGATTTCATGCATACAGGAACTAAAAGGTTTAAAATAAAAGTTTGAGGGGCAAAAGAAAAATACCTTACCATTCATGTGTTGATCAAAGAATCTTGTGTTGCATTCTCATTTACTTTCTTAAACCGAGCAAGGTGCTTGTGATACTCTTCCAGTTCTTTCCCCAGTTTTTCAATGAACTGACTTGTATGTTCAAGGGACTGCTCATACTTATATTTTTCCAGGGCCTGCAGTTTTTCAAACAGAAGGGCAACTGTAACATTTATTTTTCATTCGTGTGTGAATCAATCAAATAAGGATGCCCAGAACCTGACTTTTTCATACATTGACTACCATATTCTAAAAAATGAAAAATTTAAGGATAGCTGAAAATTACCTTATTTTTAGATAGTGTATCTGCAGGTGACATTACTTTCGGCTGAACATAGTTCTTTCCCCGGTAGAAAATTACAGTATTATTACTTTTTATGTCAATCACAATGCCTTTACTCAGTCTAGCAAGCTCTTGAGCATATTCCTGAACCTGTCCTGGCTTACAAGGCTTGCAAATAACCTTTACTGTCTCATGCTTCTTCCAATGCAGATGCATATTTAGAACCACACCTCCAAAAACTCCCCGCCTTCCTACTGGGACATAATTCTTCTTTTTCTCACCAGTTCTCTTAAGATAATGTTTTTCTTCTTCAGTTAAAATTTCAGGATCATGTATATCAGCAGGGGCTTTGGCAACCTCAAATTTCATCAACTTCTCAATCAACCATGCTTCCTTTCGTTTTGCCTAAAGAATACACAAGTTGACAGAGATCAAGTAAACATACGTACTTGGGAAACTAAACATATGCAGAAAATAAGAATATTTTCTTCTAAAGAGGCTTTCCAAGGCTAAGTGGGCCATCTAACTAGTTTGGATTTTAGTTATTTTCTTTATCTATTATTTGTCTTTTTATTTTTATGTTTTATTTCAGTTGGTAGACTAGAGTTCTGCTCCTATTTTTTGTAAATAGTCATGTGAGGTTTTTAGTATCTTGTAGGCCTAGGATTAAGTAAACTATTCAAATAATCAAGGTCTAGGATGGTATGGCTGCTGTAGCTCTAGTATAAATACTCTTTCAAGAGGCTTTGTTAACAGCCTTTTATGCAGAAAATCAGATTCAGAGTTCCTCTTGGGTCTTAGGACTCAATTATCGACGTTCCTACTTCGATCCCATTGCTCATTATCTCTTTTTTCATGTTTTCTTATTGCTGGAAATTCCTCTAGAGTGGTTTTGGTCTGCTACACCAAAGTAGCCTACTGCTTCTGTCCTACATCATTTGAGATGGTCATGTCCCAGGAAATGCAGAAATTTATGAACAGAGAAAAATAGAAAACCTAAAAGAGATACTAGCCGTAACCATAAACTGTGGTTACCAGAATCAAGGTTACTGAGAAAACGTTTTTTCATAAACTTTGGGAAAATTTGTAAAAATTCAAATTCTTTTGTAAGAAACAAAACTTTCATGAAACCTACCACAAACTCTGCCCTAAGAGGATAGACACAAAACCAGAAAGCTCAATTAAACAGCGATAACAGGATCAGGAACACCAAAACGTAAAACAAGTCCTGAAATAGTGCCATCAAATTGTGCATAAATAACAAAGCGGTCCAACCTTTTCAAGTTTGTATCTAATTCTAACTTCTGGATTAGGAGAATTCATCTTCTTCTTGGCCTTTAGACGGTAAAATCGCAGTTCATTCAGTTTGGCCTTCTTGGACACTTCAGCTCGTTTGGCCATCTTCTTCCCTTTGGTTGAGGAACCAGTTTTATCAAGTGGCTTACCAAATGAAAACCTCACAACATCATTGTTTGTATTCAGCTCAATTGATGTACTACTCATGCATCTACCAGGCAGACAGTTTCTAAGAACACTTTGACTCTCAAAAATATTTGATCTCCGCACCAATGAAGAATCGAATGAGGAGGATACACATGGAACTTCTAAGAAAGACGTCAATACACTGTATCTTTGCCTTTGCATACACATATTGCAAGAAAGAGACTGTCTAAAACGTGTTAGAGTTGGCAAAGAGAGATCCAAAACATTTTGTGCTAAACAACTGAACCAGAGAAAAGAGCCCCTGTATAAAAGATAGACGTGATTTGTCATCAGTGGTGTTTGAAATGCAAAGGAAAATTCAAAGCATATTGTTGGAGCAAGTGTAAGGCAGAAAAGGTGAAGAATTTCATGAGGCTCTACTTAAGACAATCAAAAGTTTAAAATTTCGAAATAGGATATCAACAAAGACAAGAGCTAAGTAAACATAATGCCGAGGCACTTTATTGCAATCACACAACTTCTAGGAAGAACGATCAATGACAGTCCAATAGATGATTAACAAACTATACCACAAACAGGGATGAAAGAAAAAAGAGTACCTTTTGATAGCACTCGGAGAAGAACGAGAAGCGGCTCTTACAGAAGTTGAAGCAAACATTATTAACACCCACACGAAAAGGGAAGCCTATCCTCTTCCAGCTCTCTCTCTCTCTCTCTCTCTCTCTCTCTCTCTCTAATAAGGGTGTCAACCAGTGTTTTTAAAGGCATGCCTTCGCGCGTCGGAGCGAGGCGGCAGGAAATCGCCCTAGGCGATCAGCTGTTTCGCGAGTTGCACGTTTACCGCGGGGAAGGCGTAAGGAGCGTTGCAAGGCGTGGCCAGGCGAGCCAGATATGGACACTTCTGAACCGGAAGAAATTTTGCGAGCCTTCAAATTGGCTGCGACTCTGCGAGGAAGACGACTCACTTCTTTGTTTTTTAGGTTTATTGTTATGAAACGACGTCGTTTCGATTGCGTTTTAAAAAAAAAAAATTCTAACTGAAACGACGTCGTTTCGCTTGGAGTGTTTTGAAAAAAGAAACACAAGTCTCTGTTTTTTTTTCTCACCTTTATTGTAATAAACTTAAGGCAAGAAGAATTAATATCTTTCCTAAATTAATATATTAATACATGGATTTATCTATATATCTATATATATAAAGCAAAAGGCAGAGAATGGTGAAACATTCAAAATACCAAAAAATGCCCTTGGTTTAATGCAAACATTAAGGGGGGTGTATCCAATTCTAACTTTTAAATACTTTTTTTAAGTGAGTGACTTTCCTAGAGTTGACAGATTCTTAATGACTTTTACATACTTTATAAAGTTAAGTAACAAACTTTCACATACTTTTGTCATAGAGTTTTATAGACTTTTAAATACTTATTTTTATATTTATTTTACGAATAGCATTTATCTTTTATTATGTTGAATTACAAGAGTCTATAATCTAGCAATTCTCCTAGCCCAATATGTGGGATGTAATCAAATTGAGAATATTATATGAAAAAAGTTTCCACCTAACGAATTATGGGTTAATAAATTAATGAGTTTAGGGGCAAAAAATAATATAATAAAATAGTCTTGCAGAATGAGGCTCTAAGCATCAACCAAAATCAAGTCTTAATAATTATTTTTGATCAAAACTCTCTCATTGGCCACAATGCTTTCTACACATTGTTCAAATTGTTCAGTGTATTGGGTTGAAAGAACATCCCATGTGCTCCTTAAGTCTGTTGATGGCATCCGAGCAAGTTGGGTTTGAACAGATCCATCCATATCAGCCTTTGGTGCTGTTATGATTTCAATCTCAGCCAATATGGCAGCAGAATCAAAAGCAGTGCATGCCAAATCACAGTCACAAAGTATCGAAAGATAGCGGTTGCTAAAGTCATGCACCCGAGACAAAGGAACTACAGATTGCTGATCAGAAATTGGTTGAGCAGCAATAAAATCTACTTGAAGCTTCATAGCTTGATGATATGCTAATAGTATAGCATATGAGACGTTTTGTTTCAATCTTTTTAGCTTCCCAATACTTTTATAAAGTCTGGTGTAAATTAGCAAGACTTTTGGTAGTAAGAATTAGCTTTAAAAGTATTGAAAAGTCATTTATTTAACAAAGTTTTAAAAAGTCATTAACATTTTGGATACCTCAAAACTTTTAAATACTCTTTAAAACTCACAATTGAATACAACTAAACTTTTAAAGACTATTTAAAAGTCACAATTGAATACCTTCAGATTTGTAAACTCATTAAAAGTCATTAAAAGTTAGAATTGGATACACCCCCTTAAGAATTAAAATTATTAATTAAATGAGGATAATATGGTAAATTCACACTTTTTCGTATTAAAAAAAATTAAAATTAAAAGAAAAATCAGATAATGGATCCTATTTTTATGAAACACAACTACCCATTATCTTTTTTAATTCAAAAATAAATTTTAATTTAAAAAAAAAAAAGCCTCTCGCAGACGCGGAAGCGCGTGCGGAGAGGCTAGTTTATATAAAGCAAAAGGTAGAAAATGGTAAAACATTCAAAATATCAGAAAATGCCCTTGGTTAATTCAAAAATTAAGAATTGAAATTATTAATTAAATGAGGATAATATGATAAATTCACATTTTTTTATATTAAAAAAATTAAAATTAAAAACGAAATCAAATAATAATTACCCATGTTATCTTTTCTTAATACTAAAAAAATAATAATAAAAAAACCAATTGGCGCCAAGGAGTTAGTATATATATATATATATATGTATATTGTATAGTACAATCCTAATTTCTACCCTTTTGTTGATCTCCGCAAATCTCACAACCTGGTGCTCCGGGCCGAGGGGATTCACGTCAACACAGGTCGTCTTTCTTTGGTGCGGTGTGTTTATGCGCGGGCGTGTCAGCACGGTCTACAGTACATTTGAGGATGATGCCAATGAATGGATGGATAAGTTGCGTGCCTGTTTGAATTTGATTTCCAATCAAAACGACTGTGACCGAGAGAGGAACTGATCTCGGTCGTCAGGTTCACGGCCTGAGCTACAAGGCCATTGATGGTGGTGTTGATGGTGCTTTGGCACGTTGCTGGATAGCAACGGTCGTATGATATGTGGGATGGATGGAAAAGTAACAAAGATGGTGCTTCGGCGGCTTAAGAATAAAGGGTCGTATGATATATTGATGAATGGATTTCCTTACAAGTTGTCACTACTCCCAAGAAAGCAAGTAAAGGTATTGAAAGTGCATTACATGAAGATAAATGATAGGAAAATGTAATTTGCTCCGTTAGAGGCTTGTGTTTGGTCTTGAACCCTTTAAATGTAATTGGAGCCTGATATTTATAGGAGAGGTCATGAGAGCATAGTAAGGCTGAAAATCTGTATGATGAGGTTGATCAGAGATAGTGGGTAGTCGAACAGACATTTTGGGGACGTGAAGTATGATGGTGTGACCCCCATAAATCCTAGGCACCACCCTGATCGTGGGTTCTGCGTCTTGGGCCTTAGAGGAGCATTTAATGCTCTGGTCTGATGGTTGGTGACTCAACCTCACCAATCGTAAGATTTTCGCTCCTAATCACCCTGATTTTACTTGCCATATCCTGACTTCAATCACTTCCCTTCTTCTCTTGTGCATTAAATGCTCTCATGTGGATCGTGGGTCCTTTGCTGTAGTCAGAGGCGTTACTTTATTAAATGAAGTGTGGGGCCTCGAAGCCACGTGGTGACACCACTTGATTTTTCTACTTTGGTCATGTATTTGAGAGTTTATCAATTTCTTTGTTTATGCTCACCGTGGGCGTGGCCGTGATGGTTTCGCCTTCATGGCTCATCCTTATCCTACGAGAGAAACGAACAACAACTTGACGCGTTCGGCCCCTTTTTTTCTTTCTTTTTGGTGGGCGCCTTGGCCGAGAGGTCGCTCCTTCAGTCGCCCTCATAGACCGAGATTTCTAGGCACAAACACCTTTACCAAATAATCTCCATCAATTTTAGGAATTCTCTTCATCTCTCGACTGCAAGTAAGCCATTTTATTTTTCTCTCTAATTCTTCGCAACTGTAATTTGAAGTTCCGTATAATTTTTTTTCAATATATTAATTATCTTATTTGTTTATGTGATATAGTAGAAATTTGACGTACATGCATCATACTTGTATCTTAAAAATATTAATGGTGTTGTTTTATAGCTATGAATCGAAAAGATCATGCGTGGAAGTATGCAAAAGAAATAGAGGGGGAAAAAATACTTGAGATGCACATTTTGTGATCAAAGATGCAATTGAGAAATTTCTAGACTTAAGCATCATTTGGATCAAACTCATCATGGTATGCAACCATGTAAAAAAGTTCCTGAGCATTTGAAAAAAGGGTGTCGCAACTTGAAAAAAGAAAGAAATTTGAAATGCTTAGAGAGATTGGGGATGGTCCACGAGGAGGGGCTCAGAGTATGAAAACTTCATTGGATAAAGAATATGGAATCCCCGGTACTAGGAGTGTTGCAGTTGATGAGGCTCTTAGAACACAGCCTAAATCAAAAGGACCAATGGATAGATTTATCACTTTAGAAGCTCGACAAAGTACATGAAATTCAACATACAAACAAGATTTTACAATGTTCTCCAGAAGTGTGATTTTGAGAGAACTTTGAAACTAAGAAAATTGACTGGAATGCAACTTCCCTTTACAATGTGAAAATGGTTCTCTATTTATAGAACCAAGTTACAAAAGTGTCGGCAGCTCTTGGTGATTGTGGAGGCACGGGATTCTCCTTTTTTGATTTTACTTCTGCTTTCTTGCATTCACATTTGCTTTTACTTTTACTTTGTGTGGAGAATATTGACTGTAGAATCACGAGACTTCATGACTAGCTTATTTTTTTACTTTTGCTTTCACATATTCCTTTTACCTTTACTTTAGTCTTCATTCAAATTATAGGGGTCTTGACTGTCGGGGTAGTCGACCCATTTGAAATTCTGGGTTGGCTCCTTTTGACTGGAAGGTAGACTTTACTTTTGACTGGAGGATGAGGCATGGGAAGACTGAGATTTGGGACTAGCATCATCTTCATCTTCCATTTGGGAAGCTTGTAACATTAACTGTCTAGCTAACTCTTTAATTTTTGACTTAGATCTTCCTTCGATTGGGAGGGAAGAATGGGAACTTCCAGGAGTAGGAGGCTTCTGGGGAGATTTGATTGGAGGGAATTCAATATTGACTTGTTCAGTAATTCTTTCTGATTTGAACTTATCCCACCATTTGATTGCAAAATGTCGGGACAAGACTCGGGTATCCCAGTTGACTTGGTAAGACCATTTCAGTATCCAAGGAACTTTATATTTGGCTACGAAAATAAGAAGATTAGGAAAAAATAGATTTGACTTTTTAAATTTATATTTATTAGAGAAATAATTGATTGATTCTTTCAATTGAGGAGGGAGGATATCAATGACTGGACCATGCTTTTCCCACCAATGAAGGAACAAATAGGGAAAAGGACTTCTGAATTTACTGTCAAAATTAATAAACCATGAATGACTGAAATCGATTGTTTGATGGAGGAAAATAGTGTACCAGGCTTCAATATAATCATAGTAATTGAATTGGAGGGTTGACTGGAGAGTTTTTAGATCATAAGGCTGTTTACTCCATTCTTCTTGACTCAGAATTTGGTGAATATACAAGGAATGGAAGAGTATAATATGGGGATTATCACGATCTTTAATTGGTTTTACTTTTATTGACTGGGTTTCAAAGAGGATATCTCTATAATATTTGAGGGACTTAGAAGGGTGTTGAGGAATATAATGAAAATTTGGGGGAAAATAGGCTTTTGCTATTGTGACTGGATTGGCAATATTTTCATAAATGGGTTCAACAATAAAAAGGTCATGAGTGTTACTTTTGGGGGAATAAGGAGATGACTTTCTCAAGGAAGAAGACGGCTGGGTTACTGTTTGAGTATTGACTTGGAAAAGATCATAACTAGAAACTAAAGCTGACTGGTAATTGGGGAGGACTTGGCTAACTGTGGATCCTAAGCTGGTGAATCTGTTACTAACTTGGATTGGAGAACATCTCGGGAAAGGGATGATCTGGGAGGATGACTCTGTTTTTACTGGATTCATGGAAGGAGGGAGTGTCCTGACTGGTTGACTTGTTTGACTTTTTTGCTTTCCTGATTTTTTGTCTGCCATTTTCCCTGTAGAAATTCTCTTGTGAGGAAATCAGGAATACTATTTTCACTACTTCTCAAATATTCAATATCAAAATCAAATATGCTTAATATTGTTTGCCATCGTACAAAAATTTGTTTTGATGCAATGTTTTGAACATCTTTTTCTAAAACATGCTTTGCACTCTTACAATCAACTCTGACTAAAAAATATTTGATTTAGCAAATCATCTTGAAATTTTGAAATGCATAATACAATAGATAGTATTTCTTTTTTAATAGTACTATAATTACTTTGTGACTGTGTCCAAATACCATAATGGAAACGGACAATTTGTTATGTTTGACTCGGAGGGACTTTCTGTTTGAGAATACCTCCATAACCTGTTTCAGAGACATCCGTTTCGACAATTTTAAAGGAATTGACTGAAGGAATACCAAGACAAGGAAGGGTCTTGATATGGATTTTGACTTGTTTGATGATTTCTGTATGACTGGGAGTCCAAGGAGGAGGGTTACTCTGCAATTTGTCAAATAAAGGCTTACACAATTTTCTGAGATTTTGATAAAAATCAGAGACATAGTTGAGGAATCCTAAGAACCTCTAGAGTTGATTTTTATCTAGAATTTGATCTGGGAATTTATCAGCAAATTGAATGACTCGATCTATTGGACTAATTTGTGACTGGCAGATGTTGAAACCAAGAAATCTAATATTAGTTTGAAATAATTTGATTTTCTTAGCAGAAATGACTAGGCCATTTAACTTGACTATTGACTAGGAAAAAATAAGAACATTGTTGTTAATATTATGTTAACTCGCAATTGTACGGGGCAATTAGTAGTATAGCAAGACAAGTACGAGGTCGTACCCTCGAAGACTGAAGAAGTTAAAACTAGTTATGTACTTAGATTACCAAATTCAAGAAAGTAGGAGGTTATGTCTAAAACAAAATTTAAAGCAAGAGTGGTTGTGATTGTTGAACAAAATAAGCAAAATGAAATTGCAAACAAAAACGAGTAAACAAATGTAACAAAGAGTGGTTTTAAGAGATGGAAAACAGATTTGGAGACTAGGGCATTCGAATCACCATAACAATTCAATTCTGGGTTATAAGGAGTCAAGTAACAAGTCTAATTCATATTCAAAGATTGATTCTAGCTAAAGTATGATTAGGCCATGGTGTCTGGTTCTAACCTCGTGTTCCTAATTCCCTAATTTGATCATTTGTTGTCTAACCTAAAATTAAGCATTAGGAACCCATTAAGCATAAAAGAACATTTTAAACAACCAAGCATATATCTAATCCCTGTTGTCGAATGTCCATACATACTCTTCCTATTCACAGTTCAATTCAAATTAAAGCATGGTGTCTACTCTTAATTCAAACCAAGATAGCTAACATACAAGTTCTAATGGTGATCAATCATTCAAACAAGCATATTAACTGATAAGCATAATGAATAAGAACATGAATCATGAATCCAACTTGAAACTTATAAACCCAGAATATTCATGTTAGGTTACATCGAAGCCCTAGTTATGAAATTAGCTACTCATAATGGAAAAGAAATTTAGTAGAAATGAGAAAACATAAGGAATGCAATAAGAGTAGAAAAACCCCTTTTCTGAAGTTCTTGTGGTGTCCAAGACTTCTTCAAGTGCTTCTCCAAGTCTAATGCTTCTCCAAGAGCTTCCCCACGTCTAGAATGATGTATGACAGCTAGTAGGTGATTTGGGATGAGTTTGGGTGAGTGGTGATGGTTGAGAAAGAGGAAATTCGTAGGGAAATGGAAGGGAGGTTTTCTGGAGCTGTTTTGGTGATTTTGGGGCAGTTTAGAGTATTGGGTTGATTGTTGGAGTGTTTGGGGTTGTGGGAATGTATGAGGATGATTTCTGGATGTGTTGATGGAATGATGGAAGTGTGGAGGATGGCTGAAGTGAATTTTGTAGCTTGAAGACTTCTCTATTTATAGGGCTAAGAGGGAGGAACATCATGATGAAATCCAACACCACCATTCCTCTTTTAATACAACCCATAACTCCCACTTCATCTTGTCTATGTTAGTGTGGTTGGAATCAACTTCATCCCGTACTTCTTTTGCTGCACCTCAAGCTTTTTTCACATGGAATTTCAAAGGTGTTCAATTGTGGCTGCCTTTTGCTACCAACCCATGTGGGTTTTCTTTTGGTTGCTGGAAATAAAAGATTCTTCTGAACCAGGCTTGGTGTAGGAAGGCCTGAGGTTTCAATATGTATCCAATGGGGCTCAAATTTGGATATGTCATAATAGACACCCATTGAAACAACTTGTATGAAGAATGTATTCCCTTCTGAGCAACACAAGTGTACGTTTTGGGCCTTGCAAGTTGATTGCCGAAAATAGACTTGAATTGACTCTTGGTGTGCAATTTGAAGGGCCCAACGGATTGGGCTTGGCTTCATCAATTGATACATTTGAGTAGTCCATCTTACAGTTCAGAATCTCTTCTTTCCAACCACATATTAATTGGGCCAATACAAGTTGGGAGGAGGAAGTTAAGGCCGAAATAAATTGCTAGCTCAGTCTGCTCGTTTTTGCACCATTTTGCATCTTTTCTTATCCAAAGCCACCATTGCTACCTAAGGCCCAATGAACTGAATGATAAACAGAAAAGGGATTAAAAGCACAAGTTTAACTCAATAACATAACCAAATCATAAGCTAGAGGGGTACAAAATGATATACAATTATGAACTGATCAAACATCATCAATATAAACTATGGAGAAATCACAACATGGGTTGAAGATTTCATTCGTAATATTTTGGAATTCACTAGGCGCATTTTTTAAACCAAAAGGCATAACATTCCATTCATATGACCAAAGGGTTTGACAAAAGCTGTTTTATACTTATCTGACTCTTGAATATGAATTTGCCAAAACCCACTTTTCATATCAAATTTAGAAAAAATGATTGAATTGTCTAACCGTCTGATCAAATCTCTTTTATTAGGAATTGGTTATCTAATCCATTCTAAGACAAAATTAAGGGGTTTGTAATTGATGACTAGTCTGGGAACTCCACATTCTAACTTTGCATTTTTTTGAACATAAAAAGTTGGGCAAGACTGACCATGGAGATTTACTTTTGTAGATTATTCCTTTCTGGAGTAATTCTGATATTTCTTTCTTACAGAATTCCATGACTTCTTGACTCATTTGAATTGGCATGGCTTTAGTGGGAATATTCTTTTCACTAAAGGTTTTAATATAAGGGAGACTGACTATATGTTGTTTCCTATGCCAAAAGACATTGGGGAGATCAAAACAGACTTCTTGTTTTAACTTATCTTCAAACTCCTAAATTTGTGACTATAAGGAATTTTCACTAAGCTGTTGTTCTATTCTTTTAAACTTTACTTCCTCTTTTAAAAAACTAACTTGTTTATTTTTACTTTGAATTAAACTAACTGTTTTTTAGACTGCGCTTTTTTGGAGGGTTTTTAGGGCATGTAACTCAGGTTTAGTTAGAAATTCAAACTTGACTTTTTCATTCATATGTGTCGACGTGGCTCCATCATATTCGACTTTGAAAGGATAGAGTAAGGCGAGAAAAGGGAGACCTAAGATTACTTCATCAATAATATTTTTGACTAATACAGAAGATGTTTTAAAACAGATCTTATCTTGACAGACATGAGCTTTAGGAATTTCGTATTTTAACTGAAGTGGTTTACTAGAGGCGGTTCCTAAAGTTTCCCTTGACTTTTTATAATATTTAGTAGGAATTAGACCTTCTTGAATACAGTTGAGATCAGTTCTTGAATCAAAAAGGGCTACAGTATTTAACTCAAAATCATTAATAAAAATACTGACTTTTGAATACCATTTTCTAAAATTTATTTGTTTGATTAAATTTATTATCTTCATCGCAATTGGTAAGTTCATTATCAGACTCAGAATGACTTCCAGATTGACCTTTGGATTTTCCTATTAGACTGATTAAATCCTGTTTTATTTCAAAATTTTCAGTTTGTAGTTTGTGTCTTAGTTGTTTTAACTCAATTATTTCCTTTTTGACAGTCTTTACCTCTAGTTGTAAATCTTGTAAGGTTACTTCTTTTTTCTTATTAAATCTTTCTAAAGTGGTATTTAAACTTATTTTGGGAGGAGACTGGGTAGCTTGATTGGTTTCTTCTTGACCAATGACTTTTCTAAGTTTCTTGAGATATTTAGATTTTAACTCTGGGTTTTCTACTTTACTGATTAGATCAATTAACAATTCTTCTTGCTCTTCTTGCTTAGTAAGAACGTTGACTAACTTGATTAAAACATTACAACACTTGTCTGTACATCCTAATTGAATTCTAGGTGAACTTGATTAAGAATTATCAGAACTATACTCGTCTGAACTTGTGACTAAAATTTCACTATTACTAGACTCGGAATCTTTTAGCTCTAAGACCTTTATTAGCTGAGCTTTGTCTTCTTCTGAGATTTTTAACTGCTTTATCGTGTCTTTTACTTTGCATTCATTGGCATAGTGACCGAATTTTTTACACTTTCAGCATTCTACTTTTCTTTTGTCTGTATTTCTTTTACTTTTTCCCTTATTATCCTGTCGGGGACCTTTTGACCATTTTTTTCTTTGGGTTAAATTTCTTTTTACTATAAAACTCATCATTATTTTTAAAGGAATAGTTTTTTCTTTGAAAATACCTACTTTTACTAGCTTGTCTGTCATGTCTATTATTTTTGACTTTTCTGGAGGGGGGAATGGAAGCTGAACCGTATTGTTCGTAGAAATTTCCTAATTCATATTTAGCTGACTTTCTATCTGATTGGATTGACTTACCAATTTTCATATCGACACACATTTTCATTCCTACTTGGTTAATTGTACTAATTATATTTCCGTAAGTTAGATTATCAAAATCAATTTGACCTTAGTAATAGGACTGTTCGTATTTTATGAGCAAACATATTGGGAAGACCATTAATGAATTTTTCTTTCCAAAATGGTTGATTACTATCATCTCTAAGCATGAATCTAGAAATGAATACATCTTTGTACCATCTAAAATCACTTAACTTTGGACATCGTAGATTACTAAGTTGATCATGTATTCTAGCTATGGTGTTACTGGGTGTTCCTATAAAATGTTCAATTATGGTATATAATAAAGTATTGACTCCATCTTCAATTCCCTTACCTAATTGTTCATCAAAATTGGGGTGACCTTCTTCATTGAGTTTTACTGCATGTGTGATTTGTCGTTTTGACTCTTCTGTTAAGTGTTTATCCCACCAGGAACGTAAGGTTCCAGTGAAACCTGTTTCTAGCAAAGGGATGATTTCTGACTGTCTGAGACTGTGATTAGTGACATAACTGTTGGCTACCATAGACATATGCTGAAGTTTATTAAGAATTTCTTGTTCTGATAAACCACAATATTCCATTCGTAAAGCTTATCAGAAGAGACTGAGAATTGACTCTGGGAATTTCTTTCTTCAAATTGAATATCTGGAGTTGGTTTAGGATACCATTTTTTTACTAAGTTGGTAGGATTGACTTTATTTTTTAATCGACTTAATTTTAAATTATTAAAGGCATTTTCAATTTTCGAAATATTACTAGAATCTGTTTCATTACTGGTGTTGGACTCAGTATATGAGAATTTAACTATGGCAGAAGACTCTAAGACCTTGCGACCAGAAGGTTCAGGCTTTTCTTTGACTGGGGTTAATTGTTCTAACATTTCTTCTATTTTTCTCATAGTAGGGGTTACTTTAAGGGTTGAACTGGGTTTTAATTCTTGAAACTTAACTAGAGGTTTTTCTGGCCTAAACTTGGGGCTTGACTCATGGGCGACCAACTTATCAAATTTAGTTTCTATTTTGTCTAATTGTTTTCCTAAAATTATTAGACTCTTATTTGTATAATTATTTTGTTCAACTAATTTTTTGTCATTCAATTCGTTGAATCTTAAAAGGACTGGCTGTTAGTTTAGCATTTTTGTGATTAATAATTATTGTTTCGGCAAGGGGATGACTAGCTATGACTTTAGTGTTATCTTCTTTTTTCCATTTTTCTTGGGTTAAAGTTTTTAACTTTTTACTTAGATAATGACTCTCTATATAATCAAGATAAAAAATTTCTGACTTTGACGCTTTCATATAAATTTTCCATGTATTAAAGATTTGACACTACTACAAAAAGTGAAAAAGATGACCATAAAAAGATGACGGCAGAACATAAAACAGTCGTTGTATTTAAATCGATGATGGTATAAAAAAAAACGGTCGTGGATAAGTGCCTTACTGTTGAATATTTTTAAAAGATGACGCATACAAATAAAAAAGCTTCGTTTTTTAAAAAGGATTTCTTCAGAGTTAAAATCTGACCAAAAAACAACGACAGCAGGTATGAATCCACCGACGTAGAAAATAAAGACGACAGTTCACGAAAAAACCTGCCGTGTTAACTCCTAACTAAACACGACCAACTATTTTTAATCCGCGTCGTATAATATAATGGAATCCACGTCTGTATACTACGACAGTGCCTTCTCTGTAAACCGCCGTCTTAATTTTTATTTCTTTTTAAGATTTAATTATTTTTTAATTTTGGTAGCCTACGAAAATTAAAATGAGATCCCAAGAGGTATGATAACTTACCTTTGAGATCTTTGGATCCTGATCATAATCGAACCACCAAAGTGAGAAAGACAATATTTTAAATACACAAAATCTAAAAAGAAACCAGAACTGAACTGACTACTGCAAACTTTGAGAAAGACAATGTTTTGAAAGTTAATGATGTGTGTGTTTTGGTGTCTTTGAGATACACCAAAACGCATACATCATTAACATCCAAATTATTGTCTTTGAGATGTGAGAGAGAGTGATGATGTATGTGTGCATGTGAGAGAGGAAGACGAGCCTCCAGAGAGACCAGAAGAACTTGGAACCCTAAATGAAAACTGAAACTGAAAGAAAGAGTCAAATTTATACAATAAATCTTTTAAACTTACGGCGGTGCTTATATACATACCGCCGTGTAATTTAAAAACCCACATCGGTTATTCTTTAATGGAATCCACGTCGTATAATTTTATGGAATCCACGTCGTATAATGTAATGTAATAAACGTCGGTATATTACAAAAAAACGACGTGTTAAATAATATACCATGACGCGAGAGATTAATTTATCGACTTATTATTTTAGAGTATACTACGATGGTACCTACAACACTACTGTCGTGTTTATTTACCACGTCCTAAGTTCAAATTACTGTCGTATTTTTTCAATTTATACGTCTGTCTTCTCTGTAAACCGCCGTCTTATTTTTATAACTTTTTAAAATTAATTAATTTTTCTTTTATTTTGGTAATATCTTTCTTAACACAAAACAAAATTTAATTCTCAATCCTCAACAACATTTTCATCTTAAAAGGCAAATCTCTTCGTGTTAAATATTGATTAATATTTACACAATATATGTACACAAATTTGGCAAATACATCGTGGTTTCTTTTCTGCCTTCACCCTCAGCTTGTTCAACTGTTTCTTCCTCTCATATGCAAGCTGTGCCCTCTCCTTCCTCTTGTTCTCAAGCTCCTGCACAGCCACAGATGAATATCTAATAATTTCAGAAAATCAAAATCAACAAAGTATGAAAGCTCACTCCTCGATTCCTGGTTACATTGTAGTCCCCTTTTCCACAGTGATCAACTTCAAAACTCCTGTGTAGCAAGGGTGGAACCAGCCTTAGAACCTGTGGTGGGTTGTGCCTTTGGGGTGGGGAGAGTGGGGGCTGGGAAGAAGCTGGGAAGAAGCTGGGAGTGGGCTTGAGGTTCAGAATGAATAGACTTTTCTCTGATTTGGGAGGAACCCACTACAGCCACCACCTGAGTTCGTCTCTGCAAGTGTTTAGGGCAAGGGCGGCTGCAAAACCATGCAGGTTCTAAGGCTGGTTCCACCCTTGCTACACAGGAGGATGTAGCAAACCCATGCTTGGTCTTGTGAGGAATCATTCTGCAAACCCATTTGCTTTCAGAAAGACAATTTCTTGTGAGAAATCATTCTGCAACCCTAATTGAAAACTGAGAGTTAAAAAACGCGTGAAAAAATCATATTTAAACAAATTTCCATAAATATCCACGTCGGTTCTAATATACATAGCGACGTCATATTGGAATAATCAACGTCAGTTTAGATAAACAAGCATCGTCATAACTGCATCGGAAATCCAAAAGTCATTTGGCGCGTATTTAAAAGAGAACGACGTCGTTTTCAGAACCCCAAAGTAACCACGTCTGTTTATTAACATACAAGGTCGTTGAATTTCTAAGTACAACGTCAGTTTAGATGAACAAAGCGCCGTCATAACTGCATCGGAAATCCAAAAGTCATTTGGCGCGTATTAAAAAGAGAACGACGTCGTTTTCAAAACCCCAAAGTAACCACGTCGGTTTATTAAAATACACAGTCGTTGATTTCAAAGTACAACGTCAGTTTAGATAAAAAAAGCGCCGTCATAACCACATCGGAATTCCAAAAGTCTCTCGGCATGTTGTGAAAAAACCGTCGTTATAACTAACTAATACGGCGGTTTTGTAATAACAACGTCGTTGTATTGACTCTGGGAAAATATATAAACTTTTCGTCACCTGACCTAATATTCTACGGTTTTCTCTCACCGATAAAGTATCGTAGTTTCCCCCTCATTTCCAAAAAGCAGCATCATCGTCTGAATCTTCGTCTTCATCTCCAAATCACCATTTTCGCCTTTGTCTTCGTCGGTAGGAAACTTTCTTTGCACGCCAAAGGTTTTTTCTCACTCTCTTCCCTTTTTTTACATTTCATTTGAATGCCGTAGTTGTCTGGAAACAAGATTCTGTCAAATTGAAGAAATCTTTCACTGGTTTTGATTAAATACATTAGTAGATACTCTCACGACGCCAAAAGACGACAATTCTGTCTTGTTTTCGACGATAGAATGGACACACCACGACGGCCGTTAAATTCTAGCAAACTGCACGACGGTGGTTAAAAACCGTCATGGTGTGACAATTAATACGTCGGAAACAAGATAAAACCGTCGTCTTTTGGGAGAAGAACAATCGTTTTGTAAATTTTAAACCACGTCGGTTCTTATTATTAACCGACGTAGTGTATACACATTTACGTCATGAAATATATAAAACTGTCGTCTTATTTCCATTCATGGTCTAAGAGACTGTTTAATAGGACGTCGCTTTTTTAGTGTTACCATCGTTGTTTGGTATTATTACGTCGTTTCTTTTTTATAACCAACGTTGTTTACCTTGCAGATTTATTAACAATGGTTTCGAAATCTCAAAACAAGGAAGCTGAAGCGTCAAAGGCCAAATCAGGTTCAAAGGCACAAGGGGATGAAGCCAAATCAGTTTCAAAGGCTCAAGTGGAAGGAGAAAAATCAACTCAAAGCAAACCCTTGAAGAGGATGAGATTTTCCTCAGCCTTCGAGAAAGACTCGAGCACAGCCACATTTGTTGAGGAGCCAAAATCTGGCCGCGGTATCAGCACAATGAGCCGTGTTGTGAAGAGGAAAATTGAGAAGGTTAAGCCTGTGGTTGAGTTCAATAAAAAGGGCAAACCACATGGCAAGGCTGCTGTTGAGATGCAGTCTTACATTGGTGTTTTGGCACACACCAGAGTCCCTCTTGTGGACAAGAAATGGACTCAAATACCCAAGGACGTGAGGGAGCAGATTTGGGAAGCTGTTCAAATGTCCTATGTTATTGGGGATAGGTACAAGGAGATGGTCTTGTCGTCTGCTGCCAAAAAATGGAAGGATTTCAAGTATAACGTAACTAAGCATTATATCCTTCCATTCGTACATGACAAGGAGAAGTTAAAAGAAACCCCTGGCTTTATAAGTTCATAGAGAAATCGCAATGGGATGCCTTCGTAGCTTCAAGGTTAACCCCAGATTTTGAGGCTAAGCATGCTGAGCAGAAAGAGAGGAGGGAGAAATTGGAGTACAACCATAGGTTGTCTAGAAAAGGGTATGTTGGTTTGGAGGACCAATTGGTAGAAACCATGCCCGATATTGAAAAAATCGATCGAGCTGTTCTATGGAAGGAGGCAAGAGAAGATAAAACAGGAAACATCCCTGATCCAAAGGTTGTAGAGAAGGCAAAACTAATCATAAGTCTTACTAACTCTGTTCTAAATTTGAAAAACAGAGTGTTTTATTTTGTTATAGACGTCGTTTATCTTTAAATAAGCGACGTTATAAAATGAACACCACGACGGGCTTAATTTACCGACGTTTAAAAATGAATAGGACATCGGTTTTTGAATAAAGTAGACGTCTACATAGAATTAATACGACGGATTAAATTCCTCTATGAACTGCATTTTTGTTTTAAGTTTACTCACGCACACACTCTCCCTCTCTCTGTCTATTTCACTGAAATTTGTGGTGCACAATTTCTGGAAAAGAATGCATATTTCAATCAAGTTTTTTCACTTCTTCATTAACATTTACGACGGTTTTATCTTATCTAGACGTTAGAATGATTATACAACGACGGTAATTTTGTGCAGCCGTATGAAATTGGACATCTACGTCTATTTGTTCAATAGTCCGTCGTCTTACTTTGAATACTACGACGGTCTTTGATTTATGTTTTAATCTGTTTTATTTTGAATATACGACGTATTTTTTTATACCGACGTTGTACATTATAAACAACGACGGTAGTTAAATACAGACGTTTTAAATTAATACTACGTCAGGAATTTAAGAGAACTGTCGTTGTTTATAATTTACAATGTTGGTATATTTATCTGTTTGACACCTTGCTCAGTTTCTAACAATCTCTCTTTCTCTCTTTTAGGATGATTTGCAAAAGCAAGTCTCCGAAGGCACTCTGACTGTCTCCGGGACCAATGATGTCTTGACTCTTGCTTTGGGAACCCCCGAGCATGGTGGGAGAGTCAGAGGAGCTGGTGCTGGCGTTACCCCAACTTAGTTCTTCAATTTGCCGAAACAGCAGAGAGTGAAATTTGGTGACAAATTGAAGGAAAGTGTGAGGGAGGCAGTCAGAGAAGAGACCTTGAGGATTGAGGCGGGAAACTATAATGGAAGCAGTCAGAGCAGAGAGGGAGGCTATGTTGGCATATTTCCGTCAACTAGTTCCTAATTTTGATCCCAGCCTGATGCTCAAAACCCCAATTTCTCCAATTACTCCAATTACTCCAATTACTTTACCCCCTCAAGATCAAAGCCCAAAAAATCCAATATCTGATAAGGCAAGCTGCTCTGGGGCCACTGGTATCAGACCCCTTGCTTTGGGATTAGAAGATCCAAAGCCTGAAGCTGATACTGCTGGAAAACAGCAAGAGGACACGGTAAAATTTTTGCGATTTTCTATTTCTGCCTTTTAAATTTAAATAGACGTCGCTCTTTTTAATATCCGACGTTAAAATTTAAAATAACGACGGTATATACGTCTATTTCTTACAGGACGCGTCGTGTTTAGTTAAATACCACGACGCTTTTACTTGTTTTGCAAATTATTAGACATTAAAAATAACGACTGTGTTTTCTGCCGTCATCTAACTCTTTTATAAACCGTCGTCTATTTCATGATTTCATTAACTGTATTTATATTAGACGACCTTTCTATAGTATAGCGACGTTATAATTTCAACACAACGACGGTTATGTATTTACCGATGTGTATAACCTTTCCTCTGTCAGTATTTACTAGACACCGTCGTTTATATTATATACCACGTCCGGTTTTTGGGTTTAGTTAGAGTCGTTTATTTTAGTTCACACACAAACTAACTTATATTTCTTTATTTATTTCTTGTAACAGGATCTCTCAAAGCTAGACATGCCACCTCCTCTCTTAGCCTTATGCCAACACGTCCAGACCAAGTTGTTGCCTACTAAGGAGGCTGTGACAGTTCACATGCCCAAGGAAGTGTTTGGCTTTGAGCATGATACCTTCCTCTTACCTGAAGATATTTTGCAGTTTGGTTCCATGGTTGAGATTGGAACCACAGTGATATCAGTATACATGAGGTAATTCTCCCTAATCCCATTTTGTTTTACATTTTCCTTTCTTTTAAATTAAAATCTCATTTAATTGACTTTCATATATTTAGGTTCCTATTTGACTATTTAAAAATGGCAAATATGGTAAACCTTGTTGGCCTCGTGGACCCTGGGCTAGTGAGCTCTGGAGCTGGATCAATATCAGACCGAATAAAAAACTTGTCAAACCGCCTGAATACAGCAGATGGGAATCAATTTTTCTTGGTCCCTTATAATCCAGAGTTAGTACCATTTAAAGTATTTTCCTGAGCTTCTAATATTTTTCTTTGTAGTACTATTTAACCTATATGAATCATTATGTGCAGGGGTCATTGGGTGATGGTAATTGTGAGACCAGCAACGGAGACTGCCTATTACATGAATTCACTGCCAAAACGCATGGTTGACGACGACATGAAAAATATAGTGAATACGTAAGTTGATTTCTTCTGATTTAAGATTTTTCCTATAAAGTATTTAAATAAAAGACGGTTTTAATAATACCGACGTTATAATTAAAATATAACGACGGTAAGTTATTATCGACGTGTTAATTTAACTACCACGTCAGTATTTTCTTAAAAACGTCGTTTTAATTTAACTACCACGTCGTTTGGGTTTTATTTAAGAACGTTTTAATTTTACTGCTCAATTTTTTGTTATACGATGTTTTAATCTTACCGACGTTATAATGTCACAACGACGGTAAGTTTTTACCGCCGTTTTAAACAAAATATCACGTCTTTTTTTAAAAAACTCCGTCGTTTTGACTGATTTACCACGACAGTTACAATTTGTATTTAAATATTTTGTTTTGTCATTAACACACTTTGTTTTCTTGTAACAGGTCAATTAAAATGTTTAACATTCATATAAATAAAAATTCACGTAAACAGCAGGCCATTTGGAAAAATCTACACGGCACTCCTGAACAACCAACAAGTGTAGAGTGTGGCTATTATGTGATGCGATTCATGAGAGATATAATTCATGATCCATACCTAAATTTCGAGAAGAAGGTAAAACGCAACATTTCAGATATACTTTTGTTTAAAACCGTCATTTGTATCTTTATAACACGTCGGTTTTTTGGTTTATTTTCCAGTTTGAGAAGAAAAAAGATAAAGTTCAGTATAAACAAGAGGATATTGACGAAGTTAGGCATGAATGGGTAGAATACGTGAACAACTTATTACCGAAGGATAATTGATGTAGATAAATATTTATGAACAATGTTTAGGTTTATTTTAGTTTATTTAAAATGTACATAAATATTTTGTTGTAATCAAGCGAACAAACATCAAAAAAATTAAATTTTGTTTTAAAACTTGTTTAGTTCCCAAAAACCGACGTCTGATTCTAATTTACACGTCTCATACGTGTACACAATGGTCGTCTTGCAGTAACTGGAAATATAACATCAACGGCAATTCTTAAAAACGACATGTAATAGTCATAACAACGACGGTTTATAATTAATTCAGCTTGTGTAAATGAATTTTGTACTTATATACTACGTCGGTTCGTATAACCTTATCGACGTCTTAATAATATACAAAGGCGGATACTATTAAATATCCGCCTTTCTATATGTAAACAACGTCGGTTATATACACTAAAATGACGTTTAATAGTCATAACAACAACGGTTTACAATTACTTCATCCTGTATAAATGAATATTGTAGTCATATACTACGTCGGTTAGTATAACCTTATCGACGTGTTAATAATATATGAAGGCAGATATTATTAAATATCCGCCTTTGTATAATTAAACAACGTCTGTTATAAAACGATGTCGTTTTATATTAGTTTCGACGTCAGTTTGTGATGTTTAACGTCGTTGTAAATGGAGACAACGTCGGATAGGTCATTTTTCATTTAATTTTTAATTACTTTTATATTTTATTTAATTCCATATTAAATTCAAAACTAAATCCAAAAATTAAACTGAAAACTACCAAGCATTGGAATATTGTCTCTATCCTAAAGCTTTAAAAAATATAATTTTGGATATATTTTTTTATTGTATTTAATTACTAATATTAATAATATATTCAAAACAAAATCCGAAAAATATACCGGCAAATTCTATGCACTGATTGGGACAATATCTTGCCCGTTAAGGCCTGAAAAATGTAATTTTAGTTTTCAAAGTTCAAATGATAACAAAATTCAAACAAATTTAGAGACAAAGCATGATACTCCTTATACTTTACATAACATAACCCTAAAGTTTATGTGATCCATTAGTGCCTTTAAATTCAAAATTATGAAATCCATATTTTAGCCTACTATTGTAGAAGGCATTGTTGTAAGGAGTCCATAGCAATTTTCGGTTCATTTTTCTCGTACTTGTGTATTTTTTTAAATTTATTGTAAAATTTAGGGTTTAGGGTTTAGGGTTTTTTGAAACGACGCCGGTTTTCTCCCGCTGTTTTTGGTCAACTACATAAACGAAGACTAATTGTATTCGGTTTACGACGTCGGTTATTGAATAGCGACGTCCTTTATTTTTACCACGTCGGTCTTTTATAGAAACCGCCATTGTAAGTAAGAATTAGACGTCCATGTAAGTGTTGACCGTCGTAGTTGATAAACGCGGGACTTTAAAATTTTTGACCGCGACCTAAAATTTTCAGAATTTCCCTTTAACCCTCAAATAGTTCATTCTCTCTCTTCAACATAAATTTGTCTGAAAGTTTTTGTTCTCCCAGCTCTCTCTCAATATCCATGTAAGTACGTAGATTCTCTAGTCCCTTTAACCCTAATTTTCTCAGCTCTCTCTCAAGCTTTTGTTATATTCTCTCAGCTCTCTCTCAAAGCATTGGGTACGTAGATTCTCCAAGATCTCTCTCAAAGCATTGGGTACGTAGATTCTCAAAGCATTGGGTACGTAGATTCTCCAAGCTCTCTCTCAAAGCATTGGGTACGTAGATTCTCCAAACTCTCTCTCAATATCCATGTAAGTACAACCCTAATCTCTTCTTAAATCCATAAATGTTTTCGTTGGTAGCTATATTAGGGTTCTTTTATGTTTTGATGTTTGCATTCTTGTAATAATTGCTCTTTGTTTGGGTTCTTTTATGTTTGTTTGGCCATGGGTTCTTGGAAAAGGAATGGGGGTGGGAGATTTAAGCTGTTTTTTTTTAACTACGACGACGGTTGAGGGATCAAACCGTCGTCCAAATGTTTATTATACGTCGGTTGTTCATTTACTCCCTTCGTCTGAGTTTTAAGCCGCAACTGGTAGCCTAAAGACAACTGTTTCTCCATTAAACATCGTCTTTAGGCTACCAGAACACCGTTCAAATTTCTGGGTTTGGGTGTCTTAATGACGACGGTGACTATAGATGCCGCCGTCTGAATGAATATTAAACGACGATTATTTTTTTCAAACCGTCATCTTGTCCATGTTTTATATTTAATTTTCATTTTGTTCTCTGCTATTTGAATGAGGTAGTGTTTCATTGCTGGTCTTTCCACTTTAATATATATATATATATATATATATATATATTTATATGAATTTTATAGAGTGTGAGATGGATAAGTCATGGATGCATGCGGATAGAAGATCGAAGGCATATGAGTTAGGGGTGGAAGGATTTTTGAATTTTGCGTCAGAAAATCTTGGAAATACAACTGAGATTCGTTGTCCATGTGTTAAATGTGGGAATATTCGATTGTTTGGGGTTGGAATTATAAGGGAACACTTATACTTTAATGGAATTGACAAAAGCTATAAGATTTGGACATGGCATGGAGAACCTTGGGAATGGACTACCAATGCTAGTAGAAATGTGGAAGAAGATGAGCAAAGTAGGTTCAGTTATGTTTCTAAAGAATTAGGGATGGATGATAATGATTTTGCCAATATTGGATCTGATCCTTATGAGTTTGCCAATGTGATTGGGGATGGCGATCAACCCTTGTACCCTGGTTGCAGTAAGTACACGAAGTTGTCGGCTTTGGTGAAGTTATATAATTTGAAAGCAAAACATGGGATGAGTGATGTTAGCTTTACAGAATTATTGATACTTCAAGGAGAATTTCTTCCAGAAGGAAATACACTACATTCCTCTATGTACGAGGCAAAAAAGACTTTGTCTGCTTTAGGGATGAGTTATGAGAAAATCCACGCATGTCCCAATGACTGCATTTTGTATCGGAAGGAGTATGAGAATGCAACTAATTGTCCTACTTGTGGTATCTCAAGGTGGAAGGAAACCAAGGATGGGTTCTTGAAAGAGGGTGTGGCAGCGAAGGTGGTGTGGTATTTTCCTCCAATTCCAAGGTTTAAAAGGATGTTTCAATCACATAAGACAGCTAAGAGTTTGACTTGGCATGTTGCAAGAAAATCAGTTGACGGTTATATGTCTCATCCAGCAGATTCCCCGTCTTGGAAACTTGTTGATGAAAAATGGCCCGACTTTGGTAATGAGCCAAGAAACTTGAGATTGGCTCTCTCATCTGATGGAATCAATCCCCACAGTTCTTTAAGTAGCAGATACAGTTGTTGGCCAGTTATGTTAGTTACATATAATCTCCTACCATGGCTATGCATGAAGCGGAAGTTCATGATGTTTAACTATACTGATTTTCGGTCCTAAACAGCCCGAAAATGATATAGACGTCTACTTAGAGCCTTTGATTGATGATTTGAAATCTATGTGGGATGAGATTAGAGGAGTGTATGATGCCCACATAGGAGAATACTTTACACTCAGAGTTGCATTACTGTGGACAATTAATGATTTTCCCGCTTATGGAAACTTATCTGGTTGTGTTGTTAAAGGATATAAAGCTTGTCCAATATGCGGCGATGATACACCTAGTCACAGGTTGAAAAATGGCCACAAAATTTGTTACATTGGGCATAGAAAGTGGTTCAATCAATCATCCATATAGGAGGCAACGTGCAGCTTTTAATGGGAAACCTGAATATGGCATGCCTCCCGAGCCATTAACAGGAGAAGAAGTGCTGCATATGGTTGAAGATATTAATTACATATGGGGCTCGAAAAATGGGGGAAGTGTTGGTGAGAATGATGGTGACAGAGTTTGTTGGAAGAAGAAATCAAAATTCTTTGATCTCGAGTATTGGAAATACCTCCCTGTGAGGCATGCCCTAGATGTTATGCACATTGAGAAGAATGTTTGCGATAGTATCATTGGTACATTACTAGAGATCCCTGGAAAAAATAAAGATGGGATTGCTGCTCGGTTAGACTTATTGAACATGGGGGTAAAAATTGATTTGCAACCCGAGTGTGGAGAAAGACGTACTCGCTTGCCTCCAGGGCCTTGGAATTTGTCAAGAGCAGAGAAGAGAGCGGTTTGCAATTCTTTTTATGGTATGAAGGTTCCTGAAGGTTATTCTTCAAATATAAAAAATCTTGTATCTTTAAAAGATTCAAGACTTCTTGGCCTTAAATCTCATGATTGTCATACTTTGATGCAACAATTGCTCCCTGTGGAAATTCGTTCTGTTTTGGAGAAGCCTGCAAGGTATGCAATAATTCGATTGTGCTTCTTCTTCAATGCTATATGTGCAAAGACGGTAGATGTTTCCAAGCTAGATAAGTTGGAAGAAGATGTAGTAGTTACTTTGTGTTTGCTTGAGAAGTACTTTCCCCCTTCATTCTTTGATATCATGGTTCATCTAGTAGTACATCTTGTCAGAGAAGTTCGTCTATGTGGGCCAGTATATTTTTGATGGATGTATCTGTTTGAAAGATATATGAAAGTGCTAAAGGGGTATGTTCAGAATCGTACTCGTCCCGAAGGTTGCATTGCTGAGCGGTATATAGCTGAAGAAGCTGTAGAGTTTTGTACCGAGCATTTATCTGATTTTAGTACAGTTGGAGTGTCTTCAAGCCAGAATATGGGAGTTTCAAAGCCATTATCAGGTTGCACAGTGAGCTTAGTTGATATGGACTTGTTGAACCAGACACATCTATATATCTTGGAGAATACGGAGGAAGTCCTACCTTATATCGAGTACGTATGAGTTTAATTTTTCATATGTAGCCATTTTAAATATTATTACTCCTTATGTTTATCTTATATACAAGGGACTGTAATGCGTGTTTTTTTCGTGTCAATTGTAGGGAACATATGATCCATATCAAGACCACTTATCCGAAATTTAGAAAGAGAACAAAGTGGCTACAAGATAAGCACAATAGCACTTTCATTCAATGGCTACGCTTTAAGGTATATATGTTATTGAATGACATATTGAACTTATTTTAATTTTCTTTCTTTCTATATATATGTTAGATTGAATTAAGATATATGTTTAATTTACTGGTTCAAAGTGAATTTAATGGGGAAGACAATAATGGCATATCAGAAAATTTGAGGTGGTTAGCAGCTGGTCCAAGCATGGCAGTGCCATCATATAGGAGCTAACTTATTAATGGTGTCAAATTTAACACCAAGGCACTAGATGATGTGCGAACTGTCCAAAATAGTGGAGTTTATTTACTTGCACATACTATGCAAGTTGCTAGTGCCAAGGATAAAAACCCTATTGTCTCCAATATGGGTTTTTATGGGGTTATTCAAGAAATTTTTTGATCTTGACTACCAAAAATTTAGAATCCCAGTCTTGAGGTGTGATTGGATAGATAACACTTCGGGCCTTGTAGTCGACGAACTTGGATTTACCCTTGTAGATCTTAGTAAAATTGGACATAGGAATGACCAATTTGTTATGGCTTCTCAAGTCAAACAAGTATTTTATGTTGATGACCCAATGCATCGTGGTTGGTCGGTAGTGTTATCAATGCCTAATAGAGAATATAATGATGTTATTGGTGATGATGTACTAGGTGATATTAGAATTGAGTGTGAGCCATTTACTAGAGGGATACCAAATGTTGACACATTTGATGACCTAGTGGGTGAGTTTGGGAGTGAGAATATTAGAGATGGGTGTGAAGATATATGGATTGATTGATTGTTGTAATGAATGACATTAGTTATGCAGTTAATTGTATGACATTAATTCATTGCTCTATATATCATTTTAATTCCGATAACATTTTCATTCTGCAGGCTTTGGGCACGACAAATAAAAAATAAAAAATAATCGGTTAAAGCTAAAAATACGACGGTCAAGTTACAAAAATCGCAAAAAGAGACGTCTACAAAACAACCAACGTCGGGTTTTCACAACCGACGTGGAATGACAACGCAAAAAAGAAATAAAACCCGCCATTTGAAAAAGAAAACACGTCGGTTAATTAAAATTCATTTCAAAACGGTTAATAAATATTTAAAACAACGACGGTAAATAAAATAATCAACGACGAACAATAATGTATAACACGACGGCAAAGTTCAAACCGACGAATTTAGGGATATAATCAATTGATGATTAACGTCGTAAAAACATTGTTGCAAGTCAGTTATAATTAAACAATTGACGTCTCGGAGAATACACACGTCAAAAAAGGTTATAAAAGAGACTTAACAAAGACTAGCCACGTCATGGAATAAATAAATAACCGACGTAGTAAGGACATAACAACGTCGAATAATTGAATTCTTGGGACATAGTAAAGTATAACCACGACCTACATTTTATAATAACCGACGTCAAATGCATAACTCAAGGCGTTTCGTTACTTATTAACGACGGTTAAGTTAAAAGCAATGACGTCTCAGAGATTACACACGTCTAAGTGGCTTACAAAAGAGACTTTTAAAATGCCAACCACACCAAAGTCTACAACCACCGACGTTGTAAAGTACTAACAACGTCCTAAAATGTGACTCCTAGGCCGTAGTAAATGGATTAAACATGACAGGTATTTTAATTAACCGACGTGTAATGTTAAATCCCCGTCGTTTTTTTTGTGTTCAAGCCGTCAAAATAATTTTCAACGTCTGTGGTGACCTAAAGGGTCGTGGTTATTATTGTTTTTACGTCAGTTAAAGTAAATATATGCCATGTTATATGTTTTAGACGTCAGTTTTTTTATTTAGTGAACGTAGTATTTATTAACCACGACGGTTTCTAAGTTTTACACGTCGGTTTTGTTTGATTTAGAGACGTTGATAAAAATATTTACATCGGTTTTGTAGTTGTTTTTGACATTTAACATTATTTAAACGTCTGTGTTTTACTAGAACCGTCGTCTATTATAGTCGAAAGGTCTCTTTTTATGCTTTTATGTATCAAATCGACGTCGGTTTTAGTTTTTTTATGACGTTTAATATGTTAACCACGTCGTTTTTTTTGTGTTCAAGCCATCAAAATAATTTTCAACTTCTGTGGTGACCTAAAGGGTCGTGGTTATTATTGTTTTTACGTCAGTTCAAGTAAATATATGCCATGTTATATGTTTTAGACGTCAGTTTTTTTATTTATTGAACGTAGTATTTGTTAACCACGACGGTTTCTAAGTTTTACACGTCGGTTTTGTTTGATTTAGAGACGTTGATAAACATATTTACGTCAGTTTTGTAGTTGTTATTGACATTTAACATTATTTAAACATCTGTGTTTTACTAAAACCGTCGTCTATTATAGTCGAAAGGTCTCTTTTTATGCTTTATGTATGAAATCTACGTCGGTTTTAGTTTTTTTATTGACGTGTAATATATTAACCACGTCGGTTATTTACCGTCGTTATTTCATGTGTTAATAGACGGCAGTCGATTTCTCGTCGGTTGTAAACCATGATACACGACGGTGGATTCCCGTCGTCTATTTCATTTTTTGTAGTAGTGTGATTTCTTTATTCTTTACTTGGGAAGATTGTATGATAATGGTTGCGTCTAGCAGCATTTTCAGAGGCATGTAAATGTTTATCTAATTTTTCCCAATGAATTTTAAATTTTTTACTAAGGGTTCTTAACTGATTATCTACTGGAAGGGCTTCGGCTTCAAAATCAGTTTGCGTAGATAATCATTTAATCTTATTTTATTATTTGGTTTACGTCACTGTATCCTACTCCTATCCCACTCCAGAGTTCCTTGCATTTCCCCCTTGGTTCATATATATATATATATATATACCATAAGGGATCTAGAGACCAGAAGAAAGTGCAGTAATGAAGAAGAGATAATAAAATAACTTCAAATAATGTAATATTGAAAGCAAACTGATAATTGAAAATAATGAAGTTGCAAACTTACAGAAAATCTTGATTGAAAGATTTTATTGATAGTAGGTAGTAGCACTCATAATTTATAGTAGTTTCTTAGAGTGTGGTTTCTGAGAGAACTTTGAAACTGAAAAACTCAAATTGCAAATTGACTTTACAATGTGAAATGAACCTCTATTTAAAGAGCTAAACTACTGTGAAGTCGACAGCTCTTGGTGACTGTGGAGGCACGAGATTCTTGGCTAACTTCTTTTTCTTCTTTTACTTCTGCTTTCTTGCTTTCACATTTGCTTTTACCTTTACTTTATCAATCTTTATGCAGGGAATATTGATTGTAGAGGCATGGGTCTTTGAAGACATTATTCTAGCTTTTACTTTGTCCTTTTGGCTTCTTTTACTTTACTTTAGTCTTTATTCAAATCATAGGAGTCTTGACTGTCGGGGTAGTTAGCCCATCTAAATTTCTGCGTGGAATCTTTTTGACTGATTGATGAATTTTGTGTTTGGCTGGAAGAGGAGGCTTGAGTGGAATGTGACCTTGGGGAAGCATCTTCATCATCATCCATCTGGGTGGCCTGAATCATTAGTTGTCTGGCTAGTTCTTTTATTTCTGACTTGGATCTTCCTTCAATTGGGAGGGAAGAATGGGATGTGCCGGAGCAAGAAGGCTTTGACTGAGGAACCTTGACTGGAGTGAATTCAGCAATAACTTGGTCAACAATTCTTTCTGACTTGAACTTATCCCACCATTTGATGGAGATTTTCCTAGAGAGAATACAGGATTCCCAGTTGACTTGATAGGACCATTCAAGATCTAGGGGACTTTGTATTTGGCTATGAAAATTAAAAGATTTGGAAAAAATTGATCTCCTTCTTTGAATTTGTATTTACTGGAAAAATACATGACTGACTCTTTAAGATTGGGGGGAAGAATTTCAAAAGTTGGACCATGTTTTTCCCACCATGAAGAAAACTAGTAGGGAAAAGAACTTCTAAATTTACTATCAAAGTTGACAAACCATGAATGACTAAAATCCTCAGTTTGGTGGAGGAAAATGGTAGGCCAGGCTTCGATGTAATCATAGTGTTGGTCTTCTTTTCCTGTGAAGTATTCTTTTCGCCTAATGCCGTGGTAGGCGTGCTTGGAAGAATATAGGAACTGTTAGACGTACACCAATGCCCCGATTGTATCCTTTTGGCTCGCGCAGATGTTACTTCAATGTTCAACGAGATTGAAAGTTGAATCAGGTTGATAAGAAGTCCAGTCCAGCCCTATCTTGGGCCTAACCTCCAAACTTCTTCTGACTCGTGGGTTCTGCTTTATAGGCGTGCCACTGCTGGATGTATGACTAGTCCAACAGACCTGGTATGAGCGAGTGTAGTTAGTATTTCATGGAGTCTGCGCCTTCTTCCTGAACCTCTGTTCAAGCCATTGTGCTCCAGGTGGGGTACTGGCCTGGATTGGTTCTTTTCTATGCCCCAGTTAAGAGGACTTCAACATTCTTTCTCTCGTGTATATGTCAGCTCTGGTTGGTGCGGGCAACACCTATCCAGGCAAGGGAAAAAGACAAAGTTCTGGGTCAGTAAACACCCTACGCGGGTTTACGAACCTAAGTCTGAATTTGAACTTATATATATATATATAATTTACCCACAATTTCGGGCCCAACTATATGACTTTCGGGCCCAACTGGTTTGTATCCCTCAAGCCTATGCGGCCCGATTCGGGCTAAAAACCTTTCGTGATATTACAGTTTAAATAAAATGAAAGCGGGAAATGGCTTAAATATTGCAGGTATGGAAATAGAAGCAGACATAAGCATAACAGAGCTCTTTAGATATGGGTTCCATCATTCTCATTTACTTAGGTCTTAAATTAATGATAGAAACAGCAGAGATCCATACTTATTGGTTCCAAACTATGAAATACATTATCACAGTGATCTAAGGTTCATAGCTAGCTAATTTATACAAATTCAAATTGAACATTTTCAGAAGTTAATCATACCATGGGAATGGCAGAGAAATAAAAAGATGGACACAGAAGTCGTCTGGCTATTTGAAATCCGAGCGAGTTGACTAGAATATCTTGAGTGCTTTTCTGAGTGTTTTACAAGATGTTGCGTCTGGTTTTTGGAGAGAGAGTCCCCTTCTTATGTGCTGGAAGCTCTCTATTTATAGGAGCAGAAGAGGTCTTAAGTGATGATGACTGAGCAAGGATATTTGTCCAAAGTCAGCTTGTTGACTTGACGTCTTGAATTGGTCCGTAGAGGGGGAGATTGAGTTTTCTGATGAGAACCGCCGGTCCTTCAAATCGGTTTCCTGGTCTGAAGCATTTTCGTACTTGGCGATTTGATGTGCAAGCTGGCTTCTTACCTGGCTTGGTGGCTTCCTTAGGCGGCTGGCTTTTCTTACTGAAAGGGGGAAAAGTCAAATCGTCATTAAATGTTGATAGTCCTTTTCCAATTTCGCGTGGGTTTGGAACATCTTCCGATTTTTTCATTTTTCAGTAGTCCAATCACTTTGGGCCCTCTGTTCTTGGGCTTTGGTTTTGGTTTTGTCTTGGTGTTTATTAAACAATTAAAAAAATCAACCCATAGACAACTTATTGGGCCTGAGCCCTTGCCGTGCTCTTTTTTGGGGAAGTAACCAGTTTTGGTCCATTGACCAAAATTGGGTACAAACATTGCCCCCCGGTTTTAATGGGCTTTGGTCAAGTCTATTAAAACTGACCCCCAGCTTCCTACGATGTTAGATCAAACGAAAAGAGAATTTTTGAAAGTAACGCGCCAAATTCGTGATAGCAACTGTCCTATCACGTTTGGCAATTAATTCGGCCTGTCAAAAAACCTCTCAGCTTCTTAATTTTGAAACTGTTTGCCCAATACGCATATCTCCTTCCAACTTGCTCTCGTGCTCATCGTCCTTTCCTCTTCCTTCAAAGAAACCCAAATAAACCAGAGAATACTATCTTCGCCATGGCTCCTAAAAAATCAAAGGCTGCGAAAGTCTCTACTGGAGTTCCTGAGTGGCTCTCCGAGCAAGCGGCAACGGAACACACTGATGAGTTCCTTTCAACCCTGGCTCAGGAACAGACGGATGTCCTATCGCCGGTCTATTCTCCTTTCCCAATAACCCTGAGAGGCCCTTTTCAGACGCCATTTTTGGGTCCTTACTATCTTCAAGCCAACCCCGAAGACCTTCTTTCGCTGGATACTCGGTTGGTTCGTGCCCCATTCTCGTACGGCTTGGAGGACATCGATTGGAGTTCCTGGGAGGCCAACCTGGAATGGTTGGGTTCCAACCCTGACATTCTTGTGTCTGAAGTCTACTTTTCTTGGTCAGATTGGGTAGACGAGATGAAGCCCTTATTCTCAGATGTTTGGAAGCGGAATGGAATTTTCTACGCCATTTTGCTGTCGAAAAACCGGATTGATCTGAACCTTTCGTTGTTGGGGGCCACTCTCTGTTTCTGGGACTGCACTTCAAACACATTCGCCTTCGGGCCAGGTCCCATGACCCCTACGATTCTGGACATGGCTGCCCTTTTTGGCTTCAGACCCTGGGGTGGGAATATTGATGCGCTGGGTGATTATGAACTGGAGAATCGGCGGGTCAAAGTTCCGATGAAGGCGAGTAGAGCCGAGATTCTTCGCCTGGGAACCTATTCTGGCTTCATGATGTCTTTCTAAGGCATGGCTGACCGTGAACAGGAGCATATGATGTTCCTGTTGTTCTGGCTTAACCGATTCATCTTCCCCAATGTGGATGGCAGCGTCAGCCTCGAGTACATGCATCTGGCCGAAGCTTTCAACAACGAATTAGGTCTGGCCACCGGCCCTTTTATGCTGGCCTCGCTTTACCACTGCCTTTATCAGATAACGGTTAATCCTCTTGACCTTGCTGTGTGTGGACCTCTCTGGATGGTCCAAGTATGGCTGGAATGCTTTCCTGAGCTTGGGACCGAATATCTGGTGTATCTTGAAGATGACGTCCCTACCATTGCTCTGGCCATTGCTCCGAAGAGATTGGTCAGCTCTGAGAAGTGTTTTATCTTTTTTCGGGAATGCAGAAGACGTCCCAGCGAAATCTGGTTTCGCTCCCTTGGCTGCGACCTTCCTTGGTTTACAGATGGAGGCCTGCATCAGGCTCCGAGCCAGTGGAGGGAACTGACCAATTTCTGGTCTCAGGTTCATGCTGACATGAGCCTTTATTGCCTCGTTAGCAGGGACCTTTCCTTCGGAGGGGTCATAAATGATAAAAAGTGCAGCTACGGAGTTGAAGCTTATAACCCTCAATTCGTTAGCCGGCAATTTGGGTTTGTCCAGCCTATCCCTGAATTGAGATACAGCTCTGCGAACAAGGGCAGCTCCTGGCGCAATTTGGCTTTGAGGCCTGAAGCGATAAAATTAATAAGGTCTTGGAAGAGCCGAGTTGTCAGGGCCAGAGTACCTCCGTATACTCCCTCATCACTTTGCACCTCAAGCTTCCACGAGTTTTGGGAAGGGAGACTGTTTTCTTGGCTCCCTGAACCTGCCAAGCTCTTCCATACTTCTGCTTTCCAAGGTTGCCCTTTTGCCCGAGAGATGACGGGTGAAGAAGAAAAGTCTATGAGGAGGAGGCTGTTGCATCTCCAGGGTATAACAATAATAGGTAATTGTCTGAGACTTTTACTTTCTCTTTTAGTCTTAGCCTGTCAATTTCTAACAATCTGGAATTGTTTTTGGTGATTGACAGAAACGATCCAGGGCAAATCTCCCATTCCAGAAAGCACCGGTAAGATCCTGATTAGTCTTACTTTTTTTTTCTTTCTTATATGGGCTACTCCTTTTTACTGCAGCTCAGGCTGATATCGCCTCTCCTGGTGATGTTGCTTTAGATGAAAGATTGAAGGAATCCCTTGCCCCTCCCCCTTCTTCTCACCCCTCTGGCCCTGGTCCGTCAAGTGTAGATAAGGGAAAGGCCCCTCTAGTAGAGGAAGCAGAAGAAGAAGAAGAAGAAAACAAAGAGGAGGAGGAAGGAGACTTGCCCCTTCAGAGGAAACGAAGGGCTCCATCCTCGCCGGGCTTTGAAAACGTTAATCCTGAAGGAGGTACGAAATTTTTTTTTTTCTTTAAAAACGTTCTTGCCGTTGGTAAGTGGTTTTTTTTTTTTTTATAAAAAAAAATATTTCTGGTCCCAGGTGCTGGCGATAAGAGGGCAAGAATGGATTCTTCTTCCAATGAAGGAGAGGAGCCGGAACTGGATCCCATACCAGTATCTCAGGTTCGACTCTCGATCTTGCTCATATTTTCCTTGATTTTCTTCAATACCTGTCTGAGATTATTGTTTGTGATCGCAGTGCCCAGGCAAAGAAAAGGTTTCGGGACCTGTTCCAGGTGATGGGCGCCCCCAAAAAATTCATTTGAAAGTGAGGACCATCAAGCTTGAGGAAGGAGTTGACCTTCCTCCCTATGAGCCTCTACCAGCGCCGGACTCAGCCATGAACCATAAGTGCCGCCCTATTTTTTCAAATCTTGAGGCATCTAGGGCTTTCGGGCCTCAGTCTAGTCGTGCCGCCAATCTTACAAGTGCAGAGGGCAGGAAAGTCCTTCTGACCCTAAGCAAGCCGAATGTGGTGCTTGCTAATGCAGTGGAAGGGCTTAAGGTTCTGTGGAACTCGATTAGGGCTCCAACTTTTGATTCGGTGTAGGATCGTGATACCCTCTCGAAGATTCAGCCTCTTCTCTGTCAGATTGCTGAAGTGAAGCCACATATTGCCCCTGCGTGCAATCATTTGGACCGATGGCTAAGCAAAACACTGAAGCACATCTGCGTAATCAAAAGTATTCTCCCTTCTGCGATAGATCCTGAGGAGATTCTGGAAGATCATTGTGATCGTAAAGAAGGATTTGTAGAAGCTGTTGAAGCGGCGGAGGAGGTTCTGGACAGGCTTGAGGCGTTGGAACAAGAGGAAGTCGCTCTGAAGGGTGAAATCTCTGCCGATCTCAAATTGAAGATGAGCTGGAAGCCAATATGGCGGATATTCGGGCCCGAATTGCGGCCAGTGAACCTACTGTTCAAGATTTGACTTCCCGCACTTTTCGGGCCAGATTGGCCAGCAAGAAATTAACCTCCACACGGCGGGCCCTTGATTTGGACATGGATAATTTATCGCACTTAATTTCCACCATTTTAGAATTTATCGCTTAAATTTCAGTTATTTTAATTTTCTTTTGGCCTGTAGACATTATTATGGTTTAAACCATGCCATGGTATTTTCTTTCCTTTAATTCATTTTTTACAGTTATTTTCGTTCAGCCATTAATTGGCCCAATAACTGCGTTTTTAGACAAATCGAATTTCAGGAGGGTGGCCATTTAATCCCAATGAGTACAGACCTTGTACTAATATTCGTTAAGGAATAAAAGCAACCAAGTATGAGAAGTCCTTCCAAAGCTGTTCTTTGGGCCTATTCTCATAAAGTGGGCTTTTTGTCCGTTACGCGTCGTGTTTTCAAGCACGGCTTCATTGAGTGTCGCGCCTCGAACTAATTATGTCCTTCTCTTTTCGAGCACGTGTCACGCTGATGGAGACTTGTCAGGCGGTTGAATTGAAAGGTCGTGTCGAGTTTTAAATATCTGACATGAGCCTTCCCCCTTCTTCCGCCTTTCCATTTCCTGTTTTTTCGAGATCATGTCAAAAAGGTGCGTATTTTTCTTAGAGAGAAAAATTTCAACTTCCTTCTTTCTTTCGAACCTTTGAATTCCTGTGTGTTCCCAGTACTTTCTGACCAAAATTTCATGGCACCTAAGAAATCCTCGACTTCTGCTCCCGACACCTCTTCTTCCAGTACCGCTTCCACTGGTCCGGCATTCCTCTCTGGGTAAGGAGTGAAAGATTTTGCCGCCGTTTTCGACGGCTGGGTTGAGAGGTTTGTTGCTGGCCGTGCCCAGTTCTTTTTATGCAAAGATGCCGTCAGCTTTGCGAATAACCACTGCATATTAGGTCCTCAGTACTTCGACCAGAAGTCTGATCAGCTTTGGAACTACGAGGTGCATCTTGTTCGTGCTCCAATGCCGGCCTGTCGCAAAGGGGGTGTTGACTGGTCGAATGGGAACAAAATGCTTCCCCGGTTCTTTCCAAAAATCGATGTGTCGAGTGTTGAACTTCGTTGGGCAGACTGGGTGAAAAGAATGGCGCCTCGATACAGGGATCGCTGGCTTGATAACGGTATTTATCAGGCCATTACTTGCTCAGTCGTTCAGCCACAAGCCGATTCTCCTCTTCTGGGTTCGGCCCTAGTCTTTTGGAACAGTGCTTCCAATACTTTCGACTTTGGGGTCGGGCCTATGTCGATTTCCATTCTTGATCTTGCAGTGATCTTTGGATTTTGTCTTCATGGGCGGAGTGCTGACTGGTTAGGGGACTTTGAGGATGGTCCCTCTCAGGAGAGGGAGAGAAAGAAGAACCTTGAGGTTCTTATCAATTTAATAGGTTCTAATCGGGCCTATGGGGCTTTCATGGGGGCCTTCATGGATCAGGATGTTGATTATCCAGACGGGGAACACGTGATGTTCCTGTTATACTGGTTAAACAAGTTCATCTTTCCCAGCGCTTCTAACTGTATCACCATGGAGTGGCTCCATTTGGCTGAATGCTTATCTTCCTATAGGGACATTGCCACTGGTCCCTTGATCCTGGCTTTCATTTACAGAGCTTTAAGGGAAGCGACCGTGGAACCCATCAATCTCAATGTGAAGGGACCCTTATGGATGGTTCAGGTCTGGCTTCAGTGGACTTTTCCTGAATTGCGGGCCCGAAAGTTGCGGGTTGCTTCTAACACCGTGCCTTTGAGGGAATTACTGCTGAGTATTGCTTCCGGTAAGACCACTGAAGAGTGTTTTACCTTCTTTTTATGTCGGAAGACTAGGCATGCTTTCCAGTGGCTGATGAATCTGAAAAGGGGTTCACCTTGGTTCGAAAATCGATCAATTTGCCAGGGTCCTCGAGGTGGAAAAGCCCCCTTGGCCTCTGAGAATATGGACATTTTCTCATGCCTGCAAACGCGAGACTTGCCTTGTGGTGGGAGGATGGACTCCAGAAACTACCAGTATGGGGTAGAGGCCTACAGTCCTCAGTTTTTCAGCAGACAATTTGGATGCCCCCAAGTGATCCCTGAATTGGACTATTCCTTGATTAATAAGGGTTCGTCCTACAGATTCCCCAAGTTAAGTAAGGATGATCTCTTGGGTGTTCGGGCCAAGATTAGAGAATCAGGCCGAATTTTGGAGTTGAGGCCTTATCACCCTGACTGTTGCTGTACTCAATCCTTCCAAATCTGGTGGGATCATTGTTTAAGTAGGTATGGACCCCTACATGAGGCGTATCCGAGAGCTTTCAAGAACTGTCCCTTTCGGAGGGATCTTAAGGGTGAAGACAAGCAGATTCTGCTTGAACAGATTGCGGAAGACAACCAGCTATCCTTAAGTGGTAAGAGTCTTACTTTTGTCTTTTTTTCTTGGCGTAGACATAATTATCTTTGTCTTCCAATGTAGTTTCGTTCAATTATTAGTCCTTCTGCACGCCCAGCCAATTGACCACATTGGGGCAGGGGATTGCTGGTGGACTAAGGACCCCTATTCAGCGGAGACAGAAGGAAAGAGCTCCCATTTCTCCTGCTTCGCAGGCCGGTGGTGATCTTCCATCTTCCTTTCCCCAAGGTAAAAAAATTTGCCTCTTCTTGGATGGACCATTTTATTCATGGTTCTAAGTTCTAATCCGATTATTGGTCGAAATAGGTGTTCGCGTGGCTGCCAAGAAAAGGTCCCAGCCAGAAGAAACTGGGAGTGGTGTGAAGGGAAAGGCTCAGTCCAAGGTGGCCTCAAGCAAGCGGGCCAGAATTTCTTCTGTCGAGGCTCCTGGGGCTGCTCTGGTGGGCCTCTAAATTTTCCTGATTTGTTTCTAGTTTCTTTCTTTGGGTTTGCTCACTCTCATGATTCGTTGTGCAGGTTCCTGTTTCTTCCTCTCCTTCGAAGGTTCCGTCGCCCAGCGTTGTTCTTCCTAGCGATGGGTCCGAGGGAAGAGTTGCTGAAGTTGGCCCTGCTGCTGAGGTAAACGATGACCATTTTTTTTTTTTTTTTTTTAGATATGGTAATAATGATACCTGGTTCCTTAGGTTGCTGGGCTGGTCCCACGAGTGGAAGAAGCCCGAGGAGGAGGCACAAGTGATGTAGACAATCGGACTAAGGTATGGTCCGAATAAGTGCCTCTGCATAATGATCCTTGGACAAAGCCTTCTAATCATGAGGGTTGATTGCAGGTGACTCCAGACACTTCTACTCCAGTCGAAACTGTCAGTCTCGAGGAGGAGGTGCCTGAAGCAGCTGTTCCTATGGCAAAAAGCCCTGCAACAGAAATTCCGGCCGAGAAGAATGGCCAAGAAGGGAATGCCCCAGATGATGATGCCCCCCGAGCCCGAGAAGATGCGCCCGAGATATCGGTTGCCACACCTGCCACTGAACCTTCTTCTGGCTCTGCGAGTGGGAAGGCACCTGGAGACTCAGGGACTGGGAGCTCTAACAGCACCTTCATCTCAAATGCAAGAGCGAAGATATTGCTAGGGAAGTGGCTGGCGCTGCCTTTGGAAGATAAGGTGGTGGACGAGCAAGGTGCCAAAGTTCCTAACGCTTTAGACTCCATCTGCCATGCCTGCCCTGATTTCGCAACCTTCTGCGAGACTGCCAAAACCGATTTGGAAACCCTTGTCAGTAAATTCAAACGCGATGATCCATTGTTGCAAACATCCGATGTTCTTCCTGGTTTGGAGGCAGAGCTGGCCCAAGCAAAGAAAGTGATGGAAGCGCAGCACCAGGAGTTGAATGAATAGGACGCACTGTTAAAGCAAGTGTGTTGGCGTCTGAAAACTTCAGAAGCCCGATTGGCAAGAGTGCTAGTGCAGAAGAGAGAGCTTCAGGATGCGGCGGACCAAATGCTCACAACTCTGTCCTCGGCCAAAGAAGATTTGGATAAGGCGAACATGGACGTCGGGCTGGAGCTGTGGAGTGAAAAGCTGAAGAAGATTCGTGTTGATCGGCTGCGTGTGGAAGTGCTGCATTTTTCAGATAAGATCAAAACTCTGCTGGATTTGCTGGTGTAAACTTTATTGGACATCTTGTTGTTTTTCTAATCTTTTATTTGCTCTTTATATGCTTTTGTTGGTTAACTAGGTATGATGAGACTGCAAATGGGCTGTATAAATTTTCAAAAAACTTTTGTCCATATATGATCGCCCTTAATGCGGGTAATTTGTTACAACATCTTAGCTTACAAGATTGTGCATCCTGCGTTATCCCCCCTTAGTCTTCACTAAGATCGATGCCTGTTGTTTCCCATAGAGAAGGAATGAACTTCTTTAACCATTGTCCATTTATGGGGTGTTGATGGGGGGTTCCGTCCCTGTCTTGCAGTAGGTAAGCCCCTTTTCCCAGGATTCTGTGTACCACAAATGGACCTTCCCAAGTTGGGCTACATTTCCCAAATCCTGATACGTGGGATCCTAGGGGTAGAATAGCACGCCAGACGAGCTCTCCTTCTTCAAACGTCTTTCCTCGGACCCTTTTGTTGTAAGCCCAAGCCACTGCCTGTTTACCAACCATGAGATGATTCAAGGCTTTAGCCCGAATTGGGCTCAACTCTTCTAATTCCTTCATCATGGATTCGATGTAAGCTACGTCATCCATGTCAGGTTGTTTCTCTAGGCGTAGAGATTGCACGTTGATTTCAACTGGCAGAACTGCATCGTGACCGTATGCTATTGCAAAAGGGGTGGTACCGATAGATGTTTTCTTCGACGTCCGATGCCCAAAGTGCCTTGGATAACCTTTCGTGCCAGTCCCTAGGGTTGTTCTCGGCCATCTTTTTGATGATGTTGATCAAAACTTTGTTAGTAGATTTTGCCTGACCGTTTGCCCGTGGGAAGTAGGGACTAGATTGTACAAACTTAATGCCGTAGGCGTCCGAAAAGTCTTGGATTTCTTTGGAAATGAAGGATGTGCCTTTGTCAGTCGTGATCGTTTCTGGGATCCCAAACCTGTGGATGATGTGTTGTTTAATGAAGGTGATCACTATTGAAGAAGAGATGGATTTGACTGCACTCGCCTCTACCCATTTTGTGAAATAATCGGTGGCCACGATAATGAATGTGTGCTCATTACTTGAGCTTGGCACGATTTTGCCTACAAAATCCATAGCCCATCCTCTGAAAGGTCGAGGTTTGATGATCGGATTTAAGGGGACAGCTGGTAGGTGCTGTATTGGACCATTCCGTTGACAATCTTCGCAACCTTTGGCGTAGTTAAAACAGTCCTTTTCCATAGTTGGCCAAAAATAGCCATATCTTTTGATCAACCATCGCATCTTTTTTTCGGATTGGTGAGCACCACAGGATCCTTCATGAATTTCTCCCATGACCCTCATAGATTCTTTCGGTCCTAGGCATCTCAAGAGGACTCCTTCATTGGTCCGTCAAAACAAATCCCCATTCATGATTAAGAATTTGGTGGCATGGTATTTGACCTTCCTGTTCACCCTTGGAGACGGGTTGTTCAGATAATCAATCAGAGGCTGTCTCCAATCCCTAGCTTGCACTTCGTTGGTGTTTATTTCAAGATCCATTCCTCTATTGAGGATCGAAGGTAGGGACCTTTTCTGGACTTTAATGGTCCTTTTGGACTGGTGCTCCTGTTTTTGTATGCCAGACGCTATTTGTGCCATTTCATTGGCAGCCAGATTGTCGTTTCTCAAGACATATTTGACCGATATCTCTTTGAACATAGAGCTCAGATTGCGGGCTGCGACATAGTAAGCTGCCATAGTCGGATCCCTGCATTTATATTCGTTTGTCAATTGTTTGATTATCAATTGAGAATCTCCAAAGACTTCCAGGTGGGTAACCCCAATTTCTAGTACCATCTCCAGGTCAATAATCAGAGCTTCATATTCGGCCCTATTGTTGGTGCTGTCAAAATTGAGCTGGAATGAATATGCATATTTGGCTCCGAATGGGTCTTCGATGACGATGCCTGCACCAGCTGTTGATTCTGACCTTGATCCGTCGAAAAATAATTTCCATGGTTTGACCTGGACTGTTTTTACAGGGATTAAAATTTGTCCTTGCTGACCTGGTAACTTTCCAAAAACATTTTTGATTTCCAGTTTTGGAGCTCTCTGATCGAGTGGGAAACCTAAGTTGGCTATTTCCATGGTGCTCAAATCCTCAATTTCGACGCAAGGGTGGGCGGCTAAAAAGTCCGCAATAGCCTGCCCTTTGATTGCCTTATGAGGAATGTATCTGAAACTGAATTCTGAGAGGGCCAGAATCCATTTTCCTAGTCGTCCCCTTAGTACGGGTCTATTGAGCATGTATTTAATCAGATCAGTTTTGGCTATTATATGAACAGTAAAATGCAGCATGTAGTGCCGTAACTTTACTGCTGTGAAATACAGTGCAAGGCAGAGTTTTTCAATAGCAGAATAACGAGTCTCAACCTCCTGTAAAATTCTACTTAGATAAAATACAGCTTGTTCTTTGCCCTCTTCATTGTCTTGGGCCAATAAACTACCGATAGAATTATCTGAAGCAGAAATATACAATTTTAGAGGGACGCCCTTTCTTGGAGGCGTGAGGACCGGTGAGTTACTCAGGTACTGCTTTATCTGATCAAATGCTTCCTGTTGGATCGACCCCCATAGGAATGGATCCTTGTCCTTTATTCTTAGCAAAGAAGAGAAGGGTTGGACCTTCCCAGCTGAATTGGCGATGAATTGCCTGAGAAAATTGATCTTTCCGAGCAGACTTTGTAATTCTTTCTTACTGCGAGGAGCAGGGGCGTCAATGATCGCCTTGGCTTTATTCTTATCCATTTCGATTCCTCTCTGATGTACTAGGAAACCCAGGAAGTTTCCTGCCTGGACGCCGAAGGCGCACTTTTTTGGATTCATCTTCAGTTGATGCTCCCTCATTCTGATGAAAGCCTTCCTGAGGTCTTCCACATGATCCTTCTGCTCCTTTGATTTGATAACCACATCGTCTATATATACTTCCAGGGTGTGTCCGATCATATCATGAAAAATGGCGTTCATTGCCCTTTGATACGTGGCCCCTGCATTTTTCAGCCCGAAAGGCATGACTAGATATTCATATGCCCCCACATGTCCTGGGCATCTGAATGCTGTCTTATGAATGTCCTTTTCAGCAACCATGATCTGGTTATATCCTGCGTTGCCATCCATGAACGACAGAATCTTGTTACGCACTGCTCCATCAATTAGCATATCAGCCATTGGCGTAGGATATTCGTCCTTTGGGGTAGCTTCATTCAGGTTTATGTAGTCAACACATACTCTGACAGCCTTGGTGACCTTTTTCAGAACGGGCACGATATTTGCCAACCACTCGACATATCGAGTTGGTCTGATGAATCCTGCCCTTAATAATCTCTCGATTTCTTCTTTTACCTTTAATTCAGTTTCGACTGACATCCTTCACTTTAACTGCTTCACTGGTTTGTAGCCCTCTTTTATGGGCAAACGGTGTTCTACCAAACTTTTGTCCAGTCCTGGCATTTCATGCTAATGCCAAGCGAAACAGTCTCTAAATTCTTGGAGGAGGGAAATCAATTCTTCTTCGATGCCAGGGTCCAAGAGGCCACTAATGAACGTTGGCCTTGGATCCTCATCAGTTCCCAAATTAATTTCTTCGAGAGGGTCCTGTATTTCTGGAGGTGTTGTGCTGAGTTTGGTGGGCCCCAATTGGATTTCTTCATTTAGCCCTGTTGATTCGGCCTAGTTGTCTTCAGAAACAAATTCAGCCATATAATTGGCCGGATTCATTCCCAATTCTTCCTGTATTGCCTCTTTCGTCTGCAGTCGTTCCACTAGAGATGTCTCTGCTAGAGGCGGCTCTTGCCCCTGTAAGTCCTATTTATCCATGTAAATTGGCGAAGGATATTTGGGGCCTTTCCCATTCTTCTGCTGAGAAGATGAGGCCCTGCTGGATGAACTTCTGGGCCATCACTACTGGAGAGTGGCCGTTCTTAACTAGTTCTGGAATGGTAAAAGGAGCTATGTCTTCGTTGTAAAACCGCGCGTCGATGCTATTAGCAGATGGCAAGAATGGCTGTGGATCTGCTTTTATCATCTCATAGTCTTCTAATTCTTCATCCCACATCAGCAATTCTTGTTGAAGAGAAGATGGTATAGACATGCTCTGATGTATCCAGTCCCTTCCCATCAAAGCTTGGTAAGATGACGTATTATCCACCACCAAGTAGGACACCATCAAATTTTTAGATCCGACTTCGAATTCGGCTACCAGAATGCCATGGGTGGCGGTAATGGTTCCTGCGAAGTTGGATACAGTCAAATCGGTGGGAATGAGATCTGCCTTGTTCTTTCCCAGCTTTTCTAATCTCTTGAACAGTAAGATGTTAACAGCAGCTCCTCCATCAATTAGTACTTTCTTAAAGGGCACGGCGTTGATTCTAGCGGAAATGAACGAGGGTCTTAAGTGCGTTGTCATTGCTCGGGTTGGTCTGGTGAAGAATACCCGAGGAACTCCTTCTTTTGAATCATCTATTTTTTCAGCCATGCCTGATTCGTTTATCTTCAAAATTTCAGGCCTTTCATTATGATCATCAATTATGTGTATCAATGCGGTCGGATGATCCCCAATCAGACTATCGCCCTCCATATATCCTGGCTGATCCTCTTGTGATCTATAGAAAGCTGGGAGGATGTACACCATATTTATGGGCATAGTTTTCTGAATAGTGGGTGCCGGTTCAACTTCCATAAGCTGATTTCCCTGACATCCTTTCTTTGTGGCGGTTTTTGAGGTTGTTGGGTTTGCAACCTGTCCTGTTGTGACAGTGGTTTTGGGGTCCCCTTCCAAGGTTCCGAATGTCAAGGCCGGGGTGTGATTAGGCTGCTCACCTTCTTCTTTGCCTTCGATTTTTAATCCCAAAGCTGCTTTAAATTCCTCATGGTTGAGTTCGTAATTCAGCCAGTCGTCATCCTCTTCTTCGGACATGTTATCATCTTCCTCTTCTTCCTCCATGGATAACTTGGCCCGAATCATCTTCTGCGGCATTATAACTTTTAAGCCGGACCTTGATGTTCCGCCTTCGGGCTCTACTGCCAATATCTTTTCATTATTCTGGTTGCGCGAAACGACTTCACCTTCGGCCCTCGCAGGGCGCTTGGGGATAGTTTTGCCTATTGAGAGCCTTGGTATTTTTGAGTAAAGTGACGCATGATCAGCTAGAGCATGGTGTTGTGGCTTTGGTTCTCTTGCTTCCTGCTCTTCTTGGATCTTTGGGAAGGATGGTGATGCTTTCGGCCTAAGGACTCCAGTGGTTGGTCGTTCTCTACTTTGCACTTCATGGCTTCCGTCCTCGTTTTTGGCAATGGAGTCAAGGTTGACCGTCTGGTTTTCCAAATGTCTTCTGGCCTTCCCGTATTGCCTCCTGACTCTTCGGGCCTGGGTGTTGGTCAGTTCCCTTTCAGGCTTGCCTCCTTTTCCTACGAGGTACCACCTGCTGTTTCGAACCGTTGCAACTCTACCATGCTCGATCGGCTTCACATTGGTTGAATTGGATGTGGTAGATGGTCTGTTATTTCCTTCGTTATGAGTGCGCATCTTTCCAGGCTGTGCGGATGGTGCTCCGGATTCAGGTCGGACCAACCTCGTGCGCCATTCGTCTCTATCTTCTAGTCTTATGCGTTCGGCCTTCTTTGGTATGAATGGCTCTTGGATGGCTTTTCTGCTTACTTCTCGAAGCTTCTCATAATTGCCTTTCGGGCCCTGACGTGGGCTAGAAGGGCTATAGTTTCGGGCTTCGGACCCGTGATAATTCTGGTCAGCTTCGACTATGTTTTGAAGTAGTTGCTCATCTATGTTTCCCCCTGCGGTAGGTATTTCGAGTTCGCACTCGCATTTGCACCGGCTACACATTACAATTCCGGCCGTGATGGTCGCTTTTGGCCTTCCTGTTAATGACAAGGGAGTCTTTCCTGCTTTCTCAATATCCATTACGATCCTCCTCTTATTCTGCCTTTCGGGCCAGTTGACCCCGACCATGTGGGTGGGAAACGGTTCGTTGTCAACTCTCATAGTGGTCGATTTATCCAGGAAGATCTTGCCTTCGTTAATGAGATCCTGGATAGCATCCTTAAACTGAACACAATTATTAATAGCATGAGAAAAGGAATTATTCCACTTACAGAACAATTTGCCTTTCACTTCTTCCTGTTTCGGGAATACGTGTTTCTCGTCCAGCTTGATCACCTTTCCTCTGAGTAGCTCATCGAAGATATTTTCTGCTTTGGAGAGATCGAAGGAATACTATTTATGTTTTTGCTTATAGGGTACAAAACCTCCGGTTGGGGGAGGGTTACTCCGCTGTTCTTTTCCTGGTCTCATCATTGCCTTGCAGGTGATTGGATTCTTTATTTGAACTATCTTTGCGAGTGATACGTCCGGACAGATGCTCTCTCCGTTGGCTTCAGCAAATTCGTTGATGACTTCCAGATGATGGACTGGGTTTTTGAAGTAGACGGGCTTAGAACTGTTTCTTCTTTGCGCTTCTTCCTGAAGCAAGAGTTCATACTTCCCAGCTCGTTGAGCCACGTCTTGCAAGTCGATAAACTCCTGGTCGTCGAATTTCTTCGAGAAGTGTTTCTCATCCATGAAGTGTTTCTGGGCCATCTTGATGAAGTGTTTCTCATCCATGGGGATTTTGCATTTCATCTTGAGTTACTTAAAACGGGCGATGAAATCTTGTACCGTTTCATGCTCTCCCTACTTCATATCTGTCAGGTCATTGATAGTGACCTCGGGTTCGGGCTGATAATATTGTTCCATAAAGGCTCCTTCCATTTCTACCCATCCCATGATAGAATTCGGGCTTAAATTTGAATACCATTTAAATGCTTGGCCCGAGAGGGAGCTTCCGAACAATCTCAGTTTCAGCAGAGGTTGGGTTTCAATGACAACGCATTGGGCCGAGAAGCGTCCAATGTGTTCCAATGCCGATGCGTACAAATCTTCTCCGTTGAATAAACTGAAATTTGGCACCTTGAATCCCCTTGGGAAGGGTAAATCATCGATGTATGCAGGGTATGGCTTCTGGTATGTGGGTCGAGACGCCCTTCTGATCCCGGCCTGACCATTATAAACGAGCTGCCTTAGCCCCTCCATTTCATTTCGTATGGCCTCGTCCGAATGGAGTACCGGAGCTGGTTCTGTAGCGGCCTAAGGGTTCTGACCTGCCTCATCTTCGTCGTCAGAATCTTGAGACAGCTCGGCCGTCCTTGCATAATCTCGCCTAGCTCGTCCATTACCCCCGTTATTACCGTTGTTGTGGGCAATATGGGCATTGAACCCTGCAGGTTCTCTCCATTTCTCGGCGTACATATTCTTTCGGACAGGTCCTGGTGGTAGGACAGCTTCGTCGGTCCTTGGTGCTTGATATTTGGAAGAGTTTCCTGAAGGTGTGAACCGCTGACCTCCCGGTTCCTTAGATGGACTGCTTGCTTGCGTAGCAACTAGACCAGCGAGTGCCATGTCCAAAGTGCTTGTGTAAACAACTTGGAAAGGGGTTCCACAAGGACTTCCTATCACCATTTTGGGAGACATTGAGTTGGCATGGCCACTTGTCTGACCCAGAGATATTTTTGGAACTCCTGAGGAGGTATGCTCATTTTCGAGGAGCCCTTTTTCTTTCCTGGGCACGTCCTCTTCCTGAGCCATTCGTATCATTCGTTCGAAGATTTGATTTAGGTGAGCCCTAGTCTCGTTTCCTTGTAAATTTGTGTTCACATGCCCTTTTTCAACGGTCTGGACGATGCTCTGGGACATGTGATTCATAGAATTGGTCATAGAAGTGGTCATCGTCTGAAAACCTTCTCTCATGGCCTTTTCCAGTCGTTCAAAGGGGTATTCCGTGGAAGATTCCATTGACTCTGTTTCCACGATCCCTTTGTTTCTCTCGTCAGTGGCTTGTGTGGACTCCGCCATATAGACCTTCCTTCTGGTCTTCCTCACCATACACGAGTGAAAGTCCCACTGGGCGTGCCAAAAATATGTTGGTCTTCTTTTCCTGTGAAGTATTCTTTTCGCCTAATGCCGTGGTAGGCGTGCTCGGAAGAATGCAGGAACTGTTAGACCTACACCAATGCCCCGATTGTATCCTTTTGGCTCGCGCAGATGTTACTTCAATGTTCAACGAGATTGAAAGTTGAATCAGGTTGATAAGAAGTCCAGTCCAGCCCTATCTTGGGCCTAACCTCCAAACTTCTTCTGACTCGTGGGTTCTGCTTTATAGGCGTGCCACTGCTGGATGTATGACCAGTCCAACAGACTTGATATGAGCGAGTGTAGTTAGTATTTCATGGAGTCTGCGCCTTCTTCCTGAACCTCTGTTCAAGCCATTGTGCTCTAGGTGGGGTATTGGCCTGGATTAGTTCTTTTCTATGCCCCAGTTAAGAGGACTTCAACATTCTTTCTCTCGTGTATATGTCGGCTCTGGTTGGTGCGAGCAACACCTATCCAGGCAAGGGAAAAAGACAAAGTTCTGGGTCAGTAAACACCCTGCGCGGGTTTACGAACCTAAGTCTGAATTTGAACTTATATATATATAATTTACCCACAATTTTGGGCCCAACTATATGACTTTTGGGCCCAACTGGTTTATGCAGCCCAACTATATCCCTCAAGCCTATGCGGCCCGATTCGGGCTAAAAACCTTTCGTGATATTACAGTTTAAATAAAATAAAGCGGGAAATGGCTTAAATATTGCAGGTATGGAAATAGAAGCAGACACAAGCATAACAGAACTCTTTAGATATGGGTTCCATCATTCTCATTTACTTAGGTCTTAAATTAATGATAGAAACAGCAGAGATCCATACTCATTGGTTCCAAACTATGAAATACATTATCACGGTGATCTAAGGTTCATAGCTAGCTAATTTATACAAATTCAAATTGAACATTTTCAGAAGTTAATCATACCATGGGAATGGCAAAGAAATAAAAAGATGGACACAAAAGTCGTCTGGCTATTTGAAATCCGAGCGAGTTGACTGGAATATCCTGAGTGCTTTTCTGAGTGGTTTACAAGACGTTGCGTCTGGTTTTTGGAGAGAGAGTCCCCTTCTTATGTGCTAGAAGCTCTCTATTTATGGGAGCAGAATAGGTCTTAAGTGATGATGACTGAGCAAGGATATTTGTCCAAAGTCAGCTTGTTGACTTGACGTCTTGAATTGGTCTGTAGAGGGGGAGATTGAGTTTTCTGATGAGAACCGCCGGTCCTTCAAATTGGTTTCCTGGTCTGAAGCGTTTTCGTACTTGGCGATTTGATGTGCAAGCTGGCTTCTTACCTGGCTTGGTGGCTTCCTTAGGCGGTTGGCTTTTCTTACTGAAAGGGGGAAAAGTCAAATCATCATTAAATGTTGATAGTCCTTTTCCAATTTCGCGTGGGTTTGGAACAGCTTCCGATTTTTTCATTTTTCAGTAGTCCAATCACTTTGGGCCCTCTGTTCTTGGGCTTTGGTTTTGGTTTTGTCTTGGTGTTTATTAAACAATTAAAAAAATCAACCCATAGACAACTTATTGGGCATGGGCCCTTGCCGTGCTCTTTTTTGGGGAGTAACCAGTTTTGGTCCATTGACCAAAATTGGGTACAAACACATAGTAACTGTATTGGATACTGGAATTAAGTGTTCTAAGAGAATAAGTGTGATGAGAAAGAGGGTGTGACTGCTCTTTGGGTGGTAAGGAGAGGACTTTTTCTGATTGACTGGAGAACAGGATGGTGAAGGGGTTAAGACTTGAAATGGATCATAACTGGAAATAAGAGCTGATTGGTAACTGGGACGAATGTTGCTGACTATAGATCCTAAGGTAGTAAACCTATTTGATATTTGTATGGGTGAATAACCTGGGTGAGGGATGACTTGGGAAGGTTGTTCTGTTTTGACTGGGATCATTGAAGCTAGGAGTTGTCTGACTGGTTGCTTGCCTTGCTTTTTTGTTTCTTTATCTACCATTGTTTTTCCTGAAGAAACTCTCTGGTAAGGGAACCTGGGATAGAATTTTCACTACCTCTCAAATGTTCAATATCAAAATAAAAAATGCTTAAAATAGCTTGCCAGCGTGCGAAAATCTCTTTTGATGCAATATTTTGAACATCCTTTTCTAAAACATGTTTCGCACTTGTACAATCAACTCTGACTAAATTTTTTTGATTTAATAGGTCATCTTGGAATTTTGAAATGCATAATACTATAGATAAAATTTCTTTTTTAATAATACTATAGTTACTCTGTGACTGAGTCCAAATTCTAGAATGGAATCGAATGATTTGCTCTGTTTGATTTGGATTGACTCTCTGTTTGAGGATACCTCCATAACCATTTTTGGAGGTGTCAGTTTCAACTATTTTGAAGGAATTGACTGAAGGAATACCAAGACAGGGTAGTGTTTTAACATGAATTTTGATTTGTCTAATAATTTATGTATGAGTAGAGGTCCAAGGAGGAGGATTACTTTGGAGTCTGTCAAATAAGGGTTTGCATTGCTTTCGCAGATTCTAATAAAAATCAGAGACATAGTTGAGGGATCCTAGAAACCTTTGAAGTTGACTTTTATCAAGAATTTGATCCGGGAATTTGTCAGCAAACTGGATGACCCGATCAATTGGACTGATGTGTGATTGACAGATATTAAATCCAAGAAATCTAATAATGGTTTGGAATAGCTTGATCTTTTGGGCTGAGATGACTAAACCATTTTTCTTGACTATTTGTAGGAATTTATACAGGTGTTTCCAATGTTGTTCTACTGACTAGGAGAAAATAAGGTGTTTCCAATGTTGTTCTACTGACTGGGAGAAAATAAGGACATCGTCAATATAAACTATGGAGAAATCACTGAAAGGATTGAATATTTCATTCATTATATTCTGGAATTTACTAGGCGCATTTTTTAGACCAAAATGCATGAAATTCCATTCATAGTGACCAAAGGGGGTAAAAAAAGCGGTCTTATACCTATCTGACTCTTGGATTTGGATTTGCCAGAATCCACTCTTCATGTCAAATTTAGAGAAAATGACTGATTTTTCTAATCTGTTGATTAAATCTCTTTTATTGGGAATCGCATACCTAATCCATTCTAATATTGTATTAAGGGGTTTATAGTTAATGACTAATCTTGGGGCTCCTCTTTCTAACTCAACATTTTTCTGAACATAAAAAGCTGGACAGGACCAAGGTGACTTGCTTTTGCGGATTATTCCTTTTTGGAGTAATTCTGCAATTTCTTTTTTTACAAAATTCCATAATTTCTTGACTCATTTGAATTGGTTTGGCCTTAGTAGGAATTTTCTATTCATTAAAGGTTTTAACATAGGGAAGACTGACTACATGTTGTTTCCTATGCCAAAAGGCATTGGGGAGATCAGAACAAACTTCTTGTTTTAACTTTTCTTCAAATTTCTGAATATGTGACTGTAGGGACTTATCATTAAGATGCTATTCAATTCTTTTAAATTTGACTTCTTCTTTAAGAAAATCCAGTTGTTTACTTTTGTTTTGGATTATCTTGACTGTTTTTGAAACTGCATTTTTCTGCAGAGCTTTTAAATTATGTAACTCAGGTTTAGTTAAAAATTCAAACTTGACTTCTTCTCCCATATGGGTAGAAGTGACTCTATCATATTCTACTCGAAAAGGGTACAAGAGTGCTATAAAAGGTAAACCAAGGATGACTTCGTCTATAATATTTTTAACTAAAACAAAAGATGTTTTAAAACAGATCTTATTTTGGCAGACATAGGCTTTTGGAATTTCGTAGTTTAAAGTGGTTTACCAGAGGCAGTGCCTAACGATTCTTTTGACTTTTTGTAATATTTAGGGGCAATTAAACCTTCTTGTATACAATTAAGGTCTGCTCCTGAATCGAAAAGAGCTACTGTATTTAACTCAAAATCTTTTATAAAAATAGTGACTTTAGAGTACCATTTTCTAAAATTTATTTGTTTTATTAGATTAATAGCTTTATCACTGCTCGTAGGTTCATCATCCGAATTTGCTTGACTTTCAAATTGACTCTTAGAATCAAAATTTATTCTTTCCATTAAATTAATTAAATCTTGTTTAGTTTCGAAATTTTCATTTTGTAATTTGTGACTTATTTGTCTTAATTCTATTATTTCTTTTTTGACTGTTTTTACTTCTATGTGCAAATCTTGTAAAGTAACTTCTTTCTTTTTATTGAATCTTTCTAAAGTTGTGTTTAAACTTATTTTGGGGGGATTACTTTGACTTGCTTCTTCTTGTCCTATGACTTTTCGTAATTTTCTTAGATATTCAGATTTTAACTCTAAATTTTCAACCTTACTGATTAGATCTATTAATAACTCTTCTTGTTCTTCCTACTTCGTGAGCACACGTATTGACTTGGTTAAGATATTACAACATCTATCATTACAACCAAACTGAATTTGTGGAGAGCTTGAATAAGAGTCGGAGGACTTATAGTATGTTGAACTTATTACTAAAACTTTGATCAACTGGGCTTTGTCTTCTTCTAAAATCTTTAACTGCTTTATTGTGTCCTTTACTTTGCACTCATTAGCATAGTGACCAAATTGTTTACATTTCCAGCACTCAACTTTTCTTTTGTCTGTATTTTTCTTAAAGTTACTTTTCTTGTCTTTTTTGGGTGCTTTTGACCAATTTTTTCTAGGGTTAAATTTTTTCTTACTATAGAATTCATCATTATGTCTGAAGGACTGTTTCCTACAAGAATAATGTCTATTTTTATTAGTTTGTCAGTCATAATTCCTAGTCTTGACTTTTCTAGAGGGAGGAATAGGCACTAAGCCGTATTGTTCTCAAAAATCTCCTAATTCATATTTGGCTGACTTTCTGTCTGATTGTATTTGTTTTCCTATTTTTAAATCTACGCACATTTTCATGCCTACTTGATTGATTGTACTAATTATATTACCATAAGTTAGACTATCAAAATCTATCTGGCCTTGGTTGTTACTTAAAACTGTTTGGATTTTATGAGCAAACAAATTGGGAAGACCATTAATAAATTTTTCTTTCCAAAATGGCTTATTACTGTCATCCCATAACATAACTCTAGAAATAAAGACATCTTTATACCATTTAAAATCGCTTAGCTTGGGACATCTAAGATTACTGAGTTAGTCATGAATTCTTGTTGTGGTATTACTAGCTGTTTCTATAAAGTGTTCAATTATGGTATATAATAAGGTATTGACTCCGTCTTCTATTCCCATACCTAATCGTTCATAAAGAATAGGGAAACCTTCTTCATTTAGTTTTACTGCGTGTATGATTTGCCGTTTTGATTCTTCAGTTAGGTGTTTATCCCACCAAGAACGTAAAGTTCCAGTGAATCATGTTTCTATAAGGGGAACTATTTCTGACTGTCTTAAATTGTGATTGGTTATATAACTATTAGCTACCATAGACATATGTTGAACTTCATTCAGAATTTCTTATTCTGACAGACCATCGATATTCCATTCATATAGTTTATCAGACGAGACTGAGAATAGACTGTGGGAATTTCTTTCTTGAAACTGGATGTCAGGAGGAGTTGGTTTGGGATACCAATTTTTTGTTAAAGTAGTGGGATTGACTTTGTTTCTCAGCCTATTAAGTTTCAGGTCATGTGTACTTCTAAATTTTTAAAGGTGTTTTCCATTTTTGATATATTACTGGAATTCGTTTCATTACTGGTTATGGACTCAGTTTCAGAGAAACTGACTAAAACAGAGGATTCTAAGACTTCGAGACCGGAAGGTTCAGGTTTGTCTTTTGGTTTTTCTTTAACTGAGATGAAGTGTTTGAGCATCTCTTCAATCTTTTCCATTGTGAGGCTTGACTTTAGGTCTCGGAATTTTACTAGAGGTTTTTCTTTCTGAGACTTATAGGAATTATTTTGTCAATTTTTGTCTCTATTATATATATTATTTTGGGAAATTAAAAATTTTGTTACATATTTAGTTCATAACATAGATAGTTAAATCTATATATGTTGTTTTATGTACTGTTCTAATAAATATTTTTATCTTATTTTATTATATATATTATTCTATTATATATATATATATATATATATATATATATATATATATATATATATATATCAGAGAGCTTCCATTGAGGGATCCCTCAAATAAGCTTATTTGAGGGACACCCCTTGTAGGCCCCATTCCGGATTGTATTTCACTAATCCAAACCGTCTATTTTGTAGATATTCATTCAAAGATCATCTCTACAAAAAATCACTTGAATCCGATATCATTTGACCACTCAATTGTGTTATTGAAATTTGAGTACTTTCTTGATGCACCGTTGTTCGTTGATTTTGTAGGACACAATTGGATATCGAAACGGTTTCCGATTTGTCTAATTTTTTGTAAGGATGATCTATGAATGAAGACCTAAAAAATAGATGGTTTGGATCATTGAGAAAAAAATTGTAGGGCACCCTAAAGGGCGTCCCTCAAATAAAATTATTTGAGGGATCCCTCAATAGAAGGGAACTGTATATATATCTTATTTTATTTTATATATATGTATTACATATATACTTTATTCTATTATATATATATATATATATATGTATATGTTTTAAAATAGTTCTTATTAATACGTGTCAAAGTAAAAAACCTGTTAAGTAGCAAGGCTAGTCAACTCACCAAGAAGATAAGAATAGGATTAGAGGAATTGGAAGAGTCACAAAGATATTCTTCCTTATCTGCAACTACACTAATAACTATTACTTGGACAATAAGTATATCAACCACCAATACACCATCCAATAGAAAATGACTTACTGCTGACTTGTTCCTTGTATATATATAGGACATTAAGTTGCACAACAAATGAAAACAAAGAAAACGAGAGAGAAATAGTGGTAGAGAGAAGTAAGAAAAAGAGTGGGAGATTGAGTTTGTGAATGCGGTGGAAAATTGGGAAACACCTTACATTTCTAGCAAAAACTTTGGTATCAAGGTAGGGGTTTCTTGGGGGCCTTTATAGAAGATTGATCTAATTAAATTTCGTGAGCTCTATATTATGTGTGATATTATAATGGATGTTCTTGATATTGGATGTTTATGTATTGTTAACTATTTGGTTAATGTTGGCATAATTATATATACATTGGTGATGTTTTAAATGGTTACATTGTTGTGAGATACATAGGATATGTGAAAGACATAATTATATCATGTCATGGAAATTGGTTGGAGTTGTTGGCTTGAGAAAATAATGATGGAAAAGAGGGTAATGGAAATAGTCTTTTGTGTAGTTGAGTCTAACTCTTGGTAGGTACCAGATCTCAGAGATCCCACCGTGCACATGGTTTTTATTGGGTGATTCAGGACTGGCGACAAGGAGTTAGATAAGATGACTAACAAAATGGGAAATTATGGGATGATTGAGATAGGTGTTAGTTCATATAAATGGACATTCGGGACCAAGTTGTATAAGCATGGTATGGGACGTGCAGGTCTGCTTGTCCAATTATATGAATTAACAGGAGTAGAATTGAAGCTCATTCATGCATTAATATTATTAATGTGATATTTGGCTGTGTGATTGCATGTCACTTAATTTAGTTATATCAATCTACTGTGGTAAGGTCTCATATCCCTACTGAGCGGTGGTTGCTCATCCCTCACCCTGTTTAATTTTTCAAATGAATTAGTGGGCCAGACAAGGACTAAACCAATTGAGGCTGAATTAGATGAGAGTAATAGAGCTTTATTTATTTCTTGTAAAGTTTTAAGATTTCGGAGCTATTTTTATAAGAGAAGTTTATTTTAAACCCATGTTTCGGCTTCTTTTTATATAATTTTACTTTTTATTTTCTCTTGCACCGGGCGCGGGGTTTCCACCGACCCCCGAGTCCGAGGCGTGACATAATATCAGGTCGTGTACAATTTGCAAGATACATTAAAGCTCCAATTGCACTAAGGTATGGTACTTCAAGACCAAGTAATTCTTCATTATCTTCTAGTGGGCAAAAAGGATCTTTCTTTACATCAAGTGATCGAACAACCATGGGCTACTTAATGGATGGGCTTTATCCATATAAAATCATTTTAAAACTTTTTCTATATGTTGATTGATGGATAAAGATTTCCATTGGTAAATGCTCGATTTGCAGGCCAAGACAAAATTTAGTCTTCTAAAGATTTTTCATCTCAAATTCCTTCATTAAATAAGCAACAGTCTTTGTAAGCTCTTCAGAAGTTCCAACAAGATTTAAATCATCCACATATACTGTAATAATAGCAAATCCACTTCCAGATCTTTTAATAAAAACACATGGACAAATTGGATTATTTACATATCCTTCTTGTATAAGATATTCACTAAGGTGGTTATACCACATTCTTCTAGATTGCTTTAATCCATACAAGGATCGTTGTAACTTACTTGAATACATATCATGATATTTTGGATCATTTGCTTCAGGAAATTTAAATCCTTCTGGGATTTTCATATAGATATCATTCTCAAGTGATCCGTATAGGTATGCAGTCACTACATCCATAAGTTTCATATCAAGTCTTTCTGTGACAACCAAACTAATCAAGAAATGTAATGTGATTGCATCTATCACAGGGGAATATGTCTCCTTATAATCGATTCCAGGTCTCTGCGAGAAACCTTGTGCTACAAGCCGTGCTTTGTATCTTACAATTTCATTTTTCTCGTTACTTCCTTACAAACACCAATTTGTATCCAACTGGTTTCACTCCTTCAGGTATTTGGACTACTGGTTCGAATACTTTACAATTTTGAACAGCAAACCCAAAAAGCCAAGAAGACACATATGTCACATAGTTTGAGTGAAAGCGGCAAACTTGGGGAAGAGACTAATAAGTAATGCATTGTAAGTTATTTACTGGAAAGGGTTCATTGTAAATTTACCCTCTGAATTTGTACGCTACTTTCAATTTGCACCATCAATTTTTTTTTGGGAAAATTAAGTACATAAACTAATTTTTATTGTCAATTCCTCCTACCGTCTAAAAACAATAGTCTGTCAAATCATTAAAAAAAACAATAAAGAAAAAGAGAACAAAAACAAAAGAGAACAAAAAATCCTAGCCACAAACCCAGAAACCCCCCTTGCGTTTTTCTTCTCCTCCCATAACCCCATGCCCCCATGACCACCACCCTCCACTCCCAAACCAAACCCCACAAACCCCTTTCCATTTTTTTACCTCCCCAACCCAGCTTGCCCCTAGGTCTTTCTTATCCTCCCATTTCCTATAACCACCATCCGCCACTCCCAAACAAATCCCCCAACTCCCCCTTCTGTTTTTTTTCAACCCCCAAACCCCCAGACCGCCCTCCTGGGCTTTTCTTCTCCTCCCATTCCCCATGGCCACCACCCTCACCCCAAACCAATCCCCCACCTCTCACAAATCCCTCCCCCCTTCACACCCCCTTCATACGTGAAATATACTTTAGAAACACACCCAAAGCTCATTTACATAACAAACAGGCTTCGAACTTCCTGTCAATTACAAAACTGTCATCAATTTCTTAAAACAAGCCCAACCCAAAACATCATAAATAAAAAAACCCATAACACACAATAGAGTATCAAAGTAATTTAATAATAAAAAATTAGATTCAATAGGGCCAATTGTCTTTTTTTTTTTTTTTTGGGTTTGTTTATAGAAATTAAATGGTATAAGGTCTATCTATATCACTATTGCTAAGAATGGGTATGTATAAATAATAATAATAATAATAATAAAAAACCTTCCTACCCTTCTCCCCCCCTCTCTCTCTTATATATATATATATATATAAATTAATTTTTTATTATTTTAAATATAAAATGACTAATTTTCCCTCATATTTAACCGCAAATTAGATGAAATGTCGAGATTTAAATGGCACAGGGGCAAGTTGAAAGTTAATTTTCCAAAAAAAATTAGTTCTTGTACTTAATTTTCCAAAAAAAAAGTTGAGGGTGCAAGTTGAAAGTAGCGTACAAATTCAGGGGGTAAATCGCCAGTTAACCCTTACTGAAAATTGTGTTTTGATAAATTCTGTTATTAGTTGTGAATTATTTATGCATTTCATTACAGACGTTTAATTCGATTGAATATTTTGCAAATGGAAACTACAAATTGGAAACACGTTCTGCATTCCGTATGATTTAAAGGAACAACATGTCAATAATTATCAGTAATTGATCATTCTGCATTCACAAGGGTAATAAATTGTTAGAAAGTAGGAAAGGAAAAATCCTCCTGTATTTGGGAGAAAATTATCATCATGGGAATGCATAAATAAATAAACCATATGCATTGGCCTTGTTATTATTTTGTCATATGCTTTGTGTGGAAGCAAATTTCCTCCCACAAGAATATTCACCTAAAGATTCCTTCGTCTTCTTCGCACCTCTCTCTCCCTGCAAAACAGATCGGAGTAAAAGGACCACACCCGGGGGGTGTTGGCCAAAGGCCCTCCGATGCCTAAGTTAGGTTGGGTGTTTCAAGGAAAACCGGATGACCGGAGCCGTGTGTGGAGGCTGGAGCCTTGTGTGAGAGAGAGAGAAAGAAGATGGTGGCTAGGGTTTGTGAAGGATAATTTCTGCAGAGTTTCAGTAGGAATTTAGACGTACCTTAACCCTTGTGTGTAGCTAGGTATTTATAGGGGCCTCGGAGGCTAGGGTTTCAGAGGAATAATTCCGTAGATGGAAAGGAATTATTCCTCCCTGATTAGGTGAGATTTGATTAATTAGGGATTTGATTTATTTGATTTAAATCGAATCCCTAATTGGGATAGGAATCCAATCAATCCCAATTTTAATTAGGTAACTCCCAATTTAATTGGGTAACCCCCAATTAAATTGAGTAACTCCCAATTAGGTCAAATAATCCCCAAATGGAAGGAATTATTTGACCTAGGGTGATTTAATTCGGTTCCCACAAATGCAGCCCCAGCTTCTGCATGGCTTGTGGTGGCATGTAGGAGATGTGAATTATCTATTGGGTTGTCCAGCTATAATTGGGCTTGCTTCCTGGATTTGGGCTCCTGTGTGGAGGAGGTCTTTGACTTGCCAATTGGGCTTTGACTTGGGCAGTCCAACTATAACTGGGCCAAAGGCGTGCTGGCCAGCTGCTGGAGTGGGTGGCAGTTCGGGCCGGCTTACTTGTTGCTGGTCTAAACTGCTTCAATTCCTTCCTCTTTTTTTTTCTTCTTTTTTTTTGTGCTGAGAACTAGGAACAGTCTGAGTCAAGGTGATCATGTGTGAAGCATGAACGTGCTGAAAGTCAATGGCCGATGGAAAGGGGAGGTTGGCGACGGTCTGCTCGTCCCTCTCACCTACTGTGATGGTAAGTTGCATCCCTTTGATCTGCTACAGTTTCCCTTCTTTGTTGTGTGTCTAATTGACTTTCGTCTTCTGCTTTCAGGAAATTCCATCCGCAAGAAGCTCGTTCTCGACCTGAACATGACCAAGGTTCAGCAAGCTTTGAACATCCCTGCCCAGTTTCGTGAATGGCGCTGGTTGCTGAGCCAACATCGGAAGGAGGTCGGTGGCCTGCCCCCTGTTCAGGATGTTGAAAGATGGAAGCTGCATGGCTCGGACCTAAGTGATCTGCCAGCCGAGCAGGAGGAGTCCTCGACCGAGTTCTCTGAGGAGAAGAAGGTTAGCAGCAGATCTGCCTGCGATAAAGCCGTAGTCTCACGATCAAGGGATAGGTCTCCACAGCGAAAGCAGTCAAGACCTCCTTTTGCCACGAGCAAGTCTTCCTCAAGGGTGGTCTCGTCTGCTAAGAAGGTCCATAAGGGAGTTGCTCATGCCTCGTCTTCCAGGACCAGAAGCCTCGTTAGCGCGAACAACAACAAGGTCAACGACATGCAGGAGGTCCGAGATATTCTGCTTAAGTCTCCGCTTGTACTGCCCAAAACTCGTGATCTGCCTCGTAAGGAGGCTGCTGAGAAGCCAAGTTTGGGGCGTCAGCGCCGATACGGAGATCAAACTGAGAGGACTGTACCTCTGTCTAGCAATCATGACTCATCTGTGAGGCCACGAATATTCAAACGCGGAGCTGACTCCATGTTGCAAGTTGCAGCCAAGAGAGCTAAAGAGTCGTCTACTCGAGCAAAGAGTCCTGCAGTTGTGCGAACTGCCGATCCGGGAATTGGTGATAGCTCTGCTGGGGACGAGTCTGTGTCCGATCTGCTTAAAGCAAGCTTCCTGTCAAGTCCGTCCGCTTGCGCAAAGCTAGTTGACCACGTGTACCGAGCTGGTAACCTTGGCGCTTTCTTGAGCCTTCCCTTGGACAAGCAAGAAGAAGCTGTCATGTATCATCTTCAAAAGGGGATGATTTTTAGTGTTGGGGCCATGTGGAACTCACGTGCTGTTGCCCCCTCTTCTGCCCTGCTTGACAAGCTGGTGAAGAAGAATGCTGATCTAGCTGACAAGCGCTCGACCGAGCGGATTCACCATGATGCGAGGATTTCCGAGATGAAGGAGAGTATGTCTGCGCTCAAGAGTTCTGTTGGCCAAAAGGATGGTGAGCTTGAGTCTCTTATGGCTACTCTGCTCGAACGCAAGGAAGCCTACTTTCGCCTCGAACGTAAGCATGCTGCTCTGGCCCAGGATCGTGACAAGGTGCTGGCCAAGTTTGACACCCATGTGGAAGCATGAGATTGCTGCTAACGTGTACAAGTTAGGATACTATTGGATTGTCAAAATGGTACTTCTCCATGCTGCCTTCTCAAAGATGATGATGGTGAGCCGCTCTGTCTTGACCCGCCCCCTGCTCAAAGTGAGCAGATCCATGCCATGGACGTAGAGGCAGTTGAAGAGCAGGTAGCAGATGAAGCTGCAATGGAGGAAGACAATGCCCAAGGTGGCACAGCTGACGAGGTTAGGGCAGAAGCGGAGGAGCAAGCAGTTGAGGCTGCTGAGCAGAAGGCGCCGGTTGAGCAAAGTGATGCTGAGGCAGCTGAGGCCGTGACCGGCTAAGGGTCATCTGCCGAAGTCCCCTAGTAGATGTAGTTCATTTTTGCTATTTTTTTAAACTTTGTAATTTCTTTTCAATAAGTGGCCTTTAGTTGACCACCTTATTTCTTGTTGAACTTGGCCAGTTGGCCACTTTGCTATGGAATTTTTAATTATCTTTCAAACTTCAATTCTCATTCTATCTTGTAAGTGTATGTCCGGGGACATAGCGCTTGAAAAAGGCTCCATTGAGTTTGTGCTCGAGGAGCAGCTTGTCTGCGATGGAGGTGAGGCTTGTCGCCTGCGAGCAAATGTCGGGGACATAACACTCGAGAAATGCTCCATTGAGTTCGTGCTTCGAGGAGCAGCTTGTCTGCAATGGAGGTGGGGCTTGTCGCCTGCAAGCGTATGTCGAGGACATAACACTCGAAAAATGCTCCATTGAGTTCGTGCTTCGCGGAGCAGCTTGTCTGCAATGGAGGTGGGGCTTGTCGCCTGTGAGCGTATGTCGGGGACATAACACTCGAAAAATGCTCCGTTGAGTTCGTGCTTCGAGGAGCAGCTTGTCTGCAATGGAGGTGGGGCTTGTCGCCTGCGAGCGTATGTCGGGGACATAACACTCGAAAAATGCTCCATTGAGTTCGTGCTTCGAGGAGAAGCTTGTTTGCAATGGAGGTGGGGCTTGTCGCCTGCGAGCGTATGTCGGGGACATAACACTCGAAAAATGCTCCATTGAGTTCGTGCATCGAGGAGCAGCTTGTTTGCAATGGAGGTGGGGCTTGTCGCCTACGAGCGTATGTCGGGGACATAACACTCGAAAAATGCTCCATTGAGTTCGTGCTTTGAGGAGCAGCTTGTCTGCAATGGAGGTGAGGCTTGTCACCTGCGAGCGTATATCGGGGACATAACATTCGAGAAATGCTCCATTGAGTTCGTGCTCGAGGAGCAGCTTGTCTACAATGGAGGTGGGGCTTGTCGCCTACGAGGGTATGTTGGGGACATAACACTCGAAAAATTCTCCATTGAGTTCGTGCTTTGAGGAGCAGCTTGTCTGCAATGGAGGTGAGGCTTGTCGCCTGCGAGCGTATGTCGAGGACATAACACTCGAGAAATGCTCCATTGAGTTCGTGCTCGAGGAGCAGCTTGTCTGCAATGGAGGTAAGGCTGGTCGTCTACATGTGTATGTTTGTGGGACATAATGCTCGAAAAAATACTTCATTGAAAAGCTTGCTCTTGTATTGATGTCGGTGTGACTACATCGCTTTATTGAATAAAGGAAATGGACAACATAGATAACATCGAAAGCAGTTTGTCTTCAATGGAAGTTAGGGAGGCATGTCGCCTGCTAGGAGCCCAGTTGGTGAGCGAAGGGCTTCATGGATAGTATCTCCGAAGGTGGTGTGCATTCCATTGTCTTGGGATTTCCTTTCCTTCTAGAGTGTCGAGGGTGTAACTTCCTCTGCCCCCAGGTCGGCTAATCACGTAGGGGCCTTCCCAGTTGGGCTTCATCTTCTTTGACCCTTGCCTTGGTGCTATGATGAAATTCTTTCTGAGCACAAGGTCCCTAGGTTGAAACTATCTGATCTTGGCCTTCTTATTGTAGTAGGACGTCAGCTGCTGCTGGTAGGCTGCCACTCGAACAATGGCCTTTTCTCATTCTCCTTTGAGCAGATCAAGGTTGACTTTCATCTTCTTGCAGTTTTGGTCAAGACTGCCCACCTCAATGCTCATGGAAGGGACTGTGATGTGGGGGGATGATTGCTTCTGTCCCATAGGCTAGAGAAAATGGTGTCTCGCTGGTTGATCTCCTTTTGGTTGTGCGATAAGCCCACAGGACTCTTGGTAACTCGTCGACCCATTTTCCTTCTGCGCCTTCCAGTTTTTTCTTCAAGCAGTCCAGCACGATCTTGTTGGATGCTTCTACTTGGCCATTGCCTTGCGGGTATCTGGGGGTTGACAGATGCTGTTTGATGCCATACTTCGCAAGGAATGCGGTGACCTGCCTGCGCACGAACTATGTACCATTGTCGGTGACTATCGACTGTGGGCATCTGAATCGGCAGATTATGTTCTTCCAGATAAATCGTTCGACATCAGCTTCCTTGGTAGAGGATAAAGCCTCAGCCTCGATCCATTTGGTGAAGTAATCCGTGGCGACGATCATCATCTCCTTATTGGCAGGTGCTGTCGGCATAGGTCCCACAAGGTCAATGGCCCACTGCATGAAAGGCCATCGATTGTTCTGCGGATGGTATTCCTCAGCTATCAAGCCAGGAATCGGCTTGCCACTTTCTTGATTGACAACTCCTTGATAAATACACTGCTTGATTGACAACTCCTTGATTGCCACTTTCATTCTTAGCAATGTTCTGAGTAGATGGCCACTTTCTTGATTGACAACTCCTTCGCCAAGCGCAAGCCAGCGAGCAATGCCTCGTATTCTGCCTCGTTGTTTGAGGCTGGGAAGCTAAGCATGATAGCTTGCTCCAACAGGGTTCCATCCGGAGTGATGATGACGACGCCTGCTCTAGCTCTTTTTTGGTTTGACGCTCCGTCTACGCGTAACTGCCATATGTCTCTGGGTTGGTCAGGTTTAGCGGAGGTCTTGTCTGCTCTCGAACTTTCCTTCTTTTTGCTGACCAGCTTCTCTTCTTCGGCTAATGGCGTGAATTCTGAGACAAAGTCTGCTAAAGCCTGGGCTTTTATTGCAGTCTTCGGCCGATAGAGGAGGTCGTATTGGCTTAGCTTTATAGCCCACTTCATGAGTCGTTGAGACGCGTCAGGGCTGTGCAGGATTGACCTCAAAGGAAAGTCGATCATGAAGATGACTCGATGAGCTTGGTAGTAGGGTCGCAGCTTTCTCGCAGAAACTACAAGGGCCAAAATGAGCTTCTCCAATTTTGGGTAGCGAGTCTCTGCATCAAGAAGGGTTTTTGACGTGTAGAATACCGGATGTTGGGCCCCTAGTTCTTCTCGAATGAGAGCTGAGCTGACGGCTGAGTTGGACACTGTCAGGTACACGAACAAGTCTTCACCAGGAACTGGCTTCGAGAGCAGGGGAGGTGAAGTGAGGTAAGTCTTTAGATTCTGGAAAGCCTCTTCACACTCCTCGTCTCATTTATCTCTTTGCCCCTTCTTTAAAGCTTTGAAGAATGGTCTGCACTTGTCGGTGGATCTTGAGAGGAATCGGTTGAGGGCCGCTGCTCTGCCCGTCAGACCTTGTATTTCCTTTACTGTTGAAGGTGACTTCATCTCGAGAATTGCCTTGATTTGGCGTGGGTGTGCCTCAATACCTCGTTGAGTTACTAGGTATCCTAGGAATCGGCCGGACAATACACCGAACGTGCACTTACTTGGATTCAACTTCATGCGATACTGGCGGAGCAAGCTGAACGCCTCAGTGAGGTTCTTGATGTGGTCTGCTGGCTTAGGGGCTTTGACCAACATGTCATCCACGTAGACTTCCATGGTTTTGCTGATCTGCTCCTTGAAAATTTTATTCACAAGCCTTTGGTAGGTTGCTCCAGCGTTCTTCAGCCCAAAAGGCATGACCTTGTAGCAGTAGGTCCCTCTCTCTATGATGAAAGAAGTCTTCGCCTTATCATCCTCGTACATTAGGATTTGATTATAGCTGGAGTAAGCGTCCATGAAGCTGAGTAGCTGATCGCCGGAAGTTGAATCCATGAGCTGGTCGATTCTCGGCAATGGGAAGTTGTCTTTAGGGCAAGCTTTGTTGAGGTCGGTGTAATCAACGCTAACTCTCCATTTGCCCTTTTCTTGTTTCGCCACCAGTACCATGTTGGCCAGCTATTCTGAGTAGGAGACCTCTTCAATGAAGCCGGCAGCTAGAAGATTATTGATCTCGGCTTCGATGATCGCAACTCGCTCGGGAGCAAAGTTGCGTCTCTTCTGCACCAGGGGTTTGCTGGCAGGGTTGACATGGAGTCGATGGCAAATGATGTTTGGGTCGATGTCAGGCATGTCAGATGGCAACCATGCGAACATGTCTTTGTTCTTTTGAAGAAAGGTGGTCAGCTCCACCTTCTCGTCTAGGCTTAGGCGCGAGCCGATCCGCGCTTTTTTATCTAGCTGGTTAGGATCGAGGGGTACTAACTCAACATCTTCCTCAGGCTTCTAACCTTGTTCAAGGGAGCCTTCCGGGCAGATTCCCTCGTCTCGATCCTTCTCGTCTGGATTCTGGAGCGAACCGATTGCGCTTCTTTGTCTAGCGGGCTAGGATCAGGGGGTACTAACTCAACATCATCCTCAGGCTTCCAACCCTTTTCAGGGGAGTCTTCCGGGCGGATTCCCTCGCCTTGATCCTGGCTCCTTAATTGCTATTTTGAGGTAGCAACTCCCTTCCCGTTCGGGCTTGCTTGTCTGCTGGGAGTGTTTCCTGCCTCGCCAGTAGCCTACATTACTGGTGTGAACTACAGCTGTTTGCTCTTTTTGAGCCCTTGGGCTGTGCATCTCCTTGCCATGGCTTGGTCGCTGTTGATCTGCCCGATACCGCCTCCAGGGATGGGGTAGCGGATCTTCTGGTATAGAGCAGATGTGATGGCTTTGATTTTGCTGATCCATGGTCGGCCTAAGATCCCGTTGTAGGGAGAGACCTCGTCGATGACCATGAAGGTTTGCGAGCAAACCACTGGGGGTGAGTGGACGTCTAGGTCAATTGTCCCAACAGTGATTGACGTGGCCCCATTGAAGCCGGTGAGTGATCTGGCAAGTTTGCTAATCTGGGCTCCAATCCCATCTGTTGGATAACAGATAGTTGCAGGACATTGGTTGTGCTGCCCTCGTCCACGTGAACTCGCTCGATCACAGCTTGTTCAATTTGGATGCAGATTACTAGGGCGTTATTGTGCGGCAAATCAAGCCCGATCAAGTCCTTCTTTTAAAAGCCAATGATGGGTGTATTTGTAATGACTGGTACGCCCGTTGTGACTTGGGAGACATAAGTCACCCGCGCGATCTTTCTCTTGCACTCCTTGGTGGTCCGCCCGGACTCCTGGGAGTCAACTAGAATGGTGTTGATCCGTATGACCTTTTGAGGAGGTTCCTTGGCAGCCGCATCACGATCCTCGATCTGCTGGATGGCCTTCTTTGCGACGAATTCTGTGCAATGGCCATCTCTAACCAACTCCTCAAGGTGCCTTTTCCAGGCGTTGCAGTTGTTTGTGTAATGACCGTGCTCCCCGTGGAATGCACAGTATTTATTTGTGTCCCTCATAGAGGGATCTCCCCTCATAGGTGGTGGTCTTCTCACCTACGGCTTGTTCTTCACTTGTGCCAGGATCTGGTGGATCGGGATAGTGAACTCAGTGAAGGTTCCTGTTTCCGAGCCTCCCTCTTGGGGTCGCGATCTGCGCTTGTCTCTGGCTTTGGGCTCGAACTTATTGCTCTTTTGGCTCGCCTGCCTCCTTGGGTGATCAGCTTTCTTACTGGCCTTCTTCGCCACAATACAGTCATCGTCCCAAAGTGCATAGCGCTCTGCCGTCGCGAAGACCTCTACCAAGGTTTGGCTTGGAGTTATGGCCAGCTCACAGTATAGCTCGTGTTCGGTTGGCAAGCCTTTTTTGAAAGCTGAGGATGCAACTTGGTCATTGCATCCTATGATGTTCGCCTTCTCAGCCTTCAATCGTCTGAGGTAGTCTCGAAGAGACTCGTCTGGTTTCTTGCGCATGTTGAACAAGTGGTCTGCATGCTTTCTCACCGTCTTGTAGGAGGTGTACTCTTTTGTGAAGATGAGGGCGAACTTCTTGAAGTTGCCTATCGACGCGGACGGTAGAGTGTGGAACCAGTCTTGAGCTACTCCTCGCAGAGTCATCACGAACACTTTGCACATCAGGGCGTCGTCTGCCTTGTACAGGATCATGACACTCTTAAAGTGCCTCAAATGGCTCTCAGGGTCGGAGTCTTCCTTGAACTGAGTGATGGATGGCGTTGTGAACCGCTTCGACGGTGCAGCTCGTTCCACCTCGTCTGTAAAGGGTGAGCAGTCGACTTGAGCAATTTCCTTGTGCAGGGCCTCATCCGTGCTTCCTTTAAGTTGGAGACTTTGGAGTCGGTCATTCACTAACTTCTCGACATCTTCTGCCCACAGGGCTAGTGGTTCGGGTCGATGTCTTCGGTGTCTCGAGCGCTGCTAGTTAACTTCCTCCTCAGTTCCCAAGGGTCGATCCCCTTGGTTGTTCTGCCCGTGGGGCAGATTAGGAGTTAGAGCTTGTGAAGAGTCCTCTACAGCTTGTTGTCATGTGTTGGTCCTCGAGCGGGCTAGTGAGCGTTGATCGTTGTGCTCGTCACGCGATTGTTCATGAACTCGAGCTCCTTGTGAGCCCAGCCTGGATTGGTTACTTCCTTGTGGGCCCAAGCGGGCATGGACATTGGATTGTGGGCCCAACCTTTCGTGTATATTGGTCCTTGGACCTAACCTCGAACGGATCATCGACCGGCTCAAAGTACGACTTGCAGATGTTTGTGTCTCACCAACACAATCTCCTTCTCTCCCCTGCCCGCTTGCCCTTGCCTGACCAGCTTGGGACCTCTCGAACTGCTCGCCGACATGCTCGTGTGTCCTCCTCTCCTCGTCACGGGGTCCAAGGTTAGGGCCTTGGTTCAAGTTGATCTGCCTGAGTAACTGGCCAATCAAGTTGTTTTGATCGTCGACTCTTTGTGTGAGCTGATCAACCCGTGAGTTAAGGTCCACCTGACCAGAGGGGTGCATTGAGCCCAATTGCGTGTGGGCTAGGGCTCCATTAGATGCGTACACAGGTGCATACGTCAAGTGTGGTGGCAGAGGAGGGAGAGGATGAATCTGCTCCAAGACAAGGGAGGCGTCAAAGTAGCCGTAGGGCTGTGCAACAAGTCCGGCAGTTGAGTGGTGTGGCTGCTGCTGTGTTCCGACAGCAGGAGGGCACGGCAGAGCAGCTCCGGCCGCTGGCTCTTGCAGCTGCAAAGCTGTGGAGGTCGCAGGACCATGCAACGGCTGTTCTGCAATTCCGGCAGCTGTCTGTGGATGTTGTTCTGCAATTCCGGTAGTTGAAGGTGGCTGCGAAGCGCTAGGAGGCGGACGCAAGGCGTTGGCAGCCACGATTCCGTGAGGTTGCAGAGAGGCTTCCACCACGAAACCATGAGACGGGCCCATCGTGGTGGTGTTACTCTTCGAACGTCTTGTATCGACCATGGTTGATTGGAAAAAGTGTGGAAAATGGATTTGGAGCACGCTTTGAGTATTATTTCGCGCTCTCAATGAAAGCACCAATTTCTGGGAGCAAATTTCCTCCCACGAGAATATTCGCCTAAAGATTCCTTCGTCTTCTTCGTACCTCTCTCTCCCTGCAAAACAGATCGGAGTAAAAGGACCACACCCAGGGGGTGTTGGCCAAAGGCCCTCCGATGCCTAAGTTAGGATGGGTGTTTCAAGGAAAACCGGGTGGCCGGAGCCGTGTGTGGAGGCTGGAGCCTTGTGTGAGAGAGAGAGAAAGAAGATGGTGGCTAGGGTTTGTGAAGGATAATTTCTACAGAGTTTCAGTAGGAATTTAGACGCACCTTAATCCTTGTGTGTAGCTAGGTATTTATAGGGGCCTCGGAGGCTAGGGTTTCAGAGGAATAATTCCGTAGATGGAAAGGAATTATTCCTCCTTGATTAGGTGAGATTTGATTAATTAGGGATTTGATATTTGATTTAAATCAAATCCCTAATTGGGATAGGAATCAAATCAATCCCAATTTTAATTAGGTAACTCCCAATTTAATTGGGTAACCCCCAATTAAATTGAGTAACCCCCAATTAAATTGAGTAACTCCCAATTAGGTCAAATAATCCCCAAATGGAAGGAATTATTTGACCTAGGGTGATTTAATTCGGTTCCCACACTTTGAATATAAATTAACCATTATGATTGAAATGAACAATCCGTCAATAATGATCATTATGCATTCCTAGTTGGTGTTAAGAGTATTTGTCCCACATTGAAAAGTTAAGGGACCTAGCCTGGGTTTATAAGGAGTTGGGCTACTCCCCCCATTGCCAATTGGTTTTCGGGTGGAACCTCAACTTCCTTCATGGTATCAGAGCAAGGCTTCACGTGTTGGGCCTAACGGCCACACGTGCTCCCACGTCACCCAATATGTGTTGTCCACGTGTTAGGCTTAAAAGTTTGTCACACGTGCGGAGGCGTGTTGAGAGTATTTGTCCCACATTGAAAAGTTAAGGAATCTAGTTTGGGTTTATAAGGGAAAAGATTTCTTAACCTGCAAGTAATTTGGAGCGACAATAGACGGCCATCAAGCCACTGACCTAGTAAAGGTCTAGTGTGTCAATTTGAAAGTGAGCTACACCAAAACATAAGGGTAAGCATCACATACATTCATTTATCTAGTAAAGGACACCCCAACCAAGTTTGAAAGTAATTAGGTTAAAGTACTGTAATTTTTCGTAACATACACTAAAAATATTTAAACCAATGCACAACAGAAAAAATACTTTTATTTTTAAAGTCAAAAGTACAGGAATATATATATTTGTCAGAGTTTGTCTTCCTTTTATTTTATTTTATTTGTTAATTATTTCTTCTTTTCCTTATGAATAATGAATTACAAAACTAGAAACTGTGTAGGTCCACTACAATTTTCACTCCTTAAACAGTGAACTTGATTACTTGTGTCTTGATGTAGAAGGTTTTAGTTGAATTTGCATAACTCATCTTGATACAGTCAGTTGGTGGTTGATCATAAGAGCTTACTGCACTTGAGATCAAGAAGACATTCTGCTTGTAATCTTGGAACTCTCAAATCTTATATAAGATATTACATCTTCCTGGGCTACTTGCTATGTAATTCCAAATTAGAGCATTCTATCTTTGTCCTGCAACTTATTACTTTCAGCTTGAACAATTTGTTCCCCGGCCATTGGCCAACTCTCAGAAGGAGAGAGCAGCATGCTGTCATGCTTTCTATCCTTTGGGAATGAAGTTGAAATTGCAGTGTTTTTATCCCTTCACTCACTTTAAGCCCTCTTAGCTCCAGCTAAAACCATTCAAGTCAAACTGTTTGCAACTTGAAGGAGCATCGTTATCATCATGAGTATTTAGGTCTAGTTTTGCTGCAAAGTAAGGCACTGATGATCTATATCCTCGAGAAACCTTCTCAGTCTCTGCTTTAGCTGAATCCGCCCGGTTGTTTGTACGGTCTAGAAAGCTGCCATCCGTGCTTCTTCCTTTCAATCTTTCTTCGGAGTTTCCGTTGCTATCAATGTTCCATCTTTCTCCTTGACATCCAATGCTCATGGATAAGTCACTTGACCTTCTTTCCACAGGAAACATTCTTTTTGCTGCATCATTACTTATGGAGGAAAGAAGCATGTTATTCTCTTTTAGTTCTTCACACCACTTAAGCTCAGTCTTCTGTAGCATGGGTTCTTTTTCATCCAGGAGCTCCCTGCCATTATAATTAGCTCTTAGCCCCATTGCACTGTTGTGTATCTCTTGGTCCTTTTTAGATCCTTCGCAGGACGTCAGGCAGCTGTCCATTGAACAATCGGTGGGCTGGGTTGTTTGTGTTTGCTGGGGGCACAATCCCTGTAATTCTTTCAGCTCCGTAAAGGCAGAGTTCAAGCATTGGGTGGATACTTTGGACACCAATTCAGAGAGTTGAACTTTGGCAGCTTCGAGTCCCACTGAACCTAAGTTCTGTCTTCCCAGTGTCTCCTGGGCTTTCTCCAGCACTGATTGTAGGTATTTCCCTTGAGCCTCTATACGAAGTTGTAAGTGTCGCTGAACCTGGTTCGGTTCACAACAAATCATCAAACTTGTGTTTTGCAAATATCCTTTCGTTTGTCAAAAGTTTAGAAAAAGAAAAAAGAAGCTGAAAATCCATTTCATTATGGTCTTTTGTCTATCTACAGTTTAAGAGGGTGCCGTACCTCAAGCTGTTCATGTAGCCTTCTCTGCACTTCAATTTGCATCTGTAGTGTTTCACTTATATGTAACCCTCTGCAATTCAGAATACCATTGTTATTGTAAGTCTCATTGGGGTCCAATGCTCAAACGATAAACAAAAAGAGACAAACATAGTAACAGAATACCATTTGTGTACTTACTTATTCGCTTGGGGTCCAAAGCTCATATTGCTCATGTGGGTTCCATTTGCTTCAGATAATCTCTCTGCTGCCACTGGAACTGTACCTATACAATAGCATGGTGCAAACATTGAATTAATTCTTAAATTTCCTATAAACAATGGAAGTATCTTAAAAGGACTTGAACAGATTAGTCTTCCCACCAATTTTGCTGGTCCCACTTGTAGCATGTCCATGCAGATTCTTGCTAAGCCTGTACTTCTGTTAGACCAAAAAGAAAATGGGGGTGGGAAGTTAGCATATGTACTAGTCAAACAATAAGAGAAACCAGCCCTTAACCCCCCGACCCTAAAAGTGTGAGATGAAAGGGTGGAGTTGCTTGTATCTCACACTTCAGAGGATAAGACATGATTGGATTAGGAAGTTTCACTTTTTTACTTGCAGATCAAGAAAATGAAGAATTGAAAGAATCACTTCATTGTTGCATCTTTTTAAAGAAAGTGAATAAAAGAAATTAAAAGCCATTGCATATAGGGACCAATTGACAAACTTTTTGGAAGTACCTGAAGATGACTCTTGAGGTGGTATAATGTAAGGCCTGGAATCCCCATAAGTTTCATTACTGTTTTAGGAGTAGCCTCTGCATTGGAAATATCATAACATTGGAATAATGATCAGCTGGGAGTTTAGATTGCATGCCTTGTAAATTGATTTCATGCAAATAGTATTATATACACTCACTGTCTGCTCCTCCTAGCTGGTTAACTGCTTCGATAAATCGCTCGTGAAGATCGGGCGTCCATTTGAGTCTAGGCTTGGCATCAGTTGAGAGGACAAGTCCTGAATCTCCAGAACCATTTTGATCACCCTGTAGAAACAAATGCCTTTCCGAAGGAATAGACATCCTTGAAGAAGCAGAAGAAGAAGAGTGGATGTTCTTTCCTTGGTGTTGGTGTTGGTGTTGGTGTTGGTTTTGAAGGTGGTGTTGATGATGATGGTACATCATTTTATAGATTCTGTTCTATAAAAACCCAAATAAGTAAATTAAATTGATCAGTTAATCTTGAGGTGAGTGAAAGCTGAAAATTTTTTAAACTAAAAAAAAAACCTATAAATATCTGTTGTGTTGTTACCTGAAATTTGCTGAAAACTTGCTTAATTGTGCCTATATTTTCTTTGATGATGATGATGATGGTGATGATTAGAAGTTTCTACAACTGCTCTTGCTAGCTCTCTCTCCTCACTTTTGTCCTCTGTGTATTTCTCACAAACCAAAGGGTGTGTTGAAGATGGCTTTATAAAGCAAATTGGTGGTGGGGGTATGAGGGAAGCTTGTGAGGCATAGAATCTTAATTGAAAAACTGATCAAACCAATCCAATATTCACAGCGACTTGAAAAGAGATATTGTCCTTGCTATAGTTACTTTCTTTTTTCGCCTATTGTGATTGTGGGTCCTCCTGCCTCTCTAATTCCACAGACCCATTTTTGTTTTTCTATATAATATATATATTTTTTCTATATGTTGGCATTCGTATTCATTCGTCCTCCTGTCAATGGCAAAGCTGGGAATCTCATTCTCTCATTTTAGATGAGGGGAATCCACTATCACTATGGCCTTGAGAGGCCGCCCTTCACCCTCAAGTCCTCAATGGAAGATTCTTAGAATTTGCATATCTTTACTAGTACTTGTCTTTCCTTCACCTTGGTCTTGACTCTTGGGACGTCGTGTATGCATACGTGCGCGCGTGTATGTATTTTTAAGTAAACGAAGAAGATAGAGATGCATCACGAGGACTTGTCACATGAAGTTGTTTCTTCAGTTGTCAATGTGCACATTGCATTGATACTATATTTTTCGTAAATCAATGGGGCCTTACTTGCACGATGAATGTTTATCTATACTTAGTAAAGTGGGCAGATGGAGACCCAAAAGAAGGCTTTTAATTTAACTGGTTATTACTGGAGAATTTTGGAAGAAGATTCTGTTGACTGAAGCACCTAAGCTAGCTTCAAACTTTGGAATAAGATAAAAACAAGAAAAAATTAAATTAAAATATAAAAAATATTTTTTTTAAAAAAAAAGAAAAAAAAAAGAGATGAGATGAGATGAGATGCTCTCTCCTTGGAGTTGGAGATTATATGAAATGAAGGCAAAGAATGGAATATGGAATACATTCTATTTTGTCTCCTTCAGTAAGTTTGGTACTTATTCAGCCCACAAGGTATATTAGTATAAAATATATAACAAGGTGGGACCCAAATTTCCCTTTTTCTTTCTTCAACTGGCAACAGCCGGCCCCGCACCGACGAATCCTAAGCAGCCGGGACCCAACACAAAAGGAGAAAAAAAAAAGAAAAAAAGAGAAGATTTTTGGGTTGTACCTTGCTTTCTATACTTGCTGCACTGCATTTGATGGACATCTCACATGACAAGGTCGTCTCGTCATGCCCTAAAAACTAAATAATATGATTCAAAATAGTCAATTACACTGATTACCTTCACTGTTCAGGTTGGGAGAATACCTCATATTTGAAAAATGAAAGGTTTGTTGTACTAGTGCTTCAAAAATTACGCAGTCTTTTAAGACGATATCAAAGCGGACAATCTACGTGTCAAGCTCAACAATCATGCGTGCTTTTCACGTCACTCAACATATAATTGTACCTGTTTTAGTCTTATATAACTTGTAAATGTACATCGTTGAATCTACCCGGAATTTCTTCTATGATCATAGTAATAAAGGTCCTAATACATCACAAATAATTTCAAATTACAATTATAGGTTTTTGCAAATAAGCCCATTTTAGCATGACATAATATACAAAAAATCTTTATAGAACCTATTTGAAGAGAAAAATTCAAAACTAGTCACGTGTCATTTTCTCATTGGTTCTTAGAAAATTTTAACACACTAAAACCAAATTAGAAAGTGACAAGTGGCTAATTTTGGGTTTCTTAACAAATAGGGTCTATAAAGAATTTTATATATTATGTTGTGTTAAAATAGGCCTATTCGTGAAAAAAAAGTCCTTAAAATTAAGGTGAAGATAATTGTGTAAGTGTATAAAATGTAGTATAAACTGATTTCTTATTCAGGAGGATTTGCAGTTGACAGGCCATGCATGTGAATTATGCTTATGCTGTTTTGTTTCATTGTGCTCAAGGAATTAGGTCTGGTGATAATCAGGAATTAAACGCTACCTGTATAAAATACAATAAAGAATATTAATATGGGCTATATGATCAACACCTATTCAAGAATAAATTCGTATAATTAAGTTATGGCGACCAAATCTGCCAAACCACCATTAAACCTGCACGACATAGATCACAATTAATTAATTAAATAATTATCTTGACCAACCTATGAGTACCATAAGGATATATTTTATTAGCAAACATGGGCTTAGTCAAGTTGGCTAAAGCGAATGTGCTTCTCACATTGCATCTGAGTTTGAATTCCCCTCCATCTAGTTTAGATTAGTTTAAAGTATATTATCGCTTGTATAAAAAAAAATAATAATAAGGATATATTTGATTAATAATATGACAATTTAACGAGTGCTCTAGTTACACTTCAGAAAATTTAGGACATAATCTTCCTCCATACCAGCCAGGGGCGGACGCACTAAGGGACAAGAGGAGTCGCACAACCCGTTGGATGACTGAAAAATGGTTGTGGAGGTCTCAGGCGACCCTTTGGCTAGCAGATGCACGACCCCAAGTGTGCACACAACCTGCTCGACGAAAGTCCCCAAAGGCCAAAAGCCTTGAGCAGCGCAGTGCCCAGCTACTACGCACGCAAGGTTCTAATTTTTTTTTTAAGTGCCTGGCCAAAATGATGTCGTTTTGGTCCAGGCATATTCAAATTTTTTTTTTTAATGACCTGGCCTCAAAACTCCGTTGTTTTGAGCAAGGCTTTAGAGAGAAAAAAAAAAAAAAAAAAAAAAAAAAAAAAAAAAACATAGCTCTTTACACTACTTTGAATCCACCCAAACCCTTACCCTCAATTCCTTTCGCCCAAAAAAAACCCTTCAATTCCTTTCTCATTTGCCTCCTCTTTTAATTCCTGGGAAGGAACTCGTCAACTCCTTGCAAGACCAAGTCCTTTATTAACCCTTTTATATTTTTCGAGTTTTTTTTTTCTTTCATTTGATTGCTTTGCTATCTCTTTTCTAATCCTTCTTTTTCATGTAGACAGAAAATGGTGATTTGTTTTTATGGATAAAATTTCAGATAATGTATGTCAAGTGTAATTAAATCATTTATATTCCCTCTTTCTCAATTAATTTTTTTCCTTCTACCTTGATCAAAAGGCTAATATTTGTTGTTTTTTAGGACATTTCCTATTGAGAGGAGGGACGATAGTATAATAAACCTATACACACCACATAGATGCTAGAACTCGAACCCAAGACCTTTCATGATAGAGCAATTACTCCAAACCACTACACTAAGGGGTCCTTTACCAATATATTATATAAACTCAAACAATTGTAACCTAGACGGCCGCCTTACCTGCTTGTGCCTAGGGTGTCCCCTACTCCATACATGATACATGTATTTACCATTTAGTTTAGTCATTTTCCTTATAATGTGTTACATTGATTATTAAAATCTGATATTTTGATGACTTTAAGATCCATGGAGGGACGTTTTCTTGTAATTTTATATGTGATTTGAAGAAGAAAAAAGAAGAAGAAAGAGTAGATATATAGAATATGTAAGAGCTCATTAATTTATAGAAAAGCTATGTTAATTTCCTACAACTAATTAAACAACAAAATTGATCATCAAACATTGCCTCTACTTTAACCTAAAACAATATATATATGTACATGATCTTCAAGTCAGTTCCAGTCTGCCTTTTCATGAAAATCAACTGATTCTGATATGTGAGAATATTATTGTATTGAATTTGGAGAAGCCTTGAGGCAACATGCTAAAGTAGAATCCCAGAATAGCTTGCTACCACGTGCATTGGAATAATATGATGCCTTCCCATTAATTACAACTAATTAATTTCGATATGCTAATTGCCGGCCCCCAGCTTAATTCTGTTGTCAACCTTCATTTCAATTGACTGTTCAAGGTTGGAGATTGTATATAGATCAGAAATTAATATATTTTTGTTTTTCTTGTTCTTTGTCATTGCTGACCATGGCATGTTGTCAATGAAGGCTGCATTCAACTTAGCTGCTAATTTACAAGTGAAAAATGATACATAACCACATTTTTAATCCACATCAATTGGCTACATGATGCGACAGTTACTATGTTCTAATTAATTAATTAATTAATTATTAATTAATTACACAGACAAAGATGAGCCACCTTAGCAGCATCTCCAAGAGAGATGTCAAATGCAAAATGTTAAATTTGACACTAAGGAAAATATTTAGCTCCACCCGATGGGGCACATATGATGTATAAAGTTTTAAAAGAGAGTAAATAATAGTGAGTCCATGACTGAAAAAATATTAAAATAATATTGGATATGTAATTTTTTACATATCTCTTACAGCCTTCAAATCCATGTAGGACTCGGTTGGAGCAACTTTAACGTTTAATTTTTGTCATTTCATGTCCACGTGACAATTTGACATTGCGGTTGGAGATACTCTTTAAAAAAAACATTTAAAGTGGTTATAACCATGGCCCCCATAAATGGAATAAGCGTAGTGTTACAACTTTCATTTCATGTCTGTCAAGAGGACAAAATCACCACCATCTTTCCCATAATGGTACAAGTAAAGTACTTACCTTTTCCATGATGTTGCCTAAACATGCATGGAATACTTACTTAGGGGGAGGGGGAGGGGGGAGGGGGAGAGGGGGGTGGGGTTTGTTTTTCTTTCTTTTTTTACTACAAAGATAGATCAAACTAACTGCTTTTATTACCTACCTCTTCTCAGATCAAATATATATGTCAATGAATATTGATAAATTATTCGTTGCTTTAGAATAGAGCATGAAGAAAGATGTTGTTGATTTGTACTTGCATTTTCCCTTTATGGGATTTCATATTAATACCATTTACTTTGGAGGACCAGAAGCTCTGGCTAAAAAGGAGAACATGGCATATATATTTTTAGATGGGAATCAAATAATGTTATGATGGGCTGGTCAATCATAAGCTCACACATATATAAGCGTATAAACAAGGTTTGGTTGGGAGTTTTTGACCACACCACACCACACACACATGCTTGAGATCGATATCTGATGGCATTGGCTGAAATAGAAAGTGAGAAATGACCACGGAATGCTATTCCCTGCGGAAAAAAGTTGTGGGGAGGGAAAAGTTTCTAAAGATTCTATGCATATGGGAATGGGAATTTATGTGGAATCTAAACTCAAAACAAAAGCCAATAGGTCATATTCTCAAGTCAAGAATCTGGTTATTCTTCTCTTACCAAAGCCACAAAAAATGGGTTCCTAGTTCCCACCCAGCTGTTTTTGCTCCTTTTCTTAATTTAGATGCTGTTTCAAACACTAATCATGTATTTATAGCCAGCTGCAGCTAGTGTTGTTGTAATTCTCCAAAGAAAAAGAAAATAATTAGTGTCCTTGTAGGAGAATATTGCCATGTTTAGAGGGTTGCTTATGTTTTCTGACATCTGTTCTAGTATTATTATATTCCTTTTTCTTTTTCTTTTTCTTTTTCTTTTTCTGTATGAAAGGAAAAAATAATAATTCAAAGTTACAAGACAGCCCAAATACATAACTCACAAAAACAAAATAAAAGTCCAATCCAAAACACAAGGAGATGCAATCCAGGGCATCCACACCAAAGGGAACAAGCTCAAGAATATTGGGTTTATTGGTGGCCCATTTGCATTTGCTTCGTGCCCCGCCGTTCAGCTTTCTATATCTCCCTGCCTTCCATCTCAGTTGCAAGTATGTTTGCACTGGGAGGGACCACTTATTCAACAAGTTTCAACACTCACTCTTCCAAAAGCAGAGAAAATTAATATGGTAAATCCTCGATCATCACTAGCAAATCCTCAAATTTTAAGGCTCTTTTTTATTGGGCTAGACCCATTGCCAAATCCTCAAATTTTTAATCTTTGCTTACAGCATTTCCACCTATTTATCATGTCAAAAGGCAATGGGAGGCAAAGGTTGTTACTATTCACATAAATAGTATCTACCCCTAGCAAATTTTTTGTTGGTTTTCCACCTATTGCCATGGCAACCAAGGGGCAACCACTATTCACATGAGATATGAGGAAAGGAATTTGTAGAGTTTTGGTGCGGGAAGTGAAAAATATGGATATGTATTTATTTATTTTTTTTGTAAAAAAATTATGATATTTTTTATTTTATTTTTCAATTTTTTTGTTATTTAAATTGGATGTTGACATCAATGACATCAGCATTAAGTCATCATGACCAAGCAAGTAAAAAAAATTTGGAATTTTTCAAATTTTTTTTTATTTAAAGTGGATGTTGACATCACAATGACATCAGCATTAAGTCATCTTGCCCAAGCAAGTGAAAAAAATCTGAAATTTTTGATTTTTTTTTTTCAAATTTTTTGTTATTTAAATTGGATGTTGACATCTCAATGACATCAGCATTAAGTTATGTTGCCCAGGCAAGTCTTGCCTTGGGCCTGCTCAGGTTGATGGAGCCTAGCACTTGCCCTGGCAAGCCTTGGCCGCTGGAAACGAGATTGGGGGCCTAGGAGGCCTCTTACTCGAGCTAGCCCCTCTCGCTAGAGTTGCTCTTATACCCGTGTCTATTAATTCAAGTCTGTTATAAATTTTATGTGGATACAAGTAAATTGATTATTAGAAGTATAATAAATTTTTTTTTTATGGTAAGTACCATGAGGTGTCCAAGCCAGCTTGCGCCCACCTCGACTAATCCCCACTCGTGGAAAGTCTTCCACTGGCCACCAGGTATTGCAACTGTAGGGACTTGAACTGGGGAGCAAACCCAGCTGAACCCCATAGCCTTAGCCAAATAGCGGACAAACCACTTCGCCTTTCAAAATAATGCAAATCAGGAACAGGATATTTACTATGGGATATTTTCGCCTCAATCTTAATCTTAAACCAGGAATATCTGGTTTAATATCTTGACGCGTATTGGCGTGTGCCCCGGAAAAATTGTAAGAAACAACGGAAACAGGTTGGAGATCGCTTTCAAAGTTTGAAACAATGGGATACAGACCATATAATACACGAAAGCTCTTTGATGGGAATTGCTTGCTGGACACATGTGAAGCCCTAGCAAAAAGGAAGGAGGACCATCCCCCCTTTGTTTTTTTCTTTTTTTGGTGGAAACCATCCCCTCTTCTCGTCGGTATTTTTGAATGCGTATCCTTCTGTGGTAGGAACCCACGCGGCGCGCGCATTCTGGCTTTATCCAATATTGAATTTGAATGTATAAAAGTAGGGGAGGCCACGTCGATGCCTCCACAAACACAAGCAACCAACCTTATCCATATCTCTCTATCTTCTTTTTCTTTTCGTTATCTCTTCTTTTTCTCTATAAAGATTATCCACCCAAATTGAGTAGTTCATGCATCCTTCCAACCATCCTTTAATTAGTTCATGCACTCTCTCCAAACGTTTGTTTTATTCCAACTATTAACCCATAAAGCTTGGAAGGCTAAACTGGTGATTTGCCCCTCTGAACTTGTAATTTAACATTCAATTGCCCCCAACCTTTTTCCCAAAAAAATTAAGGACATGAACTCTTTTTGTCGCCAATGTCCCCCCTCGGTCTAAATCATCAACATTTCGTCCAATTTTTCTATATACAAAAGCAAATCAAAATTTCATATCCTTAATCTATATATTGTTGCTTGCAGTAAATTATAAACTGAAAGTTGACATTGAACAGCTACTGTGCTTTCAGCTTTTTAAGCCTGATGACTCAAACCAACATGCGCTTCAACATTAGCAACAACTAAAATTGCAAATTCAGCACTCTATTCAAACCCAAAGTATAATACTTATACAGTTATACCACACTCCAATAAGAAGGAAAAGAAAAAACACTGAGAGAAAAATAAGCTCTTTACATTCACAAGTGGCTTCTCTTCCTAGAAGAGATATAGGAGCAGACCAACAATCATACAATTGGTTGCTCTTCAAAATTACTAGACATTTGCAGGCTTGGATCCCAAAAACCAAATCCGAAGCCCTGCAACTTTATGGCGGTATATGTAAGTATGCGTACAGTGGTATCCACTTAACCTTGACTATATATATATATATATATATATATGTGTGTGTTTCATTCTGGCATGTATCATCAAGAAGAAACACAACTGTACATCACAAGGGGGTAGGGTAAGGATTGTGAAACTAACCACGTTATCTCCAGGCAGTGACCACTTGAGCAGACTTTGAGGTTGTCGTTGATGGAAGAGGAAGAGCTTCCGAGTTAAGACGAGATGGTGCCGCTTCAGATACAATCACTTCCTTTGCAGGCGTAGGCACAGCTTCAACTGGTTTAGGTGTGTAGTTAAATGAGAAATCTTTATTAGCAGCAAGAGCCAGGAGCTCTTTCTCCTCCAACCCTTTTGTTGGTCCAAGACTGCAGCGGTCTGGCTTGTGCTTGGCTAAGGCATCTCTAAATTTCTTGATCTGTGAAATCAATGGCATCATGTAGAAAACAAGAATCAGGGAAAAGGCAAACTTAAACAATGGAATACATTATTTGTAATGGCATCAGAACAACAAACATTATCCAGAGAGATATAAGATAAAAAATACTTGAAGGTAAATGGGTTCTCACGAATTTCCAAAGAAAGAAAAATCCAAGCTAAGGAATAAATGAGATTCAACTAATTATTAGGAAGTGAAAAAGAATCCATTTGAATCCGGATTACATAGATTAGATGTCAATAATCAACTCATCAGAAAGCAACAGATTGCAGTATTAATACTTTTCATGTCTGAAACAGGAAACAAAGAAAAATATATACCCAGTTCATAAAAAGACATATTTTCAACAATACGCAAACAGATAGAGATGGACAATCAATTACATAATCAATGGTTCATTAGAAAGAAAGGAATGAAAATACTAACCGTAGCATTTGTACAGCTAAAGCTGCATAGACGACCATGAGCACCTCTGTAGAAGCGGAAGAAGGGCAGCACATGAACATTAAGGCTATAACACATGGATTTGTGTTCCTCATAGTTCACCTGAAGGAATTGGACATCTGGGTTCATCTCTGCCAGTTGACATATCTGCCACAAATAAAGCAGAACAACCACAATCAACAAACAGTCATGTGAATTGGTTTCCTAGCTATTTACAGGATCAAATAGAAAGAAAAGAGTGAGTAGCTGCCTTTGGATGAAGAGCTTTGCAGCCACCACAACCAGGAGAGAAGAAATCAACAACCACAAGCTTATCTCCAGCGTTTGATAGTGAATCCACGAGGTCCTGTGCAGATGTTACCTCTTTCATGTTGGGTTGATTTCCCTTTTCCCACCATTTAAGAGCTTTCCCAAACCGAAGACCAGTCTGCTGATTCTACACAACACAATAAACTGCTCTTTAACTTTTGAAGTAATCAAAACTAAGGAAAGAAAACTCAAACCAAAAACCAAAACTTTAAGGGAAAAGGACAAAACCCAGAAATTTCAAGATCAAAATTTTGACTCTCTATTTAATTTTGGGGAAAAATCAGCAACCAAGAAAAAAAAAAAGCACAAACAAAAATTGAAACCCATCAGAGAAATCAGAAGAAAGATAGAAAAAAAACCCAACCTGGGAATTAACGACAGAAGCAGCCTGGGATTGGAAGGACATGGCTCTATGCTCTTGAAGAGCAACCCTTTTGCCATGAAAATCACTCTTTGTCGATAATGAAAGTGATGAAATATCTGGGTTCAGTTTCAGAGAGCAACAAAACGACCCAGATTTATTGTAATTACAACTCTTTGGGAAAACAGAGATGCTTTGATTCTGACGATTGTGATGATGCCAAGACGAGAACAGACTGGTTTTGCTCAAAACCTCTGCCATTAATGAAACTCCTTGGATTCTCAATTTCCACCAAAACCCAGAAACAAAAAATTGGGATTTTCTTCTTGACTTGAGATTTGGGATTTGAAAATTGAGAGAGTGAGAGAGAGAGAAAGAGAAAAGAAATTGCTCAAAGTTGAAGCAAACAGCACGCGGGTGGGAAAGTTGAGAGTTATTCAAAGGGGAGAAAGAGAGAACTTCTAATGTGGGACTTTGTAACAGCTGTAAAATCTAGCATGTTGTCTGGACCCTTATCTGACCGTACGATATGTCGTCGGTAGTTAATCCAAACGGTTAGAAAACAATAACAGGATTTGGTGGGAATTTGTGGTCTGTGTGTGCGGGTGCATCATTTCATATGCTTAGACTCGTCGTAGAGATAATGGATAAAGATTATTTTGATTGACAGTGGGTCCCGTTTCTAAATTCAAATGGTGCATTGCTGGGCCACGTGAAGTCGTAAACAGCGCTCTTTGAACCACGTGGCAGTATCTTGCATTCTTCATCTTGGGGATATGCTAATGGAATTTGGATATATGATTCAAGGTAACTTCTTCGCCACCTCATCCAAGAGCCATCGTCATTGTGGGTCATTTCTGACAAAAAGCCAACAGTGTCTTTTGCCTTTTTCGGTGGGAACTTATTTGACCAATAATTTTGTGGGCTAAAGTATTTCTTTTTGGGATTATTTTTTATAAGTATTTAAGTTAAAGATTGATTATATATTTTTAATATGATCGTTAGATTATATTCATTAGATGTGTTGATAGATTTAATATGCAATATACATGCAATCTAACGGTCGATATTATAAATATGTAAACAATATTTAATATGAAATACTTATTAGAGAATATCCATTTATTTTTGTTGTAAATATTATATATTTCTTTTTAAAAAATCGTTTGAGCTAGAGTCATCACGCGACATATAATTTATTTTTTTGCAATCATTGATTAGGCCATCTCCAACCGCGTGGGGTCAAACCCAAATAATCTAATTTTTAACACAAAATAATCTCCAACCCACTTATAAGGGGGTCAGGATCTAGTGAGAACGCTTATGTGAGAACATAACATGAGAACACCGTTGGATCCAATCTAACGGCTGTATGAAAAGCAATTGTAAGTGCAAGTGTTGTATTAGAACGAGGCCTTCTTCTCTCTTCTCCCTCCAATACTCTCTTCTCCCTCCAAAACATCCCCTCCAAAATAGAAGTCCCCTCCAAACCAGCTGTTCACTCAGTTCAATGAAAATAACCATTTTTTTATCAGCTTTGATTGAGGAAGAACTGTAACATTGAAGAGAGAGCACCCTCATTTTTCTGGGTTTCCCATTCAGGCGAAACAAAGGAGTCTTGGATTTTATAATTTCATCTCTGTGGTTGGGTTTTTGGGGTCGGGACATACGTCAATCCTTGAGCAACGTCGAAACTGGCGTTGAGTTGGAAAGTGCTGATCGTACCGTTGTGGTTCTGCTCTGTTGGTTTTGAAATCCTTGAGCGGGGCGAAACAGGGGTTGAGGAAGAAGAAAAGTTTTTGGGGTTGACGTCCAGATCTAAAAGGTCTACGTTACGTTGTCGTAGTTGTTGAAAATTTGAAGTTGGAAATCAGTTACGAGGTAAGCCATATACTGTATTTGTCAATTTCATTATTGGGCATCAGCATGAGTTAGATTAGGTTGTATGTATGTCTTTAATGTTTCAGCGGAGAGTCATTCGCATGTCATATGTTAGTTAATATTTATTGTAAAGCTGTTTGAAAGCATGTGCCAAATATTGGGCATCAGCATGAGTCAGATTAGGTTGTATGTATGTCTTTAATGTTTCACTAGAGAGTCATTTGGATGTCATATGTTAGTTGATATATATTTTGAAGCTCTTTGAAAGCCTGTGCCAAATATTGGGCATCAGCACGAGTTACGTTAGTGTTTATGTAGGTCTTTAATGTTTCACAGATAGTGATTTGAATGTCATATATGATGGTTATTATGTGATATTCAGGGTTAAATTGCAAGAACTGTGAAATGGAGTGCGAAGGACAGGTGACACCGGAAGTTAGTTCAGAATTGAAACCAAAATTGGGACTTGAATTTGATTGCTGTGAGGATGTGTTCAATTTCTATAATATGTATGCCGCGAAAGCCGGATTCGGCATTCGGTGTTCTACAACGAGAACTTGCACATTCACAGGAGAGGTAACAAGGAAAGAATATGTATGCTGTAAACAAGGGTACGCGTTGACAAGCACTGTTAGTCGCAAGAGAAGACAGCGAGGTTGTACTCGAACTGGGTGCAAGGCTAAACTTGCGATTTTGAAGGTAAACGAGAAGAATAAGTACACTGTTGTAGGATTCAATGAGGTACACAACCATGACATGACAACAGTTGATAAAGTCCATCTATTGAGATCTCACCGTAACTTAACAGAGTCTACAAAGGCCTATAGTGCACATATGAGCAAAGTTAATATCCCTGTACATAAACAGGTAAGCCTTCTTGAGGTGCAAGTAGGGGGATTGGAAAATGTTGGGTTTGTTAGGAGAGATATCTAAAATTATGAAAGGGACGTGCGTGGGGAGGTGATTGGCCATGATGCACAGCTGCTGAAGGAGCATTTTTTGGCTGAGCAAGGAAAAAATGAATCATTTTATTTCAATATGGAGGTAGATTCGGAAGGAATGATGGGAAATGTTTTCTGGGCAGATGCAAGGTCAAGACGAGCTTATGGGTTTTTTGGGGATGTGGTGGTATTTGATACGACGTTCAACACGAACTGCTATGGGATGGTCTTTGCGCCTTTGTTAGGCGTTAATAACCATAGGCAGACAGTGTTGTTTGGTTGTGCATTCCTAACTAGTGAAACCACGGATTCATTTGTATGGTTGTTCGAAGAATTCAAGAAAGCCATGCCAGGTGAGCCACCCAAAATGATCATCACTGATCAAGATGCAGCCATGTCAAAGGCAATTGCTTTAACTCTCCCAACAACATTCCATAGATATTGCATATGGCATATCTTGAATAAGTTTATGGAGAAACCCGGCATTGGGGAATGTTTTTCGGAAATGTGCAAATGCATATGGGGTATGGACACGAAAGAAGAATTTGATGCGAAATGGGATGAAATCGTCACAAGCAATGGGCTGAAAGACCATCCGTGGCTGAGCTCGATGCATGCTTTGCGGGAGAATTGGGTTCCATCATATGTAAAACATGTGTTTTCGGCTGGGATGTCAAGTAGTCAACGGGCTGAAAGCTGTCATGCATTTTTCAAACAATATATTAACCGGAAAAACACATTGATGGAATTCATTGTACGTTTTGAAAGAGCTGTTGGTTCACAGAGGCACAAGGAGTTAATGGCTGATCATGCTGATACCAATGAAAAACCTCCACTGCCATTTCGAACACCAATGCAACATCAAATGGCACGCATTTACACTCGGGAAATTCTTGAAATGTTTGAGAGGGAAGACTTCCGAAGCCTTTTATGCTTGTTCGAACTTGTAGAGCAAGATGAGACCCAGTGCAGGTACAAAGTAAGTGAGCGGGTAAATCCGGGGGTGACACGGATGAAGGAGCTTGTGCATGATAAAGATGCCGATAAAGCTTATTGCAGCTGCAAAGGATTTGAATTTTGGGGTATTCCGTGCCAACACATCCTAGCATTTTTAAGAATGAAGCAGGTGGAGCACTTGCCAGACAATTACATAGTGACACGATGGCTTCAAAGTGCAAAGTGCGGTGTAGTATATGATAAGAATGACAAAGAAGTTAAAGATTGCGTGGGCGGTTTGGTTTTAGTTAAGAGATCGAAACTTTGCAAAGTTGCAGGTGAGTTGATAGATTCTGCTTTGTTGTGTGATGAAGGTTTTGAGTTGCTGGAAAATTCATTTGACGACATTCGTGGGAAGCTTACAAGGTTGTTGTCATCAAGAGCTCGTGTCGAAGACACACCCAATGGAGAGGTCGGAACTAGTTCTTCCCAAGTCAGAATTAAGGATCCCCATCGAGTAAAACCAAAAGGGCGTGCGAGAAGAGTGAAAGGACAAAAAGAGAAGGCAGCGGAAGGACATAAACGGCGGTGCAGTGAATGTAGGAAGACTGATCATGATAGACGGAGTTGTCCAAAACTTGTGAGCGGGTAAGTGAATATGTAATTGTCTGGGTTTGAATTTTGTACAAGAAATGCTGTTGACTTGTTTCTTTGTTTCGATGTTGCAGCTCTTCATCTTCCGACGCAGAAGTTGGTGCTGCAGTTGATGAGAATTTGCAGCCCAGTCAGAGCACGCAGGACAGGGAACCTACAATGACAGAGTCATTTCTGCAAGAGTTTGATTTCATTTACGGTCCCGGAGTTTGAATATTTGTTGACACCAATTTGCGTATTTTTGGAAACCGTCTGGAACCGTTAGTGAATCTTATGTAAGTGCCTCATGTTGATACTGAACTAAGGTATGTGAAAAGCAACAGTGAAACCGCCCAAAAACAAAGTAACTTTTGTATTTGATAATTATTAAGTGTCACAAACGTATCGCATGACTTACATTGGACCCCCTGGAAAAAAAAAAAAAAAAAAACTACATTAAAGTGAACAATAAGTTATTTGAAGAGCCACTTAGTTATCATCATCAAAGTCATCACTTGACTCAAAGCGGCCACGTTCCTCCCAATCTAGAATGCGTTTGTCATTGTAGCAATCCTCGCACCAGTCTGGGGGTAATGCAAACAATGGGAGATGGGGGCTTTGGGGGAGAAGGGGTCGGGGACCGATAGTATTGAACATTGTCTGGACCTACGTGGAATAGATCCCTGCACGTCCCACAAGGATGGTCGTGAACGTCACCATGCTTGCAATAATTATGTGCAACTCGAACTTTCGGATCCATCTTTGGTTGAAGGTGGATGTCCATCCTGGGGCTTTGGTGTTTTCAGAATGTGGAGCCAGTGTTTGAAAGTATTCGTTTGGGATTCATGCAATGTGGGTAACGTTTTATACACCTTTGCAACGGTTGCAAGGAAAATGAAATATGTAGGTAAGGGAATCTTGAAACCATCACTGTGTGTCAGCAAGGGAATCTTGAAACCATCACTATGTGCCAGTAATGTGTCAAAGAACCGAATATATATGTCAGATAATCTTGAAAAACTTTATCGACCCACCGACAATTTTTTAAACCAAAAATTTGAGCACTATTAGTAACTGAACTCTACTAATCCAGTAGTTAGTGATCGAAGAAATAAGATTGAACTCTGGTAAGAACATAGAACCCAAGGCTGTGATAGCAGATTTAAACCTGAATAAGGTGCACGTAAGTCAGATCGGGCATAAACATGTAAACACAAACCCAGATCTGGCATTAACAAAAAACAAACAAGTGAATAACGATTGCCTAGCGATTCATATGGCTACCAGCCGTCATTATCGTTGGCTTTGGCTGGTTGGTGGCCTAGCTCTGGTGGGTGTACACCGCCGGAGATGATTTGCTGTGCAGCAGACGGAGTTATGGCGTCCCAGTCAATATGTTTGTGGACATCTGCAGCGAACCGTCGGAATTGCTCAAAACCTTCGTTGAAAGCCACAGACATTGCCTGCCCATGCTTGTCGCCTCCTTTGTGGATGCTCAAAGATTCGTACGTAGCATCCTCCAGGGTCATTTGCAAATCCTCTGCTTTGAGCTTTCTTCTTTGGCCACGAATTCTGTGCTTCTCTTTTCTGTAACGCGCTTTGTTCACTTGGCGCGTCAAATACGCCAACTTCTGCTCAGCTCCGACACACTTTTGAGTCCAATAATGGACCAAGGAGGAGTCGTGTTCCAGTTTGTTCTTCATATCATTTATTTCCAGAGCAGGATCATCGGAGTCGCCCTCGCTTGCCGAGGAGGTTGGAAGTGGCAGCGGTGGTAGAGGGGACCTGAGATAGTCGGGGGCATATTCCCATGACCCATCGGAGTCCCCCTGATTTGCATTGCCGTCTGAACTGGTTGACATGTTGACAAATCTTCAGTTTCTTCAGATTGGGGGATTCGTTGTATGCACAAAACACAACTCCAAAGAAGAGTCAGGAAGAAAACAAGATGTTGATCTACGGCAATGAGTATCCCATAGCCATACGACACCGTTTATATATGATGTCCTGGAGTATTCCGCAGTTTGTTTTATTTGTTTTCCCCATCTGTCACATCAGTTTTGTTTTTTGGTTCAGTAATGAGAGCATTTGATTTAGGTTGAATTCGGATTAAAGGCTCGTATTAATCACAGATAGCATACACATGAATTTTGAATTTTCAACTTTCAATGAGGTGGTAGCATTTGTCGAATTATTATCCCGATGTTTGCAAAGGAAGGGTGAGAGAATGGTGAATGACGTCCACGTGTGCACCTACCGAAGGTTGATGCGGTGAGGTCCCGCCATGTGTTGTATTTCGTTATTTTCATTACACAACTAGGGGAAAATTATTGAAGACATGGTAATAACAAGGAGAAAAATCGGAAAAAATGCCCCAAAATTGATACCAGCTCCTTGTGGCATTACACAACTGGGGGAAGCTATAAATCGTCAAAAGTGTTTTTTCAACTCACTTTCGTAATCAATTTCATAAGATGTGATAATACAGAGTGTACACTTCATCTTCGGAATATGGTTTGAACTAGCTTTCGTTTCAACCGTAACATTATGTTTTGCAAACCTTTTCCGTCTATTTCCTTCACGTTCATTATCTAATTTAAAATAACACAACTATCAGTTACATTTGCTTCGTATGTAATATTTGGGAAAAATTAGTCTTATTTTCTCCTTTCAAATGACACACAATATTATTATTGTTATTTCATTGGTCATCTATTATATATTTCACATGAATAAGCACACCTCATATTACCATTTTAGGAACAACAGCTCCTGTGAGGGAGATTCAATCCAATCAATGCTAAAAACTATCCCATTCCTTTTAGGCATTTTGTAAAGAGAAATTAAATATGTTGACAGAAAATAATGTCAACATACTTCAATTAAAGCATACCCGTTTAGCTTTACAAAAGTACCCATAATCAACCAAAAGCAGTTTCCCATAATTTTCACTCGCTCTTTCTTCACGTCTTACAGCTTGGATACATACAAGATACCATCTGAAGTGTCCAAACCAAAATGGTTACACCTTGAGGAGCGCACACAAACTTGGAACAAAAGCAGTCAAAATGAACGTTTACGCATTTTTTCCAAACAAACTTACTGAAAATAACGAAAATGAACGTTGTCCAGCGACGGTTTACTCCATGGCGTCTTCGGTCCCAGGTGTAGCTTGGGACAACACATTTTGCATACTCTCGGAACAGGTAAAATCCTTTACGTGCTTCTGCTTCCCTCATCTGCACTGCCTCATTCGACCCCCAGAACCTTCGACAACCTTTGCCTTTCGCAAGTCTAACCCTCAGTTTCATTAGTTTGACTGATCGAAGGTGTAATTTCGCTTGACTTTTACCCTTCCCTAATGTTTCTTCATACCATCTTAGACGTCTCTTCTGACGTTTTATTTCAGTCTTCAACGCATCGTACGGCATCTGGCCGATACGACCTGCATCATCGTGGTCCCGAGATGAAAAATTGATGGATTTCGCAGGTCCTACAGGAACATCTTCTGCGTTCTTATTCTTGTGTGGCACCATTTACGGTTTATGGGTTTAGGGTTCAGGGTTTATGCTGAATGATTAATTCATAATAGTAGATTTGCAAACACTTCTTCATATTTCATAGCTGTCCGGATTAGAAAATTAGAAAATATATACTTGAAAAGCCAAAACAGAACACAATTTATAAATATATACTTGAAATTGCTTGAAGATTTCCAGACGCAAAAAGTTTCTTACTTCTTCATCACTTGAACTGCCAAATTCAGAAATGATAGAACTAACAACAGTATGAGGATGTTTTTAATGCCCTTCACCATACGGATGACTTCAGCATATGCATTAAGTTCCTTCACATCCAGCTGGTGTTCAATTTGAGATTCAGTTGGCATGTTGCCTCCAGTCACCCATTCATAGCCACTACACCTTGTAGCTCCCTAAAAAAACATAAGAAAGTTACATTTTTCATTTTCGGATTACAATGTCAGACCCAATTCTTCTACTCTGTAGCAGTTTTCGTTGCCTTAGGCAATGGCCGATCTGAGTTAGTGTTATTGGCTTAGGGAAGATAATACTTACATACGTTGGGAAGCACTTCCAATACGGTCTGCCCATATTCCTTTCAGATTTGGAAATTAGCATAACCATCTCAGCATTGCAGTGCCGACACCTCTTTCCTTGAGTGTTTGTTGAAGAATTCGACATGGCTCTGCCCAGAAGGGAAAATGAAGATAACAGAAGATGACAACCCTTCCAAAAATTTGCTCAAAACCCCCAATTAATTTTCCTTAAAATCTGAAAAGGAATGGTATTTTCTTTTTTGGGGAGAACTAATATGGAGTTTCAAGTTTCAATTGTCCTGTTTTGGTCGTAACAATCCGTGACTATGAGCGGCAAATTCAAAATTTGCAGGAAAGTTTTTTTTTTTTGTTAACCCTAACCCATGAGCGGGAAAGAAAAGCATTGGTTTAATATTTTTGAACCCTAAGCATTCGACAGTAAACCCTAAACCGTAGGCGAAAAGCCCCTACACCCTTGAAGTCGTTTAAAAATTGAATATTTAAGTGGAAAAGATTAGAAAATAGAAAAACTGGCGAGTGGCGGCATGGGATTGCGCCGCGTGGCGGTCAGGCTTGCAGCTCCCCACTCCAGCGCCTCCACTTGGCATTTCTTGTATATTTTATTCTGTTTTTTTTCCAAAAATCGTTAAAAATACAGGAAAATTAAGGAAAAAATTGGGAAATTTCCTAACTCTGTGTGGGGATGAATACTTCATACGGAAAGTACAAACCCTGGTTTAGGAGGGAGTGAAAAATAAAATTTGGGAACCAACCCTACATTCGGATGATGCAAATGAAAACCCTAATACACTTTGTAAACCCCACACTCTCATATGTTCGATCACATTAATCCCGTATCCAAATTTGTTTGTCCTGCCCTTTTTCCGGATATGTCATCGAAGGAAATCCCGTCCCGATCCCTGAGGAATTTTTCGGGATTTTTTCACCTTCAATTTCGATTTTTAATTGAATATTTAAGTGGAAAAGATTAGAAAATAGAAAAACTGGCGAGTGGCGGCATGGGATTGCGCCGTGTGGCGCTCAGGCTTGCAGCTCCCCACTCCAGCGCCTCCACTTGGCATTTCTTGTATATTTTATTCTGTTTTTTTTCCAAAAATCGTTAAAAATACAGGAAAATTAAGGAAAAAATTGGGAAATTTCCTAACTCTGTGTGGGGATGAATACTTCGTCAGGAGTTTTGGGTTAATATTTGGCAAAATGTTTTTTGTGAAAATTGATATGTAATTCTTGATGTTAGTGAGGAGGGATTTCCGTACAATGGGATTCAATATTTTTTTTTTGGGTAAAAAATCCTAAAAATTGCTGGACAAATCCGAAAAGAATGGGGAAATGTCGTAGATGGTTATAATCAAATTTTGGAAAAACCTTCCACTTAAGTCGTAGATCCACATTGCGATATTTAAATAATTATGTTAGTGAAAAGGGATTACCGGATGACTTAATTACACTTCTGTTTTGTTGCAAATATAGTTTCAAATGCAGGACAAATCAGGAAATTAGGGGGATTTTTTTGGGGTATTTATGGGATCATCAGAGTATCTTAGAAGATCAAGGATGTGTCAGACATCCACTTGTCAACGAAGTCAGTGAAAGGATAATCCCTTTCCGGGTTGACAACACGCAACCTCCCTGCCATATGCCTGTCCGTCATCTTTAACGATTGACTCTTTGGGGGATATGAACCAGAAATTCCACATTTGAGACCACTTACTGAAACGATATAGGACCCAAAACCATAAACATACTTCAAATAAAAACAATACAAAGTTCACACAGTTTCACCTTTACATAAAAACACAAAAAACCAAAACAACAATTTATTAATAAATCCCCTATCATACCATGTATATACACCTTATATATCAAACGCAGTCATGAAGTGGAGTTCGCGCTGGATGCAGTACAGCTCCCTCTTCCATTTGCAGGGTTCACAGCAGTTCCAAGCATCTACGTTGTCCCAGTCGTCGGCCCAACGGGCCCATAACTCATACCACTCCCGATTACCCTCACAGTCAATGCAGTCTTGTAAAAATCCTTTGTCTGCAGTCAATTTTTGAAGCATAGGAGGAGTCACGGTGCCACACATTGTATACCGACGCAGTCGATTGCTTATTGAACCCCTGCAAGCTTTTATGTTCAGTTTCTTCGTTTTGCTGAGATGGCACAAAAACTCCAGCGCATTCTCCTTGCCCTCGCTAGGGTTCAACAGCCCTAGCAAGCCAACAAGGTAGGAGGCTTCCTTATGCCCTGCCATAGCCGCCACCCGCAGGTTCTTCAGCGCCTCATCATCATTCTTCACGAAGAACTCCTGAATAGCTTCTCTGTAAATTATTTCTGGATTGTTATGTTCTTTGCACTTTTGTAAGAACTCAACAATTTTCCCTTCATCTTCACCGTACCAGTCCTGATGCCACTGGTACTTATCCACTGACACGGTTGTCCAAACCTCAGGATCATTCAGCATTTGTTGAAATAACTTGCATGTTCCCGCCATGCTGTACAGATCTTCAGAGGAGTTCTTTGCAACCGCGAGCAGCACCTTAAACCATGCCAAATGTGGAATATCCATCTTGGTTGTTGGAGAAGAGGACTGAAAAGGGTGTGTGGAGAAGAGGACTGAAAAGGGTGTGTGGAGAAGAGGGACTGAAAAGGGTGTGTGGAGGTTTTAAAAATCAAGGTGTCGTTTGGGGACGAAGAAGGAAGTGCCGCATATAAACCCAACCGGCGTGACCCACTTGACAATTGACGAAGACAAGGGTTTAGATCAGTTTCAATTATATTATTCGTTTCCCAAGCGCTGTGACTGAAACGACAATTGACACTTATCGCTGAAGCTGGAGGGGACTCAATTGGTTTCGCGCGCTCCCATATTGAGAGCATTTATGATACCATTTGTCACCGGCAGCAGTCACAAAATTATAAATGCTTTTCGTCATAATTATTATGCTCAAATCACATCACCACTTTTGAAGCAAATGTGATACTTAATTTCCCTGCTTATAACCTGTAAAGATAATGAAACAAGTGTGTCTGATACTAATAATGCAAATATGACATGACCACGGAAATTAGGTATCTCAAGTGGCGGCTCCCCAGTCCAAGTGAACAAATTCATGTTGGCGGGAAAATTAGTAAGGGAACTGCTGTATAAATAACAAAGTTATATGTTCTACCTCACATTGCACCACCAGTTGGTCCAAACAACCCTCAACTCACCATGGGTTCACCTACGAAAATCCCCCCCATACTTATAACAACTCCACCAAAAAATGCAGACCCTATCTCACAGAAGTATAAGAACGCAGAAGATGTTCCTGTTGGACTTGCGAAATCCATCAACTTTTCATCTGAGGACCACGATGATGCAGGTCATATCGGCCAGAAGCGGTACGACGCGTTGTTGACTGAAATAAAACGTCAGAAGAGACGTCTAAGATGGTATGAAGAAACATTGGGGAAGGAGAAAAGTCAAGCGAAATTACACCTTCGATCAGTCAAACTAATGAAACTGAGGGTTAGGCTTGCGAAAGGCAAAGGTTGTCGAAGGTTCAGGGGGTCGAATGAGGCAGTGCAGATGAGGGAAGCAGAAGCACGTAAAGGATTTGACCTGTTCCGAGAGTATGCAAAATGTGTTGTCCCAAGCTACAACTGGGACGGAATCACCATGGAGTAAACCGTCGCTGGACAACGTTCAATTTCGTTATTTTCAGTAAGTTTGTTTGGAAAAAATGCATAAACGTTCATTTTGACTGCTTTTTTTCCAAGTTTGTGTGCGCTCCTCAAGGTGTAACCATTTTGGTTTGGACACTTCAGATGGTATCTTGTATGTATCCAAGCTGTAAGACGTGAAGAAAGAGCGAGTGAAAATTATGGGAAACTGCTTTTGGTTGATTATGGGTACTTTTGTAAAGCTAAATGGGTATGCTTTAATTGAAGTATGTTGACATTATTTTCTGTCAACATATTTAATTTCTCTTTACAAAATGCCTAAAAGGAATGGGATAGTTTTTAGCATTGATTGGATTGGATCTCCCTCACAGGAGCTGTTGTTCCTAAAATGGTAATATGAGGTGTGCTTATTCGTGTGAAATATATAATATATGACCAATGAAATAACAATAATAATATTGTGTGTCATTTGAAAGGAGAAAATAAGACTAATTTTTCCCAAATATTACATACGAAGCATAAGTTAATTTTCCCAATGAACAAACTCTTGTTTATGATGCAACTCCCCCTTTTGACTTTAAATTAAAGAAAAAGTTATTTTTAGTGGGTTCAAATACAACCTGTACGCAACCGTGAACATATGTTGTTGATACTATGCTGAACCATAAACCGTAAATGGTGCCACACTGTGTTTTCAAATGTGGTTTAGGTACCATTTAATTAGTTATTTCATGATATATTGTTATTTTCTTATTTATGTAGTTTTAGGATATCTTTTATTATTTAGGTGTGATTTTATAATTAATGAGTTTACTTTTGGACCAAGTCGCGTTGGTGCCCAACTGGTGGTGCAATGTGAGGTTAAATATATCACTTTGTTATTTATACAACAATCCCCTTACTAATTTTACCCGCCAAAATGAATTTGTTCACTTGGACTGGGGAGCCGCCACTTGAGCTACCTAATTTCCGTGGTCATGTCATATTTGCATTATTAGTATCAGACACACTAGTTTCATTTTCTTTATAGGTGATTATCAGACAATTTAAGTATCATATTTGCGGAGCTTTAAGTGTTCGCGCTGCGTGGTTGAAATGTAAGTTACCTTGAGAACGTGTGCTGTTATATTTGCATTATCAGTATCATAACCACAGTTTTCTTTTGCTGTACTGGTGATACGCGTTCATATTTAGTTCCATATTTGGCAAGAAGCAACTGCTTCGTTGTTAATGTTAAAATGCAAGTTACCTTCACTCGTTCTAATGTCATTTTTGCATTATTAGAACCATATACAATGTGATCATTTACTTTACTGTTAATGGTGCGTTGATATTTAGTTTCAAGGTTGGCAAAATGAAACTGATTACTTGGTCATGTTCAAATGTAACTAAGTCATTTGCTTCAAAAGTGGTGATGTGATTTTAGCAAAATAATTATGACGAAAAGCATTTATAATTTTGTGACTGCTGCCGGTGACAACTGGTATCATAAATGCTCTCAATATGGGAGCACGCGAAACCAATTGAGTCCCTCCAGCTTCAGCGATAAGTGTCAATTGTCGTTTCAGTCACAGCGCTTGGGAAACGAATAATATAATTGAAACTGATCTAAACCCTTGTCTTCGTCAATTGTCAAGTGGGTCACGCCGGTTGGGTTTATATGCGGCACTTCCTTCTTCGTCCCCAAACGACACCTTGATTTTTAAAACCTCCACACACCCTTTTCAGTCCCTCTTCTCCACACACCCTTTTCAGTCCTCTTCTCCACACACCCTTTTCAGTCCTCTACTCCACACACCCTTTTCAATCCTCTTCTCCACAGACCCTTTTCAGTCCCTAAACCCTAAACCAAGATGGATATTCCACATTTGGCATGGTTTAAGGTGCTGCTCGTGGTTGCAAAGCAGTCCCATAAAGATCTGTACAACATGGCGGCAACCTGCAAGTTATTTAAAGAAATGCTCAACGATCCTGAGGTTTGGACAACGGTGTCAGTGGATAAGTACCAGTGGCATCAGGACTGGTACCCAAGTGAGGAAGGCAAAATTGTTGAGTTCTTGCAAAAGTGCAAAGAACATAACAATCCAGAAATGATTTACAGAGAAGCTATTCATGACTTCTTCCTATTGAAAGATGATGAGGGCATGAAGAACCTGCGGGTGGCGGCTACGGCAGGGCATGAGGAAGCCTCCTACCTTGTTGGCTTGCTAGGGCTGTTGAACCCTAGAGAGGGCAAGGAGAATGCGCTGGAGTTTTTGTGCCATCTCAGCAAAACGAAGAAACTGAACATAAAAGCTTGCAGGGATTCAATAAGCTTGCGACTGGGTCGGTATACAATGTCTGGCACCAAAACTCCTCCTCTGCTTGAAAAGTTTACTACAGACAAAGGATTTTTACAAGACTGCATTGACTGTGAGGGTAATCGGAAGTGGTATGAGTTCGGGGACCGCAGTGCCGACAACTGGGACAACGTAGATGCTTGGAACTGCTGTGAACCCTGCAAATGGAAGAGGGAGCTGCACTGCATCCAGCGCGAACTCCACTTCATGACAGCGTTTGATATATAAGGTGTATATACATGGTATGATAGGGGATTTATTAATAAATTGTTGTTTTGGTTTTTTGTGTTTTTATGTAAAGGTGAAACTGTGTGAACTTTGTATTGTTTTTATTTGAAGTATGTTTATGGTTTTGGGTCCTATATCGTTTCAGTAAGTGGTCTCAAATGTGGAATTTCTGGTTCATATCCCCCAAAGAGTCAATCGTTAAAGATGACGGACAGGCATATGGCAGGGAGGTTGCGTGTTGTCAACCCGGAAAGGGATTATCCTTTCACTGACTTCGTTGACAAGTGGATGTCTGACACATCCTTGATCTTCTAAGATACTCTGATGATCCCATAAATACCCCAAAAAAATCCCCCTAATTTCCTGATTTGTCCTGCATTTGAAACTATATTTGCAACAAAACAGAAGTGTAATTAAGTCATCCGGTAATCCCTTTTCACTAACATAATTATTTAAATATCGCAATGTGGATCTACGACTTAAGTGGAAGGTTTTTCCAAAATTTGATTATAACCATCTACGACATTTCCCCATTCTTTTCGGATTTGTCCAGCAATTTTTAGGATTTTTTACCCAAAAAAAAAAATATTGAATCCCATTGTACGGAAATCCCTCCTCACTAACATCAAGAATTACATATCAATTTTCACAAAAAACATTTTGCCAAATATTAACCCAAAACTCCTGACGAAGTATTCATCCCCACACAGAGTTAGGAAATTTCCCAATTTTTTCCTTAATTTTCCTGTATTTTTAACGATTTTTGGAAAAAAAAACAGAATAAAATATACAAGAAATGCCAAGTGGAGGCGCTGGAGTGGGGAGCTGCAAGCCTGAGCGCCACGCGGCGCAATCCCATGCCGCCACTCGCCAGTTTTTCTATTTTCTAATCTTTTCCACTTAAATATTCAATTAAAAATCGAAATTGAAGGTGAAAAAATCCCGAAAAATTCCTCAGGGATCGGGACGGGATTTCCTTCGATGACATATCCGGAAAAAGGGCAGGACAAACAAATTTGGATACGGGATTAATGTGATCGAACATATGAGAGTGTGGGGTTTACAAAGTGTATTAGGGTTTTCATTTGCATCATCCGAATGTAGGGTTGGTTCCCAAATTTTATTTTTCACTCCCTCCTAAACCAGGGTTTGTACTTTCCGTATGAAGTATTCATCCCCACACAGAGTTAGGAAATTTCCCAATTTTTTCCTTAATTTTCCTGTATTTTTAACGATTTTTGGAAAAAAAACAGAATAAAATATACAAGAAATGCCAAGTGGAGGCGCTGGAGTGGGGAGCTGCAAGCCTGACCGCCACGCGGCGCAATCCCATGCCGCCACTCGCCAGTTTTTCTATTTTCTAATCTTTTCCACTTAAATATTCAATTTTTAAACGACTTCAAGGGTGTAGGGGCTTTTCGCCTACGGTTTAGGGTTTACTGTCGAATGCTTAGGGTTCAAAAATATTAAACCAATGCTTTTCTTTCCCGCTCATGGGTTAGGGTTAACAAAAAAAAAAAACTTTCCTGCAAATTTTGAATTTGCCGCTCATAGTCACGGATTGTTACGACCAAAACAGGACAATTGAAACTTGAAACTCCATATTAGTTCTCCCCAAAAAAGAAAATACCATTCCTTTTCAGATTTTAAGGAAAATTAATTGGGGGTTTTGAGCAAATTTTTGGAAGGGTTGTCATCTTCTGTTATCTTCATTTTCCCTTCTGGGCAGAGCCATGTCGAATTCTTCAACAAACACTCAAGGAAAGAGGTGTCGGCACTGCAATGCTGAGATGGTTATGCTAATTTCCAAATCTGAAAGGAATATGGGCAGACCGTATTGGAAGTGCTTCCCAACGTATGTAAGTATTATCTTCCCTAAGCCAATAACACTAACTCAGATCGGCCATTGCCTAAGGCAACGAAAACTGCTACAGAGTAGAAGAATTGGGTCTGACATTGTAATCCGAAAATGAAAAATGTAACTTTCTTATGTTTTTTTAGGGAGCTACAAGGTGTAGTGGCTATGAATGGGTGACTGGAGGCAACATGCCAACTGAATCTCAAATTGAACACCAGCTGGATGTGAAGGAACTTAATGCATATGCTGAAGTCATCCGTATGGTGAAGGGCATTAAAAACATCCTCATACTGTTGTTAGTTCTATCATTTCTGAATTTGGCAGTTCAAGTGATGAAGAAGTAAGAAACTTTTTGCGTCTGGAAATCTTCAAGCAATTTCAAGTATATATTTATAAATTGTGTTCTGTTTTGGCTTTTCAAGTATATATTTTCTAATTTTCTAATCCGGACAGCTATGAAATATGAAGAAGTGTTTGCAAATCTACTATTATGAATTAATCATTCAGCATAATTAGGAAATGAATTTTTGAACGTTTGATATGCCTGCATCTTGACCTTCACAATCTTGTTTCGTACACGTTGTATTTGAACCCAATAAAAATAACTTATTCTTTAATTTTAAGTCAAAAGGGGTACTTGGATCATAAAGAAGAGTTTGTTCATTAACAAGTAAGACTCAAAACTACCTTTTCAAAACCTTCGTACAAACGGGAACGATGCCCTCAAGCATTCGAAGAAAGCTCTTCGAGCTTCCCTTATATGATAGAAAGGTTAGTTCTCTATCTCGCGAATTGAGCCAATACCAAGCTATATGAATTTCTTCAGTTCAACTACTGTTACCTACATAATTACAAACCGCCCACCCAGTGAAATGAAGTTTGCAAGTTTTTTATCCTACACCCACCCAGTTATGTCATATTGCCTCTCCTAATTAAGCACACGCGTTAATATCCCTGCAACAACTGCACAGCGAGCTTCAACCGATACAAGGGCATGGCATGATGGGAAATATTGGCTAGTTCTACATTGGAGGTCAGAAACTCGCAGTATTTTAAAATGTACATCCCACAGTCGCCCCTGAAACATAGCGAAGCAGCTGTCATTCATTGTACAACAAAAGCGCACTTTCATAACACAATGTGTTTAGGTCGAATATGACTCACCCGCCTACTTGTTGGGGGGGTGCATCCAAAACGCGACTAACTGACCACTCAGTTTTAAGTAGACCGTCGCCAGTATATCCAGCTTCGAGTAACAACCGGGGCAGTATTTTGGACACCGGCTGCACAGCCCGTTGGATGGCTTGAATTCTGCACAGATCTTCTTTTGAATCATATACCCTTATCTCACACTCTTTTAAATCCAGAACAAGTAAGATCCAGTGCTTCTGCCTTTCTAGGTTGAAGGGCAAAAAAACTTGATTCACAGACTCCCATGATTTAGCCAACTTATGCCCTTCGCCCTTCACCATTCCCACTAGACCCTTGCTGTGCTTCCTCTCCTCCTTTCCAATATACGACTTCATTTGCGTGTAATCTAAGGCAGCACATTTCTGCATAGTGGCACACCAGTTATGCATCATAACGGATACGGAATTTCAAAACAAACAATGCTTATGAAATAATACAGACCTGAAAAGTGGTGTCCAGTATCGTCCAGTCAGAACCCGCCCACTTGCCAGACCTGTTGTGCCGCTCCCGTAGCAAATGCAAGGCCATGTCAATGTTCTACATAAAAGGGTTGTTTCCATTATTAAATCAATCAATTACTACATAGCAAGGGCTTATCGACAAAATCCCAAATCAATCAATGCTTACCGAGTCATCCAACCAACCGTCCTTGGTCAGCAGCCGAACAAAGAAGTTATGCGAACCTTCCATAGCTTCGTCTCCACATAACCGCACAAGTGAACTATATTTGTCAATCATTGTTATTAGCAATTCCGTTTCACCAGTGACTCAATAGGTAATCATAATGAACCATTTACATTTCACTAAGGACGGGCAAAGGGAACTTACTTTACTTCTTGTCCCCATTCCCAGCAGAATTTTGCCACCTCCAGAAGGGAATCACGAGGAACAGGACTTAGGGGGTCAGCAATTGGGTCCTTCGAAATATTGGGAATCTCCCGACCTTGCCATGGAGTTTCCCTTACCACTGCCCTTGGCCTCTTCGTCACAGGACCAACCGTCCGACTCCTTCCCCGACCCCTCTTTCGCCCCACCCCAACTATAACATCTTCGCCACATTCACCCTCCGCAGTGGACATGTCAATCTTTCGAGGAGGATTCGTAAGGAATTTAACAAGGGTGACACACACCACATCTGGATCATCCCAATTTATATCCGGGGTTGTATATTGCACCTCTTCTTTCGCATTTTGTACACACTCCTCTCTCGATTCGGGTACTCCACCTTCCTCGGTTTTATCACTCTCCTCTCCAGCATCCTCAGTCTCATGTCTCTCCTCTCCAGCATCCTCAGTCTTATGTCTCTCCTTTCCAGCATCCTCAGTCTTAAGTCTCTCCTCTCCATCATCCTCACTCTTCCTGGCGTCTGCATGACTGGTACACTTTTCCAAGCGTAAAACTCTCTCCTCCAGCTCACCCTTCTCACGGTGCAATAGTGCAACCTCATTCCTCAACTGCTGCACAACAGAGTTTAATTCATCAAGGTCCTTACATACCCGCGGGCCTGCACTAGGTGCATCACATTCAGGAACAACTGATCCCCAACTCCAATATGGTTGCCTCATCTCCAATTCACTTGGTCGTAAGAGCCGTAGTATAACAGGCTGTCAAACATATACAGTTAACAGGTCATATACAATAGTAAACAGCTTTCCTCATGAAACCAACATACTATTGAAATCAATTATTAACTACACACCTGTTTGCTTTGAAATATATAAGCGTTCAGCTTTCTAAACTCAGGCACTTTATCTGTGGATTCCCACCGGCAAATTCGAGGGACTAATGCAGTTTCCTCGATCCGCCTACAATATCTAAGGGGGGGAATTCCCAATTCAGCAATTAATTCATACGCCCAAATCTACAACAAATAGATTATCAAAGTCAGTACTTAGTTACGAACTTAAATTTTACAAACACTAATTTTGAACTAAATCATACCTGGAAAGCATAGCTCAATCCCTTTATATTCCATGCAGGTCTGTTAATTCTTTTAGGCTTCTCATCCTCCACGTTTTTCTTCCCTTTTCTCACTGAACTCCGCACCGCCTTTTTTCGCTTTTTCTCCCCTTTCCCCTGCCCATCCTTGTCTTCATCTCTCTCTTTCTTCCCGGGAACAAACAACAGAGAATCTTGCAGACACTCAAACGATATAGATCCCCACGGATATTTGTTGAATTCATCCATTTTATGAACCAAATGTAAGTAGTCCTCATTTATCTTTACATTTTGGGGTCTGCCCATTATCACAGACTCCACAAAATACAGCAGTCCCAATTTGAACGAGTCCTCGCTTCCTCTTTCGGACTTTCGGAATGCATTTTCTAATTCCTGGCCAGTAATGTGATTCCTGTCGGTAAAATGCGCTTTCATAAATCGCTCATGATCTTCCCCGGCAGACGTTATGTCAGGCTCGCTTCCACATTTTAGACCACTTATCAAACAAAAATCCTTTACACTGAATTGAGCAACATTGGACCCTATTGCATAACTAAGGCCCATCATGTCCTTCACACCAAGTCCTCCGACTCGCCGGAGTGCCAGACCATGCACAATTTGACCACTAAATGCAATTTTATGGAGTCCCAACAGGTGGCCAAAACAGCTCTCTCTAAATCTTCCCATAAGTGACTCACTGAAATGCGCCCCAAAATTACACAGGACTGTTTGCGCCACACACAGATTATTCACCCGCGCAGAATAGACCTCTGACTCCAGGAAACAAAGCTCAAACCCACAATCCATTTTATACCTCCAAAAGACACCTTTTGCTTAAGAAACAGAACTGATACGTGCTGAGAATATTATGACCACATTAACATACAGAAGTGATACCTACTCACAATATTATCTACACATTTTTAAACCTACAAACACTATTTTCAACACATTACATAATTGATACCTACTAACAGAATCTTCAACATATCAAGTTACAAAACTTATACACTATTTTCAACACATTAAGATACATAATTTCACCTACAAACACTAATTTCAACAAATTCAGATACAAAATTGATACCTACTACAACATGCATTGCTCCTTATGCATCCCAAATCATCTCATATTCAGAGTTAAGATTCAATTTTCTCTTATGCGTTCTACTTCAACTGGTACTTATTATTATTTGTTTGCCAAGCCCCATTAAATCCCTAAAATTATGCCCAACACTCACACCACTACATGCCCGAAGCAGGATTACAATGAGGAACAGATGAAGATTCCTCGAATTTTACGAAAACACAACAAACAACCAGAATGCAAACAAAAATACGAACTACAACACACAACACAAATTACTCAGGCCAATTTATATTTTTGCAAACACTCCGTACAGAGACAGACTACTCTTACCCAGAAAATCAAAGCCCTCAAATCCTCCCTAAAGTCCTAATGCAATTTCAACTAAGTGAATGCAGTATAACATGCAAACTTTAAAATCAAAGAGAGGGAGGAAATTCGACAGAAACGTACCGATTCAGACGTTCAGATGACAATTACTCGATCACGGAGGTTCTGCCACGACACAAGAGCAAGTAAAAAAGAAACAGTACACGAAGAAGTTTCTGTGAGAAGAGATTAGGAATAGAGAACTTGATGTCTGGTAGGTATTTGGGTGTTATGACTAGGGTTCATTCATAACTCCATTGACAAGAAAGGCGCCACTGTCAGGATTAAGAAAGGCGCGATTTTTTCGAACCAGGCGCGACCTGACACCTCTGCTAAGGGGAAACTGTAGCCTACGCTAATGCACCGTAAGCTCGCTTTTTCTCTTCAACCGTTCAGATGTATTTCAATGGCTGCGATTTATTCTTATATAATGTTCTCACATAAGCGTTCTCACCTGATCCCACTCGTCACGAGGGGGGGTATTTTGGGTGGACTAGTTATCTGGCGAAATACCGGTCCAGTTCTCAGTCCAGGCGGAAAGTTTGGTGGGGCCCAAGTACACAAAGGTTGAAGCCCACGTGAGGGAAAAAGATGAGCAGGCCGACCTCCCCTCCTTTGAGTGGGACACATGTCATATATGGTCATTTAGCCATTGCACTCCGACAGCCAACAAGAAAGTGTAGAAGCCCTGCCTTTGATGTGCATTCATCATGGTCTAAACAGTTACGGCGAAGGCTTTTGTTAATATTGGTTCATGAGTTTGTAAAAGATTAGATTGTGATTATCTACATGTTTCTAATCAAGTTATGTAATTAATTTTTACATAAACTTCATACCATATTACCTAATTACAACTTTCTCTATTCTCAACACAACTAAAAATCCAAGTTTTTCAAGGGTCACATGCATATAGATTGTCCACGTTGGTTACATATGTGAACATTCAACCGACACATAATACACATGATTATTTGGTGGTTACAATCCTTATCCAATGACTAATACACTGTTAGAATATAATCTGTAAGTGAAATAAGATCTTTCACACAAACTAAAACACATATTTAGTCATACCTGTCGCCATCTTTCTAGAGTACATAACTTGAGAACTCATCCAAATAGCAATGGCAAACCAAGCAACAAGACACGAGACCTACAAGGGTTAGCGTCTGCTCTTTTTCAAATATGTTTCAGTTATCTCTTCCTAATGAGGCCAGGGGTTAAAAAACGTATATGATAAGAGTAGGGTCTTAAGCTTATATAGGAATAGGTCAAGTCGTCTCTACTCATCACTAAGACCTAATTTAACTAGCACGTTGACTCCATCAAGCAACGACTCACACAAAAGGAAATTATTAAGACCCCTTTAATTGGTTACAAAACTTTCCTTAATTCACAATGGTGAGCCACATGCAATGTCTAAAATATCAATAGTTTTGGAAATATCGATGGTCTAAAAACACAAAAAATTTGATGGAATTATCGGGAAATTATTTATATTGATAAAAATTAAATAAAACCACAGAAATTGAAAGAAAAACTTGGAAATTTTTCTTCAAACTTTGGAGGATGTTTATTTAGTCAATTATCTATCATTTTGTCACAATAATTTGGAAGGAAATCCATTGCATGATGGGTTTGACTGATTTAAGTTGATTATATAGCGAGCTGACAAACACTGCAAGTGTAGAAAATATGTAATAATTAATAAAAGAAGATTAAACACACCCATAATAATTTATTTATAATGATTTACTACAATATTTTACACTTTATACATTGCATGGTAAGATACATGAGTGACTTAGTACCACATAGAGTTCATATAAGGTTCAAATTTGAGTTATTTACACTAACACCCCTTGAGGTTTTCGGTTTTTTCACAAAACTCCTTGAGGTTTTAGAAATTACAAGAACACCTCTTGAGGTTTTAAATTATTTTCGCAAATCTCCTTTACATTGATTTTTCAACCAAAGATTGATGATTTTATACGAAAAAAAAAATTCTCCAAATGACAAAGTTGACCTTGAGATTAGATTGCATATACTTCATTGAGGTTAATTTTGTCATTTGCATAAGTTTTTTTTTTCAACAAAATCATCAATTTTTGGACAAACAATCAACGGAAAGGGGTTTTGTTAAAACAAACTGAAACCTAAGGGTGTTAGTGTAAATAACTCTTCAAATTTTTCATTGTCTTCATCATCTCGATATTAGCAATATTATAGCAATATTTTGGCCAAATGTTGCTGAATTGTGAGAGAAATTATTGATGTCGATATTTTCTGATATTATCGATATTTATACGGTATGAGTATAGATATGTTCCAAAATATTCTAGACTCGAAAAAATGATAATATCCGATATTTCGTCGATATTATCGATATTTTAGTCCTTGGCCACATGTATTACTAAAATGTAAACTCTTATCAAACCTTAATAAGTCAATGACCCATCAAAATATAACTTAGCTTCTAATGCATGAATCTATATAGGAAAATATAACATTCACCCTGTAATACCCCGAAAAATTCAAGGTAGATTTTCATATTTTAGTGAAAAATAATATAATGGTGGAGATTGATTATAGGTATTTTATCAAGTGATTTTGGATTGAGATTATTAAATTAAGTGTGTTTAATTTGAAGTTGGACAAATATGACCAAAATACCCCTAGGTGTGTAATAGATTACCAAAATACCCTTGTAGAAAGAAAGTAGGAGGCAACGTGTAAGCCAAGCTTTCTTCCCTCCTTCATTCTTCCCCCCTTCCCACTTACATTCTCTTCAAAAAATCTGATTTTGGATGAGTTGTAAACCTATGGTGGATGAGTCACCTAATCTAAAAATGGTGAGTCACGTAGCCTAATTAAGATTCTTAAATCTTGAAATTATTCTCTTCCTCCCCATTCATTGAATCACCACTCTTTCTTAACTTGATGACTCACCTAGCCTAAGGCTCTTCAATCATGAATTTACTCTTATCCTCATCATTCATTGTATCATCCTTTCTTCCTCATTCACTTATCTTCATCCTCATTTTTCTTTTGTTCCTCATCAAAATCCAAAATTCGTCACTTCCTTGGAGCAGCCGAGAACTCAAATTTCGGAAGCTCAAGTGAGAAAACTTTATTCACAAAAGTTGTTCATTTACGTGATTCCTATAACATACTCAAATTTCAGCTCAATCCGACTAGTATAGGCTCTGAAATGTTGGTATGATCACAATGAGTTTACCATTTCCTGATTTCACAGCAGTATGCTCGGTTTCAGTTTGTTTTTGTGCTTTCATGTACTCAAATGACTTTGGTTCCTTCATCAAAGTTGTTTGAAATGATGTCTATTATAACATATCAAAATTTCAGATTGATCGGACTTCTCTAGCCACCTTGGGAATGTTTAGAGTGGAACTTGTTTATAGTTTTCAACCTTAGTTCCTACCCTCGTTTTCAGTCCAAAACACTCATTTCAAAAGCTCAAAACACTATGGTTTCTTCATGATAGTTACTCCAAATTCTCCCCTTTATAACATATCCAAATATCATCCAAACATAACCATTATAACTCTCTAAAAATTTGGTATGAACAAAACTTGTTCAATTGATTATGTTGAATTTCTTGTTATAGATATGTACTTTCTCTCAAATGGCTTATCATTCAATTGCTCTAATTAGCCACTATCATCTCAAGTCAATGATTTTTTGAAGGCTTGAAGCTCATCTTTTTATTGTCTCTTTGAGTACTAGTTTTATACCAAGTGTTGGTTAGAATGCCTCAAGTATATATATATATATATCTTTCAAAGGGTGTTTTTGTGAAGTTCTAGATTATTTCGATGTGATTTTTGTTCCAATTTCATTTTGGGATTTTGGTACATCAAAATGAATATCTCAAGGGTTATTTCAAAGTTGGTTTTGTGCCATTTGAATTTAAATTGATTTCTTGTAAAATTTCAAAGTAGAGACTATCCGGCTGGAATTGTTTTGATTCTGCTGCATACCATGTTTTGAAGTAAGTGTTTGAAAACTTCCTAAACTTGGATTTTCATGAAATTTTAGTATATTTTACTTTCTCATATTTTCTTCAGATCTGGAAAGTTTTATCCAGTTTGGTTGTAAATTGTAATTTTGGTGATTTTTCAAAATAAAGTGTACAAACCTGACATTATGCAGCCTAGTCTGTTTTAGTTTCTATTTTGACATGCTTCCTTACCCCTAATTTTTATCAAATTTTGACATCTTTAATGTTTCTATGTCTAGTTGTGATCTGGAAATTTTTACATTATTTTGATTTGAACTCAATATTTAGTGAATTTTCAAAGTTAACGTGTTCCAACCCAAATGTTTAGCAAAACTGAAATTTTAGTTTTAAATTGATGTTTTAAATTTTCTTTATGAGTCTAAAGCCGAACCACCTGATTTTAAACATTCCAAAGAGTAGAACTATTATAGGAGGGGAATAGATTAGTTTTTCCTTAAACGCTTGATTCTATGCTTGCTTGGATGTGAGGTTAAGGGAGTAACAATCGGGTCAAACAACTTGTCAAGTGTTTTATGGGGTTTTAGGTCTATGTGCGCTAGTTGGACACTCAAATTTGTTTCCTTATTTCCAATGAATTTTAATCAGTAAATTATCTCAACTAAGTGTTCTACTCTACGTACTTTTGAGGATGAAACTGCACAAGGTTAAGCTAGCTGGACTTGAGGTAGGGTTTCCTGATTTCCCGATGATTGGGCTATGTCACCTTTAATCTTGGTGCTTATATATAGTATTATAAATATGAATATTATTTGATGTTATGTGAACATTATTATTGATGTTTTTCCGTGAATATTATTTGATGTTATGTGAATATTATTATTGATGTTTTTCCATGGATATTATTTGATGTTTGGTGAATATTATTATTCATGTGATTAAGCCTAATATATTATTGTTATTATCTGTGGCATTATTCAGCAGAAATAAATGATGGTTGTGCTGCACTACATATGCATCAGAAATACAGTGGTGTTTGGAGTGTGTGTGTGTGTGTGTGTGTGTGTGTGTGTGTCGTTTGAAATATATCTAAGGGGTGGGAGAAGGTTTTAGATATATCTGAATAAAATGTGGAATATATTGAGGTGACGGGAGCAGAGCTTGAATATATTGAGGTGATGGGAGTAGGGCCTCTAATAAAAAGTGAAAGTTGAGAAATTCGTAAACAAAGAAAACTGGGTTAAGGGACGGATGGGCGCTAGTTCATATTTTAGGGTATTTGGAGCCACAGTGGTAAAATGCATGGTATGGGACATGCAGTCTTGTTGCCCTAGGATATGAATTAGTGGGATTAGAAGGGAGTGAGTTCATGGCATCACCACATATGCAAATTTATTCATCTGGTATGATTGCATAATTTGTACATCTTGTGTTGTTTGATGCACGACACTTTGATTAACTGTGATAGCTGACTTTGAGGGGTTTGATGGTACTCTACTGGGCATTAGAATACTCATACCCTAATAGATTGTGCAGGATTAAAGAAGAAATTTGAGGAAGCAGGTTCAACTAAGCGGCTGGGCTTTTGTTTTTGATTTGTGTAATTAATATTTGTAAGTAGTCAATCGTTTGTTAAATATCTTAGTGTGTAGTTAATTACAAGCTACTGCGACTCTGATTTTGTAATGTTAAGTAAATTTATATTATTTGTGGCTCAATTTCTTATCATATCATGGTTGTAGGATTTTATTCTTATGACTATGGTATGACTCACACCATGATTCGAGAATATTCATTATTTTCGAATCGGGTCATAACCCACCCATTTGATCAAGCACTAGAACACTAAGTTTTTGTATTCCAAAAGTTTGATAATCTTTATTGGGCCATGAGTTAAGCAACAATGAAAAGCAAGTAGACAAAACGAACTATAGACAAGCACTGCCATTCTTTATCAAACATGCTATCTATAATCACATAATCTAATCACAAATCACATGAAGTACCTACAAACATGAACCTTAACATGTATTGATATGTAATGTGAATTTTATGTTTTTTTTTAGTACATATATACCCCTTTATGACTTACCAAGAGTCAATCCACAATGTCATTAAAAATAATAGTATCTCAAATAGAGACCATAAACTCACATACATAATCAAAATGCATAATAAGTTTAAAGAGCTAAACAATCAAAATGATAGAAAATGATTCAATAATCAAAACTGTTGAACCAAATTTACATCTTTAAAAGGCCCCTCAATCCAGAAAACAACAAAATAAACATACTAGGAAATCTATCATAATACAAACAAGACTCTCACTAGATTGTAGCATTAAAGCTAGGAAATAATCTCATGCTCTCAACATGTCTCAGGAAAGCTTCTGTTGGCAGAACTTTGTAAACAATCTACAAGCATATCTGGAGTTATGATATGATCAAACCTTACTAGTTTGTCACTTACCTTCTCCCTCACTGCCATATATTTTCTATCAATGTGCTGAAGTCCAGACGACGTCTTGTTGTTCATGCAATGAAAACCAGTCGTTGTGTTGTCATTGTATATATGCACTAGCCTTGAAATCAAGTTCATCACCTTTATTTCTTGGATTTTCGCCCATTCTACCCCCCTGAACTATGACACTTGTTGAAATTAACTCCCTGAATTAAAAAAATTAGCCAATTTAGTCCTTGAAGAAAAACAAATAGTCAATTTCAACCATATTAAATTTTATCACATTTCATCCACAGTTTAAAAAGTCACGTGTCATTCATGCGACTTACTATTTGAAATTATTATTATTATTATTAAAACTAAAATACTTAAAACAAAATAGTAATAACATAAATCTGAAAATTAAAAAACAAAAAATCCCAACCCATCACCCACCCCCAAACCTTAGCCGTAACCTACACCCACCTCTCTCTCTCTCTCTCCCATCATGCTGGCAAAAACAACATCTTTTGGATCAACTGAAAAAAAAAAATTAATAAAAAGCCCAACCCAAGCCTTTCGTTGAAGAAAGAAGCCCAACCCAAGCCTTGTGTTGATATTGATAATAACTAACTTGATACCTTCCCAACAAGTCTTAAGGCCAGGTTCTAATTTTTTTTTCCCTTCCTCAACCACTTCGATTTTTTATTTTTATTTTGGTTTTTGGTTCTTTTATATATATATTTTCTAATTTGGCTATCTCTATATTCACACAATCGGTACCAAACATGAGTATGAAGAGGCTATGCGGTGCACGACTCGAGGTATAATTAATTAGAATTTGTTTGTTTAATTGATAATTTGATATGCATGTTGATTAGATAAAGGGTTTACTAGTGATTTGCCTCCTGAACTTGTACCTCGTTTTCAATTAACCCCCTATCCTTTTTTTTATTTTTATTTTATAGAAAATTAAGGATATGAACTTTTTTTTATCTCCAATTTCCCCCTATACCGTCTAAATCCTCAACATTTCATCCAATTTTCAGTTAAATTATTTTAAAAAATTATTTTTTTGAAAAAAATTAAAGAAAAAGAGGAAAATTGACACACCAAAAAAAAACACTAAAGAAAAAAATCTCACGCACCCTCCCCTTCCTTTTTCTCCCCCAGGTCAATCCCTCAAAGCTACCATCTCAACCCAAAACCCAACCAACCCAGCTCCCCATTTTCCAGACCCAGAAGATCTGCGACTTTGATCAAGGAAATAGAGAGAGAGAGAGAGAGAGAGAGAGAGAGAGAGAGAGAGAGAGAGAGAGAGAGAGAGAGAGAGAGAGAGAGAGAGAGAGAGAGAGAGAAGGATAGATAGTTAGAGAGAGAGCGAAATCTACGTTGAGAAGAGGAAGAAGAAAAGAGAAATGAGAAAAGACAAAGAAAGAAAGAAAAAAAAAGAAATGGGGAAGGAAGAAGAAAAGAAACGGTGCTGCTACAACCAAATTAGGTGTTTTTGGCAGAGGTGGAATTTAGAATGCAGCATATTTTAGGTCTTTGACCTTACAAGGTTATTGTTTCCTGTCTTATTTGATTTGCATTTTTCTTTTTTGTAACTGTAAGGGCATCTTGACACAATAAGGCAGATGATACAACGTCAAAAAATTGAGTGGAAGCTGCTCAACCCAACTCCACTTCAGAGTTCCTCTAGCAAAGCACATCAACCCCCATCACAACAGCCCAATCGTAGAAGAAGCAGTACCTAAGGGGGCGAAACTTGATGGTGATGGTGACATTTTCCTTGGACTTGGAGACATCGGTCTGGGACGATGTGTTTGGGCTGGTGGAGGAAGAGGGCGGAGACATAGAGAGCTTGGATGGGGTGAGCCGAGACGACGTCGTGGAAGAAGAAAGGGTGGCCGGCTGAGACGACGCCGTATGGGGCTTTTTGGACCCCGCAGACTTCCGGGAGCGGAAAGGCGAGATGGAGGATCTTTGTGACCTTGAGCTTGAGGCACTGTTGGAGAACATCGCTAGGTGTAGAGAGAGAAAAGCTGGGTTTAGAGAGAGAGAGAGAGAGAGAGTATTTCTGTTTTTAATTTTATATTTATTTTCTGTTTTTTTTATTTATTTTCAATGTACAAAATGACCATTTTGCCCTCATTTTTACCGGCAAATTGGATGAAATGTTGTGGATTTAGACGGAGGGGGGAAATTGGCGAAAAAAAAAAACAGTTCATATCCTTAATTTTCTATAAAAAAAGGATAGGGGGTTAATTGAAAATTAGGTACAAGTTCAAGGGGAAAATCACTAGTATACCCTTAGATAAATTCTGTTTGTACCATATCTGATCCTCCACTCATCCATTGACACGTGGATCACTTAAACTCCCCAAATGCCTAAGGCTCCGAACAATCAGCATCGGCTACCGATGATATTGTCTCAAAGCAACAAAAGATCGCTACAGGCCCAACACAGCCTACAATCGATATCCCCTACCGATTCTGCAGAATCAACCTCGAAGCACCCGCCCGGAATATCTAAAGACTTGTGTCAACCTCACAGGGCCATCCCACGAGTCCCACATCGAAATTGAGTACTAAGAGCATACAAAATCCCCTTTATAAATAGGCCCTTTCACTACAATACAGGGGTAAGACTTTTTAGCTTGACTTTTATACTTTTATATGGTCAACAGCAAGAGCTCTTAGAAAACAATCTTACTTTGGCATCGGAGGGTCTTAGGCTGGTTCCACACCGGTTCCATAGACCTTACGAGTCTCAACTTCCTTCCATTCAGGATCAGCATCTGAGGACAGGAAGAATCTGCATCTGAACACTCAATCGATCTCTCGATCGTCCATCTCATTTGTAAGTTGCACTCATCTCTATCTGTTAAGTTTTAGTGCCAACAGATTGGCGCCGTCTGTGGGAATCGCTTATCGATTAACCCATATCTCAAAACAAAAACTCTGAGACCAAAAAATGAATCCATCTTCGGCCCTCCCTGCCGATGGCCCCATCATCGGCCCCGGCGGTGAGCCAAGTCTAGCTCCCTTGCTTCAGACGCCACGGACAGAGGCACCTGCTTGACCGACCACTATGGAGGCTCGCATGGGGACCCTACAGCAGGAAATGGCAAGAATGCAGGAGCACAACAATATCCTCGCCTCTAAACTTGATGACACCCAGAGGCAACTGCATGATCAGCAAACGCAGTCAACCCAACTGCAGAATAGTCTGGAACGAGCCATGCAGCTTCGGCAGGAGAAGTCAATTAGGAGCGTATGGAAACCTAGGCTCAAGATAGAGGGAAACAACAAGCCGTAGACAAACCAACTGCCTCCCGAAGACTGGTCGTACCCTCCCCCAATGAGCACCATCCAGAATATCGAGTTTACTCCGATTGTCGCGATAGGATCAACGACCGGCGCAAGCAACGGCAGCCCTCACCCATCCAGATCCGAGCAAAACTCAACGATCGGTGGTTAGAGGCGCTTGGACCAAAGTCCCCCTTGCGCCAACGGTATGGCACAGTCAGCCTGGAGGAAACGGATGAATTAGACTACGTCCCAACTTCACCAGAAACTACTATCTCCTACCGATCGCCAGGACCCTCGAAGGAGCACCACAGCCATCGATCGAATAGAGAAAACGATCAGCTTGCTGGAGGCTATGATAGGAGCCCAAGCCGAATGGCAGGTCAGAATGTTCAGGGCCACCACGCTGGCCGGAGCACGGAGAAAGAAACAAGAGAGCCTTTCGGTGATGATCTTCCCTCTACCGATCAGACCATTTGTCTCCTCCTCCAGAAGATGAACCGAATTGAGGAAGAACAAAATCAGGCTCGGACACCAACTTGGGGAACGGTACAGCCAGGGCCTTTCACCAATCGCATCCGAACTTTCAGACACGAAAAGGAGGTCCAGGCACTCCGGATATCATTCTACTCAGGGGTGGAGGACCCTGTTACTCACATTCATACCTTCCAATTGCAAAGGGCTGACGGACGAAGGACAATGCTTACTATTCCCCTCCACCCTGACCGGAGCTGCCCTGAATTGGTTCTACCGAATGGAGCCAGGTACGGTTGACTCATTCGATCAGTTGAAGCAGACATTCCTCAACCATTTTATGATTCAGACCGATCGCCTGTACTCTGCCGATGACCTCTATACCATTCGGCAGCAAGACGATGAGCCATTACGGGAATATGCAGCTAGGTTCAGCCATGAATATTCCCGATGTCCCGAAACTGATGATAGGGCAGCCTTCAGTGCCTTCAAAAGCGGCCTTCGGTCGTCTCAGTTTCGCTACCTGGTCCACAGCAGCAACTGGACAACCTACTTCCAATTAATGAAGCAGGCAGCCATCCACGCCAAGGCCGAACATTTCAACTCCAAGGGATCGGCTTCGGCCCTACCAAGCAAAGCGGCAACAGCCGATTGGCCCTCGACGCAGAGCTATGACCGATTCCCGGCAAATCGGACAACAAATCCGCCCCCCTACCGAACGGCACTCCCCGAGTCTGCTCCTTACGAGCCGCGAAACAAACGGAAGGACCACTTCCGGGATCGGCAGGACAGCAACAAAAAGGGCAAGAACTCCGGCAGGCAAAGCAACTTCGGAGATCCGAAGAGGAATCGGCCAGAGGAAATCTTCACTCTACTCAACACCACTTACGAACATGTCCTCCTGACCGAGAGTGAAATGATACCGAAGCCGAACAACCGAAATCTTCCTCGACAGAACGAGAAGGACACCGACGTGTTCTGCCGATACCACCAGTACAACGGCCACGACACAGAATCCTGTATCACCCTTCGAAAGATTGTCGAACGCCTCATCAACGAAGGCAAGCTAGATCAGTATTTAAGCACCAAACCAGCATTGGACAAATCATCGAATCGGCATATTAATATGATCAGTGGAGGGGCACCCATTGCCGACACCAGCAACCGATTTGTCAAGAACTACGTCCGTGCCGTTCGGCACCCCCAGATCGTCAGTGTAGCGGGAGGACGCAACGACAAGTTCCAGCGAAACGGTTGGGAACCTATTACCTTCTCTAAGGAGGAGGAGCGAGGCATCATCTTCCCCCACTTTGATCCCATGACCATCACCGCAGCAAGAGTTGAGCACTTCGTTTGGAAGAACATCATCTGTCGATTCGGCCTCCTGAACGGAATCATCACCGACAATGGTAAACAGTTCGACTCCTCTCAGTTCCGGCACCTATGCCACCGATTCAACATTAACTTGTTCTTCGCATCTCCAGCGCACCCACAATCGAACGGCCAGGTAGAGGCCATCAATAAGAACATCAAGAAGACACTGAAGAAGAAGCTTGGGGCAGCAAAGGGAGCCTGGCCCGATTTGCTCCCAGAGGCGTTATGGGCCATCAACACCTCCTACCGACGGTCGACCGGCGAAACGCCGTTTTCCCTTGCTTTCGGTACCGAAGCCGTTGTTCCAGTCGAAATCAACGCACCCACGTGCCGAACGGCATCTTACACACCAGAGCAAAATGAGACCCTACTCGCACTCAACCTTGACCTCGTCGACGAACATCATTCCCAGGCTCAGCTTCAGAACGCCGCATACAAACAGAGGACCTCTCGCTACTACGACTCGCGCGTCAGACGCCGATCGTTCAAAGTAGGGGACTGGGTTTTACGCAAAGTCTCTCTTGCCACCAAGAACCCCAATGAAGGCACCCTTGGCCCTTCATGGGAAGGCCCTTATGAGGTCGTCACCGTCTGCCGACCCAGAACTTACCGATTGCGCGGTACCGATGGTCAAACCCTCGGCCAACCTTGGAACATAGAGCATCTCAAATACTACTACAAGTGATATCCTCGGTCGTCACCTTCGGTCATCACCTTTGTATAAGTAATCTTACCTTCGGTTATCACCCTCGGTCGTCACCTTTGTACAAGTGATCGTGCCTTCGGTTATCACCCTCGGTCGTCACCTTTGTACAAGTGATCGCGCCTTCGGTTGTCATCTTCGGTCGTCATCTTTGTAATCGGTTTATTTCAATACAATCCCTATTCTATACATACGGCATCACCATACAGCAATATTATATCAGGAATATTCTACATACGGCATGCACACATACAGAATTACGAAAGCCAGCAAATTAAACCAAAGCAAAATCAGCTTAGATAAAAAGGCCACAGAAGGGCCACCTGTCTTTACACACCGCCATTCGGCATGTTCAAAAAATTACATAATTAACAAAATGGAAGTAAAAATAACAAAGCTAAGGGGCTTGGAGTTCGGCATCAGCAGCTGCTCCTCCAAGCTCGGCATTCACATTCTTGGCAACGGTCGAATCTTCGGCGTTCGGTGCGCTTGACGCGTTCGGCGCAGGACGAACCTAGCATCGGGAAGCGAAGCGACGCATCGGGATGTGAAACGACGCGACTCTTTACAACCTTGCCGACACGTGTCACGCATGCAGAGGGAAGCTCAGGTGTCGTCATTCCAAACGTTTCCAACCCTCAGAAACGCTTCAACTTCCGGACTGCTTCAAACTCTAGCCACTTTTGAGCACAACTCCACCGGCGAACGGCAGGCGCACATCGGTTGAGTTCTCACTCACCTCCCGTGCCGAACGGCAGGCGCACATTGGTTGAGTCCTCACTCACCTCTCGTGCCGAACGGCAGGCGCACATTGGTTGAGTTCTCACTCACCTCCCGTGCCGAATGGCAGGCGTACATTGGTTGAGTCCTCACTCACCTCGCAGTCGCACATTGATCGAGTTCTCACTCACCTCTCGTGCCGAACGGCAGGCGCACATTGGTTGAGTTCTCACTCACCTCTCGTGCCGAACGGCAGGTGCACATTTTTTGAGTTCTCACTCACCTCTCGTGCCGAACGGCAGTCGCACATTGGTCGAGTTCTCACTCACCTCTCACACCGAACGGCAGGCGTTCCTCAACCCTGACCTCCACTAACCTCTCCAACCATTCGGTACCTAATGCCGTCTCTTTTCTAAGCTCACTCGCTCGGGCACTTGGGGGACTACAGGCCACCATCGGCAACAATGAGACCATCGAGTCCGGATGAAAATGCCGAAGACAGATTCAAGTCCCCAACCGAGAAGCTTCTCAATCGGTAACTTGGAGGACTACTGTTTGTACCATATCTGATCCTCCACTCATCTATTGACATGTGGATCACTTAAATTCCCCAAATGCCTAAGGCTCCGAACAATCGGCATCGGCTACCGATGATATTGTCTTAAAGCAGCATAAGATCGCTACAGGCCCAACACAGCCTACAATCGGTATCCCCTACTGATTCTGCAGAATCAACCTCGAAGCACCCGCCCGGAATATCTAAAGACTCGTGTCAACCTCACAGGGCCCTCCCACGAGTCCCACATCGAAATTGAGTACTAAGAGCATACAAAATCCCCTTTATAAATAGGCCCCTTCACTACAATATAGGGGTAAGACTTTTTAGCTTGACTTTTATACTTTTATATGGTCAACAGCAAGAGCTCTTAGAAAAAAATCTTACTTTGGCATCGGAGGGTCTTAGGCTGGTTCCACACCGGTTCCATAGACCTTACGAGTCTCAGCTTCCTTCCATTCAGGATCAGCATCTGAGGACAGGAAGAATCTGCATCTAAACACTCAATCGATCTCTCGATCGTCCATCTCATTTGTAAGTTGTACTCATCTCTATCTGTTAAGTTTTAGTGCCAACAAATTCATATTGATTTTTGTTAGATTAATTGATGATTTGATATGAATTTAGTAGACTAATTATGTAATTGGCATGAATTTTATTTATATTAATTGATATACTATATAGATTATAATCAATTAGTAATAGACCTAAGACTGTTATATGGTTGTCTAAATTTTTTTTGACTTTCTTGCCTTTTAAATATTGCCCCTCTCCTGAAAAATTCCTAGATCCGCCATTACGTGGACATGAAATGATAAAAATTAAAGATTAATGTTGCTCCAATTGAGTAGTCAAATCATACATGGATTTGAAGGCTAGAAGAGATATGTAAAAAATAACATATCAAAAAGCTTAATGTCAATTATTATTTTAAGAGTAATGCTACTCTTTCCACATTCTTATACCACCTTATGTGGCACATGAAGTGGACAACCACATCAATTAAAATTTTTCAATAAATCATAAAAGAAAAGAAAATATTAAATTAATTTTAATTGATGTGGGTGTCCACCTCATCTGCCACATAAAGTGGTATGAGAATGTGGTAAGAGTAGCATTATTCTTATTTTAATATTTTATAGTCATGGACCCCACTATCATTTACTCTTTTTCAAAACTTTATGCATCATATGGGCCTTGTTTGCTTTTAAAAATATAATAAAACAATATGATATTTGGCATTTCATATGGAGTTAAATTTTTTCTAAGTGTCAAATTGCCACATAAGCCATCAAATTCAAATTTAACATTTTGCATTGAAGTGTTAAAAATTTTCCTAAGTGTAAAGCTTTTCCTAAAAGTTATGGTTTGCAACTATTGGCTTTGTCATTCAAGATTGGAACTATTAAAATTGTTGCAACCTATCCAATTTACTTCTATCCTTGAAGCAGAAGCGAGTGCTTTAAAAATAGGTTTACGTTGGGCTCATTGTGTTGGTATTACTGTAAGTATTGAAGGTGCAACAAATGTTAATGCAGATTCTTCTTCATTAGACTTCTCCTCCCTGGCAAATAGCTTCTATCATTCAGGATATTAATAAGTTTTTACCATAATTTCAACTAAATGTGGTACAACATATTTATCGGGAAGCTAACATGGTTGTTGACGCTCTCGCTACTTATGGTCATAATTATGCAAATCCTCATATTTGATTTCGTAATTTTTCGATATTTGTCCCCATAAAAAGTTTGTATGATACTTGTAAATCCTCATAATTGATTTAGTAATTTTTCTTTTTATGTCTCAGAAAAAAATTTGTACAATACTCGGCAATTAGGGTTCCTTATAGGAACTTCTGCGTAATGCATTTCTGTTCGAAAAAAATAAAAAGTTTTTTAAGAAGAAAAGGTTAGCCTGGCTTATTTAGTTTTATAGGGCCTTTGATGTTTTCTATTTTTTATCTTTTAAAAAATATGCTCATTCTAGCATGACATTTTATTAAAAGAATGCTTATTTATGTACATGCCCCCTGTGCTTTCAAAGTTGTCCCAGATTACCACATGTTCTTTGAAGCATCTCAATATACCACATACACTTTTAATAACTGTCTCACGTTACCTATTCCGTCAGTATTAAGAGATGTTCCGTTACATGGTGTGGTCCCCACTTCTTTTCAATCGCTTAACAATGGAGAGTAAGGGTTATTCAGTTTGAGAAAATGGGGTATTTGGGTGAGAAGGGGAAATTGGAAGAAGAAGGCTAAGGTTTATGAAAATCTGAGGTGGGGTTCGAATTTTGGGAGAATCTGGAGAAGAAGGTTAGGGTTTATAAAACTCTAAGGTGGAGTTCAGATTTGGGAGAATCTGGAGCGGAAGATTAGGGTTTATAAATCTCTGAGTGGAGTTCGGATTTGGGGATTTCAGATAGCCTTTCAATTTTGGGAGAAAAGGGGGAAGGAGGATTTCAGATTTGGAGGTTCAGTTGGTTCTTCTCTGTGTGAATGTTGATTGAATTGATGACGACATGGAAATAGGAGAAGCAAGGCATACCCAATGGTGTCATTATGGGAAGTTAGCACGGATGCAAACTTCATGGACCACTTCAAACCCAAGGCGGAGATTTCTAGTCTACCCAAAGTCAAAGGTAAGAATATTTAAGATCAAATTTTCAGTCATTGTTTTGGGCAACACAAATTGATAGAGTTCTTATTGATCAAATTTTCAGTCATTGTTATGGGTTGATACAGGGAAATGGGGAAAGAGGATTTAGGTTTTTTCAGTGGTTTGATGCATAAATGTGTGAGCATTCAAAGTCTTTGATACCTGGTTTGCTGAGGAAGATTGATAGGGTGGAAAAGGAAGATGCAAATATTTGAGCAAAGTCAAGAATATTGTGGGTTGCTGTGTTGCTTTCCTGGTTGGTGGTGTTTGCCATGAAGATGAATTAGGAGGAATTAATAGTAATATGTTTTGTAATTTGGTGGGTGTAATGTGATTGAGAAGCATGGGCTACTTGAGACCAGTAGCAGTAGTTCAGTAAGCAATGTAATTTGAGACCAGTAGACTAATAGCAGTAGTTTAGTGGGTGTAATGTAATGTAATTTGGTGGGAAAACAATGTAATTTGTTTTGAGTTTTATAAGTAAGCAATAGTTCATTGTAATTTGTTTTGAGTTTTGAGTTTTCTTTGTACTGTGATATGAATGGAAACTAGTAACAGGTTACAACCATATCTTGTTCATCGGCTATCAAATGGTGACATACTGACACTACTACAAAAAGTGAAAAAGACGACCAGAAAAAGATGACGGTAGAACAAAAAACCGTCGTTGTTTTAAAAAAGACGACGGTAACAAAAAACCATCGTGGATAAGTGACTTAAACAACTAAAAAACGGAGGTACTGTTGAATTTTTTTTTATAACGACGCACACAAATAAAAAAGCGTCGTCTTATTAAAAAGGTTTTCTTCAGAGTTAAAATCTGACCAAAAAACAATTACAGCAGGTATGACAAGCGTCGTCTTTTAAAAATCAAGTGTCCTTTTTTTGGTAAAGACATGGTTGTTTTGAAAGAACTATCGTCTATAATATGTAAAGATGACGGTTTTTTTTTAAAGAACCGCCGTCTATTATAAGTAAAGATGACAGTTTTTTTTTTTAAAGTCGTCTATTATATGTAAAGATGACGGTTTTTTTATGAAAAGGGTCGTCTATTATGAAATAAAGATGACGGTTTTTTTATAAAAATAGTCGTCTATTATGAAGTAAAGACGACCCTTTTTATATGAAAAGGGTCGTCTATTATGAAGTAAAGACACCCTTTTTATATGAAAAGGGTCGTCTACTATGAAGTAAAGACGACGATTTTTAAAAAAATGGTCGTCTATTATTTGTAAAGACGACGGTTTTGTTTATAAAAATGGTCGTCTATTATGAAGTAAAGACGACGGTTTTTATATAAAAATGGTCGTCTATTATGAAGTAAAGACGACCCTTTTTATATGAAAAGGGTCGTCTATTATGAAGTAAAGATGACGGTTTTTTTAAAAATGGTCGTCTATTATATGTAAAGATGACGTTTTTTTTTTATAAAAAGCGTCATTTTTTAAAACACGCTAAAAAAAGGCCGCTTAAGTGAATTTGCGCTCGACAAATTTTCAAATTTTCCCCCATCTTTAAAAACCTTATCTCTCATTAACAAGCGTCGTCTTTTAAAACACGCTTAAAAAAGGCCACTTAAGTGAATTTGAGCTCGACAAATTTTCAGATTTTTCCCCGTCTCTGAAAACTTTATCTCTCCCTCCTTGAAACCTCCTGAGCTCCTCTCTTCTTGAAACCCTCCTGAGCTATCTGAAACACTCCATCTCTCACCTTTCTACTCCTCATACGTACCTACCAACCATCGACGTCATCGACGCAGAGACACCGTCAACGCCATCGTTCTTCGCATCAGTCATCACCAGCCGCCATCGACGCCATATTCACAGTCAACGATGACGATGTCCTTGAAAACAGATCTAGAGACCTTGCGAGATGGGAAAATCCTAGAACATCAGATCTGGTCTTCGATGTCGCCTGAGGTTCGATGACAGATCTCCATCGCGCCTTCTTAGTGAGCTCTCGCCATCCAAGTCACAAAAGCAACTCTAAGTTAGTCAAAATGTTCTTCTGTATTGTGTTACAAATGAACTTTTCCTGCATAAGCTTATGCTTGTATAGATGATGCATATTTTTTGTTAGTTAAGATGACCTTGAAAACAGATCTAGAGACCTTGCGAGATGGGAAAATCCTAGAACATTAGATTTGGTCTTCGATGTCGCCTGAGGTTCGATGACAGATCTCCATCGCGCCTTCTTGGTGAGCTCGCCATCCACGTCACAAAAGCAACTCTAAGTTAGTCAAAATGTTCTTATGTATTGTATTACAAATGAACTTTTCCTGCATAAGCTTATGCTTGTATAGATGATGCATATTTTTTGTTAGTTAAGATGACAGCAAGATAATGTAATCTTATTGTGGTTTTTGATTGCTCAGGTAAGATGACATGGCAAATAGGTGCTGCAGTTTATATCGAGTGCAGCTCAAAGGCCCAGTTGGTAGGCAACTTAGAAGAATATAAGATCCATTTGACCAAGATGACTTAGAACACTACTCCAAGATGACAGCTGAATGTGGAGAACAAGTACAAATTGTGGAAGATACAACAACCATAGGTTAATGCTTTGGATATGGTATTTTGTAATTATAGGTTATAATGTTATAAATATGGTATTTTGGATAGATATAGTAGGAATCAAGATTGGTAAACAATGTAATTACAATTGAATCTTCAAGTTTTATGAAAGAAATAATTTTTTAGGATATCTAAAATTAAATTAGTACATCATTTTTATAGATAATAAACAGCGGTTTTTTGGAACAAAACCGTCTTTTTTAGATTTAATAGACGTCTTTGGATATAATAAACGACGGTTTTTTCAGAAAAAGTGTCGTCTTTACATTTAAATAGAAGACGGTTTTTTTATAAAAAGTGTCGTCTTTACATTAAATAGACGACGGTTTTTTCAGAAAACGTGTCGTCTTTACATTTAATAGACGACGGTTCTATGAAAAAAAGTGTCGTCTTTACATTAAATAGACGACGGTTTTTTTTAGAAAAAGTGTCGTCTTTACATTCAATAGACGACGGTTCTTTTAAAAACCGTCGTTTTTACATATAATAGACGACGGTTAATTACCGTCATAGTTTGACTTTAAAAAAGATGACACTCGATTTAACAACGGTTTGAAAAAGAAAAAGACGACGGTGTTTCCCCGTCGTCTATTTCTATTTTTGTAGTAGTGTGATAAGCATCACACTAAAAACAAGTTACAACCATATCTTGTTCATTGGATACCAAGTTACTCATAAGCATATCTTGTTCATGCCATATCAAATGGTTATATCTCAATAACTAATCAATATAAGCACCACACCAAAAACAGGTTCCAACCATCACATTACATACCAAATGGTCAATTACATCTAAGTACCTGACTCAAAAATCTTGACAGACATCAAAGCCTAATAAAACCAACCATCACAGACCTCAAAGTGTTACCAAACCAACAACCCAATTGCAACCATGAAGACATTAAAGTCTTAAAAACCTAACCAATTGTAGCCACAACATTCAAACCATTCTTCCACGAAACCATAATTCAAAAAGAGTTTATCCTAAATCAAAAACAAGTTGTTGCAAAAGTTTAACATCATCACATTTAAGTATGAAAAAAGGATCTTTGGCAAAATGGCTCCTCTGTTGATCTTTCATCCTCCTCTTACGTGTTGTTGTACACGAGATAGTTTGGTAGATTGAGATGAATCACATGTTTGAGAAGCCTGAGCTGCTTGAGATGGTTGGGATTGAGAAGTCTGAGCTGCTTGAGATGGCTAGGATTGAGAAGCCTGGGGCTACTTGAGATGCATGGGGATTGAGAAGGCCCTTGAGAACCACTTGCTTGTTTCCTTTGCCTTAGTTGCATACTTTGTTGTCCGGTACTTTGCTCTCTACCATCTCTCCTTCTTACCTAAAACAAATAATAATTAGGTAGGCATGATATGAAAATTTGAATGCTAAATACATAGTTCAAACTGTGGCACTTACTGGAAGTTTTTCCTTGGCAACTTTCCTTTTCCTAGTAGGCTTTATGTTGGGATTTCTGGGTTCCTAATAAGTAAAGTCATCAAGTTAGAAACCATAGCAAAGTCATCAAGTTAGATTTAAATGTAAAGCAATTTTGGATAATGACACATACCTTACAACTAATTCGATTATGTCATTCTCCACTGTAATTGCCACACTTTAAAGGAATGCCATACCTAGGAAGTTTATATGGATTAGCAGGTTGTTTAGGCTCATCAAAAGCTTGTTTCCTTGTCTTCTTAGCCCTACCAGGCTGCTTGTGGCATTTTGGAGGGAGTAATGGGGGTAAATTAATCTTCATCCACTGATCTTGGCTAGTTATAGGCATAATCATTGGTTCATAGGCTCTCAAATAAGCCTTTACTCCTACACTGCATCACAAAAGTCCTCTGGATTCCCATGAAACCAACTTATTGCAACACAAGTATGCAAACATGGTATTCGATTTAAATCCCAGGCATGGCATGAACAAGAGTGGGCATTCAAATCAACACCAAAGTTGCGGCCACTATGGTGCATTACTTCAAACCTATTCTGTCCAGCAGCCTTAGGAATGCACCACTGAGCTTTTCCTTTGTTTTTCTCTAATATCTTTCTAATTCTTTGCCCAACTTGTCCATGCCATTTCTCACACAAAACCCTTCTTCCAGCCATTAACAACATTATATACAACCAAATTCTTTCCAGCATAGTCAAAATAGGCTTGTCTCTGGCATCCATTATGCTATGGTTGAATGCCTCACATAGGTTGTTCATAAGCATGTCACACTTGGAATCACTCTTGAAATATGCCCTACTCCAACGCCTAGGATCTTTCTCTGCAAGCCAATCATGTGCAGGTTTAGACAACTCCAACATCTTTCTCATCTTTGCATCAAACCATGGCACTGTTGTGGCCCTAGCAATTGCTTCCATTTGATGTTTTAAAACAAGACATCTATGCTCCAAATAGAAGTTTCCATACAAATGTTTTAAACAATATATGTGCTCTGCATGAGGGAATAGAGCATCCACAGCATCTATTTAACCTTTTTGCTTGTCATTCATAAATACATAACCATGGCTATTCCTAATATTCAGATCACCACTCCATAATTCTAAAAACCATAGCTGCGTTGAATTGCTCTCAATCTTTACATATGCATAGGCAAGTGGAAACATTCCGTTGTTTGCATCAACCCCCATTGCAGAAAGCACTTGCCCAGGGTGAGGCCCTTTGACATGACACATATCCAAGCAAACCATAGGCCTACAACCATCTAAAAACCCCTTCTTATAGGCTGCAAGACAGATGTAAATCCTCTGAAACTGTGGCCTATCACCTTCCATTTCAGATTTAATGATAACTGTACTTCCCACATTTCTCGTTCTTAACTCATGACAATAATCCCACAATACTTCATATTGTTTACTGTAAGACCCATCTACAATGTCAACTATCATGGCTCTTGCTCTGTACACTATTGCTCTAGATGGTCTGTAACCACAGTCTTGGTGAACTTGCTCTGCAAAAGAAGAAGCAATCCAATTTGGATTGAGCCTTAACTGCCCGGAATATCTTTCAGCCAACCAGCTAGCAATGGCATGTATATTTTTACTCCCCTTACTACAAACATGTGTAGGATTAAAGGTTTTCACCTGCAAGTAAGTGCTACCACTAACACTTGAAGCATGGATAACAAAAGGACAGCCCTCTTCACATACTACTCTTATTTTGTTACGGTCATTCTTCATAAATATAAACTCTCTTCCACAATTAATGGAGTATATTCTCATAGCTTTTCTAAACATCTCGACAGTTGCACACTTTAAACCCACTTTAAATCCTGGGTTTTCCCTATCAATTTTAGGTCTCAAATCTTCACATTTTGGCATTATATTCCACTTCCTTCTTAGTACACCTAATGCTTCATCTTCACTTGAAGAGTAACTTGGGCAGGTAAGTGTACGTGACTCTTCTTCATTGTCTAACTCATCATTTTCCTCTGCGTTAGGATCATTGTCAGTAAAGTATGATCCACATAACCTTCAAGCCACTTATCATCCTTCTTCAATAAGTCAATCTCTTCATCACTCTGTGCATAGTCACTGTCTTCAAAGTCTAGATCACTGCTATCATCATCCTCAGAACAAGAATATTATGGATCACTGCTATCATTCCGCACTTGGCTTGAAGTCAGGCTCACTGCTTTCAAGTACAAAACTATCACCCTGCTATTGCTTTTAGTTACCGTGCTTATACAAGCTAAAAGTGTACTATCTGATACTATTTGAATGAGTCTACCAGTTCCAAACTCTTCACCATAAAAACTCACATCATACCCATCGTGATATCCCAAATCTTTAGCCATTCCAAATAGCTCTAATATGGACATGTAGTCAACCTCACAACAATCAAACCAACTGACTTCACCACCCAAATAAGACCATTCATTGTCCCTTCCATTTTTAACTAGTTTACGTCCATGGAAAAACTTAAATGTAACAACCTCGTCAACATCTTTATCTGTGTAAGAGGTATGAGGAAGATTCACTTAACAAACCGACAAAGGTAACAAAGACAAAACAAGGACCATACAAGGAACACACAAGGACCACAAAATGACAACACCAGGACCAGGACAGAGTAAAAAAGTATACAAAAAAACAAAAACAAAACTCTAGCAACAGTTCAATGCACATGCCAACAAAAAGAAAAACGATGGAGAATGGGTCCACTTACATATGGGTTGACAACCTCCAGATTCTTTAAGCACCACCATCTTTGCACTTTCTAGCCTTAAAGTCCAATGCCAAACAATGATTTCTTCTCCAGATTCTCCCAAAATCTGAATCCCACCTCAGATTTTCATAAACCCTAGTCTTCTTCTCCCAATTTCCCCTTCTCACCCAAATACCCAATTTTCTCAAACTGAATAACCCTTACTCTCCATTGTTAAGTGATTGAAAAGAAGTGGGGGCCACACCACGTAATGGAACGTCTCTTAATACTGACAGAATAGGTAACATGAGACAGTTATTAAAAGTGTAGGTGGTATATTGAGACGTTTCAAAGAACATGTTGTAATCTGAGACAACTTTGAAAGCACATGGGGCATATACATAAATAAGCCTTAAAAGAACCTTTATGTCCATGTACTTTCAAGTGAAAAATAGTAACACACTAAGAACCAATTAGAAAATGACAAGTGGCTAGCTGATAGTTTATTTTCTTTCTCTAAATAGGCTATCCTATGATTTTTGTATAAAATGTAATGCTAAAATGGGTCTATTTGTGAAAAGTCCTTTATTTTTTTGGTTTTGTTTGAACTTTAACTTTTTCAGTATCAAACACATCCTCAACACCAAAATGGGATTCAAGAGGCCCGATTTATTTATTTTTGTTATGTTTTCAGTGGCCAATTTCAGGCCCGAACCACTAAACTCCACACGGCCCCTAGTAGAGTTGTCAAACAAGTCGTGTTGGGCCCGCCTATTTTGGAAAATCATCAATCTCGTGTCGGACCACTAAACAGGGCGATATGGGCCCACCCCAAATTTCACTTATGTGTTGCATTTTTTAAAAAATCCTTTTTACAACTTCATTTAAATTTTTTGTACAATTATGTATATACTAATAAGATTTATTATTTGTTGAAAAAAATAGGTCAATAACTTTATTTAAAGTATATTCAAATAGAAAATGGCTAGATTATTATTGTTTGGGTTTTAAAAATTGAAAAATAAAATTATTATTTTATATATAAAGAATTTTAAAATCTATATACATAAAGCAAAAGGCAGAGAATGGCGAAACATTCAAAATACCAGAAAATGCCCTTGGTTAATGCAAACATTAAGAATTGAAATTATTAATTAAATGAAGATAATATGGTAAACTCACACTTTTTGTTATTTTAAAAAAATTAATATTAAAAAGAAAATCGGATAATGGATCCTATTTTTATAGAAAACAACTACCCATTATCTTTTTTAATTCTAAAATAAAATATTTTTAAAAAAAAAAAAAATCCTCTCGCAGGCGCGAAAGCACATGCAGAGAGGCTAGTATATTATTAAAGAAAATAAATAAACTTGGATTTAAAATATAAATGTAATAATATTATGTATTGTTTTTCTCTAAAACAAGTATAATTTAATAAATGCACTTTAAATAAACCGGTCCGGCCCATTAAACTAAGTTTCTTCATCCCAACATGATCCAAAAATATGGGCCGTGCCATACCAAACTTTACTTAAGCGGGTTATGCTTATGCCGTGCTCAGACCAATCCGGTCCATTTGACACCTTTAGCCCCCAGCATCTTGGAATGCGATGGAATAAGATTCTATTTCCATTTGGTCTCAGACTCTCAGTCAATATCCATGATTTTCAAATCATTTTGCACACGAGATTCTTAACCCAGAATCCCAATATGCTCCACCTTCGTCTTCGTCTTCCCAACCCTTCCAAACATAACTCATTCCCACCTCCACCCAACAACCCAAATCTAATTACTACAATAATCAACCCCATTTTCACTCCAAGCAACCACAATCCCACTCACATTGCTCAAAGCTTCAGATCCTACAAAACTTTAGCAGCTACCACCACCACTTCTGCTAACAATGGGGTCATTGATAAAGATAACCCAACTGATTTCCAGGAAGGTGAACAAGGGAGCAGCCAACACAAGAGCTTCTGGGGAGCTGTTAGTTTGATCATTGGCACTGCTGTAGGTCCTGGCATGCTGGGTTTGCCAGCTGTAACCATTCGATCAGGCCCTCTTCCCTCAACTATTGCCATTCTCGTCTCTTGGGTCTATGTCATCTCCTCAATTATCCTTGTTGCTGAGCTCAGCTTCGCGGCCATGGAAGAAGATGGGGTTGAAGAGGTAAGCTTCACTGGCCTTGCAACAAAAGCATTGGGAAGTCATTTCGGTGCATTTATTGCTGTGGTCTATGCTTGTTTGAGCTTTGCCTTGTTGGTGGCCTGTGTTTCGGGTATCGGTTCAATTGTCTCTCAGTTGTTTCCTCGTATGAATCTTGTAATGGCTCATGCTTTGTTTCCTCTTGCGGCTGGATTAGTGATTATTTTCTTTCCTTTTAACGTCATTGATGCTGCAAACCGTTTTCTATGCTTGCTCAAGCTTTTCTCCATAACTGCACTTGTGGCCATTGGTTTATCTGTGGCCAGAACCAACTTGTTTGCTTCATTTGGACATGCCTCGTGGAGTCTCCCTTCAATCTTACCAGCCATTCCTGTCACTGTCCTCACGTTGGGGTTCCATGTTATCACCCCTTTCATTTGCAAGATTGCTGGGAACACCATAGCTGAGGCTCGGAAAGCCATTCTGATTGGTGGTTCTGTTCCATTAATTATGGTGTTGTCATGGAATTTGAGTGTGCTGGGGCTTTCTGGTGCATACGCAACAGCCTCCTCCAGAGACCCTATATCTCTTCTGCTTTCAGTCAATCCCTCTGCTTTATCTGCAGTCCAAGGATTTGCCTTCTCTGCTTTGGCAACCAGCTTGATTGGTTATGCTGTTAGCTTCCCAAAACAGCTTCTTGATACTCTGCAATTGATTGGAAAAATCAACCTGAAAAAACAAAGTTATTCTGAAATACAACTAGGTTCTGAAGGCAATGGTTTTGGAAGAGTTGGGTTTGCTGTTTATTCAGGAAGGCATAATCTTGGAAATGCAGGGAGGGCTTCATTTACCAGTTCAGGGTGTAGTGCTGCTGCAAAAGCTAAATTGGGATCAAGCATTAATATCATTGTAATGCCGCTTGTACTTGGTGTTCCAGTGCTTATAGCTTCTTTCTTTCGCTCGACCTTTTCCAGAGCTCTTGATTTTGCTGGGCTTTATGCAAACTGCTTTCTATTTGGCATCCTTCCTCCGGCAATGGCTTACATACACCAATCCAGGAAGAAATCCAGGTAATGCCAATATCTACATGTCGTCAACAGTGAACACTAACAAATTTTGGGCCATTGAAAGGGAAAACCAACTTTGAGCTCAAAATTGGTCTAAAAGGATACAATGAACATGTTTCCCTCTTTTTCTGATATGCTAATTGTTATGCTTGTTCTTATTTCTGTAAGAAACATGAAAGCCAACAAGGATTTTGCAACAAACTTCACACACTAGAAAAGGTCTCGGACATTACATTATCTTCTGTCTATTTAAAAACAAATGTTAAGACAATTAAATGGTGAGCTCCTTTCCTCTGCACAGTGAAGTAACTTCAAAAATTACAATGCATTGAGTTTACTGTTCATTGCGTCCTTCTTAGAGTAGTATTATCTTATTAGCTGAAATTTGCAATGCTCTTCTTCTATGGAATCTTCTTAGAGTAGTATCTTGTTGGCCCCCTTGCCTCTTGAGCAGGGGTATTTTAAAAAGTATACAGAAAACCCAACTAACATGGGAAGAATTTTTTTTAGAATTCACAGACAAACTAAAATTAGTAGTGCAGTTCAATAATCCTTGTCCAATGTCAATTTTGGAAGCTTATATGGAGGTGGGAAAGATTGATTAGGCGCATACTCGATTTAATACAAACAAGTACATTCGGTCTTGCAGGTCATCCATTTTGCCAGGGGGAGATGGTGCACTTCTACTCCTCTTTGGAATTGCTGTCATTTTGGGGATTTGGCATTAGGTGGCTAGCAGCTACATCTCTCAACAACCCAAAGCTAACTATGCCACAACAGGTCAGATTTGACCTAATGACTTCAAGGAACTCATTAGTTCTCATCCTAAATGCCTCTGCTTGCGGTGACAAATTGTTACTTCTCTGATTCAGTAAGCCTGATTAACGCATTTTAGAATCCAGTTAGTGAAGAAGCACAAGTTTTTTTTTTCTTTCTGGCCTGAGTGAAGCAGAGTTCATGTAGGAGATCATAGTAATATTCTTGTAATGCAGAGAAACAATTGGCAAAAATGTCATGTTGACCTATTTAATGCCCATGATGTGTGGTTTATCTCATGGTGTTGAAAATTGTTTCTGTAATCTCATGAGCATGTTCTCCCGTACACCTGTGGTGATGTTGATTATAGTTATAGACAAGTAATAGACATGGAAAGAGAATTTCAAGTCAGGGAAATAGAGAACCTGGAAGTGTAACAAAGCATATCATATGAAAAATGCCAGTGAAGTATAATATTATGCACATTAGATGCGTGTAAAGAGCTTATAAAACATAATATGATGAGACTGTATGTGTCTGAAGTCTCTGTCATGATCACACATAGCACCGAATGCAATTGACTATACATGAAAAGAAGAATGCAACGGAAAGAAAATGGTTTACCAACATGGATGCTGTCTATAGAGCACTTCATTGAGCACTGACCCTGAATTCTGAAAGCATGGTTATGCGATTCTCTGCTTACCATGTGTGCCTTTTGCGCAGCAGTGCCCAAATCATAAAGGAAATTGTTTTTATTTTGAAGTCCCTTTTCCCATTCTGTCAATAATATCAGAAGCTCTACTTGTTTCAAACATTTAACATTAGAATTTTGTGATTCTACATGAACAATAAATTTATATACTGTGCATCAGACATTCTGAGTGGATAAAACACAGAAGCAAAGAACAATGTAGGGCTAAATTAGCAAGCCAGCCATTTATTCTTTTTGGTAAGATCAATTTGTTCAGCTAAAAGTAAATGATATGTGCCTGACATAACTTAGTGAAGAAATGGAGAGTAGATGGTATGCACCACTTGCAATAAACAAGTATCTTGACAACCTGAGATGTAAATTCAAATTCAAATACTGATTTTTACTTATTTTCTAAGAACTGGGTTATCTTTTCATATCATGAATCCAATTCCATTTTGTCACAATTGGCGCTGAAACATATTTAGAAAAATATGTTGGATGTGTGAACACAACACAACACAACACAGAAAATAGAAAACTTTGTAACCATAGATTTTCTATGTGCATGAATAAAATACTGAAAGAAGAGAATCTCATATTTCCTGATATAGAAGTTAAATCATTCAGTTCCCTCAGACATCAGCTAAAGTTCAGCATTCTTCCAATCCAAACAAGAGTTATTTTGAAACCTCAGTTCAACTACAACCTCAAAATTGTAAAATCTCAAATGCTAGATCATATAATCCACCACCTGCTTACGACAGCATAGAAATGCCTTGTCCCTCAAGGAGCTTGTATAAAAAATTAGTGCTTACGAATAACTTTTTAGCTTCTGAAACAATCTGGATTGCAACTATATGATGGCATAGTTAAGATAGATTATATTTTACTCCTAGCCCTTACGAATGAAAATAACACGCTTCTAATCACGCATTGATTAGAAGCAGACGGGGTAATTATTTCATTGAGCGCGAAATACGTGTTCCCACACATACTTTGTGACTTCTCACCAACTTATATTTAGGGCAAGCTGATACATAATTTATACTATTATATAGTGGTGAGAGTTGAATGCCAATTATAAGTTGGAATTTTTCTTTTGCTATGGTAAGTAAAACAACCATTCCAAACAAATGCAGGCATAACCCAGGTTACAAAAGTGTTGTATTATAAAGTACGTTGTCGAAGCATAAAGTATTAACGTTGATTTTTACTTATATGTTGAGAAACAATTGCTGTTCCATTTCAGTTTCAGTTCAGGATCAGAAAACGTCAAAGAGAAATTGGTTGTAACTTCCATGAAACTTCCTACATTTACTTACTCTGGAGGGGTTTGGAGAACATTAGTTTTTATGCTGTCGTATCATGGAGTTGAGTTTGTCGGAAATGTGCCAAATTATACCATGTAATTGTTGGAAACTTAATATACATATATTGAGAACTTTCATTGAGGAGGGATATTCTTGTAGGGCTCGCTTCGCATTGTATTTTATTAATCCAACTGTCTATTTTATAGATATTCATCCAAAGATAATCTCTACAAAAAATCATTTGATATCATTTGACCGCTCAATTAAATTATTGAAGTTTAAGTACTTTTTTAAAGTACTATGTTCATTGAAAACAACTTCGTACGGGACCATAAAGGATGTCCTCCAAATAAAATTATTTAAAAGATCTCTCAATAGAATGGAAATATATATATATATATATATATGCTAAATTTCGCTGAAATATCCAAACAGTAATTATATTATTCTAGATCTAGTTAATCTATAGACTAGTACGTGTACGCGGCTAGTCTTTCTTTGTCAAATATGAGCTTAATATTTGTGACGATTAATTAGGTTAATAATACAAAAAAACGTCAATGCATCCACACAAGAAATTCATCCATCACTCGGTTATTTGAAACTTCACATCAATTACTGTGAACGAATTGATACCTTATCTGACAATAGTCTTGTGTGAACGTGTTTACACTATTATTATTATAGAACAAAAACAAAAAAGGACAAGTTTCATTCAATCGATCCAAGACACAACACAAATCCAGGAAGAAAATATCTTCCTCAAGTATACATTTTCGAAATATCTTCGTTTAGTTTTTCTCTTTTGGCCTATTCTTTTTTCTATTAATCAATGGATCAATGGTTATGGAGTTTCGAATTTAGAATATCTTCCAATTTCAACAAGAAAATTATCACTAATTAAAAGCTAATTTTTTATATATTATTTTTATATCTTCTAATTTCGAATTTGGGCAATCATAAATCATACCCCAAGGGCTAGGAAAACTACCCACAAAGGGTTACAATCAATATGGAAGGATCTAATGGCAACAACAAACTCATACGATCAAGACTGACTTTGACTTTTGAGTGGCCCAAGGCCAAACATTAAAATGAGGCTCTTAATTTGCCTTTGTAAATCATAGTTTAAAAAGAAAAAAAAAATTATACACAATAATTGTACAAACCACAAGGGGCCCTCCTTTTTTCTTTTTGGGATAAATATAGTAGTTTAATTGCATATTTGTTGTTTCAAAGTAAATTAATAATTTTTAAATGTGGGCCCTTAATTTTTAACTCTCCAAAAATCACTTTTAATTGGGCCCCCTTGGTCTAGGGCCCTAGGCTGTCACTCAGTGTCCATGTCTAGGGTGGGCCTAGCATACGGTAGTCATCCACTCAGATTCACACAAAGGGTCAGGACAACCAAAAGCTAGTTTGTAACCTACTCTTTATTAAGTTTTTGTAAATCGAGAGACTTTTCATTTTTAATACCAGAGATAATCCAAATTACAAGGGGAGGGGGATTTCTCACACACACACAGACACTATCAAGATGCAATGGGGTTCGAACATAAGATCACTGCTCTACTGCAAGTTAAGGTCATTTTCCAATGGGCTTGACCCCGTGGTGTAAATCGAGAAACTTTAATGTACATATTTACAAGGAATTAAGCTTATTGGCTCCAAAATTTTAATCAATCTTTCATCATTGTTCTGTTTATCTATAATTATTTGGTACATTTAAGCGAATACTTTTCTAGAAAACGCTTTTACTTCATAACTTTTTTTCATAATCACATAAAAAGTGGAATTTTTGTAGAAATGTCACCTAGACTTATACACCAATTTCAATTTGTCACCTTAAAGAAAACTTAATTTTTCAAAATCCATGATTTGTCATCTAACTTTAACCGATCATGCAGTGGTTGTTCTCGTCGTGTTCCTCGCAGTGGGGCCTCTCACCATGGTGATTTGAGGGCTTTGGATCGATGATGGAACTGATTAATGAAGGGGGAAATAGATTTCCCTTGATTTCGATATGAGAACATCACATTGAGTATATCTCGAATCTCTAAATGAAAGCACTAAAATGTTTGAGCAAATTTCAGCACAAGGAATATTCGCGGGTTGATCCTTCACTATTTGAGCTTCATTTTCTCTCCTCTTTCTCAATCCCTACGAAAAAAATCAGAGTAAATAGACCACACCTGGGGGGTGTTGGCCAAAGGCTCTCCGATACATAAGTCAGTTAATTTGGATCTTGAGAAAAATACGAAAAAGTAACAGAAAGGATGGAGGTCTTCTCTCATGGGGAGAGCCGGGTGGCCGGAGCTGTGAAGGAGAGAGTGGCATGAGAGAGAGGGAATTTCTAAGATTGAAATCGGATTACCTCGTATGTGTGATGTAGCCATGTATTGTTAGTGCTCTTACATTCTCCCTTAAATGGAGAGATTGGATCAATCATGGAGATTTAATGAAAATCAAACCCCTAATTTATGGTAATATTCCTATTTTAACTGCAAACAATTGGCCAATTAAATGGAGCACAATTGTCGACCTAAAGAATATTTCTATTGTCTACATGACGTCTCATGATTGGTTACCAAAATATGTGTTCCTATATCACCTCCAATTGATATGTCAAATTGCAATGAATTTGATATATGAATCAGCCACTGGACAGTAGAGGCCATACTTGTGATATATTTGATTATGATGCGTGAATTGGCCATATATATGTATGCATGGCATTTAAGCTGACAACAACGATTGCCTCGGGACAAAAAAAAAAGTGGTGCCTACTGCCTTTGCAATATCAGGCCGCCGCCATAATTGCATCATGTAGATATTTCGTATATATACGAAGGATTTTTCAACAAATGAACATTTGTATTTAGTGTAATGTTTTTTGGTAATCGTTAAATCGACAAATTCATCTTTCTCTATTCTAAAATACTCGAGTATTTTGTGTATATATACGAAGGATTTTTCAACAAATGAACATTTGTATTTAGTGTAATGTATTTTGGTAATCATTAAATCGACGAATTCATCTTTCGCTACTCTAAAATACTTGAATACTCGAATAATATAAATTGATTGTGTTCTCATTCAATAGAAATTGACGTTGAGAAATTCACCCCCTCTACCAGCTTAAATGCCTGTGAAAAATGTGTGGTAGGGGAGGGGTAGTACTACCTATAGCCCCAATTGGTGCCATAGATGTAGGTTGGCTCATGAAAATCATAAGATCTGGTTGGTTAATAAATTTTAGATTTGAAATTGGAAGAGGATTGAAGGTATATTTAAGTGTGGTGGACCAATGAAGGTTGAAGTCGGTGGGGTTAGGGAGGGTTAAGATTCCAAAAGAAATGAAAGATGATGAGATGACATAAGATTAGGTTGGGCATGTGGCCTGATATGTATAAATATTACAATATAATATATAGAAGCACAAAGTTGGTTTTCTCATAGAAGGAGAAGATATAGGAGATAGCTACCCTTATATGGTGGAGGCTGATGATTGGTGGGTGAGGCCAGCGACCCCCCATGTTTTCATGCAACAAATCAGCTAGGCTGAATAGGGCAAGCTTTTTCCAAATTGGGTCAATATATAAAAATAGAATAGTTTTGAAGAAGAGAGAAGAATATGCTGCTGTTTGATTTGAGATTTTGTTGCTTAACACAAAATACTTTGCTATTTTATTATGAAAAATACTTCCTTCCTTATCATGTACGAGCATACACAGTGAGAGGGTGTATAATGAGGTGTATGTTTAATATACACCATTTGTGATCGGAATCACCCGCAATGGAGATGTGTAAACGAGTGTAAATTTGCATCACCACCATGAGATGCAAATTTAGATGCACATATACATTTTTTTTTTAAACATTTCTTGCAGGTGGGACCTACATGAGAAAAGGTGAGAAAAAGTGAACAAAAGTGGGACCGACAGCAGAAAATGTGAAAGAAATCAATTATACATCTTCCCCACTGGAGCAAAAATCACATTTACAACCCTCGGAAGTGTAAAGGGGATGTAAAAGCGGCTTTACACCCCCGAAAATACACTCTCCCACTGTGGATGCTCTAAGTAGGAGCTTTTACTTTCTTGTCAATAGAAGTGTGACGTGTATAGAAGTTTATAAATTATTTTTGCATATACGTCAAACTATGATTAACATGAACGAAGAGTATCTCCTTTTAGGGAATGAGGAAAGTAGTATCGTTTTATTATTTCACAGATGAAAAAAAAACATTAATAAAATATATATATCTTGTCCGAAAGTGTAAAGCGCAAACAAGCGAAGAAAGCCGAAAAAGGGCGGTTAAAGTTGCCTGCAAGAATGAAAAACCTACGGACGCTTTGCTTTGAATGGAAAGGAGGTGTGTTTTTTTTCCGGGATGAAAATCCGCAAAGCAAAACAATTCATCTATTTCTGTGGTTGATGATCACATGAATAATATGGATCATGACTCATGAACCTTTCTTTTTCCCATTCCACTAATAATAACCGACCGATGGATATCCTCAAGTTATGAAGCATGCAATTGCTGAGTGTTATTTATCTCTCTATCTTTTTAGCCCTTTTTTTTCACATGTCCCTTTTCTTCTTCTGTTGCCCTTTTAGCCAAAATTATTACATGAAGGAAAGCATGCATGACGCCATACATATGCAGCATGCAAATCTAGCCACTTCAGTTTTTACTATATGATCAAGAGGTCGATCGCATGCGTGTGAAGAAAATAAACCAATGAATAATTTATTTCTTTTTTTTTTCTTTTTCTTCGGAATTGTTTTGATAACTGATGAAATTAATTAGCTTTTTATGGTGGCGAAGAGCATCTGCTGCTTGCATACTTTGAGGGAACCATTCACGTGATTCTAGCTCCTATAATTATTCCTTTCATATACCCTTTTACCTACTATTATTGTACTAGCTAGTTATTATGTATACTACTCTTTCTTTTATAAAAATTATTCGATACAAAGAACCAACTAACGTAGTGGTTTGGAGTTAATTGCTTCCCACAAAAGATTCTGTGTTCGAGTCCTAGCATCTATGTAGCGTGCGTGAGGTTAGTATGTTATCGTCTTACTCAATGGGAAACGTCCTAAAAATATATATATATTCAACAACAATTTATAATACAGAAGAAATCAAACAATCTCTAAAACTTTTAAGTACAGTGCAACCTTTATTTTGGAAATATATATCAGAATGAACACAAGATTTCAAAGCTTCTGAATTAGAATTAATATTTCATATATATATATATATATATATATATATCAGAATGAGATGATAAATATCAAAATAATTTTGGACAAGGTCCAAGAATACTGTTCAATCAAAGATCACCTCCTCTTGTGAACCACAAATTTAACAAATTTGAATGCAGGAGAAGGAGGAAAGCCAGTTAACAAATTTAAAAATCATGAATTGCACACACACACACACACACATATATATAATATTTGATAATGAAAAAGAAAATAAAGATTTACATGAGGTTGACAATAATCATGAAATCTTGATTTTTGGTATCTAAAAAGGAAAGAATGTAAATCTGAAAAATTAAGATCAATATCTGGAAACCATGAAATTAAAGTAGTATACAGTATTTGTGTATTCAACAAACTTTTCTGATGCCTAATTAATCATCTATACCAGACTAAGAAACAAAGAAAGAAAAAAAAAACCCCATTAATCCTAAATTAGACAAACAAACAAACAGCAGGCGCCAGCCTAGCTATAGTTTTTGAGTTGGATGAATGCTCTCAGAAGTCCCACAAGCCTTCAATGTCCGAAATGGGGACGACTGATGGACGTTGATCATACGATGAACAATTGTCGGTGGCGCTTCCCAATTCTTGCTTTGATGAAACAAGAGATGACGATATCTCGGTGGTGTTTCTGTCCGTGCTGATACCAGTGTCTTGGGAGAGGCTAAACATGGACTGTGGTGCTGATGAAAACTGCTCCACTTTGCACTGCCTCTCTAAGCCACCTGATGATCCAAAGCCTGCAGCAGCTGATGAAGATGTTTCATTATTCATATTGCTGTTGTTGTTGTTGGCTGCAGCTATTGCTCTTAGCATGGCCTGATCATCTTCGTCATGATCACTAGCAGTATTATTAGTAACTCTGATCATGCCTTGTTGAAAATAATCAGAATTATTGGGATTTGGCTGAAACCAGAAACTGGAAGGATTTGGATTTGGATTTGGATTTTGAAACTGATGGTGATGAGGGTATAACATATTGGGGTTACTGAGACTAGTAGCTTGGTAATAACTGTTGGTAGGCTGCACCTGAAAGCTGAAATTTGGCTTCTGGACTTGACCCCCGGAGCCGCTAATCGAAAAGTAACTGAGGTAATTATTGTTATTAATTGCATGATGATCATCTGATGATGACGCTTTAGCTGATGATAGAGATGGTGCAGTACTAGCCAGATTGGTGCTGGGCTTTACGTCATGGTCTCCATAGCCACAAGCCTTGTTGTCGTTGTTGTTATTGAAACTAGTAGGATCCATAAGAGGTGGGAGGGAAGAATAATCCAAGAGATCATGATCCCCAAAAGAGTTCATCCTGGTTGGTGTCTTTTTGAGCCCCATGTTCTTGTGGAAAACCCTGCACACAACCCATTCATCCTGCACAGCGCAGCAAATAATTATTAATTCATAATTAACTTGCAATAGAAGAGAAAAAGAAAAAAAAAGACCTGGCCCCTACCTCCAATGAAAGGAAAATCTCAACTAACAAAAGAAAAGTAGCAAAAAAAAGAAGAAAAAAGAAAAAAAAAAGCTTGGCATGATGATTTAATTTAAGGTTACCTTTGCAGCCTTGGAAAGGTTGGTGTATTGTGAGATTTTGCCTTCAAGTCTGTATTCATGCATGACCCAGTTGGTCTTCTCTCCTTTTGGGGCTCTCCCTTTGTAGAACACAAGAGTCTTCTTCATCCCAACCAGACAACCAGATTTCCCTTTATTATTGAAGATCTCTTTATCTTTCCCTGTGGCCTTCCAGTAGCCAGATTCAGTGGCCCGATTCGTTCTCATCCCGGTTGGATACTTCCGGTCTCTCTGGCAGAAGAAGTACCACTCCTTCTCTCCCATCTTGGCTTTCTCTGCTCATCAATCAAACCATTGACTAGAGAGATTAATAAGAGTAATATATTCAAAAACATAAACTCATACTCAGGAGGAAAAATAATTCAAAATTAATTACTACTCACTTGGCAAATCCCATGGCTCACACTTGTTCAAATCAGCTTCCCCGATTGCAATAGCCACGAAGCTGCTGTCGATGACCTTCTCCGTGAGATAGCTAGTTATGATTTCCTCATCCGTGGGATGAAACCGAAAACCCGGAGGCAACTCGATGAGCTGATCTTCTTCTCCTCTGTTCGCCACCATGTCTTGTTCCATCCAACAACAAGTATTCTCTTCTTCTCTAAACCCCACAAACAATTTCAGCTGGCTAATTAATTAAGCTGCTATATCTATATATCAGAAACGAACACACGAAAGGAAAGAGAAAGTTATTGATGAATCTGAGAGAGAGAGAGAGAGAGAGAGAGAGAGAGAGAGAGAGAGAAGAGAGGGTAAGAGAGCAGTTAAGAAAGTAGAACAAATGGGAAAAAACAAGGCTTAAATAGAGAGGAGTTTCTTCTTCAAAACAGCTCACATTCGCAAGATCCGTGGTCCGCAAGGCACTTACTGAGGAAGCCACATAATTTTTTATTATTTTCCCTTTTCTCATCATTATTCTATTTACTGTTTTCGTTTTTGTTTTCTCTGATTTCTTTATTTTCTGTCGCGTCTGTGTGCTTTCTCAACTCTATCTACCTGTTTGAAAACGAAAGCGCCCGAATTAAAAAAATAAAAATAAATAAATAAATATAATATATGAAAAAAGGAGCTTTCTATGTTGGAGGGACCCATGTTTCCAGCGTACCACCACGCCCTTTCACATTCACTGTTAATTATTATTATTTAATTAAATTGAAGCTTCGATGAATAGTCGAATCCGTAACCTCCTTTAGAATTTTCATTGCATGTTCCAGTCGGTTAAAATCTTTCCAAAAAGTCTCTGTTCAAAGCTCTGGAAAAGGTTCACATCTTTCCTCCTCCTCTTCTTCATGCTTCAATATACATTCATGAATCTATATATATATATATATTTATATACCTGCTTGCTAGCCTGCTATATAAGTTTTTTTTTTCTCTGATTCTCATCCTTAATTATGAATTTGTCGAATAAATTAAATACTTAATTATAATTAGGAGGTGCTCATTGGCTTACTGGCTTGGCTAGCTCATGAGCTGCTTTCTGTTTCCCTTGCTGCTTCAAAGTATTATGTTAAAATGTTATATGTGTTTTTCATCCGTGTGTAGTGTGTAATTGTTAAGATTTCATAGAGACGGGCATGTGGCTCACCACTAACAACATTGATATTGTCCCCAACTTAATCACCTGTTTAGCAGGTGTAGGATTTTATATAAAAAGCCTCAATATTATTAGGAGTGGAACCACTTATTATAAGTTGTAATTTATTTAGTCAAGTTTTCAATATGAGACTTTATATTCTTCAACACTCCTCATTATGTGGGACCACTTTTTTAGTGGACCACATGTGCAATCAATTCCACATTGGTCATATTTTTTAAAATAAAATAAAAAAATTACGTTATTACCATGCAGACGCCATGTATTTTCTATTACCACTCTTTGTTTACAATCATGTCTGCAGATAATAACATCTAGATGTCCACATATGAGAAGAACGGATATGCATATATATATATATAAAATATGCTGAAATTAATAATTTAAAGGGAGTTTCACTAAAACACCCAAAATGAGGGCTGAAATTATAAAAAAACCCAACACCCAAAACACTTTATAAACACACCCAAAACCCATCATTACACACACTCAAAACTCATTTATAAACACACCCAAAAAATATACAATTGTTGATTTTGGGTGTGTTTCTATGTTTAAATAGTGCTTGGGTTTTTTTATAAATACATGTATAGGATTGGGTTTATTTATAAATTTCTCTAATTTAAATGCATGGTTCCTCAAAAATGCAAAGCAGGAAATGACTACCCATTGGAGCGAATCTAGGGGGGGCCTCACAAACCCATAAGTCAAAAGCACCAGAAAAAATTTATAAAAAAAAACACGAATTTGCCCAGAATTTTCCACGTTATTAATAGCTGGCATTGTGGTGAGAACCATGATCGATCAGAATGAATGAATATATGTGTAATATAAGACTTTATTGAAGCAATAAAGCTTTGCCAACTTTTTTTTTCAAGTTTTCTTTTCTGTGTGTAAATAATTTGTAAAAATAATAATTAATTAGGGTATTTTTCAGTGTTGAAACTACTGCTGCAGCTTCCAAGCAGCTTCAATGAAATAAAAATATATATATTATAAGTATCCCTTCCCCACTAATTGAAGCTATAAAAAGTGTGTTTAATGAAATCGTAGCATTTTAAATGGAATGGGCTCACTTTAATTTGGGAGGTCCATATATCGCAAGAAAATGTGCAAAAACGACATCAATTAGGCCTTTGGAACTTAAGGGAGACAAGTACCTCGAACTAAAACCATTTCATCTCATAGCTTTAGGTCCTCTTGGAATGTCCCTTAGGTTTAGATAAAAGTAATGATATAAAGAATAAAATAAAAGCTTTTCATGATTGAGTAATTTTATCTACATTTTCAGGCTCCCAAATGTTGAAAGGGTTTTGGTTCTCTCTTATGTGTAAAGGTGCTCATCTACTCATCTATGTCGCACTCCTATTCTTTCACTTTTAGCTTAGTTGAGTTGGCAAGACTAGAGCGGATGTACTCTCTCCACTTTGCACCTGAATTCGAATCGCCCTCATCGTAGTTTAGATTATATTAAATTTGAATATCGTTTGTATAAAAAAAATAATTTATGAATTATTCTTAAAAATAAAATGAAATTGAAATGAACATTACGGCCGCCGACAAAGAAAATCAGCCGGCTTTGCAGAACAAAAAACATAACCTCTCTCTATAACTGGTCGATTAACTTATAATTAGAATTATGATTATTTAAGTATTTTTATAATTAACAGTAATTAATGGATTAATACCAGACAAAGAAGATAGGGGCCAACGAAATCCATCCCGCACCCCCACGTGTTGACATTCTCTCATGTTGAATTTTTGATGTTTCATACATAGCTGAGCTGGATATAAAAAAAAATCATAATTAAGAAGAACTAAGCTAAAAGTAATCAATTCCGTAATCAAGTTCTTAATCAAGACATAGCTCATAGCTCATAGCTCATAGATTGGGATCCGGATCCTCTGCTCTAATTTTCTCTGCCATGATCTGCTATACTTTTGTTCCCCATACGCCACATCATTAAAATTTAATCTAACGGATTTAAAAGTTGACACATCAAAAACTCAATTTACTCCTAATTAAAAAAGAATAAAAAAACCCTAACACCCAACTAACTATAGTTAACGTCCAAAGTTTTTTTTTTTTTTTTTCTTCTTCTTCTTCGTTCTATCCTCCTCTTTTTTCTTTTTTTTTTCTCCTTATTGCTTCATGTTCTGTGCTCTCTCCTTCTTGCTTCAGGTTTTGTCCTCTTCTCTTTATTCAATAGTTAACATCCAAAGCTTTTTTTTTTTCTTCTTCTTCTTCTTTGTTCTGTCGTCCTCTTTTTTTTTTCTTTTTTTTTCTCCCATACATATTAATTAGGAAGAAAAGGATAGAATTCTTGTCCCGAGGACCCAATACATATTAAAGCTAGATTCGATACACTTACACGGGGGTGAAAAAAACAATTAAGAAAAATGTATTAACCAATAACCTCATGCTGGGTTCGGGGGTGAAAAAAAATAGAAGGGATGAGGGGTCTGTTGGGTGGGGGATTGGCCTGGGAGTGGGGGGTGGTTGTCATGGGGGAATGGGTGGAGAAGAAAACGGCAGGTGGTGGGGAGGGGTGGGTTTTGGGAGAAGAACATAAAGTGAATAAGGAGAAGAGAAAAAAAAAAAAGCTGGAGGACAGAACGAAGCAAGAAGGAGAAAAAAAAAACAAAAAGAAGAGGGTTTAGGACGTTAACTACAGTTAGTTGGGTGTTAGGGTTTTTTTATTCTTTTTTAATTAGGAGTAAATTGAGTTTTTGATGTGTCAATTTTTAAATCCATTAGATTAAATTTTAATGATGTGGCGTATGGGGAACAAAAGTATAGCAGATCATGGCAGAGAAAATCAGAGCAGAGGATCCGGATCCCATAGATTGAGCCATCACCTCCCCAAAACAAAACCCAAGAATTGTATTGAAAAATAATAATTAGAAAAATGGTAGAAAGACGTGAAAAACGGAATTAATTCCGGTAGGTGATATAATATTTTAATGAAAACCGAAGAAATATTCAAGAGAAACGCGTGGACCCACCTAACCATGCGATGCCACCTTAGCAGCACAATAGGGGGGAGCAAATCAATCTTGTAGGAAAGAAGGGCAATTGGAATATTTGGAATATTGGATTGGAATTCAAGCTAGTCGAGTCTAGCCTTGAGAGAGAAAGTGTTGGCTTCATTTGCGTTTGCCCAACTCTCTCTCTCTCTCTTACACAACACAACACAACTGTTGACTTTTCTACAACGAAAGTGCAAAGCAATAGATAGATTAAACAACCCTTCTCCTCTCCCACCATTTAGCTGACATTTTCTGACGACGCATAACACATCATCTCTCTCTCAACCATCATATATACATAAGGCGGATGTCATGTATTTTCTACTATTCCTCCCTAGTTTCATCTGTTCATAATAACATCCGTACGATGATAATCCGAATTGGAAAATAACTGTATGTTTAATATCCAATATTTATCCACCACCACACAAGTGAATTCGTATTGTAACATTAACAATCATTCCAACAATTTCAATGAGGAGATCATAATGTATGCAGTTAACAATAAGATGTATGTATGTAGTTATCATGATAATTTTTCATATGAAACATCATCCTGCAAGTGACAAGAGGCTAGCTAATAATTATAGAGAGAGATATATATATATATGAATATTTTGTTACTCTGCAGACTGCAATCTCTGCTTTATTAAAGAGGAATTTCATAGACAAACAAACAACTTTTGAATCAGAAAAGACATATGGAACCAAAACTTAAACTTACTTAAGCAACACCACTATGTATATATATATATAGATATATTAGGGACAAACCCTTGTTTTGTTTTCTTTGTTTCTAACAAGATGATACAGGACAACTTGAGATTTGAGAATTCACAGGATGGGACCATCAACATGGGCAATCTTAAACCTTAATCTTCTATAATATTTATAGTTTTTTCTTTTTGGTGTATGATTACCCAAGTGGGATCTGCATAAGCATCATCACCTATATATATATGTATATATATATATTAAAGGGATTTGTAATGAATTTCATCAATTATGGAAAATGTAAGCTCAGCATCAGCAGTGGGGCCCCTTACCATTCCCCTTAAGGCATCACCAGCCAGCCAGCCATCCTAATATCAATATCCTAGTGATATATATAGATATATATATATATAACTGTTTGTTTCATGGGCTGAGACAGTTGGCTGGCCCCATCATTCAGACAAATTGGGGAATGACCAATCCCATTCCCCAATCCCCCTTGAAAGGGAAACAAATTTAAAAAGCCAACTAAGTTTGGATTGTTGGATTAAGAGATAAGGCCTTTTTTTTGTCATCTAATTTCTTTATTCTTAATTGCTAATTAAGAATTAAAGTGGGGATTTGATTCAGTACAGGTCAATAATCAATACTGACTTTTTCTTTTTGGGTTGGTATCTGTGTTTTATGTATAGTCAATAGTCAGACCTTTTTAGGCTAACCTCCCCCAACTCTCTCTCTCTCTCTCTCTCTCTCTCTCTCTCTCAACATTCTTCAATGTATATACATATGCCTAACTGCCCCAACTATATCAAACTAACGGACTAGAACATCAAGAAAACTGTTAGCGTTTCTCTCTATGATTCAGCTGGGGGAATATGAGCAAGGAATTGATGCACAACATAACATCATGTATCACATAAAATTCAGTGTGGGGTGACATGGACAATGTCAAAATAAATAAATAAAAGGGTTCTTAAACATTAAAAAGAAAAGTAAAAGCATCTCCAACAACTAAACTCTTCAAGTTGTATACTTTGTTGACTTATGTGGCTATTGGAAGAGTCAAATTTGCTACTTCAATATTTTGAACCCCTTCAATTTCATTAATGTATTGTTTAACTACTTAAAATTATCATTTCTCGCCAACGAGGTCTATCTAGGGGTCATCATTTGGCATGCAGGCTGAAGTGGGTAGCCCGAGACCCAATGGGCCAAAATCCGGCACTGCTCGATGATTAGGCACTTTTAGACCTCCGGCCCACCCTCAACCGTACCCAACAAGGTTGAGTAGGGCTTGGGCTTATGTTAGCCTTACATAACTGTTAAACAATACTATAGATTACTAGATATCATAACCTGAAAAATTGTTTTCTCTCAAAATTTGACTAAGTAAAATAGACTTTTGAAATACTAATGTCTTCAATGATATTTTTGGCTGTTTGTATTTCTTACAACTTAAATAATCAAACACGATTTTACAAGATTTTAGTATAAAGTATACATTGACTTATTGAGGTATCAATATTGGTATAAACTGTATCTTATACTAAAACTGGATTTTCATATTTTGATTTGTTGGGAATTTGATTTTCTAGTATTTTTTTTATTGAATTCAAATTGGGGGATACTTCTTTATTTATATTGTAACCTTAAGTAAATGTTTTGTCTTTTTATTTAATTTATTTTTATATTACTCAATTTACTTAAATGTTTAGAATGAAAATAAGGTAAAATATAAAATAAAATAATAAAAAAGGCAATGGGTGACCGGGTCCAAAAAATAAAAAAGCCCATGAAGGCTTGGCATGAACCCAAAACTTTTAGGTTGGGCCACGTCGGCCCAATGATGAGTCCTAGGTCTAGCCCAATGACAAAGGATCTTGATTTGTTGACCAAAAGTCTCAGGTTTGAATCCCTACGGCATCATAGTTGTGTGTGAGAAATCTCCCTTTCATGTAGTAGACTATTGCTTGTACTTTAAAAAAAAAAAATTTCTATGAAAAAAAAACTACTACTTTAAAATTATCGAACAGAAAAATATAATTATGAATGTAATTAAAATATGAAAAAAGATCACTCACCACTCTAAGATTTGAGCCACTTGATGGTCTAGCATTGATTTATTCAAATATTCTGAGTTTTCCAAATTGGTATGGATATGGAAATTCCGAATTTTTTTGGAACGGAATTGGAATAGAATTTTCATTCCGAATTGTTTTGGATTTTAATTGGAATCCCTTGATACCGATCTGATCTGTTTGAAAATCAGCCCTAAGGGACCAAACTTCTTCACTCATGTGGATGATTCCGGCGTTGCGGGGTCACACTTGCTCCGAATCCACAGGACTTGGACACTAGTGAAGCCCGAGGCCTTTTCACATGCATTAAATTCCAATACACCTCAGAAATCAGATACTAGAATACCCGATGTTGCTTCGTTGGCCTCCGGTTCTTCTCACAATAAAAAATCAGATTTAGGAGAAGCAAAAATGCATGTTTTCCAGGGCTTTCAATACGATCGAAAACAGGCCACACCATCATATTTCCCATGCCAAAAGCAAAAAGTTGCATACAAAAAAGAAAAGTTTACTAACTGAAATGGGGTAAGTATAAAAAATCACTAGGTTAATTTCATGATATAATCGTTTATAATAAATAGGGTGATTTGGTTCAATGTATGTAAGTGCTAATCTCGCTGCATCACCTTGCTTATGGTTGGATTAACTGAGAAACAGATTGGTTTAGGAGAGATTTAGCCAACCCAAGCACTGAAGCACATGCACTTGCCCATAAGGAGATTTACTATAGCCATAGACAAGTGCAATCTTTCACCATAAAGACAATAGCCAATTGCAATCACACATCAATAAATTAACGCATCGTTTACACGATACACTCAACCCATGCTTCTGTGATTGATACCAGAAGGTACAACCATAAGCTTCCTCAGTAAACAAACAAATAATGATGACAACCACAAAATTAAGGCATTTCAGAAATACTAGATTATAATGTCAATAAATTAAAAAAATATACAACCAACCTTTTGTTTTTGATAGGTGACGCATTATACATACGAGCCACAGTTGTAGTAGTTGATAGTTGACACAATCACACTTTAATATTTTCACACATAATAAACATATAAACTCAAATCGCTCACCGTGAGAACTAGAAGTAGCCCTCCAAACTCAGTACTTTTTTAAGTAGACAATATCACGATAAAGCATGGCACAACTGCTGCAAAAGTATCCTGCATTTAGCATCATTAAAGTAGAAATAAATTAGTTGACAGATATAACAAACAAAACACAACTTAGCAGTTGTTGAGACACTTTAAGGCTATAAAAAATAAAAGAATCTCATACTGCAACCACTAAACCTCTTTATTAGGACTTATGACTTATTACATATATAATATTGCTCAGGAAAATTATTGACAAGTCAAAAGACGGAACTAAACATAATGTAAGCTCTGCAGCAAATTGCTTGATCTTTCTCATAATATGTTGAAAACTTACAATAAGTTACAATCTTCCAACGCTGGTTATCTCCTTTGTTTTTATTCCACAGAACTATGATAGTGCCATCATGAACACCTCCAGATTTCTTATCACCATGAAAAGCATCCAGATTAAGGCGAATGTTATTAACCATCCTAACAGTTCTGAAACCATCACCTAGGTCTGCACTCTCAGTCCATAGTATAGACTCATCAAGAATATCTGGATTATAAGGTATCAGCTGCACCTGCAGATGAAATGGGATAAATTTAATAAGAATTGTTCAAATTTTCATAGAATCTCTAGATTCTGCACAGAGAAATGCACAATTTAGAATCACATGCCTTTTTACTAGTCTCTCCACATGCCCTAACATGCATGCGGACATTGTGAAGAGACTTTTTTTACTGCATATAAATTGATAATTTTTTCAGAATAGAAATTGTTATTTTCTAAGTTTCTAATTCATAGCAAAACATATTTTACAGTTGCACACTTTGTACCAATAAAAGATAAAAATATGTAGCAGGAAAAAAGAAACCCAAGAGAGATTGAATGTGAAATTCTGAAGATTTCAGTAGAGCGGCCTCCATAGCTGTTTGGCAGAGATTGAGAGACAAGGAACACTTCAATATTTTTGGATCGAGAAAGGAGGTTATTTTGCTATTAATATGGCTTTAAGGATGCAGTTTCTTGATTTCTTTCTAGTGGGTTTGTTAACTAAGAGAACGTCGCTCGTATTCTGCATTCCTCGTCCTTTTCTCAATTTTTTTTTTCTAAAACATTTTGCTCGGTTTTTTTTACCATTCTATTCTTTCCATATATAGATTTTCAGCTATAACTTTCTTCCTTAAGCCTTGGGGTTTTTCAAAGTTTCACCAAATAGGGGTTTTTGCTTTATAATATCAGACATTAAATTTTAGACCAAATTTTGTACATAGGGTGCAGATGAGACCTTACATGCTAATTTTGTGTTTGGAGGAGGACATCGTTGAAAATAGGCATTAAAAGGAGCACCCTCATGATAGCCTTAGTCAACTTAATTGGGTTCATTTGGGTACGAAGCTGGAGGTGAGGCAATGCCATGGGCATCTGGTTGAGACTTACTTTTCTCATCTCTGCATAATTTGTCCAAGTGGCTATTCTTGGTGTAGGAAGAAAAGCTCTCAGTAATATATTAATCAACTGCTAGACCTACAATATACTAGCAATGACAAACATAATACATTGAACCATATATGGCCAGGTTTAGGAAGAAACTTTAAGGGGATATAGAGGCCAATTTTGTCAAGTATCTAGAAGAGTAGAATAGATGTGTTTATCATTTCATTAGCAGAGTACAATGAAGAAATTAAAAGAGACGAAAGGTCTTTCAGTAAATTTTACTCACCCAGCCTCAAGAGTGGCATATATCAACTTTACCATCTCAAATTCCAACTTTGTAAAGAATTTAAGGGTCTGACTGATGTGAGCGTGCCAACTAGCTCTTGGTCTAGTGGTCTCTTCCTTGGAAGAGGTCCCAAGTGCAAATCCCCCCTCCCCCAATATCAAAAAGGATCCAACTGATGTAGAATGATAAGGGAAATTTAAGGTGCTAAAGCAATTGAAGGTGCTGGAAATCTATCCATAACAAAACAATGCAAAAGAGTATGGAAGTTACACAAAGTAAGTTGAACGCGACTAGAATCACTATGGTTTAATTGGGAATCATTTCCAGCTAATCGCTATAGTTTAATTTATCTGAGACATCAAAATTCCAGAACTTGTATGCGTGTGGGTGTGTTGTGGAGGCCTGATTGCTCTAGACCTCTAAATGTGTATGACTCAGGGGTCTGCTGCACCCTAGGACTCTTCTTGGCCTGCTTATAAACATTAAATGGAGGAGGCCTGATCGCCATCATGTGACATGATTGACATTATTGACAGTAAACAAAAGCAAGAAGAAATTTATTGTCATGAACATCAAACATGAGATATATGACAGTAGAACAAAGCTAAGGATGCAATACATATGTTTCAGCAGTGTATACTTATGTACAAAATAAAGCAACATCAAACATAATAAATGGAGTAAGGGAGATATGGGAGATATGGGAGATAGAAGAAGGACCACATCTGAAGCTGTTTAACATGATGGAAAGTTAACATGAAAATTATGTTTTAAGAGCTTTTGATACAAATATATAAAACATAAAGCAACATGAAACATGAGAAATGGAGTTAGAGGGTACAAGGCAGACAGCTAACAACAACATCTGAAACTTTATAACATTTTGGAACATACAACAAGCAAACAAAATTGGTTTGCTTTCTAATTTCTATAGGTTAACTCTGTTGTGTCAAAACACACACTCATCACCCAAACCATGTGAGAATAGCCTCCAAGTATAAGAAAGACAAAGAAAAAGAAAACACATGTTTGGAAAACTTGTGCACAGCAACAAAAGAGGGAGATTGAAAATCTACTATGAAAAACGCTCATTCTCACACACTCACAATAACATAAGCCCCAGTACACCCAAACTCTCAACTCTCTTTAACTTTTACACTCTTTTTTTTTTTTTTTTTTTGCTACAACAATATTGGTATCTTCTCATACCCTTACACCCTTTTGGTTTTAGTTCTCTTGGGCACCACTCTCTCTTTATATTTGTCATCTTTGACACAAAGACTATCCCTAGTCATTCCCCACTTCGGCACAACTACCCTCCAACACACCCCCCCTCTCTCTCTCTCTCTCTTGGTGTTTCTCATCTTCGAAAAGGATACTATCTTACTCATGACCCTCTGAGGCAACACTCTCTACGGTCGTGGTCACTCTCTTAATGCAGCACACCTTCAAACATACCCTAAAAATCTTGTCAAGAGTAAATCAATTAGAAGTACAAAGAGATACGAAAAAAATGAGGAAACTTTCTTCTTTTAAGAGAAAATGAAACTTCTGCAATAATAAATAGAATAGGATAAACTAGGAGGTTTTGAATCTAATACGATCTTCATGTGAAATAACAAGTCCCGCTACACATATACATACATATATGAAATGCTGAAGTGTGACTATTGAATTCTGTCCAAATTCTGGAAAGGGAAACCAAACACCCTTCACTTTTCCCTTTTTTCTAAAAGTAAACCCTAAACCTAATGTATTTTGTTTCCAAAATCACACAGAAATTTTAAAAAGCAGTATGTTGACAAATTAACATTGAAACAAATGAACTTCAAGCTGAGAAGGCAAATAAGCAACTGCATTTTCTCTGATGTATGGAACAAACTGTGCAGATTAAGAAACGTATTACTTCCTAGCACTCCAAATTAAAATCTTAATCATGAGGAGTAAGAATCTTACAGGATGAGTGGCTCCAATGGAATGCTTGAGAGCCTGCCCAGTGGCTTTGTTAACCAGAGCAAAGGACGGGAAGCGCTCCTCATCCTTCACACTTGTGCTGTACTTCTCATCTTTGTACCAGTGCTGCAACCCAATCAAACAAACGCATACCATAATTACGAGAAATTAGCAAACCCATTGGTGGAAAGTAGCAAATAAATCCAATTGAGGGAGATGGGTAGTCACCTGGAAGTCATCGGTTTCATGGGAGCGGGCAAGAATGACCTTTCCCTCTGTGATGGCGAGAGAGAAATTGGGGTCAGCCTTTGTGAAGACTCTGAAAGTGGGTTTGTTTGAGAAGTAAGAGGAGGAGGCATGGGGATGGAAGGAGGGCAAATGAGAAGTGTGATGGCTTTCAAATTGAGCAGGGGACTGTTGGTCATGGTGAACTTGATGAGCAACATGATGCACAGTAACAGGTGGAGTAGGTTCTTCAGATTGATAGTTGAAAGAGTGAACAGGTGGTGGTGGTGGTTGGTGAAGAAAGCCTTGGGAGGGTGGAGGCGGATGACCATGGAAGGAAGAGTGGGACACGTGGCTCACTTGGGTAGGTGGAGGTCTATCTGCTCCTCCATAGTATGAATTTGGGGGTGGTTGATCTTCTCCAGAGTATAAAGGTGGAGGTGGAGGTTGATCTGCTCCATAATAGGAAGGTGGAGCTTGATCTTGTCTATAGTATGAAGGTGGAGGTTGATCTTCTCTGTAGTATGAAGGTGGAGGCGGAGGTTGATCAAAGCCAGTTCCTGGTGGTGGGTAATTCTGTCTTTCTTCATCATCATCATCCCTCTGATGATGCCTATGGTGGTGGTGCCTTTCATTTGGGAATTCCATTGCTCTGATATTTGCTGTCAGGATTTTCCTTTTTATATGTTCACTTTTCTGTAGAGATTTTTAAATTAATAAAATTACAAGTTTATTCTCTTGTAAGTACACCCAACCACCGTCTCCGCCTTTAGCCCTTTCCTCCCCGACATCATTATTTGCAACAACTTCCCAACTGATACGGTAAGACGTATGTGGGAGTGATTTTCCTCCCTGAGAATATTCGTCTCGGGATCCCTTCTTCCTCTTTGCTTTTCTTTCTTCATACAAAACAACACGGAGTGAAAAGACCACACTCGGGGGTGTTGGCCAGAAGCCCTCCGATGCCTAAGTTAGGTCGACTGTATTTAGGAGAAACAATAGCTAACAAAGAGTATGAAGATTTCTCTCAGGGAGGACCGGGTGGTTGGAGCCATGTGTGGTGGCCGTAGCCTTATGTGTGTGTGTGTGTGTGTGTGAGAGAGAGAGAGAGAGAGAGAGAGAGAGAGAGAGAGAGAGAGAGAGAGTGCATAGATTTTTCTCGAGGAGAATTGGGTGGTTGGAGCCGTGTATGGTGGCAACTATACAATTATGGCAAATTAGGGATTTAATCCCTAAAGTGGAGAGATCGAATCAAATCTCCAATTATGGCAAGAATCCCCGATTCAATCAAATAATCCCCAAATAGATGGGGTTAATTCTCTGACCTAGGGTTTGCAAATATGTGCTTCCACAACATATCTCTCTCTTATCTCTTTCCATATTTTTCTTTCTTTCTTTCTATTAAGGCCCAAAAAATTCAAGGATGGGCCCAAATATATTTGTACCTAAGCACAACACTCAATCAAGAAAGAAGCCCGACCGGCATATGCAAGAATTTGTCGTATGAGCTTGCACAAGTTATGGTCTACATGCCACACCAAGCAAATACGCAACCCACTAAGCAAAGAGGTCGCAACGAGCTTGTAAAATGTACTGATTCCATGAACCCGCGCTTATTGTCTTGTCAAGCACCGCTTGGCCAGGCCATAGCCCGTTACAATATGGTAGAGCTCGAGCACAAACACACCACATGACATGCAATGTTGAGCAAAAAAAACTTTTATTTTAGTACTGAGCCACGCTACAAGCTTAAGTGGGCCCAAGCCACGCAAATGCCTGGGACTTGCTGAGCGGGTTGTGGTATGGATGTGTTGAGGCCCAAAAATTCAGGGGTTAGGCCCAAGCTTATTGTCGGCCCGGTGCAAATAATTAATCACAAAGGAAACCCGATCGGGGCATAATGGGGAATTGCGAGACACCTACACAAGCCATGGGTCACACATCACGCCAAGCAAGCATGCCAAAAAACGCAACGGCTATATAAGTTCATAAACCTATTCGGTGCTATTTAATTCGAGCTCGGCTCATTATAGCACAATTAAACTCAAGCACAAGCACAACGAATAAACATGCGATGCCATCGTGCCGTGCTACAAGCTCAAGTGGGCCCAAGCCACGTAATCACCCGAGGCTTGCTGAGAAGGTTGTGGCATGGATAGGTACGAGCACTCATAGGGCCCATTGAGGGACTGAGGAATGGAAGTTTTAGGCCACTTGGGAGCACTAAAACTCAGGCCCATTCCTCGGGCCCAAATACATGGGTTAGCATGAGAGAGAGGAGAATGGGGTCCAATGCCTTAGGAGAACATCCCATAGGCTGCTGTAGCATTTAGGAAAATCCATGACAGTTAGAATGCCCAAAAATGAGTGAACCACTTCTAGCAGCTGGACGAAAGAGTACGGGCCGCTGGAAGAGAAAACGCCAATAACCTCAAAGCTATGCACGAAGCCCAGCCCAGCATCTCCTGAAAAATTCAGCATTGAGCTCCACCCATATCAGAGCTCCCATGTGGTCAACAAGGAATCACAGCAAGGACCATAGGAAATCCATGGGTGTAGGAGAAATACCCAGTGGACAAACAACTTCCTCTATTCTCCTTTTCCTCTGCGAGCTCTGATTTGAAAATCAAAGGCAAAAGCAAGTGGCGCCTCACCCCCATGGAGAGGCTCAGCCGCACAAAACCTTGGAACCTTGAGAAGCCATTGATTCAGGCACTCTTGTCAAAGATTTTTCACAAGAAAGGGAGCAATTGGAAAAAGGGAAAGGAAAAGTGGGAATGGAGGATCAACGAAATTAGGGTTCCAAATGCCTATAAAACAGAGCTTCCTCTACCTAGCAACACACACCATTCCAGAGCAAGACCAAGCTTTGTCAAGCAAACTGGAATTTTCCCATCTTGTACTCCCAACGTTTCTCTCTATTCTAAGATAGAAGCCATCCTAATTCTCCCCTCTCCCACTCAAAAACCTGTTTCTCTGCAAGAAATTCATGCTTTGGTCTCTCTCTCTCTCTCAAATTGCTAAACCTGTGAAAGCTCAGCTCCCATGCCACAAGCTCCCATGCGTTCTTCTGGGTGTTGGTGAAAAGAACTCGAACGTATTTTTCTAAGGCTTCAGCAAGTCTTTTTAAAATTCTTTTGGGAGTCTGGTTCTTGAACTCAGGCTTTAGGAGGTTCTTTTGTTCGCTTTCTTCTCACAGCAGCCCAAGCCCATTCATTAGGCTGCTGGAACAAAAAGACCCCCACAGGATGTTTATGAGTGTTCATGAGGCCCATTGATGGTCTAATGAGTGGAAGTTTTGGGCTGCTTGGGAGCTCCAAACTTAAATATATGGGTAAGCATAAGAGAGAAAAATAACCTAGCACCTTAGAAAATATCCAGCATCCAGCATCTTCGAAAATACCTCAGCACCTTATTAAAACCAAATCAAAACCAAGCCATCATTGAAACCAAGTGAAGCCCATGTGCATGAGCTGCTGGAAGTAAGGCACCTTTTAAACCAACACACCTACGCATTCTTTCCTCTGTAAGCTTTGGTAGGAAAACAAGGAGGAAAAGTAAGAGGCGTCTCACCCAGGATGGAAGGAGTCAACTATAGGAAAACCTTGGAGCCCCAAAAAGCTCTGCCCCAAAATGCTTGGATTAAGGAATTTTCACCAAATAGGATTGAATCGAAGGAATTGAAGAGAAATAGAGGAGAAGACTTGGCAAAATTTGGGTAAAGCCAACTAGGGTTCCTAGGCCAGAAGAGGTTCCCAACGTCTATAAAAGGAGGCACCCCCTACCCAGCAAAACAACCATCCAGAGCACGACCAAGCAATCGTCAAGTTGCTGGAATATCTACTCAAGCCACCCATCCTTTTATCCCACTCTCTCCTTTTCTTCCCTCATCAAATCTTCCCAAATTTCCCTCTCCCCTTGCTCTGAACCTCTATTTCCCATAAGAAATCCAAGCTTTCTCTCTCTATTTCTAAACTCATGGAGGCTTAGCTCCCATACCACAAGCTCCTTAGGCCAAGCCATAATATTGATCTGTAACAGTTGTTTGTCTTGTTGGTGAAAGGAACCGAAGTGCTTCCTAAGGGTGCAGGAACTTTTTGAAGCACTTTTGGGGCATGATTCTTGAACTTAGGCACATGAGCAACTTCATCCATTTACTCTTTACAGTAGCCTAGGCCCATTTGCAGCTGCTGGAACGAAAAAGCCCCTACATTAATTGGCGACTCTACTGGGGAATGTAGCTCGTGCTGTCTTTGGGGCACGGGCCATCCATAGCATGAAGTCGTTACTTGGTTTTGATAGGGTAAAAGCTGCAGCTGATACTTTGAACCTTAAGCAATGAGAATTGGAGGATTAGCGTTGTGAATTGCATGCCCTTCTTTTTGCCAAAGGAGTTTCTGTCGATGGCGCTGAATGTGTGGTGGAGGCAGCGGCTAGGTCGTCTCATAAGGCTTCTTCTGTTCTCTTTAGGCATATTCTGTAATTTTGAGGTTCGTAAGTTTTCATCCTTTCTCTGCTTCCTCAATTTTTTTTAACAGGATATATCTTCTGGCACTATCTCATCTTGACACCTATCCTTATTCTATCTTGCAAATTGTCTTTCATCGGCTCAGGGACCAACCGGCTTGGCGCAAAGTTTTTTTTTTTTGAAACCATAGGGTGCATTGATCTTTGACATGTACAACTTCGTTTTGCTCGGGCTATATTTCTTTTGGATACCCTAAAACTTATGTTATCATGACCTTGTAATGTGGTACTGTTATGTCTGAACTGTTGGAACTTAGATTAATTTCTGGAATGCTTGAGGCATGTTGTAATCCTGCTTGTCTTATATATTTTGCTTGGTTGGCGGAATTTATTCTCATGAACTACTTGAAACTTTGACAGGTTGGGTAGTCTTAAAACAAGGAAAATGTTGCCAAAATTTCGACAGGATCTTTAAACAGAAGCTCTGATGCATTGCTTTAACACTTTTTGCAAGGCTTGCTTAGTTGTTCGATCCAAAATACGCCCTATTATCCTGCTTCAGAGAAGCCAGATCAATATGTGCATGATTTTGAAAAGGTTCTCGTGAAATCCACAAATGTCGTGAAGTTTTGGGCATCCTGATCACCTTAGCTATTAATGGGAGCCAATGGTTTTGCTGTTCCAGCACCTCAATATACATATTAGGTCCACACGATGCAAGTAACTAGCATGATTCTTCCTAATAGCTTGGCTTCGCCCTTTGTTTTTATTTATTTTTTTTAATTTTAAAGAGCATATGATTTTCCTCATGCATGGTGTTTGTTAACAACTTGGGATCCCATCTAAGTGGTTTTGCTTGGTATACTTATTGCTAAGCAATGTTTTTCTTTTCTTTTTTCTTTTGAAAATTTGCTTATGATTTTTTTTTCTTATACATATGCACACATATACTCTCTCTTTTTTTTTTTTCAAAGCAAAGGAAGTTCGAAATAAATAAAGTAAAAATCTTTAGGAATTGAATTTTATTTTTTTTTCAAAATACTCCTTCATTTCCATTGCAAAGTTCATTTTACACATTGGCATGCTACCATGATGGTGCTTTTTATAAAAGTTTTCCAAAAGCATAAGGTAAGAATATAGAAGGAGTTCATATATGAAATGGAAAAAAAGTAATAACAAAATGATAGGATGCAAAGTTAATTTAGCAGTAGTAAGGCTTGAGCCACTTCTCGTTGATGGGATCCATTAGTGTGTCTTCCTTGATAGGGACCAAGCGGTAGTAGCCACTGTTGTAAGCTTCTTCGACCGCAAATGGGCCTTCCCATTGTGGGGCAAATTTGGAGGGGCCCTGATATCTGCCTTCTCAGGTGTTCAGCAACTCTTAGCATGAGGTCTCCCTGCTTGAAGTTCGAGACTTGACTGTCTTGTTATAAGCTTGGGCAACAGCTTTATGGTAAAATGTCGTCTTCTTTTCGGCTTTTGCTCTTTTTTCTTCCAAGGCTTCAAGGTCCATCCAGTGCCAACTTAAGCATGATTTTGCATCCCATTCAAGGTCATTTACGGCTGATGCTCTGGCAGTGGGGATGGTGATCTTGACAGTTGAGATGGCTTTGGACCCGTACACAAGTGCGTAAGGAGAGAAACCCGTGGCTCTTCTTGGAGAGGTGCGGTATGCCCACCAAGCATCTGGTAGGTGAATACTCCAACCCCTTTCGTACTCATATACCATCTTGCTCAGAATTCTCAGTAAAGTTTTGTTTGTGGCTTCAGCTTGACTATTTCCTTGTGGGTAGTAAGGTGTGGAGCGACGATGCTTGATACCGTAACCATTGAGTGTTGAGCTCACTTGCTTGTTAACCAAAGGCGTGCCACTGTCGGTGATGATTTTGTATGGGATTCCAAACATGCACACAATGTATTCATGGATGAAATTTGAGACGACGGCCCTCGTGGCTTTTCGGAGGGGAATTGCTTCGACCCACATCGTAAAGTACTTAGTGGCAATAAGGATCCATATGTAGCCGTCGGAAGGTGGATGGATAGTTCCAATTAAGTCAAGCCCCCAAGTATGAAAAGGCCAAGGGGTGCACATGTCCTGCAACAGTGTGGGAAGCTTTTGGTTTAGGTTGGCATGGATTTGGCATGTGTGGCACTTCTTCACAAAGTTGTGTGTGTCATTCTTCATTGTAGGCCAGTAGTACCCAAAACTTAGTAACTGCTGGTAAAGCTTCATTCCCTGGTGCTCACCACATTTTCCAGCATGTGTTTCCTGCAAGACTTGGTATGCCTCTGCTCCTCCTAAACATTTTAATGGCTCACCATTGAATCCTTGATGGTAGAGAGCCGATCTATCTATGAAGTACCTCTTTGATGTATTTTTAAGTGTGTGAGCATGTTTTGAGTTGGTTGGTTGGGTCCCTTAGATGAAGAATGCTAAGTACAGAGCCCTCCAATCTTCTACGAAAGAGATGGCGAATGATTCTCCGGCAGAGGGTATCGTAGAACACTTGGGTTAATTAGATTGAACTTCGGCTTCTTATTTCTTCATTTTTGACCAATAATAACCTTTGCGCTGTAGGCGTCGATACAAGCTAATCTCTGGCTCCAAACTACAAGTGGCATCGTGTATTTCCTGCAGCCTCTTTTATGGCTCTGTTATTCCTATGCAACGGGTCAAAACACCTCATGGGAGACGTATGTAGAGTAGAGTTCCCCAAAAATGATTACATAGTCCTTCAAGTCTCTGATGTCGCCTTCTTCATCCAGCTTCTTCTTCACAGGCTTTCTCTAGTCATTTTCTTCTAGCGGCTCCTCTTGAGGCATTACTTCGACTGCTGGCATGTCCTTCTTTATCACTGTAATATTGGGCTGCTCCTTGACAAATGAGAGTTTTGATCCCAACGTAGCTAAAGCATTAGCATATGTGTTGGTGACCCCTGGGATGTGTTCCAACACAACTTGCTTGAAAGAATTGACAAGCCTTTTAGTTGTTGTACGATACGGGGCCAAGGTTGCCTCTTTCACAGCGAAGTTCCCTTGCAACTGACTTAGCACCATGTTTGAATTGCCAATGAATTTAATCTTCTCTATGCCCATCTCCTTTGTCGTAAACAATCCCATAACAAAAGCTTTGTACTCAGCCACATTATTTGTGCATGGGAAATTCAGCTTGAATGAGAGGGTCGTGCCCTGTCCCTCGGGACTAATGAGTACCACACCTGCTCCCCCTCTATAGCATGGGAAATTCGATCTAGACGAATCGTTAAAGTAGAGAGTCCATGGTTCCCCCTCTATAGCAGTGGCAGCTATTTCCGACAACTCCCCTAGAACTTCTTCAGAAAGAGTGGATTCTTCAACTTTAGGAAATAGAGCAAACATATCAATCACAGCTTGTCTCTTAATGGCTCTAGGAGTTGTGCATGTGATATCAAACTTAGATAGTTGCAACAACCAACGTGCAAGGCATCTCGACAACACAGGTCTTGTGAGCAAATACCTTACGGGGTCACACATCAATATGGGCTACAACTTGTGAGCAAGGAAGTAATGTCGTAGCTGCTGCACATCATAAATAAGGGCAACGCGTAAGAGCTCGGTCTTCGAATATCGCGTTTCGGCTCCCTGATATGTTCATAATTGTATATCATTTTGTACCCTTCTAGCTTATGATTTCGTTATGTTTTTGAGTTAAACTTGTGCTTTTAATCTCTTTTGTGTTTATCATTAAGTTCATTAAGATTTAGGTAGCAATGGTGGCTTTGGATAGGAAAAGGTGCAAAATGGTGCAAAAATGTGCAAACTGAGTTACAAATTTGTTTCGGTTGAATTGCTTAAGGGAAGCTCAATTCGTGAGCCCATGAAGTTGCTAGTCATGCTGACCTAAGGATGAGCTTATTGTTGCTTGGTCATGATGAGCAATGCATGAGCTATAATTTCTGGTGGGATTTGTTGGTGAAGTGTAGCAGCCAAATAAGAAAAGAAACTGATTTTGTATTGCATTGGTGTGTTAGGTAAGGTTGGTGAAGTGGGTATTGTAGGTGAAAGTCATACTCAATTTAGATTTCTCACTTCTTTCTCCCTATAAATACTACTTCCATTCCACACCAAAAGAACACACATCCTGGGATTCACAATCCCACAAATCACTCCATCCATCCTCCACACTCCCATCACTTTCCCAAAAACATTTATCAACACACATCATGGGATTCACACTCCCACAATTCATCCATCATTCACTCCATCCTTCACACTCCCATTGTTTCCCAAACACATTCAGAAATCACCCTCAAACACTCCAGCAATCAACCCAAAGCTCTAAACTGCCCTAAATCACCAAAACTATCCAAGCAAGCCTCTCTTCCATTTCCCTACAAATTTCCTCTTTCTTAGCCATCACCACTCACCCAAACTCATCCCAAATCACCTCCTTAATCTTCATACATCCTTCTAGATGTGGGGAAGCTCTTGGAGAAGCATTAGACGTGGAGAAGCTCTTGGAGAAGCATTGGACACCACAAGAACTTCATAAAAGGGTTTTTCTACTCTTATTGCGTTCATTATGTTTTCTCATTTTTGCTTAAGTTTCTTTCCCATTATGAGTAACTAAATCCATAACTAGGGCTTCGATGTAACTGAACATGAATATTATGGGTTTATAAATTTCAAGTTTCAAGTTTGATTCATGATTTATGTTCTTATTCATTATGCCTACCTGCCTATCTGGTAATTGGAATGCCTATCTACCATTCAGATTTGTGTATCTTGGTTGGAATTAAGAGTAGACATCATATGCCTTAATTCTAATTGAACTATGAATCTTGGTTGTTTAAAACGTTCTTCTATGCTTAATGGATTTCTAATGCTTAGTTTAGGTTCGATAACAGGGGTTTAATTAGGGAATTATGAATATAAGGTTAGGACCAGACCAATCTTTGAATATGAATTAGACTTGTCACTTGAATCCTTATAACCTAGAATTGAATTGTTATGGTGAATCAAATGCCCTAGGCTCCAAATCTGTTTTTCAACCTTCAATACCACCCTTTGTCCCATTTGCTTACTTTGCTTTTGTTCGCAATTTCATTTTGCTTCATTTGTTTTGACAATCACTCTCACTTTAAATTTTGTTTTAGACTTAACTTCCTACTTTATTGAATTCGGTAATCTAAGTACATAACTAAGATTAACTTCTCAGTCCTCGTGGGTATGTGTGAGAACCTGTAAATATATATATATATATATATATATATATATATATAATAATTATTTATTAATATGAATTTTTCTTATTTAAATATTTATTGTGAAGATTTATATGTTATTAAATCTTAAGCCTAGTTTGAGATTATCCCTTTAGTTGAAAGATGATACCATTCTTGTTATCCATGTGTAGAGACTTAGAATTGGTTTTAATCAAGTCATCATTGCCATGCCAACCCTGTCATAAGCGATATACCGTGTGTCCGTTAGGCAGCGTGACTTTTGAGCACTAGAGCTTAGTGTAAGCGCGGTTGTTGACTTCTAAGTGTCTCTTCCTTTCTTGCTCGATAATTGTTATGAATTCTTCGTTGCTAAGATCATGAATTTCGGTCCACGAAGGTAGATATGTTCCAAAAGCTTTGGATGGGTTGCTTCCCGCACCTATACACTCGGTGTAGAATCCTGCTTCCGAATACTAGGCTTCGTTTTGATTGAATGGCGTCCGATTTCCTGGTATGCAAATTGGCCTCAGCCCAATCCTTCCCTTCACACATTAGTGGTAGGTGGAGACTACAAACTTATGCTTGTTGAGCCATGGGCTCTCAAGCAGAGCATGGTAAGCTGCATCCACATCTACCACATAGAACTTAGTAAGCGACCAGATTGGCGTCACCTTCAAGTCTATCTGTATGTAGCCGATTATAACGTCACTCTTATTCCCGAAACCACTGATGCTTGTTTGAGACTGCACTATATTTTATAGTGGGATGTTAGTTGTCATGAGCACAGATAGAGGCAATATGTTGACAGAAGAGCATGTGTCCACCAAAGCTCTCTTTATGAATACGTCGTTGATTTGACCCTTCAAGTAAAGTGGCCTCCTGTGATCTGGATACAGTACTTCCAAGTCTTCGTCAGTGAAGACAATAGCATTGTCATTTTCCAAAAACGACCTCTGTGGTTGGGCATTGAAGCAATGAAGACTATACTATGCAGAGATGTTCATAAGGGCTACCACAGCTGCTTCCCTTACTTGTGGTCTAAAGTCGAGTTGGTCGAAGAGTGACTTGAACTTTGGATTCCTTTGGAGAACCTATGAAGTGGTAGGCCTCGGCTTCAGACCTAGGTAACACTCCATCACACTTATTTCAGCTTCTGTGAGATTACGGAATGTTACTGTGGTTGTTTCTTGATAATCTTGTTGGCCAAATTGAGCCCCCAAGTGGCATTCTTCCAGCATGTCCAATGTGAATACTTTGCTGCTGGAACCATCCTCCCATCCATCAGCAAGTGGCCAAGGGGTGTTATAGCTCGAGGGTTTTGAATATTTACGCCAATAGGATTTTTCCATGTTTTCACAAGGGTCCAAATAGCCTATGGTGGCTTTGGGTTATTTTTCCGCGGGTGGCACAATTCATCATCGTTGAGCAAGTCATCAAAGCATGTAATGATGGTAGCCATCTCCTTTCCCCTTTGTTTTGGAAAGGGGTCTTCGTCAATAGCTTGCTTCTTAGAGGGTAGCTTAGAGGGCATCCATGTCCACAAACTGGTGATAACGGCAGTATCTCGAATTGCCTTTTTCTTCCCTAGTAGGGACCTTATAAGGCCTAGGGGGGTTTGATTGCACCATCAGCAAACATTGTATCAAGAATGGCATGGAACTCTTCATCTTTGCACGGCAATGGCGGATACGTTTCCCTGTCCTTTCTTTTGCGTGCATTGTAGTCATTGGATGATTTGTCATCCACAGCTAATGTCTGGTGTGCTTCCTTCTTTTCACTCCTCCAAGATTTCTGCCCAGTTGGTCTAATTGACATGCTTGTTTTCCTCACTGCTTCCAATAGCCGGGAAAATTGGCTAATGCCAATATTCTCTAGATAAACTCTGTAGCCTGCCACAATATTACTTATGCAGATCTCTACAAGTGCTTCCTCATCTTTCTCATCATAACATTCCAAAGCCAAGTCACAGAATTGGCGCTAGAAGCCTCCTCATGCCTTTGGTGGGTGTTGTTGAGTTGCGTTGTAGTGATCATTTCCTCATGCTGGAAGTACTTCTTATAGAACCTACTTGCCAAGTCCTCCCAAGAGTGAACAGAGCCTGGTGCTAATGTTGTGTACCATGTATAGGGACGGTCAGTAAGGCTTTTTGAAAATTCATGGAGATGGAGGTTATGATCACCGGCGTGTGGTCCCAAACCATCAATGAAGCGGTTGACGTGCTCCTTCGGGCTTTCTTTCCTTCTGTTGAAAAGGACAAAGCTTGGTGTCTCATAGCCTTTGGGGTACGGCTGCTGAAGTAGATTTAATGGATATGGTGGTTGAGGGACATATTTCCAATCTTCCTGGCTTCGATTTAGTTCCTTTTCAAGCATGGTAATGACATCTTCCTGGGTGACGAAAGATGGCCCTTTTTGCTCAAAACCCTTTTCGGCAGCAGCAGTAAACTCCTCTTAGGGCAGTCTCTCGTGTTCTTCGCTTGGCTTAGGGATTGAAATTTTTAGTTCCTTGATTGTGTCCACAATCTCCTTCTGGGTTTGCCCCATAGCATGAATGGTTGCAATGAGATCTGTGAGGGTATAAGCTTCCTTGCTTACAAGCTCTTCTTCTCTACGGGAGGCATTTTGCCTTGACTCCGAGTCACCGTGGTCCAGCTAGTCTTGTGAAGCCATGGTATTGTTTCTAGTGGCTTGACGATTGCTTAGTTGTGCTCTGGATGGTTGTTCTGTTGGTTAGAACATGCCTCCTTTTATAGGCGCTAGAAGCCTCTTCTGGCCCAGGAACCCTAGCTTGCTTTCCCTAAATTTTCCCAAGTCTACTCTTCCATTTCTCTTTACTTCCTTCAATCCAATCCTTTTTGGTGAAAATTCCTTAATCCAAGCACACTGGGGCAAAGGTTTTTGGGGCTCTAAGGTTTTCTTGCAGCTGACTCCTTCCATCCTGGGTGAGGCACCACTTGCTTTTCCTCCTTGTTTTCCTACCAAAGCTTGCAGAGGAAAGAATGGATAAGCGTGCTGGTCTAAAAGGTTTCTTACTTCCAGCAGCCCGTGCACATGGGTTTCACTTGGTTTTAACGATGGCTTGGTTTTGATTTGGTTTTAATAGTCCCGATCTCTTGGACTACAAGGGTCCAAGAGATTTGTGGTCACTCACCGTTGGATATAAATTCAACGGTTCACTCACTCTTGCACTCCTTTTAAGAAAGTTTTTTGAACCATTGGATTAATATCCAACGGTAGGTGACCACAATCTCTTGGACTCCTGTGGTCCAAGAGATCGGAATAGGGTGCTGGGATATTTTCTAAGGTGATGGGCTATTTTTCTCTCTTATACTTACCCATATATTTGGGCTCAAGAAATGGGGCTGAGTTTGGTGCTCCCAAGCAGCCCAAAACTTCCACTCCTTAGACCATCAATGGACCTTATGAACACTCGTAACCATCCATACCACAACCAGTTCAGCAAGCCCCAGACATTTATGTGGCTTGGGCCCACTTAAGCTTGTAGTGTGGCTCGGTACTAAAATAAAGATTTTTTTCGCTCGACGTTGCGTGTCATGTGGCGTGTTTATGCTCGGGCTATGGATGGGCCAAGTGGTGCTTGACAGGACAATAAGCGTGGGTTCATGGAACTAATACATTTTACAGGCTCGTTGCGACCTTTCTGCGTGGCGGGTTGCATATTGGCTTGGTGTGGCACGCAGACCATAACTTGTGCACGCGCATACGACAAATTCTTGCATATCCCGGTCGGGCTTCTTTCTCAATTGAGTGTTGTACTGGGGTAAAAATATATTTGGGCTCAGCCTTAAATTTGTTGGGCCTTAACACTTTCCACGCCGCGAGAATGAAATTGGAATTATGTCCTCACTCACACAAAAGAATCTAACATTCTTTATCTATCTTTTTGGCTAGGTTAGTAAAACAAGATAACAAGTGATTCAGCATACCTAAAATATTGATTTTTTTTTAGAAGATAAAACATTGGTTTTGATATCACATGTAACACTTCTTAAGCATTAATAACTAAAAGGCACTATCAATGGGGTCTAGCCAAGTGATCTAAAGTTCAAACCCCAATAACATCTTGGTAGTGTGTGTGTGTGTGAGAGAGAGAAACTCCCCTCCCCCCTTAGACTATTGCTTCTATTTTTTTTTTTTAAAGTGGTTAAAAGGCACTAGCTTCATCCTCACCCTCATCTTCTTAATCATCAAGATGGTATGTGTGGGAACCGAATTAATTCATAACCCTAGGCCAAATAATTCCTTCCATTTGGGGATTAATTATTCAATTTAATTGGGGGTTACCCAATTAAATAGAATGTTACCTAATTAGGTTGATGATTGATTTGATTCCTACGAATATTCTCAATTAATGGAGGAGTTACCTAATTAAATTAGGTGTTGATTTGATTGCTATCCTGATTAGGGATTTGATTTAAATCAAATCCCTAATTAGTCAAATCTCGCCAAATTGGGGAGGAATAATTCCATTCCATCTACGGAATTATTCCTCTGAAACCCTAGCTCCCGAGACTCCTATAAATACCTAGCTACACACAAGGGTGAAGGTACGTCTAAACTCCTACTGAAACTCTGCAGAAATTATCTCTCAGAAACCCTAGCCTCCACTCTCTCTCTCCCTTTTACACAAGGCTCCGGCCACCACTCACGGCTCCGGCCACCCGGTTTTTACCACACATACATATTCCCGTACCCTATTTTAGCTATCGTTTCTCTTCAGATCGATTGAACTGACTTAGGCATCGGAGGGCCTTTTGCCAACACCCCCCGGGTGTGGTCCTCTTGTTGCTATTCGTTTTGCAGGGAGAAAGAGAGGCGAAGAAGACGAAGGAATCTTTAGGTGAATATTCCCGTGGGAGGAAATTTGCTCCCACAAATTGGTGCTTTCATTGAGAGCACGAGATATACTCAAAGCGTGCTCAAGGAATCTGTTCCTCCTATTTTCCAATCCACCGAAGCCTTCCAAACAACCATGGTTGGAAGCAAGATGACGAGAGGCAAAGCCGCCGCCATGGCTCAATCCGCGACGGCCCAAAGCCACTCCACCCATGATCCCGCGATCGACATGGTGGCGCCACCACCTCTCACCACCGCGCCGGTCACCGCAGCCGCCCAAGGCCCCTTGGCCGGATTTGGCCATCCTCATGGCACCACCGCCGAGCATGGTGGAACCTCCCACCAAAGTGGACTCGTCACCACCGCCGACTTAGGTCCGGTCTTGGAGCAACTTCATCCATTCCCTCCATTGCATCCGCGCTCGACACACGCTCCTGCGTACACCTCCAATGAAACCCTAGCCCGTATGCAGTTGGGCTCCACACACTTCTCTCCTCCCGATCCACGAAGTCAAGCAGACCTCAATTTGAGAGTTAACCAGCTAGCTCTGAGAATGGACGACCAAAGCAATTTGATGAGGCAGCTTCTTAACCAAATCAATCTAGCTCAAAACCTTGGCCTTGGGCCACTGGGCGAAGAGAGAAGGATGGACGACTGCGCCAACAGGCAGATCGACAGGCACCGAGCAGGTCAAGCAGGCATGAGCAGACAAGGAGAGGGACAACAACGTGATCAGCTCGCCAACATGTCACAAGCATCCGCAAGCCACACTCAGAGCAATGTGCGAGGAGGGCAGGGCCCACGACTCCACGTCCGCGACCGCCTAGGCCCGCAGAGGAATGCTCCTCGAGGGCTAGGCTCCCAGGGAGATCACCCTGACGATCATCGCAATGAGGATCGTGAAGAAAGGCGCTCTGCTGTTCACTCGTCGAGGAACATTCTTCAAAGGCTAGGCTCCCAAGGAGGTCAACCTGACAACCTTCACGGTGAGAATCGCGAGGAAAGGCGCTCCGCTGCTCACTCTCGAAGGACCAATTCTCGTCGACAAGCTGAGGAGAATCACTCGCAAGCGCAGTCCACCAACACGCCACCTAGGCAACGCAGCCGAGAAGCTCCAACCTTGCGAATCAACGAGGAGGTCAATCAGCGTCGTCCAAATCACGAGGGTTGCCGACATGTCCAACCAACAATGCGTGCAGAAGACGTCAAGAAGCTTGTGAATGACCAACTTCGAGACTTGAAAGCCGGCGGGAACTTCGAAGATGCCCTACGCAAGGAGATGGACCAAGCGAACTCCACGCCTTTCACTGTCGAAATTGAGCAGGCGGCTCCCCGGAAGCGGTTCTCGACGCCTTCGTTTACGCCCTTCAAAGGCCATTCTCGAGATGAAGTCGCCTTCCACAATGAAGGAAATACAAAGTTTGACGGGCAGAGCAACGGCCCTCAATCGATTCCTCTCGAGATCTACCGACAAGTGTAGACCATTTTTCAAAGCTTTGAAAAAGGACAAAAAGACAAGTGGGATGAGGAGTGCGAAGTAGCTTTTCAGAATCTGAAGACTTACCTCACTTCACCTCCCCTGCTCTCAAAACCAGTCCCAGGGGAGGACTTGTTCGTATACCTGGCAGTGTCCAACTCGGCCGTTAGCTCAGTTCTCATTTGAGAAGAACTAGGGGCCCAACATCCGGTATTCTACACGTCAAAAGCTCTCCTCGATGCAGAGACTCGCTACTCGAAATTGGAAAAGCTTATTTTGGCCCTTGTAGTTTCCGCGAGAAAGTTACGACCCTACTACCAAGCTCACTGAGTCATCGTCATGACCGACTTTCCTTTGAGATCAATACTTCACAGCCCTGACGCTTCCCAGCGACTCATGAGATGGGCTACAGAACTAAGCCAGTATGACCTCTTCTACCGGCCAAAGACTGCAATAAAAGCCCAGGCTCTAGCAGACTTTGTGGCAGAATTCACCTCATCAGCCGAAGAAGAGAAGCTGGTCAACCATAAGACGGAAAGTTCAAAAACAGATAGCACATCCGCTGAACCTGGCCAACCCACAGACATGTGGCAATTGCGCGTAGACGGAGCGTCGAACCAAAAAGGAGCCGGAGCAGGTGTCGTCATCGTTACCCCAGATGGGACCCTATTGGAGCAGGCCATCAGGCTTGGTTTCCCAGCCTCAAACAACAAGGCAGAATACGAGGCATTGCTCGCTGGCCTGCACTTGGCAAAGGAGCTAGCGATCAAGAAGCTAGCCATCTACTCAGATTCCCAGTTGATTACGAATCAAGCCTCAGGTGAATACATGGCAAAGCACCCAAGGATGATCTTGTACCTTGACAAAATCCAAGAGCTATTGAAGGTGTTTCCTACCTTCACCATCCAACAAGTGCCTCGAGCAGAGAGAGCACATGCAGATGCCCTGGCAAGCCTAGGGTCCGCGCTGGATACCCAATTCAGATGCTCAATCCCGGTCAAACACCTAGACCGACCAAGCATTGAAGAAATAGAGCCAATCAACGCAATGCAGATTGACGAGGACCCCAGCTGGCCAAACCCCATCATCGACTACTTGATGAATGGAAATCTGTCAACGGACAAGTCCGAAGCCAGAAAGGTCCAGCAGAAGGCCGCGAGATACTACATGCACGGCAACAAGCTCATTCACAGATCACACTCTGGCCCTCATCTCACCTGCATAAAATACCCTCAAAGACTTGAGGTTCTCTGCAAAATTCACAACGGCGAGTGTGGCAACCACTCTGGGGGCATATCACTCACCTAGAAGGCTCTAAACATAGGCTACTTCTGGCCTACCATGCGCCACCACTCTCATCGACATGTCTCCGGACGTAGGCCGAACAGGCCACTCTCATCGACACGTCTCCGGACGTAGGCCGAACGGGCCACACTCATCCACACGTCTCCGGACGTAGGCCTAACGGGCCACACTCATCGACACGTCTCCGGACGTAGGCCGAACGGGCCACACTCATCGACACGCCTCCGGACGTAGGCCAAACGGACCACTCTCATCGACACGCCTCCGGACGTAGGCCAAACGGGCCACTCTCATCGACACGTCTCCGGACGTATGCCAAACGGGCCACTCTCATCGACACGTCTCCAGACGTAGGCCAAACAGGCCACTCTCATCTACATGTCTTTGGACATAGGCAGAACACGCCCGGAATCCCTTAAGGGGGACCCTGGCCCTCGCCAATTTCCTACGCCCGGAGTCCCTCAAGGGGGACCCTGGCCCTCGCCGATTTCCTAAGGGAAAATATCTTACGGGAGCAGAACACGCCCGGAGTCCCTTAAGGGGGACCCTGGCCCTCGCCAATTTCCTATGCCCGGAGTCCCTCAAGGGGGACCCTGGCCCTCGCCAATTTCCTAAGGGAAAACATCTTACGGGAGCAGAACACGCCCGGAGTCCCTTAAGGGGGACCCTGGCCCTCACCAATTTCCTACGCCCGGAGTCCTTCAAGGGGGACCCTGGCCCTCGCCAATTTCCTAAAGGAAAACATCTTACAGGATGCGCAGAACACGCACGGAGTCCTTTAAAAGGGACCCTGGCAATCATAAAATCTCCAAAAGAAGATGCGCAATCAAAATACAGGCTGGTTACTCAAGCAGTCCACAAGTCAATATGCCAATTGAAGTTGAAAAAATAACTGAAATTTCCATAGCAAGCTGACCAACCGGCCAAGTTCAACAAAAGGAAGATGGTCGAATAAGGCCAATTATTCTAAACAAGAAAGCAGACTACAAGGTGAAAAGAAATAAAGGAGTCTTCATTTACTTTGGGACGCCAGCAGGAGATCCCTGATCTACAGTCTCTTCGGCATCCGCTTGATCAGCCACGTTCTCAGCAGCTCCACCTGCTTGATCCGCGACGTCTGCCACTACCTCATCTGCTGCATCCTCCTCTGCTTCATCCTCTTCAGCTACCGCCTCTTCGGCTGCCTGCTCTTCAGCTCCTGCCATGTTCACAGCATTAACCTGCTCGCTTTGCACATGGAGCAAGTTAGAACAGAGCATCTCAATGTCTCCATCTCTAATGCAGACTTGTTATAGCCGCCAAACTTAGCAAGAAGCTTGTCATAACCAAATGAGACGTCAACATTCTTGCGCTCAAGACGGAAGCAAATGGAGTGTCGCTTCCCTTTGTTTTTCCAAGGAAAGACTCGAGAGGGTGCCAAGTTCGCCGGCCTGGCGGACGTGGTTAACCAATTCAGCACAAGTGGACGAGCTTGACAGAAAGTTCGTCTTGAGCAGATTAGACACGCATGCACCTCCTGTGGGGTTGGGCCTGTCAACCTTGGGACCAACAGCTGACGTTGCAGAAGAACCCTTCGCCCGGCCAGATGACTCTCTCATCCTCTTAGACTCTGCTAACCTCGCCTCCGAAGAAGTCCATGAGTCAGAATCAACTCCACTCTTGACTGCCCGTGTCTCAACAACCGAGCCATGAGCAGACCTCCCGCTTCGATCTCCATCCTTTGACTGATGCAAACGACTCGAACTACGAAGAGGAATATCTGCATCTCTTTGACGCTCAGCAGAACGGGATCGGTCACGAACTACCTCACGAAGCAGATCATGATTTTCAAGCTTGTCAGCAGGAGGCTCGGATGATGATGGAACAAACCCCACTTGAGTCTTCCCAGCAGAATTGGACTTTGGCTTTATCCTCAACACACATCATTCGCACGCGAAGTCGCAACTCCATTTCTAGAAGACTTGACGTCAGCCTTACTTTGGGCAGATCATCAGAATCTGGACCATTTTGCTTCCATCTCTCAACATCCTGGGCAGGGGGCAGACCACCAACTTCCTCCCGATACTTGCCCAGCTGACAGGCCCACAACGCATGAGGCCAAGCATGCTTCAGCCCAGACCTGCGACGATAGGCAATAGCTGGTCCACCTGCGCGCACCTGCTCTACCACGACTGCCGCCCACTATCAGCCATCGCCTGTCACGACGACAACTAGCCGGACTTCCCCCAGCTAGCCTTCGCAACAAAAAAGAAGAAAAGACGAAGAAAAAGAAATATACGTGCTCGACTTACCTTTGGATGCACGGCGACTCCTCTCTTCGACAAGCAGTACAAATTCTCCAAGATCTCTCTCAAGCTAGAAAGTAGAGAAGTTAAGTTTGCGATGTGAAGAAGAGTGAAGAGAAGCCCTACATTTACACAGGTTGGGCATCCTAGGTCAAAAAGGAATCGTAAGCCCATTCCTACTGGGAACCCAACTCCAAGAACAGTCAAAAGCTCACTCCAATTGGGAACCCAATCTGCAAAATGAGTCCAACTCACTGAAGGAAGCCCAGTTACAGCTGGACAGCCCAACAGATAATTTACATCTCCTACATGCCACCACGCACCATGCAGAAGCTGGGGGGCATTTGTGGGAACCGAATTAATTCATAACCCTAGGTCAAATAATTCCTTCCATTTGGGGATTATTTGACCTAATTGGGAATTATTCAATTTAATTGGGGGTTACCCAATTAAATAGAATGTTACCTAATTAGGTTGAGGATTGATTTGATTCCTACAAATATTCTCAATTAATGGAGGAGTTACCTAATTAAATTAGGTGTTGATTTGATTGCTATCCTGATTAGGGATTTGATTTAAATCAAATAAATCAAATCCCTAATTAGTCAAATCTCACCAAATTGGGGAGGAATAATTCCCTTCCATCTACGGAATTATTCCTCTGAAACCCTAGCTCCTGAGACTCCTATAAATACCTAGCTACACACAAGGGTGAAGGTACGTCTAAACTCCTACTGAAACTCTGCAGAAATTATCTCTCAGAAACCCTAGCCTCCACTCTCTCTCTCCCTTTTACACAAGGCTCCGGCCACCCGGTTTTTACCACACATACATATTCCCGTACCCTATTTTAGCTATCGTTTCTCTTCAGATCGATTGAACTGACTTAGGCATCGGAGGGCCTTTGGCCAACACCCCCCGGGTGTGGTCCTCTTATTGCTATTCGTTTTGCAGGGAGAAAGAGAGGCGAAGAAGACGAAGGAATCTTTAGGCGAATATTCCCGTGGGAGGAAATTTGCTCCCACAGTATGCTTGTAAACACTGTAAACCTACTACCATAAGTCTTCTCCTCTCAACAAATCTTGTGACACCTAATATTTAACAATTGTGTTTCATGATGCCAATTGTAAATTGACGGTTTTACCAAAGCTAATATTTTTAATTGTTTATGATTAATAAGTTTTTCTTAAATTTTTTTATACAAGTGATATGGGGCTCATCCCACCCAAGTCCACCACCTACCCCATTTTGAAATCTTGGGTCTATCCCTGATATGGTGGTTAGGGGGAATTGGTGATCCACTAGGCGTTAGGGCGGCAATCCTTGGGAGTCACTGAAGATATCCTAGAAGCATGTGAGTAAAGGTTCGATTGCTGGGTGTGCTGCCAAAACAAAGAGGCAAAGTATGAAAACAAGGGAGATGAGAGGCCAGCTGTGAGTAGGGGTAGCAATTTAGACGCGGCCCAATTAATGACTTGAAATGCACACGTAAAATTAGGGTTTTGTAGCATCAATTTTAGTGCCGAATCAAGTAGCGACATAGGGGTTGAGGAAATTCTAGTTAGCACCTAAGTCGATAAAAATGCGGATAAGGAGAGATTTGATGGAACACCGTTGGATCTATCAATGGACTTCTCAATCCGATAATTCGATTACAATTTGAATCTGGCAATTTGATTATAAATGGACCAATATATGGATTATAGTTGATCTGATCCGATAATAATTTAGTTGATTTGATTCGATTACAGTATGAAGTATAATTTAGTTCTTCTATTCTTTATATTAATATTTTATATGTGTAAATGAGTAATTTTAGTTTTATATGAACTAAATACACTTAAAACTAATTTTTATATTAAAATATCAAAATTTAATATAAAAAGTAGATAAATACAATAAAAGAACGAGGCTACTAATGAAATTTTGATTTTTTGTACATCTCAAAATAAATCCAATAATAATCTGATCTGATCATGATCCGATGCGTACCAGATATTGATTGATAGGTGCAATTCGATAGTCCGAATACGATTTGAATCCAATAATCCAATTATAAATGAATTCAATTTTGGATTGAGATATATCTAATATGTTTACATGCCTAACACCAAAGATGCATTGCTCATCGCTAATGTTTGTGATTACCTGTTAGTGCATTGATTGTAATTAGGTAGGTGTCTCCATTTGTGTTCCCTGTGTCTATTGTTGCATAAGGATCCGAATCTAGAAAGTCAAAGGACACAATTAGAAGGATCTAAGGCTTAACACAAGGATCCCCCAGCTAGTATTGTTCCTCAAAATGGAAACAAATCCCTTTGGTACAACATTCTTAAAGATCAACCTCAGAACAACAATAAATTAGAGGGGTGGTGGTAGGTGGGTTATGTTTCGAGGAGGAAGTGGGTGGGGTCATGTTGAGCAGCTATTCCATGTTTGGTAGGCTGGACTGGACTGGATTGGATATTGTGGGGGTCTTTTTTCGTTCCGGCAGCTACCATGGGCCTGAGCTGCCGTAAATAACAAAATGGATGAAATTGCCCCTTGAGTCTGAGTTCAGAGATCAAGCCCCAAGAATGCTTCGAAAGGACAGTAGGGCCTTAGGAAACACCTTGGTTACCTTCACCAACAAAAATAACAACAGCTTACAGATAAATTCTTGGCTTGGCATGAGAAGCTTGTGGCATGGGAGCAAAATCGACATGAGTTTAGCACCGAAGAGAAAATTATGCGTAGTTTGGGGAAAAGAGGAGTGTTAAGGTAAGAAAGGGAAGGTTTGCAAGAAGATTTGGCTGAGAAAGGAGGGAGAGAAAGGGATGGGTGGCTTGATTGTTTCTTCTGGCATCTTGATAGAGACTTTGTCAAGTGTTGGAACAATCTGCCAGAAGAAGAAAAATGGGGGAGATGGGCAAGCAAAGCACGAAATTACTGAGTTTTGCAGGTGAGAGAGGAAGCTTGCTCTCCAGATGTGTGTTGTTTTTGGTTGGGTAGAAGAGACCTCTTTTATAGCCGCTGGAAGCTATCATTTTTCAAGAAACCGTAATGGTTTCTATCCAATTTGGCCAAGCTTTTTCCTTCCTTTCTCCTCCCATCCCTTCAATCATCCTATTTTGGTGAAATCCACTCTGCCCAATCCCACAAAATCAGGGATTTTTGGGAGCTCAATGCTCTTTCCGCAGCTGCCTCAATGGAGAACTTCTATTTTCACCCATCCTTCTTCCTTCTTTTCTCCCCTCTTCTATGGCTAGATCTGATGGGGGGGAAAGAAATGGGTATGTACACTGGTTTGAAGGGTCTTTTGCTCAAGTATCCCTTGGTTTTTTGGATGTTTTTGCTTGAAACTTGTTCCCCCCATGTGCTGGAGCCTCCCAGCAGCTCTGCATAGTGGACCTCCAGACTTCCCTTCGTGGCTTCTGTTTTTTCAGTAAGGGGCTGAGGCTTTTGCTACTTCTCATTTCTAATTGTATGGGCCTTCTAAGATAATGGGTTGGTTTGTGAAAATAAATGGGCTAACCTCAACAAGTGTTGGCCTATTTTTTGTTGAGGTGTTGGGCTAATTTGGTTAAGCTAATAGGCTATTTTGGTTGGGATATTTTCTCTTTGTGCTCACCTACATGTTTGGGCCTAAGAAATGGGCCTGAGTTCTGAGGCTCCCAAGCAACCCCGGGACTTCCATTTCCTGGCCCATCAATGGGCCTCATGTCAACTTATTACCATCCATACCACAACCCACTCAAGCAAGCCCCAGGCATCTTGCGTGGCTTGGGCCCACTTAAGCTTGTAGCGTGGCATCTTGCTTATTTGCTTGGCGTGGCATGTGTGCAAGCGCATATGAAGAACTTTCGCATGCCCAAATTGGGTTTATTCTCGGTAAGGTATTGCATTGGGCTGAGAATTTATTTGAGCCGAACTGTGGATTTCTTGGGCCTCAACAGATATATTCAATTAAAATGGCTCTGGAACCCAACCCCAAACGTGGGTTTACAACAAGCGCAAGCTTCGTCTTCCATGCTCAGCCTCTACTGCATCGTCTTTCTCTGGTTTGCCTTCTTCTCTCTCTTCTCCTCTCTCTTCTCACTCTTCTCCTCTTTCTCTCTCCTCTCTCTCCTCTCTCTCCTCTCCTCTCTCTTCTCCTTTCTCCTTTCTCCTGCCTCTCAATTTCTGCTCTCTCCTTTTTTCAGGAAGAGATTGATTTGGCTCAAACAATGTTAAGATTTCTATCTAAAACTTTGGTTTTTCGATTTTTATTGTTTTGATTTTATTCATTTGGCTTTGATTTGGCATGTGTTTCACGGCTTCTATGCCTAACACGTCAAGCTCATCTCGGCAATCAAATCCATTTTCGTCTCCTTCTTCCTTTTGTTGAACACTGTTCTCATTTCCCAGATCCTTGTGTTATTGGATTGATTACAAATTTAAAAATCTGTATATTTGTACTACAAATTAAAAAAACTCTGTTCTTGTTCTTGTTTCCCAGCTTGATGTTCTTTGTTGGTTGCACAAAATAAATAAATAAAAATTATCATGCAAATCTTTGGGTACTGTTCTTTGTTGGGTATTGTTCTTTGATGTTGCTTTTCTGGTTTTTCGTGGCGATTTTGGGATTCCGTAGTTGGGATTTGGCATTGGATTTGGATGGAGATAATGATGGGTGTAAATTGAATAAAATAAAATTTTGAAGTCAAGTCTAGTGTGTTGTTTGGTACAAAACTGAACATGACTGGACTTAAGATCCATGCCAATCCAAACCAGCCCAATTCAGTACCTAATAGTCAATCTTAACCAGTCCAAGTCAACATACCAAACAAGGCCTTAGTGTATGTGAAGTGGTTTGAGGCGAAACGGGTTTGGGTCTTGCGTTTGAGGTGTTAAAATGTAAGCCAATTCGATAGCACGAGCCAAAGTGGGCGGTGTGAGGGGGAGAACACCATCCTTGATTTCATCTCTTAATCCACCAATAAAAGTACCTTTAGGCCTTGTTTGGTACACCTCTCAAGCCTGGATTGGATTAAATTAAAATTAGGCCCATGTTTGGTTTACGTACTTCTAGTTCTAAGTAGGGATTATCAATGTGGGCCCACCAACAACACCTCCTTAGAAAGTGTTAGTGAATCCCGTGCGGTAGGGGGGACTCAACAATCCCATGTTCAGCGCACTTCTGTGCTCATACTTAGCCGCTCAATTCAAGTCCATGTAATTACCATCATCCCCCTATGTCGAGTTCTTAATCGACAATGACTCCAGCCTTGAACACAACGCAGTGCCATCGAGCTGGGACCCAATTGCCGAGCAAATCCCATGGATCTGAGTGCGTGCGAGGGCTTGTGCTAGTGCCTACGATACCTAGGCAAATATGAAATCGCCATGGAATGGAAGGACCAAAATTGAGAGAGAGAGAGAGAGAGAGAGAGAGAGAGAGAGAGGATGGTGTTACAACTCTCGCTTCCCGTGGAGAGAGCCAGTGGAGTCCACGAGCTTCATGGCTAGGGATTGGCCTTGTGGTTGATGGTTTTGGGCGATTGTGGCTTTGGGTTAAATAAAAAATAAATATTTATTAGTTTTTTATATTTTATTTAATTAAACAAACATATTTTTATTTAATTAGATGATCGTATTTTTATTCAAGTCCTAGTCTCAGTCCCGGTCCAGTGTTGTACCAAACGCAGGACAAGTCTTATTTTGCTTAGTCCTAGTCAAGTTAATCCAGGACAGGTATGGTCCATGCCAAGATAGTCCTAAGTAACAAACGACGCCTTAAGTTGGTCATCTGTCCAACCTTGAGCTTTTCAAGATAGCTTTCACTTGACTGAAAGTGTCTTCCCAGAAGTAAGAGATTCAGTCGTGGAGGAAGAGAAGGGAAGGATTGGATGGTGTAAGTAAGGGACAACGGAGGAAGGGGACTATATGGAAGGGAGGGTGGTGGTGTTGGAGGGAAGGGTGGTGCGGGCGGGGGAGGGTTGCTAGACTAGAGGCACAGTAATCTAATTGGAGTTCTTCCACCATCGATTTTTGAAGGTCGATGTTGGGATTGTTGAGAGTGTAAGAAGGTAGTGACAAGTTTCTGAATATCAGAGAGGTCCGTCTGGAACCCATCTGAGCGAGCGTAGCGTTGATGGTGGAAACAGTGTCCTAAAAATCTTGGAGGTGAGGTGTGAGCTGATCTCGTTGAAGGTCCAGAGTCATATCCATGGTGGAAATGGGGTCGGTGGAGGGCTCACCCTTTTTGCCCATGGCCAATTAGGCTATGATACCAGGTTGATGATGGCACCAAAAGTCGTAAAACACAGAGAACGTAAGAACATGTTTGGTATTCTATTTGAATCCAACTTTTTTGAACTTAAAAACAAAATTTGAGTCGAAAGCTCAAAAAATCTGTTTGATAGATAGGCCTAGTTTTGAAAACCCGAACTTAAAAATAACTCAAAAAATCCAATTTGAACAAAGTGGAAAATGGTGCCACATGAGACAACGGTGGTGGAAATCCTTTTACACTTTACAGGTTGAATATTGATTGAGATGGGGAATTGGAATCACATTTAATTGGGAAGAAGAAGAAGATCCTCCTGCCAATTGTTCTCATAAATTTTCATATACCGAATACCTATATATCTACAGTGTGAAAATCTCATCTGCAAATTCAACCCTAGCTTAGCATGTTCTACTTGTACAACTTGACCAAAGCTTGGCATGTTCTACTTGTACAACTTGACCAAAGCTTGGCATGTTCAACCCTAGTTATTCTTTTTCTTACTTTTCTTTATGAATATAATTTTTTTATATTTAATTTTGGTTTTATTCTTGAAACAGGAACTGAGGACTACTCAATACTAATTGCTGATGATTCAACAATGAATGGTTGAGTAAGTGTCCTTGAGAGATATTGTCGGACTGAATCGTTGCGTTATTGAAACTGCAATTAGAATTGACGTATTTCTTTGATGGGTAGAGTAGACCATGATCATCTGCAATTGGATGATCATGGCGCTTGAGCCGGTTTTCGGTGCTTGGGATTGCTGGGAAGTTCAAACCATTGAATTGAGGGAGCTTTTGAAGCAAATGACTGTTGATGCTGCTGCTGCTGCTGCTGCTGATATTGGAATAGTCATTAATGAACAACGGTTTCTGGTCTAAACCAGCAGTCCTGGAACAGGGAAACCTATTTGGAGTTGATTGGAGTCCGGTTCCGGTTGGGTTAGAGTATTGGCCATCCGCCAGAAAACTAGTGAGTAATGAGTAGTCCATGGCGTCTAGTAAGTTGGAGAAGGAAGAAGATTTCTGGGGCTTGAGATCAGTATTATTAGTACTCATGTTGTAACCAAGGCCGGGAAGGGGACTTTTCAGGCTTGGTAACAGGACATCATGGAGAAAATCTTCTTCTTCTTCAACTTCTTCTTCATGATCGATTGGCAGCACCGCTGCTGAACTTGAGACGTTGGACTTCTTGTAGATTCGACAGAGAACCCAATCATCCAACTGGGGGAGAAAAAAAAACCAACGAAAGAGTACGTATTGGTCATGTCATATACCACAAAAATAGTGCATAAACAGAAAGTGTTAACTGCTCTAAATTAAACTGATCTGCATGCTTAGTTAGTTGTTCAAACACCATCGTGATTCATGATATAAAGCGAAATCGTGGAAATAATTTAGACTCTATATGGAATGTATATGTAATGCAAACAGCTCTAAATTAAATGAAGTAAAAGGCATATATAGTTGCTCACCCTCATGGATAAATCTTTGAGCTTCATGGTTTTGGTGGTGGTGGTGTAGTTGTTTGGATTCTCTGGAAGGCGATATTCATGCATGATCCAGTTGGTCTTGATTCCTTTAGGTGGTCTTCCCTTGTAGAAGACAAGAGCCTTCTTCACACCAACGTTCTGGCGTCCTCCTAATGACGCCACAATCGTCTTATCTGTTCCTGTTGCCTTCCAGTACCCTGACGCGGCTGCCCTGTTCGGCCTTGCGCCATTCGGGTACTTGCGATCTCTAGGACTAAAGAAGTACCATTCTTTCTCACCGAAAGCAGCTTTGGCTAATTAACGATATATCAGCATCCATAAAAGAACACGCAATTAGCAATTAATGGCTTAAACCTTATAAAGTAATGAACCAATGAGGAAATTAATTAATCACCTGGCAATTCCCATGGATCAAACTTGTAGATATCAACTTCCGCAATGATGGAAACGGGTAAGGGTGTGGAGGCCACCTTCTTTGTAAGGTAGTGAAGGATGAGCTCTTCATCTGTAGGGTGGAACCTAAACCCTGGTGGCAGGCTTGATTCTGGGTTTTTCATCATCAAATAAATATTTCCTTCTGGTAGGGATATGATATGCTTGCCTTATATGCACTAATTGAGCACCTGATTTAAAATTAATACAAGGGGCTGGCTTTGTCTGGTTTAGTTTAGTTGGGTAATATGAAAGAAAGAGGAAAATGGATGTGGAAATTAAGTGAAGGGGGGGGATATGTGCCTCTCTAGACTCCAATTGTGACAAGACAAACTGGAAATTAAAGAAGAGGAGAATTGAAATTTTTGGGAGAGAAAGAAACGAAGGGTTTTTATGGTTGTGGTTTTTTGTCGGCATGCGGAAAAAGAAGAGATTAGGCCAAGGGGTTGGGATGAAGAATAGAATAGCAGATGATGGTGAGGAAAAAACAAATCATCTGTTACATTTTCTGAAAGAAATATAATACGAGGCCCACAGATACGCTCCCCTCCGATGTCGTATGTGTGACAGCTGTAAGGCTTTTTCTACGTACGTACATATGTATGTATGTATGTATGTATGTCTACAATGTGTCCGTCTATTTACACCAAAGTTTGATTCCCCTTACACTATAGTGTAGTCATAATATCGTTTTGTCAACAGAAACGTATGTATGTATGCATGCAGCATGCATGATCCAATCTCCAATCTCCAATCTCCAAGGGAAGGGAACTGTTGGTTTTGTCCTTCCCAAGTTTTGTTTTCGCGTAAAGGGAAGAGGAAAGAGGGAAGAAGAGGGAAGAGGGATGAGAGATGACAAAATAATAGATAGATATCATGGAATGGAATAAAGAAGATGCATGGCGGCTGGACAAAGCTCCAAGGATGGGACATCATCAACCTCTTCTCAGATAGAATCGTGACACGTGTCCTTTCATGTTTGGAGAAGCTAGGCCCAGAAGCCCATAATAATCAAGTCCCCGCACAGTTCACAGCAGAAGCAGAAGCCTACTCCTGTGATGCCTGCCTAGTCATCAATCATCTTCCTTTTCTTTTTGGTCGAAAAGTCATCAATCATCTTCACCATGCCGTAATAATGCATCTCACCTTGACTTTATTCTTTTTCTCATTTTTCCAAGTGTTTGTTTGAACTTTGAGGTTACTTTTAAAATGCAGATAGAAATATTCCTATGCCCTATCTCTCCCTGCGTGCGCTTGCCACGAGTACAGGCCTACTGTCAGTTTGGTACACAAACTTTGACAGCATAAGTTTTTAGGGCTTTAGTGATTGTCTAACATGGCGTTTCTATCGCCCACATATGCTCAATTACTTTATGCAGTGTGGGATGCGAAGTGTGCAGACTCTACACTCTTTCTCGAGACTTCTAATTTGTCATCCTCTAAAACTAAATCCGTATAATGTTGCTAAAGAAGAAATAAAAAACAATAATAACTCATGTTCACAAATAAAGATTAAAAAAAATTGCTAACAGCTTTTCTTCAAAATTAATGATAATACATTTGATGGGGTGAAATAGAAGAGATAATAAATGTGACGTTTAAGTATGTCACTTCAATATGGACGTACTCAAACAGCACAAGAAGACAACACAAGAAGATAATGGACTGATGGGATTGGCTGGAAATCATGCAAATAAGTTTGAATAGCAAATTATATTAAAGTTGTCAGATACATACGTGGGTGGCATTCTATGAACCAAATTTCTTTCCTTTTTCTTCTTTCTTATTATTCTTCTTTATGAAGCCTGCATATATACAAGATTTACAAGAGAAAAAAAGAAATCAAATTTCAAACCAGATTGATTTATGAAATGAACAAAATTAATTTGATGTTTTTGTACATAATCAGTGTGATAGGATCCCAAGGGTGTTTTAGTCTTTTTCTTTTAATCTAGCCAACTTACTATATTAAGAGGTTGAATTGTATTGTGTTTGTTGAGTAATAAGAATAGTTCTCTCGGTACATTTGGGTTAAGGTTGAACGGGATTCTATCTAAATTCTCACGGTGCATGTAATTCCTCTAAATTAGAAACTTATAGAAATTTCGAGCATGTGGTTGAACTTGAAACTCAGTCCTAGCTAAATTCTAAAACAAATTAGAAAATATCTCCTGTTTTTCCTTATGAAGCAAATTCAATCATGTAATTTGGAGTTGGGACCACTCACTTGTATTCTTTAATGCTTCACCAATCCTAGTGTTACTAATTAATATTATAATTATAGTAAGAAATTTAGATGGTCTAGCAGAGGCAGGCCGGTAGCTAAGTAAGACAGACTTGGAGTTTTGGAGGTATTTATTTGGTGAACATTTTCTTTGGTTTAGGTGAACTCAGTGGTTGAATCAACGCCACACTATCATGCCAGCTAAGCATTCACATTTCCGCGTGACATGTCCATTATTGTGCACCTCGTTAAAAGTTTGACCATGATTTATGTGTCAAGTCTTAAGCTAAGCAACCGCATCCAGTTTTGATTCATTTCATGAGGGATGTTGCGGTCAGTCGCCCGCCCGCCCGACTCATCTTAACGGTTGATGTATTATAGGCTCCGCATCCATTAACGACAACGATTACCTATCACTACCTTTATTTCATTTATCTACAAATTGTGATTTGTTTAACAATGGAAACATCCCATTGAAAAAAGTTCCTTGACAAGGACACTCGCAGCCCATGCATAATTCATAGATGCAGAACAACAGCAATCAATCCATCCTTAAGTTAATTGGTTCCTTCCTTCCTTGGTACCACACGTGGAGGAGTACGTGCGGTTTTGTGACTGTTAATTTTGACTTGACTTTCCATCAGCTTTAGTGTTACAGTAACAGATACCAAACAAGGAGGAATAGGAATCTAACCATCACACTAATTTCAAGAGTCTAACCTACAAAAACAGCCTGGATGATATTTCATTCGTCGAAGGTTACAAACCCTAAACTGTAGAGCCACGTGTCCCAACCATAGCAAACCAAGTGTCAACAGCTCTTTTTTTTTCTTTTTTCATAATTGAAAATACCATAATAATACTGAGTTATGCAAAATGCAGAGATTTACCAGTTCAAAGCAGCAGCCCTAGTTTGTGGACTCACATTAAATCTGCAGCAATTTGTTTGTTTTTGTGCTCATATTAAATCCTAGTTTACTTTGAAATTATACCTAAGAAGAATGGAACGTATACCTATATATATATAAGAAAATGCCAAGAAGTACATTGAAAAATTTTAGCATTCAAATTGAGCACGCCATGATTCCCTGTAAGGAAAAGAAAATGCCAACAAGTGCATCCTAGATTTGGGGAGCTCCCACGATGTATGTATGTATGTATGTATGTATGTATGCATGCATTTATGTATGAAGCCAAACAAAGGGACAAATTGGTGTGGTCATAAGATGATGCAAGGTTTTGGGAGCATCTGCTAAGAAAACGAATAAATTTTCCTATTAAGAAAACGAATGAAACCCAAAAAAGATGATTTTACACTACTCATATTAAACTATTGTTAATCAAAGATGAGCTTTATTTTATTCAACCCACAATGGGCTTCACATTATCTTTGGTTTTATGCACGACTACTCCTTTAGGTCATGCGTGATGAAAAATAAAGTACCTGGAATTTCAAATGCTCTTCCCCTGCCTCCATTCCTCCCCTAAATAAATATTCACCTGAAAATCAAATACTCACATGTCAAAAATGCATGACCGGAACCAACCAACACACCGCAATGTTTTGTGACAATTGACAAAGTAAACCATACTCATGAGCCTTAGACTGAAAAGGACAGATTAAATAACCAAGTGAGGAGTGTAAAATTACCATGGCTAAGGTGGTGATATAAAATATATAAATAAAAAAATAGCTCCCCAGATAGAAACTTAGAGGGAAACAAAACAGGCTAACCTAAAAATAGTAATGAGAATGAGCAGCCCTCCGTCAGATATTCCCATTCAAACCCACCAAAGTGATCCCTTTCAATGCCAGGTGATTAATTTTATCACTACTGTATTAGTTTATAATTTTAGTGTAGATTAGGTCAATGATAGGTATTTCCGCAACACCCGGTCTCAGTTCTTACCTTTTACCCCAGCATGCATGAAGCAACTTAAACTCCTAGCCTAAAACAAAATGTCATTGGTTGTCACATTGAGTTGGTTAGATAAATTGACTTGGCAAATGGGGTAACGTTTTTGTGTTTTTCATTAAAAAAAAAACATTTTGGACTGGTCAAAAGCATGGAACAGCGTAAAAGAATGAGTACTATAAGTTGATTGCCAGCTACAAAAGTCTTGATTGTGACCCCCAGTAGTTTTCCACGTGCAGTTCACCTAATCTAATGGATAATGCTTATCCAATGTCAAATGCTCATGCACCAGTTTTTTCCTTTGAGGCAATACAACATGAGCTAGGCCTAACCAGAAACTACGTCACATAGTTAAAACACTATAGAAAAGGAAATGCAAACATATTTCAACAATATAGGAGTTTTTCCATGACCTTCCTAAATATTACAATACTGCTGTGCCGGCACTGTCATTAAAAAGGCTAATGCAACACAAAATATCACGACTAAATAAATGCAGTAAGAAGAAGCAATGGAAATGAAAAACATGATATAGCAAAAGAGATCAATTTCTGGTGAAAAAAAGGGTCCACTAACCGTGAATATGAGTAATTGATAAAGGCTGCTCCATAGTCCAAAGTAGCTAACCATGGTGAACAAAAGTTTGGTAAAAGTTCAGTTTCAGTATTCCTCTAACAGCATGAAAATCTGCATGTTATATAACTTCACCGCAATCAGGCTATGACAGATATTCACAGCACAGAAGCAAAAAGTTTTATTCCGGTCCTTTAACGGGCGAGCAAATACCTGAAGCACTATAGCATCAGTCTGCCAGACAGTGTCACAAAATCACCTATGCACCAATTTAATTTGATTAGATGCTGCAGAAAAGAGTGGAAATGAGGGAAGCTTTGAAGTATACTCTTCATATTTCAAGACAAACACACTTTCTTTAATCCATTACTATTTTACATCTATAAAACTAAAAGTTAAGAAAACTCCAAGGTTTTGTCATACAATGAGTTTAGAAACAATTTCTTATTGCAAACTGTTATGATAATGAACCAACACGAAACATACACCAGAATTAACTTTACTTAAAGACACCAGCTGCCATAGTTGGTAAAGTCCCTTCGGGTTGTACCATAGACTTGAATCAAATCCCGCATAGTTGGAGGGGTTTATAGATGGAAAGTACAATCTCTCCTTGTGTAACCCATAGGCCATTGGAAAACAGGAAAAGGAATGAACTTTAATCACTTACACTAAAGTAGCGGAAATGTAATCACAAAAACTTAGAATACCCAAACACCAGAAATTCTCAAAGACACTGGTCCCATTGACAAACTCTCTCAAGTGGGATATCAACCTTCTCCTTTGGTTTGTGAACGATTTGATTGATTTCTGAATGGAATGATTACAAATGAGGGGATGAGTTCCATTTTATAGTTGCAAACAAATTTCTTTCATGAATGAGCTGAAGACCATTTTCAAGGAAACATCAACGTGAAGTATCAAGATCAACTTCACACATACGCAAGTGCGTGTGTATTTATACCTACACGCATCTCCTCTACTACTAGTTAGTAGACTAAAAAGACTGAGAAATCATTCGTATCAGACCATCGAGTGACAGTGACACAGGTCAACTTTGACCAGAGGTCCACCAGTAACACAATTATAGTTGACTACAATTGGCTAGAGTGGTGTAATCCATCTTAGATTTGAGGACTATTTGGGATCCTCTAAAGTCTATATTTGGGTTAATGGGCCTTTATGGTATCCCTTGGAAGTTTGTATATGAGATCAAGGAGTCTTACACTCTTTACTTTTTCCCTTTCCTTTGATAAGGATGTAGCCTGACACTCTTCTATCTATGTCTAGGTTATAGCAACTTCAGGACTACTACTTTTCTTTGATAAAAGTTCATTACTATATGCAAGCAAGAAGAAGATACCAAATGCCAGTGTAATTTTGCTCATACCTAATTGTCACACTCAAAATTTGTGAAACTTCATGAAGTGTTAAATAAGGAAAACATCATTATTAAATTGATATGAATTACTCCGAACAATTTGACCAGTCGTAAGTTTAGAAGCAACTTCTGGACTTATGTAAATGCAATTTCAACAACTACAAAGTAATTTGACAAACTCAAATTTAAGGATCATTTACTGACTTCATGATCTGTATATATACACTTTCATTATCAAGATCATATTATGCAAGCAATCATATAATAACATCCATAACTTCAATTGATGATTGTTAAATAACTGTGATAAAGGAATTGTCTAATACTCATAATAAATCCATAACACTGAAGCCCCAAACCCCAAAAACCTTTAATATCCAAAGATCTCCAACTAGGTCAATATTCCATTTTTCTTCAAAATCTACAACAGTAAAAAAATGCATGCAAGGGATTTCCACAGACTATAAGAATATCCACAAAGACTAGAGAAATCCTAACTGCAATCATCTCTTTACTTTCTTTCTTCAACTCATACCTGAAGGTTGAAATGCAGGCATTAGCTACTAGTTCGGTAAGTAATCTATGCATGATGGTTTTGATTATTCTTTTTCCAATTACATAAGGCAGATAACTACAACTAATCTTGAAACCATTTCTGTCAAATCAAAATTATACCCATTACAAAACCTAAGTCAAATCACAAATAACACAATAATAAGAAACATGCTATATTAATAAAAAGAACATTACAACAGGGGACAAGTTGTCCACTGAACAAGCTAGACTACTCAACTATAACTACAAAACAGAGCTAAAACATGACATTACAGGAATGAAAACTCCAACACAGCAGTACTCTAATCATAAAATAAAACATTAAAAGAACTACTCCTAAACTCCGATCACAAATAACAGTCACATGTAATTTTCCCATATAGAGATTAATTGTGTTTCAAGTAACATATAATTTGCCCATGTAGAGATTATAATTTCTAGTAAGACCTTCCAATACATACCAAAAATATAATTTCCAGTAATAAAATCTCCATACATTTTCACATTACTATACATACCTGTACCCTACTAGTCACCAACTGCCAGAAATATACAACACAGTAGCACACAACGGTTGTCACCAATGTATGCTACAGGGCAATTACAAGGAAGTTGCCACTGTAGGATGCCCCTCAGTCAGTCGTAACAGCCCACAAAGCCACCGCAATTGTGTGTATAGTCATACCCACCAGCCATCACCAACAGTATAGACCATATCAGTGAACTAACTGCAGGATGACTCAGTCCTGGTCGAGTCACCAATAACGTCAGTTCAAATATAGCAGTGGAGTCGCAATTAGAATTTACGGTTTAGCTGGTGTGTTGGCCTTAACACATATATCACTAATTCTTGAATAAATGATTTTAAACTAAAATAATGTTTTTGAATTGCCATGAAAGATTTCAAAAAACAGTCAACAAGTGTCGGCATTTATTGGTGCAAACCAAGATTCAAAAATGAAATCACACTTCCTGGTAATACACAATGGAGGAAAAAAATTTAGACAAAAAAGAAAAATTCCTACCAGCATCCGTGATCCACGAGATATTTGTTATTAACTTAGAGATTAAAATGGTACAAGACACCCTTGTATAAAATCACATAATTCAAACCATATTCTGTTCAAACTTTATAACTTGAACCTCGGTAAATGGTCCCTACACCTCGGTGTAAGTGTTTCTTGTGGTTATGCATGCACATAGATTTTTTATGTTTCAATTTTCTTCTCAATATTTTGCACTCTCCTGTCACTCTTCTCCAAACCATATTCCGTTCAAACTTATAACTTGAAGTGTATGATATAAAGTATAATTAAAAAAATTTATGTATAAAAAAGAAAGTTAACACAAGATGGGATGAGTTACACTGAGAAAATAAAGGATAGCACTCGGTTTAACAGAGGATATAACCCAATTACAGCCCAATTTGCGTGATGGCAAAACCCATATTGGACTTCACAGCATGTTTGAGTTGATCCACGAGTCTAAAACATTTCAGTTCTCTGTTTGTGACAACAAAAGTAAATAGTTGAGTGCACATTGTGACAGAAAATGTTAGGCACCTGTATAGAGTCGATGGAAACTTGATGCCGAAGGTTGCTGACGAGCCATGACCATGTGTACACAGATATTTCTTATTTCATTTAAACCTACTGCTCCCAAAAAGAAAACCCCCGCTCCCTTACAACTTTCCTAGTTTCAGGTTGCCGAAGGAAATCTTTTTCCTGATGAGATTTATTGGATATTACACTAGTTTTCATGTCTGGCTGACTACAGTCTAGTTGATCTCCTTCTTTATCAGTTGTTTGGAATGTGGGAATCTGCCTACCGGACAGCCATGACTGAAGCATCTCTTCTGTCCTTGGTTCTGGTAAATACTGTTTCTCTTTCATCTCCATATAATATTTGTAGGCTTCCTCCAACTTTCCATTCAAAAAGAGCCCATGTATCAGCACAATATATGAGCTACGATCAGGATTGACTCCATTCTCACTCATTTCACTCCACAACTTGAACACGTGATCAAGCTGGCGCCATCGACAAAATTTTCGAATCAACATTATGTAGGTATCAGTGTTTGGGTGGCAACCTGTGTATTTCATCATCTCCAAGAGCTCAAACACTTTCTCTCCAGTCCTCAAACTACGGAAGAAGGCATGGTAAGTCTGAATTGTGGGAAGATGGCCTCGCTGCAACATGTCATCAAGGATGTGCCTAGCCTCATCAATTTTCCCGGCCTTGCAGAGAGGTTTGATGAGCGAGTTATAAGTGACAACATTGGGAGCAATACCCTTGTCTTGCATTGTTTTCACAAGATTGGTAGCCTCTTTCAGGAGCCTGCGCTTTCCAAGAGCGTAAATTAGTGCATTGTAAACTTTCCTATCCGCCTCAACCTTCATTGCCTTCATCCGATCGAAGAGCTTGAGCACCCTGTTAATGTTAGAGGCTTTTGAATAGCAAGATATGAGACATGAATACGAGACAGCATCATGCACAACACCTCTCTTGCTCATCTCAGTCCAAACTCTCTCGGCCTCACGGGGACTTACAATGATATTGCACCAACCATTGAGGATAATGTTAAAACTCTTGGTGTTAAAGGGGAAGACATTTCTGTTGCAGAATAGCAATTGCTCAGCTTCTTGTACATTTTTGTAGCGGCAAAGGGCGGAGAGAAGGCCATGGAAGTCATCCATCCCAGCCACCAAGTTAAAGCGCTTATAAGCGTAGAAAGTGTTGATAGCCTTCCCAACATCATGTACACAAGAATATTTTCTAATCATGATCAAGAGAGTGTGAGGAGTGACAAGTGACAAACCTCTCATTTCATCAATCAAACCCCAGGCAGTGTCAAACTTTCTCATTTTGCCCATAATGGAGATCATGCAATGATATTCGCGCAGCGAATGAGCGTAGCCTGGCTGCTTTCCAGCCCAGAGGAAGAAGGCGAATGCCGATTCCCAATCGTTGCGAACGCGTGAAAGAACTTCCACCACCAGCTCTGATGAGGCTGCTATGCAACATTCATCAAGCTTCCTTGTCATCTCAGACCCCAACGATTTTCGCAGACTTAATATATTCACAATGCTTTTTACATCTCTAGCAAGACCCTCATCACCCCTATGTGAACCAGAGAGTCTCAAGTCGCCGTCGTCTAAGTCCTGGTCGTCGTCGTCAACATCATCATCACGGGCAACAAATTTGCTATTAGCTGTGGAACTGCCATCATCTGAGCTCTGCAACTTCGAGTGTGGGCTGCTAGTAGAAGACGACCAAAGGAAGACCACTGGAGTAAAAGAATGCGTTGGAGCTGAAGATAAAGCTGGGACTTGCTTCAAGGCAAAGGCAGCAGCAATGGACATAAAAACAGAGGCATGGCTAGGCGTTGGTTTATGTAGCAAAATCGTATACAGGGATTTTATTCTGGCCATGTTTCGCATCATTTCTACAAAGCACAGCAATGCCTATCAACTGTTTGTAAAAATAACCAAACCAATCCTTTAATAATCCTTTAATCCTTTAATACAGGGATATGATGTGATGTACCTTTCTTCGGCTGGCCTTCAATTGCGCAGACGCAGACGCAGAGGCAATCAATCCTAAATTTTCAGCCCTTATATCTCAAACTCTGAATGATTTCGCCTTCATACACTATCAATGAGGGACGAGAGTCTCTGTGTGGCAGTCGGAAGGACTTTTAACTTAAGATTATGTGCATGATGCACCACTAGACTAGCAACTTGTGCAAATGCAAACTCTCTGTTCTGCGCACCCACAGCTGAAAATTCTGCCATGGCCCGAGATCAAACCCACCACCAACTCCTAACCCAAGGGGCCAAGGAGCAGAAAGAAAAGGACACTCATACCATTTCAAGCCCAAATGTTATCCTCGACTAGGCTTGGGCATGGATCAGTTTGGTTCACGAGAAAGCTCAACCCGTTAATCATATCAAATTTATAATAAATTTTGGATAGGCCAAAATCACTATTGATAACCGATACTTTGGGCACAGATCAGTTCGAGTCGGTATTCTAAACTTTCAGTTTGGTTTGGTTTAGTATGGATATTTTACATTGTGTTGGTTTCATGGGAGTGTTTTTTTTCCTGTAACAAATTTTTTCTTTTAAATATTATGATTTTTCAACTCACAGAAGTGATGATTACAATTTAGAATATGGAAATGAGAATTATTAGCATTGGGGTGTTTTATAATCTGAGAGGGAAATGAGCTAGTTCAGCACATCGTCACATTAAGCAGAACTAGACGTATTTCCCAGCTCACGGAAGCAGAAAGAAAACCAAAGGAAACGAACTGAATGGTTATGGTAAACATAAATTAGGAAGAACAATCAGTCTCTTACAGCCCCCCACACAAGAACGAATGAAATGGTGATACCATTTTGCTTACTCAGCCGGCAAAACTAATACAACTAATTGAATCAAATTGTTATCTCAAGAATTGTAAGTCTGAACTAATTACAAATGAAGACAATTAAACTATATTCTCTCATTATTCCCAACATATAGACCAAATCCAATTCCCAAATCAACCCAATATCAGTTTATGAGGTCGGCTTCTGAGCATTACCAATCGTGCTGCTCAAAGACCACTGGTCGCCAAAAACTGAAAAGGCTACTGAATTTCTTTGCAATAGGTGATTTAGCGTATAATGCGACCTGCAATTATAATGAGGACACAGCCTCTATGGCACTGCCTAGTGGCCATGCTGCTTCAACCAAGGCGTTATTATACTTGACCTTCTTCACCAACGTAATCTCTTGCCACGGATCTAGACCTGTTTAAGATATAGATGCAACCAGTTTCGACGTATTAGAATTCAGATCTAATTTTATCTTCGATGAAATGTCATTGTCAACTTGCTTAACTAGCTAAATCACAATTGAATGAAACCTACCAAATCCATCTACAAGCAATGTAAATTGGTAAACAAGATCCATGCACAAGAATGGCAGATTGTCCTCCTCAACGTGTGGATAAATGGATTTAGCATCCTCAAGTTTAGTTTCACAAGCACGCTTAGCTGCCTCCTCAAAGTTCCCAGGGCGAACTTTGGCAACAGGTTCGTTTGGGTTAACAAAGCCAGCCTGCATATATAATATGTGGCCAGCAAAACCACGTAGTTGTGTAAGATGAACCCTAAACTTTCCATGCACATTACACAAAAACATATAAAAATCAAGAATGATGAAATACCTCAGCAGCTCTGTCAAAGAAAAATGAAGCTACAAAAAGGTTCCGTTGTCCATCCCCTCCTCCACCGTTCCATACCCCTCCAAAGGTGCACTTCATGTGGGTACATGTTGCTTCATTTACTTTGAGTGCCTTCATAGCTACCCTCTTGCACCCCTCAACACTTGATCCAGATGAGGAAGCCGATGCTTTATAATTTTGTCCTCCATAATTGTAAGAACCTGAACAACATACCAAAAGTTCCCAACAAACAGCCTATTACGCACTAATCCAAAACCAGAACGTAAAAATGTCAATGCTCTGTACTTCACATAGAGCTGCCCACCCACATGTGATGATTTCTGACTCATTTAAAATATAGAATACTGTCAATGGAGTTAAAGACCTATAAATTATGACAGTTTTGATATTCTAGAGAATGTAAATGCAGCTGCAATGAAGTAAAAAAGTATAAAAAATGATTCAGCTAAAGTGATGAAGAACAAGAATTTGGGATATATTTATAAGAAAGGGAGAAAAAAAACTGTACGCGTGGAAATGGAGCAAATCAACATACCATCATATCCAGCTAAGATGCAGGGGTTGCCAGAATCATCAGAAACCTTTAAAATCTCTGCTCGAGCTGCTAATAACCCGTAATGCAAGTAACTGCATAAAAACAAAATTAAAACACAATTAACCTAGTCACACAATCCTATAAGAGTTATGTCATTTGAAATGATGTCGAGGAAATAAATTAATGCAAAACAAAACAATGAAACAGAAACATAAATCCTGACATCATTAAGCAGGAAGAAAGAGAGAAACCTGTGAACATAGAGGTTATATTTTGTTCCTTTAAGAGTCATTTCTCTTACATACGAATCATCTCCATTTGATAACCTCGGTGCCTTTGCGGCATCTGCCTCTGAGATGGCATAAGCCATTTGAACAGATCCACCCCCAAGATCGACTACACCAACAGTATCTGAATACTTCTTCCCAACATTTCCGAGTAGATAGTTTATTGTCACCTGAAGACAAGAGAATGTAAAACCATGACTGCTTTTTTTTCTTCTTCTTCTTGGTTATGGATACGTATGCACATACAAGTATGGCAATTATTCCCCAAATCTTGGGTGTTAATCTCTCCATCTTTACTTATGTATGCTTCACAGATAACAATTTCATAAGTTAGTTCTTCAAAGAAATTTGGATTGTTTAATATACTGCATTGTCTGCCATAAAATAAACACCATTGTTTCATCGTTAGGAATTGCATTCAGACTTCTGAATCTTTATCAATTTTTATTCTACGAAAAAAGATATTTTACAGATACCCGGAGAGCAGAGTCCAGAAGGCAGAAGCAATTAAGGGAAGGTATATAAGTGAAATAAATGAGTGCATAAATTGAAAGAAGAAAAATAAAACAAAACAAATTCCTAGCATACCCACTGGAAGGAACCCTCTTGAGTTCCATCAATAACAGTGACGGAATCGGGTTTGGAGCTGAGTCTGCTTCTTTCTTTCAGCAGATCCCGAACCTTTCGAAAGAAAGACAAACAACCATGTCAATTGAGTTTCAAAAATGGAAATGCAGATGAATGGAAGAAAAATTAACCAGATTCCGGGGAAAAAGAAAGAGAAAGAAGAAGATAGAGATACATACGGCTTGGAGAATGCGGTCAGAAGCATCGCCCTCCAAAGCCCTCAAGCCAGCAGTAGCCCCAACGCGGACGGGAGTGAAGGAGCGCAGGTCTTTTGGGACAGCGCTTTCGGCCTTGTCGAGAAGCCCAGTGAGGGACTCGGCAGCAGAGCGAGGGTCCTTGGCATAAGCGCTCAAGCCAGGCTTGACTTGATCGAAGAGCTCGAGATCCTTGCCGATGGGGAGGAGCTGGAGGTTATGGTCGAAGCAGAAGACGTGGACGCGGCTGCCGGAGCTGCCGGCGTCAAAGATCACGGCATAAGAGGTCTTGGGAGGCAGCTTGCGGTGGTTGTGGTTGGTGGTGACGGTGGTGGACAGCTCGCCGCCTCCGCCGCCTCCGCCGGGCATGACGTAGAGGACCATGGTGAGGAGGAGGAGAGGGACAGAGATGACGAGGAGGACGCTCCTGTATCTGTACATTTTGTCGGAGAAGGAGTCGTATTGGGGATTGCCCATGCCGATTCCTCTTCCACCGGGACGCTTGAGCATCTTGTTGTCGGAGTAGTCGGAGAGGAGGTCGTGCTGGGAATGGGAATGATCGGACGGTGGAGAATTGGTCTGGATCAGAGTCTGAGCCTCGAGCAGTTCAGCCGACGAAGGCGATCTGTATCGGATCTGACCGTTGAGATTGAGGGGCTGCTGCTTCCCTTCCTGTGCCGGCTCCAGATTGGAGTATTAATCCTGGGATCAAATAATCCCAACTCTCTGACTCTGCCACTCGAGTTACAAACTGCTCTGCCTGGGATCTAAATCTCTCAGTATATCTATCTCCTCTCCTCTGTGTACAAAAGGAATTGATAAGCAAAGGAGTTTCAGCCAGCCCCCAACCTACAATGCCTTTTGCCTTTTGCCTTTTGCTTCCCAGAATCTATACATATACATACATATATATATATATATATATATAGAGGCCACTGCAGTGCAGAGTCTGCAGAGTGCAAGAGACGAGAGCAATGGTTGTTGGGTTGGGATGATGTTTGCGGAATTGGGACGAATGAACCAACATTACCCCTCATGCCTCACCCTCTGCCTAGAATTTTATAGCTACAATTTTACGACCAAAAAAAAACACAAAATATGAAATATTGCATTACCATAAACAAATAATTAATATTAAGAAAAACTCTTTGTGTAAAGTAAAAGGATACACAAAAATAAAACGAATTTCCTAAAAGTATACACATTTCTTATATTTCCCGTAAAGTTCCTCTTTACGTATTTCGTATGGGGCCAGCCCTAGACATACATTACACTTTTCATTACCAATTTCAGTATGGTTTCAAACCCACATTTATCTCAAAGTTTTTTTAAAAAATTCTTTTTTTTTTTTATTCGAAACAAATATTAGAATGAGCATTGTCTGAGGATCTCTAAATTCTTACAATCATACATTAATTTTAAGGCCAATGTAGTAAGAAAATCACAAAACCAAATACAATCTCTCTCTCGAAAACTCTTTTCCTCTTTTCTCATAACACCTCTTCAAAACCCAATTTTCTTTTTGCCCCAAATCTCTACGGAAAAATAAGGAATTGTTGTCATTTTCTAATTGGTTCTTAATGTGTCAAAAAAATTTAAAAACTAATTAGAAAATGACAAATGACTAGTTTTGGATTTTTCTCTCCAAATAGGCCCTGTATGGGTATTTGTATAATATGTCATGTTAGAATAGGCATATTTATGAAAAGCGCTTCATTTTTCATCCTTAGTTGTGTGTTGATCGGAAGAATATTTACTTCACAGCTTTAGGGGTTCCATTTTAAGAGGATTGAATTGAGGGTTAATTTTAGGAGGAGAAGTCATTCAATTCGTTGATTTCATATACTTTGGTTGTTGGAGTCCTGCTAGACAAGAGTTGGTGCTTTGATACTTTGATTAGTGTCAGGAGAAATTGAGTGGTATGCTGTGTCTCTTTGTGGCACTCTCTCCTTGTCATTTCAGTAGCGTTATGAGGCGATTCGTCGGATGTTAGACTCCGATTTGGCACTGTTATTGCTTGTTGATGTTGCTCTGTATTATGAGTTGGTTTCTGGTGAGTTTGTTTTATTGTTTGATTTTTTAGGCTCATTGTTTCTATCATGTATGAGGTGTTGTGAATTTGTACTGATTGAAGTACGCTGGAACCCTCCTCCTTTAGGGGCTAGTGTGTTATGCAAGTTCTGTAATTTGCCCAGTTCTTCAATGGAAATCTTATTTATAGCAAAAATAAAAATTAAAATAATGATGTTCTTCTCATGTCCAATGGAAGCTAATTCCCAGATACAATATTTGATTCTCAAAAAACATACCGAATTTGTAAAATCGGGCATTTCAAGCAAGAGATATATATAGAGATTTTCTATTTAAACCCCACACTTCTCTTTGTTCACTCCAGTACTTAAATTATTAAGTTGTTAGTTTTATTATTGTGTAAAAAGACAAAAAAGGTCATTCAACTTAATATTTAACCATAGTACATCTATCTATACACACACCCCACCACTCTTCATATTAACTTAATATTTAACCCTAGTGCTTCCGGTTGATGGCTGATCGCCTCTTTCATGATCTTTTCTATAGGTAGAACTACTGTGAGGGGTCTAAACTTCGACAGGACAATCACTTCATTATCAGAAAGCAAATCCTTCTCCTTTGAAGCATATGTTAACAAGTTCATAAGATCAGTACATTTGGAATTCTTTACCAATATTTGAAGAAATAGATTTAGAATAACAGAGGGGATATAATGATATTCATGATTAAACACATCCCATGTAAATTTATTTGGAGAGCAGCATAGGTGAACCATCCATTGTGGTTTAACTATCACAAACAAAATGAGAGATGTTCATCAAGTGACAAGACAAACTAAATCCGACTGCAAACACATTGCAGATCCAACATAACAACTCGGCTCTGTTGTTTGAAATAAGCAGGAGGACGCATTACTTAAATTACTCCAAACCATGACCATACTAGGAACAAGATACATAGGTATGAGGGTGTTACGACATTGACAAATTTATTCCAGAAAGAAGTGGAAGAAAAAGTCTTGGGGTGAACAAGGAAAAGTGTGGGGTTAAATAGAAAAACTCTTTTATTTCTTATTTTTTCAGCTTGGGGTGTATTTCAGGGTAGTTTGGGAAGATAATGGGGTTTTCTTAGAAATTGTGAAAATTTAAATTACTGAGCTGCAATTTAAGGCATTTTTCCACTATGCTAGACCCTATTAGCAAAGTTACATTATTTTTTGTTGGTGAGTGTTGAAAGATTTTTATATACATGATGGTCACCTGTTTTGGACGATAAGTTGTTCCAATTTAAATGACATGAGAGCGAAGAGTCATGTTCGAATGACTTTAGGATTCAATATCTTAAACTTCTGAAAAGGTTACATAGAATGGTTAGTGCAAGTCTGTTAATTAGGTTAGGATAGCCTAAAGGTGTGACCATGACAATGGACACTCTCTCAACTTTATCATGCATGCCATGGTAAGAGCAGTTGGCCTCATGGGTCGGTGGTAAGAGTTTGCATCCCACCCATTAGCTACTAAAAACACCCTGCTATCAACTTCAAGTTTTTCTTCCACATTCTCATCTTCTCGCCCACCAAAACCATTATGGCTACTCTTAGACAAGGATTATCCACTACATGCAATGACTAAACACTTTCTCCCAATTGTTATCACAAGCTTAACTTTATGCTTTTCGCTATTCTCTCTTTGAAACATTTAAACACCGTGTGTTGGTACTATGACTGGGCAAACAACTAGATGCAATGTAACAACCCAATCCTTAATTAATATTTAACTAATATTTTAACAAGAAAAAAGACTAAACTATCATCGGAATATTTTATTAGGTTTTAAGTTGACTTGTTGACCGGGGAAGAATTTGGGAAAACTACTTGAACTGTTGCGTAGAGCACGACGAAACGAGTCTGTAGACACGTAGTGGACTCGAATTGGAATAGTAACGAAGAAAATACGAGCAAATTACGAAAAAGGGCAAAATTGTAAAGTTGGAAAATCAGATTTTTAAATCAGATTTCTTCCTTCTCTCTCCACACTCTCTCTCCTCGCGTCTCTTCTCTCTCCCCCCGAATACTAGCCCAGCCGACACCCTTCAAACCTGCAAACCACCTCCAGCCGCCACCACCTAGCACCTGACTGGCCAGGATCTGACCGGCGTCATCCCAGCCGTCCGACGTCTTCCCCGACCTCCAGGCGCCTTGGTTTCGTCGGACAACCACGAAAACCACCGGTTTTCGTTCAAAAATTCGCCGACGTCGTACGTCGTCCCCCGGCCACCAAATTGAACAATTGAGGCACCCGGGCACCAGGTGACCCGCAGGAGGGACCTTCGAAAGGTCCAGCTAGCTCAGATCACCAGTGCGTGGACCTCTTTGTTTTCATAAATGAATTTATGCAATTTAATCTTATTACTTGATCTTGAATAAGTTATTCATTGCCCAGAGTCTTAATAGCTTGATTTATTGTTGTTTTTATATGTTTATTTATATGCTGCCGAGTTGGGAGTGCCTAGAGATTTGGCATAGCAGAATTTTTAGATAATTAACAGATAAATTGGCAGCAGAGTTTAAGGGCAGATAAGAATTCAATTAAATCCTTATTTACTTTTCAGAACTTTATGTTTTCTTAAAAGCCACCCTAGGTACCCAAGCATATTAAAGGTTGCCTTCAGTTATATGTTGCCTTTGGTATAAAATGGTTGCCTTTGGTTATATTGATGTCGACGGATATCCAGTTGCCTTCAGATTTGTCAGCATGCTAGACATTGTCCCACGAGTTCCGGGGACGCCCGAACCGTGAGGTGCGAGATTGCGGATCAGGTAGACCAAGTGTCTCCTGAACCCTGTGAGACGGCGGTTCGGTTGACCTTACGTCACCGAGACCTGCGAGACGTGTCACTCCAGTGACATGAGAATGGAATTGACGGAAACTAAATGGAATTGACGGAACTAATGGAATCGACGAAAACTAAATGGAATTGACGGAATACTAAAGGGGTACACCTAGGTGGTAGATTAAAGTGATTTCAATGCTTTTAAGAATTTAATGATTGATTAAGTGTGTGATTGCATTTATAGATATAAATATGTATGCTTTGATTTCAGTACAAGTATGATAAGATATGGTTTAGTTTTATAACTGATTTTACAGTGGGGGTTAGTATGTTTTTTATACTATGTTTTTGGTCCACTCACCCTTTTCGTGTTTTGCGCCCCCCAGGCAGTAAGAGTGCATAGTGAGCCACCACCGGGCTGAGTCCAGCTTCTGACACACCCCTTGACGACGTAGGGTCTTGTGTAATTATTCTATACTTGTAGTCTTCTGTATAGAGCTCTGATATTGCCCTTGAAGTATATTTAACTGTTGGAATGTATTTATTTTGCATACTGGCAGTTGGTGTACATATTTCTTTGCGTTTCTGACAGGTGTAACTTTGGGTTTGGTCTAATTGCAAGGGAGACTCTGCTGAAATTTCGGCAAAAGTCAAACTCCGGTTTTAACAGCACTTTTGAGTAGAAGGGCAATAAGGTCAATTGTGTCTGGCACCTGCCAGGTGTTGGACACGCACAGGGTCCGGCTCGAATTCCAAAGTGGAATTTGGGTCGGGTCCTGTCATGCAATGTCAAGAGTCCCACATTGACATATTGCACGACGTGAGGGCTCTCCCTTACCTACTTATAAAGGGAGACCACTTTCCACTTTGAAGGGTATTCGATATCTTCTTCCCCCTCTATTTGGGATCAACCCTTTGTACAATGTAATCACAACTACTTATTATAATGAGAACATCTCTTTTTGCAAACGAAGCTTATTCTGGCAAACTATGTACATCTGTTATCTGACGCATGTCTGTTTATTTCTTCTGTCTATCTAACCTGTTGAACATACCAAGATGCCAAAGGCACTTGCCCACCTAACGCACGCACAAACATGCCACACATATCACATATCCTAATGTCCAATTTTGGGCATCAAAACCATGAATAAAGCCTCAAGCTTCAAATTTACTTTAGAGAGCCATTCACCTAGCTCAAGATCCTCAAGTCGCTTAAAGAAAATATGAGATGTTGTAAACCATAGCTCAAGCTCTGTCTTCCATCACCATAGCCAAACCAAATTCACCATCAAGATCTCTTAGGAACTATACTCTTCAACTCAAGCACAACCAATGCCAACGGAAATACAAGCACTCTCATTTGCTATACTTGTGGATCTTTAGCTCCAACACTTCAAGCTCTCATTCCAAGCCCCATCATCTTCAACCATTTCCAGAGCCACCAGAAGCACTCCAAGAAGACAGCAAAACACAAAGCAAGTCAGCTGGTTAGATTGTAATTTTGATGTGTTCCTAGGGACATTTAGTAATTTTGGATTCTTTGGCAAGTCAGCTGGTTTTTTTTTTTTGGATTCTTTGGATTCTTTGGCAAGCCATGCCAAGCGGGAAATTATTATTTCACACCCAATCGCACTACAAGCTTAAGTGGGCCCAAGCCACTCGAATGCCCGGGGCTTGCTTGAGTGGGTTGTGGTATGGATGGTAACGAGTTGTCATGGGGCCCATTGATGGGTCGAGAAATGGAAGTCTCGGGTCGCTTGGGTGGCCTCGGGACTCAAGCCCATTTTCTTAGGCCCAAACATGGGTAAGCACAAGAGAGAAGATAGCCCATTGCTTCAACTAAAGGAGCCCAACCAAAATAGCCCATAGCTCCAATTAGAATAAGCCAACCAAAAAGCCCAACATTTGACAAAGCCATCTCATCCATTGGATAAATCATGTGGTTGTCTTAAAAGACCCATATAATTAGAATAAAAAGCAGTACAAGCCTTGGCACTCAGCTGGGAGACAAAACCACGAAGGGGCTTGGGAAATCTATACGTGAGGGGCTGCTGGGAGGCTAAGGAACAAGTTCCAAGTGCAAGAATTCAAGAGACCAAGGGATTTTGGCACGCAAGGAAGGATGTCATCCCTTAAACCAACAAGCGCACCCATTTTCTTTCCTTCATCATATTTGGCCATAGAAAGAGGAAGAAAGAGGAGAAAGAAGATGGATGAAAATGGAAGCTCTCCTCTGAGGCAGCCGCAGGAAGAAGTATTGAGCTCCCAAAAATATCTGATTTTGTGGGATTGGGCAGAGCTGACTTTGCCACCATGAGGTAAGTCAAGAAGGAGGAGAAGAAAGGGAGAAGAAAGCTTAGCTAGATTGGGAAGAAACCATTAGGGTTTCTTGGAGAAGAACCATTCCCAACAGCTATAAATAGGACCCCTTCTACCCAACACAACAACTGATAGAAATGTGCCCTAAGAGCCAATACATTTGATGTAATCTCCTTAGAATACATTTCGTATATGATATATAAAGGGCAAACTTTTTTGTTATCTTTTACATCGTGTAAAGAAACAAATGTCCAGGGTATGCTAAATAAGAGATAAAGTAATCTAAAGAAGATTAGATTCATGAGACCTTTAATCTCTAACTGTAGTATCCCAAAATGTTCCTAATCGTAGGTTATCAAATGGGCATTGATAAACCATCAAGATTAGCACATATTATGTATGCTCAATTAGGAGGATGGTTAGTCTCAAACCATTTGTGTAGTTGACACTAATACAAGTATGTGGGTGCCCATTAGTGAATGAGTACACTGAACGCGATCAACCGTAGTTCTCATATGGAGTATTTATCTATATGTCAAATGAGAACTCATAGTTGCAATAATGTAAATTAGTCCTTAGACCTGAGGCATCATGGTTGTCCTGTGATGCGTTATTGATCTTTGATAGCTCTTAAAGGCAAGACGTAAAAGATTTGTCTTAAGTGTTGTTGGGATCTCTTAATTTATCATAGGGGCATGTGAATGTACAATAAGGAATCTCTACTTTCGATAAAGAAGGAGAATGTTTCAAGATGTGATTCAGTAAATCTTTGGCCAAAGTATTTTGAGCTTGATTTAGAAAGTTGTTCTTACTCATGTTCTTTTAAATCACATGAGGTCGTAAATCATATTAGGGGTTTGACATAATCAATCTGTACCCTAATAATATGATTTGAAATATTGTATAAGAGAAGGACCGTATTGCATTGCAATTCCAACTGAATAGGTTCTTTATCTATTCTGGTTAGCTTGGGTAGCCTTGATATATTGCTAGATGTCACTCTTGGCTTGTGGAAGTCCTAGGATTGATTGTGATCGATCCAAATAAAGGAAGAATTAAAAAGGGGTTTTAATTCCAGTTGGTTAGAAAGAGTTCTAATATTTTCCCACTGCCTTGCTAATTAGAACCTAATGGATCGCACACCTTAAATGGTTGACTTTAAGTAATACAAATGAGAATGAGGAAATCAATTTGATTGATTTGATGTGGATAATTTACTACATGTAAAAACGTATTTGGGCCTCGATAATAGTTAGAGAGAAGCCCAAATGGTTGGGTATCAAGCCCAAGAGCTTAAGACACCTAAATATTATGGTTTAAGTGTCATAAGGCCCAATTTTGGAAGCCCAATGAGTTTGGCCGAAAATGCTTAAGTAAGTATGTATGGGAATTGTTTCTAATAAGCTCATTGACACACAAACACAATCCAACATCAACCAAATGGGTTTGGGAGATCAAAGAGAGAAAAATGAGAGTTTTCAAGAGTGAAACACTTTCATCTTTCAAAGTGGTTTAGATTGAAACCAATCTTGAGAATCTTGCACTAGCATCCAAGTATTCTCAAGATACTTATTCTCATCTCAAGGTTCCATTGGTGTGGAGACTTAGAGGCCATATACTTTTGTGGCTCACATGGAGGATAAAGATCAAGGAGCAAAGATCAAAGATCAAAGAGGAGATCAACAAAGAGGAAATCATCAAGAGAAGACCAAACACAAATTGGTTCATATAATTGCTTCAAGGGTAATTAGATCTTATCCTTTCTCTTGAATTTTTCATTTATGAAAAACATATCAATGTTCATGGCTTAAGATACTTGGAAGAAGTTTTGTTTTTGAATTTAAACAACCACCATAGACTTCCGCTGCAATTAATTTGATTAAATGCATGTTTATATTCAAATGAACTTTGGAAAAATGTTTTGAAATTCCTACAATTGGCATCAGAGCCATAGGTCATGAACTTGATATGTTTTTGGGGTTTAGAGATGCATATATGGGTTGTAAATTCATTTAAAAGTATAATAGTTATACTTGATTTATTTTGATATCATTGAATAAAAATCAAATGGAGTGAAAGGGGTTGTTTGGGATTTTGGATTTCCGGATTTCCGGATTTATGTTTTGATGATTGATGCTCTCTTTGTGTTCATATATGTATATATGAATATTAGAGCATAGTTGCATTAAAACTCCTATGATTTTAACTTCATGAAATATATGATATTAAGAGCATAAGATGGTTAAAATGGAATATGGATTTTTCCGGAAATAGCATGAACATTCATATTAGTTCATATGTATGTTCTTGGTGTTCTTGATGTTCTTGTTATGAGATCTTTTTGATCCATAAGTTAGGTGACTAATTTTGATGATTGTGTTTAGTGGAATTTTCCACCAAGATAGGTCAAAAGATGATAATGATGTTTTATTATAAAATTAAAAGTTTTTCAAAAATGTTTCCACTCAATAAACATTTACCCACCACACTAAAATTAATAAGATTACTTTGGTGAGTGTGTGGGGAATATCTAGATATAAATGATGGTGATTTGATATAAAATGCAAAAGTTGATCAAATTATTCCTATCACTAATTATTTACCTACCACACTAAAATTAATTTTGATTACTTTGGTGAGTGTGGTTGGCCTACCTAGTCACATTCATGATTATTCACTTAGTTGGAAAAATCATGATCACCACTTTGTATTTTACAAATGCATGCTTTAACCCCACACCCTAGTGGATCAACTTTGGATCCATTATTAATTGTTGAATAGTTTTAGACCTAGTTGCAATATATGATAAATGTAACTATGCCTAAAAGGTTTCTACAATTACATTTACTATTGTAGTAAAATGTTTTCACTTCATGGTAAATTTATTTTATTTGAATATGGTTACCACTTGAATTAAACCCATATATATGTATGCAACCCAAGAGCATGTATTTACATTGCTAGTTTAATTGTTTAAAGCGTTTAAATAATTAAAGGATGGTTATGGACTTAGACCAAACAATTGAGCTATGTGATTGGCCGCTTATTGGATATGTATTCGATTTTGATTGGCTATGTAATAATGAAATGGCTTTCATGCCTAATTTATTTTTATGCGCTCGTAATTAAAATGAATCACCATCCAAGACCATGATCCAACATGGTGGCTCGTGTTGGATCAACAAGAAAGTCCATAATCATCCTACAAGCCCAATGCAATTGGAATGTTCGGTAATGATGATAATTAATCAATTAGTAGTATCATGTATTTCCACTATCTCAAGCAAATGGTTTCTAAAACATTTAGTGGGAGTATTATGTGCTACTAATATATTGCACTGGGAACCATTTAATGAGATTAGATAAATAATTTTAATAGGATTAAAATTGGATTAAAATGAGACCAATTTAACTACCCTCATAGCAATATTAAGTTGATAAGCGAAATGGCACTTTGAATGTTATTTTGTGGCCTTCCACCGTGGTAGTCTCTTATTGGGTGGCACATTTACACCTTGTTGGACCTCAGTGAGGCAACATCCAGTACTTGTAACCATCCAAGGGAAGCCTATTATACATACTTGATGTAGTGCGGATAGATAACGAGTGTGGCCAACAAACTGTTAGGTTGAGGTCATACTTGAAACCCTATACCCACAAGCATGGTGGGAATAACTTAACTAAGACGAACGAAACCAACAAACTGTTAGGTTGAGGTCTAGTTCTCTAGAGGCCATAGTGATGGGTATTCACATTAATGATGTGACTGGATAAGAGTATCCTCTCATTAGTATCATAGCAATCCAACAAACTGTTAGGTTGAGGAAAACTATGTGAAAGTGAGACTCCCATCCCCACTAAGAGTTTCAACGGAAACTCTCGGATTTCAGGAGGGATATGAAATTTGCCAAAAATAGTGGGAGCTACCATCATGACTTAAAGACCCTAAGTCCTTGGTAGAAGATTAATCTAAATTAAAATCTATTTACATTTTTTGCAGAATTTCAAATTAACCATCACAAACCCAATCTCAAAGATACTTGACTCAAACGTCCAAGATGACATGAACTATCCGGTTTGATTGCACAAACACCAACTTGTCCTATAATTGGATGAGATTAGTTGTGTATAAGAAAAACCCCACCACATACCCCTCTTGGTCCATATACCATTGAGGAGGAGACAAAGGCTTATAAGAAGCATGTGTTAGATGACAACGGAGGTAAAAGTTACATGTTGGCATCCATGAAAAGGTGAAGCTACTCCTAGCTTACAATACCATAAGTGAACTTGTTATGACAAGAATGGTAAGTGGGTTCCCGGTTAATCAACATGATCTCAAAGTAATATAATTACTTAAGATATTGGAAAATATAGATTTTTCTCTGATGTTGAAGTTCAACAAGATTCTTTCTTTTGTCCCCATCATCAGTTAATCCCAATATGTTATGAACTATAAAATGGGAAAGATGAATGAAACCCTATATGAGCTACTCAACATGGCTATAGTAGCTTAAATGAATATCTCAAAAGATAAAGGGTTAAAGAGGATAGTTGCAAATTTTAGAAGGGTTCTTCTTATTCCAAATCCAAACAAAAGGTAAGGATAAAGGAAAGAAGAAGAAAAGTTTTCTAAAAACCAAAGGAAGAAAGAATACAAAAGAAAGACAAGTAACTAAAAGGTACTTGTTTTCACTGTGGCAAGGATGGACATTGGAAGAGACATTGCAAGAGATGCCTTGCAAGCCTCAAGAGAAAAACCTTAAGAAGGTAACTCTCTTGTTCTAAAATTAGTAATTACAGTTAAAGCTTCTAAACTGAATAGTTGATTCAGGAGCTAGTCAACATATATGCAATTCTGTGCATGGACTAGTGGGAGTAGAAGACTTGGAAAAAGAGAAATGGTGCTAACTGTGGGAGATAGCACTAATGTAGTTGCCAATGCCATAGGCACCTAACATCTCAAACTACCATCCGAAGAAAACCTGAATTTGAAATAATTGTTATTTCATTTCTGGATGTGTAAAGAACTTAATATCCGTCTCTATATTTTAAGATATGGATTTGATGTTTTGTTTGACAAAATGCTTTGTTCTATTTCACATATCAATCAAATCGTTGCTTATGCAATTTTGATTGATGGTCTCTTTTCATTTTAGAAATGAATGGTAGCATTAACTGTATATGGATAAAGATGCAACCAGACCTGAGAGGCCTAGAGATGTGGATACATCAACTAAATTGTGACACCTTAAACTTGGAGGCATTAGCCAAGATAGAATTCACCGGATGACAAACGATGGAACCTTTTGGATCACTTGATCATGTTCCTATGCCTACTTGTGAATCTTGTCTACATGGCAAAATGACCAAGTCTCCTTTCAATGGTAAAGGAGAAAGAGTTACAGAACTGTTTGGATTAATTCACTAAGATGTTTGTGGATTTTTTTGTATACAAACACAGAGGGCGGTTATTCATACTTCATAACCTTTACCGATGATCATTCACGGTTAGGGTATTTATACTTAATGAAGCATAAATCTGAATTTTGAAAAGTTTCAGGAATTCAGAAATGAAGTTGAAAACCAAACAGGCAAGAGTATTAAAATCCTTAGATTCGATAAAGGATGTGAATACTTAAGCACAGAGTTTCTTGATTACCTTAAGGAACATGGCATCTTATCATGATGGACTCTACCAGGAATTCCACAACATAATGGAGTTTCTAAAATGAGTTCCATGATCTGTACTAATTTACCTATATCCTTTTAGAGATATGCACTTGAAACTGCAATTCATTTGCTAAATAGAGTGCCTTCCAAATCCATTCCACAAACTCCATTTGAAATGTGATTTGGGAAGAAACCAAGCCTTGATTAGATCAAGATTTGGGGTTGTCCAGCATATGTCAAAAGGCAAGATGCGGATAAACTAAATGCAGTCCCGGATCCACAACCTGTTGTAACACAGACTCCACGTAGTTCAAGTAGGGTTAGCAGAATGCCTAAAAGGTATTATGGTTTCCTTCTTGACAACAAAGGAGAGTTAAATCTCTTAAGTGATTGTAAGGATATCGAAGACCCTTTGAACTACAATGAGGCAATGTCAGACATTGACTCATAGAAATGGCTTGGAGCCATGAAATCCGAAATGGATTCTATGTATACCAACAAAGTCTAGACTCTAGTTGATCCTCCTCCTGGTATTGTACCAATAGGGAATAAATGGATCTTTAAGAGGAAGATAGGCTCAGATGGGATAGTAGAAACCTACAAAGCAAGGCTAGTAGCAAAGTGCTACAAGCAAAGAGAAGGGATTGACTATGAAGAAACCTTCTCTCCTGTCACTATGACAAAGTCTATTCGGATTTTTCTTGCAATAGCTGTATACCATGATTATGAGATTTGTCAAAATGGATGTGAAGACGGCTTTTCTGAATGGCCACCTTCAGGAAGAACTATATATAGATCGACCTGAAGGCTTCATTTCTAAAGTTGATAAGCATAAAGTATGCAAGCTACATAGATCCATTTATGGGTTGATGCAAGGTTCTTGGAGTTGTGACATCCTATTTGATGAAGTTGTCAAATCATTTGACTTCATACAAAAATTGGATGACCAATGAGTGTACATAAAGGTCAGTGGGAGTTTGCTAGTATTCCTAGTGATGTATGTAGATGACATACTACTTATCGGAAATTATATAGGAATGATATCTTCAGTGAAGCTGTGACTCATTAAAATCATTCTTAATGAAAGATTTTAAAGAAACATCTTACATACTTGAGAAAAAGATTTATCCTGATAGATCTAAGAGAATAATTGGATTATCTCAATCCTTGTATGTTGATAAGATGCTAAGGAGATTTCATATGGAACAGTCTAAGAAAAGTTTACTTCTAGTATGACATGGATTTCACTTTTCTAAGAGCATGTGTCCAAAAACTCATTATGAGATACAGCAGTTGAGTAAAATCTCTTATGCATATGCAATAGGGATTCTCATATATGTCATAGCATGTACAAGACATGATATTGGTTATACGAGTATAACTAGAAGATATAAATCAAGCCCATGATTAGATCAATTGGGAGCAGTCAAGTATGTTCTTAAATACTTAAGAAGGACTAAGGACATGTTCCTCATCTGGGAGGAACATCAGAGTAGCAAGTGGAAGCATTTACTGATTCGGATAATATATCTATTATCAATGATTGCAAATCCACCTAAGGGTACGTCTTCATTTTGAATGGACACGTAGTTGTTGGAGAACAACTAAAGTTGATTACATTGTCGCTTTAGAAGCTACAATAAAATCTGTTTGGATAAAAGGTTCATTACCGAACTAAATGTGGTTCTAACCATAATGTCACAAGTACCTTTACTGTGTGATGACAATGGGGCGATAGCTCAAGCCAAGGAACATAGGTCTCATCAGAGATCCAAACACATAGAAAAATGTTACCATTAGATGGGGCATCTGCAAACAACGTAACAGATCCACGCACTAAGCCTATGTCACAGTCACAACTGGATAGACATACAGAGATAATGGGTATGAGATACATAGCTATGTCGCTCTAGTGCAAGTGGGAGATTGTTAGAAATGTGCCCTAAGAGCCAATACATTTGATGTAATCTCCTTAGAATACATTTCGTATATGATATATAAAGGGCAAACTTTTTTGTTATCTTTTACATCGGGTAAAGAAACAAATGTCCAGGGTATGCTAAATAAGAGATAAAGTAATCTAAAGAAGATTAGATTCATGAGACCTTTAATCTCTAACTGTAGTATCCCAAAATGTTCCTAATCGTAGGTTATCAAATGGGCATTGATAAACCATCAAGATTAGCACATATTATGTATGCTCAATTAGGAGGATGGTTAGTCTCAAACCATTTGTGTAGTTGACACTAATACAAGTATGTGGGTGCCCATTAGTGAATGAGTACACTGAACGCGATCAACCGTAGTTCTCATATGGAGTATTTATCTATATGTCAAATGAGAACTCATAGTTGCAATAATGTAAATTAGTCCTTAGACCTGAGGCATCATGGTTGTCCTGTGATGCGTTATTGATCTTTGATAGCTCTTAAAGGCAAGACGTAAAAGATTTGTCTTAAGTGTTGTTGGGATCTCTTAATTTATCATAGGGGCATGTGAATGTACAATAAGGAATCTCTACTTTCGATAAAGAAGGAGAATGTTTCAAGATGTGATTCAGTAAATCTTTGGCCAAAGTATTTTGAGCTTGATTTAGAAAGTTGTTCTTAATCATGTTCTTTTAAATCACATGAGGTCGTAAATCATATTAGGGGTTTGACATAATCAATCCGTACCCTAATAATATGATTTGAAATATTGTATAAGAGAAGGACCGTATTGCATTGCAATTCCAACTGAATAGGTTCTTTATCTATTCTGGTTAGCTTGGGTAGCCTTGATATATTGCTAGATGTCACTCTTGGCTTGTGGAAGTCCTAGGACTGATTGTGATCGATCCAAACTAAGGAAGAATTAAAAAGGGGTTTTAATTCCAGTTGGTTAGAAAGAGTTCTAATATTTTCCCACTGCCTTGCTAATTAGAACCTAATGGATTACACACCTTAAATGGTTAACTTTGAGTAATACAAATGAGAATGAGGAAATCAATTTGATTGATTTGATGTGGATAATTTACTACATGTAAAAACGTATTTGGGCCTCGATAATAGTTAGAGAGAAGCCCAAATGGTTGGGTATCAAGCCCAAGAGCTTAAGACACCTAAATATTATGGTTTAAGTGTCATAAGGCCCAATTTTGGAAGCCCAATGAGTTTGGCCGAAAATGCTTAAGTAAGTATGTATGGGAATTGTTTCTAATAAGCTCATTGACACACAAACACAATCCAACATCAACCAAATGGGTTTGGGAGATCAAAGAGAGAAAAATAAGAGTTTTCAAGAGTGAAACACTTTCATCTTTCAAAGTGGTTTAGATTGAAACCAATCTTGAGAATCTTGCACTAGCATCCAAGTATTCTCAAGATACTTATTCTCATCTCAAGGTTCCATTGGTGTGGAGACTTAGAGGCCATATACTTTTGTGGCTCACATGGAGGATAAAGATCAAGGAGCAAAGATCAAAGATCAAAGAGGAGATCAACAAAGAGGAAATCATCAAGAGAAGACCAAACACAAATTGGTTCATATAATTGCTTCAAGAGTAATTAGATCTTATCCTTTCTCTTGAATTTTTCACTTATGAAAAACATATCAATGTTCATGGCTTAAGATACTTGGAAGAAGTTTTGTTTTTGAATTTAAACAACCACCATAGACTTCCGCTGCAATTAATTTGATTAAATGCATGTTTAATATTCAAATGAACTTTGGAAAAATGTTTTGAAATTCCTACATATATGTATAATTTAGGGTTTATATTTTATGGTTTAGGGTTTAGGGTATAGATGTCATATTTAACGACGGTTTTATTGTTTTCCGTCGATGATTTACGAAGAGCGCATTTCTAAACCGTGGTTTCTTTAAAATGGCGTTGTACACACATAACAACGTCATATTTTTCTAAAAAGCGACGTAAATTATTGTTAAAACGACGCTATTGGTTATATAGACGGCGTTGTTTTCTTGACATTAGACGGCGATAGGTTAAGAGTTTAGGTCGTGGAAAATTGTTTGTACGTCGTTTTATTTGTAAAAATGGCCATGGTTTGAACTGTAAACGACGTTTATTATTAAAATTAAGTCATTTATATTAGTTAAAACGTCGTTAATTTATTAACGACGACGTGGTTTGTGTGTTGTATTAATAATATTTGATTCTATTTAATTCAAATATTCATAATAAATTTAAAATAAATCCAAAAAATGCAACGTCAACTCCTATGAAGTCATTGCAATATTTTCTTCCCCCTTAAGCTTTAAAAAATTAAGTTTGAGTTATACAAATTTAAAATTACCACCAAAAAGAAAAATGTTTTCATGAGTCACAACATCACTTATACTTTAATGGTTTAGGGTTTAGGGTTTAGGGGGATAAAGGTTTATTTTTGGGGTTTAGGGTTTATGGTTAATATATATTAGGCCCTAAAACCATAAATCCTTTTCTATAATTATTTAAACATATATATATAATTTAGGGTTTATATTTTATGGTTTAGGGTTTAGGGTTTAGGGTATAGATGTCATATTTAACGACGGTTTTATTGTTTTCCGTCGATGATTTACGAAGAGCGCATTTCTAAACCGTGGTTTCTTTAAAATGACGTTGTACACACATAACAACGTCATATTTTTCTAAAAAGTGACGTAAATTATTGTTAAAACGACGCTATTGGTTATATAGACGACGTTGTTTTCTTGACATTAGACGGCGATAGGTTAAGAGTTTAGGTCATGGAAAATGGTTTGTACGTCGTTTTATTTGTAAAAATGGCCATGTTTGAACTGTAAATGACGTTTGTTATTAAAATTAAGTCGTTTATATTAGTTAAAACATCGTTAATTTATTAACAACGACGTGGTTTGTGGGTTTTATTAATAATATTTTATTCTATTTAATTCGAAATATTCATAATAAATTTAAAATAAATCCAAAAAATGCAACGTCAACTCCTATGAAGTCATTGCAATATTTTCTTCCCCCTTAAGCTTTAAAAAATTAAGTTTGAGTTATACAAATTTAAAATTACCACCAAAAAGTAAAATGTTTTCATGAGTCACAACTCACTTATACTTTAATGGTTTAGGGTTTATATAAATTTAGGAAAGGGATTAGGGTTTAGGGTTTTATGGAAGAGATATTTTAGGCCATAAAACCCTAATCCCTTTTGAAACATTATTTTTAAAAACAATATATATAATTTAGGTTTTATTTATTAGGGTTTAGGTAGACCTGGCATTCGTGTCGTGTTATCAGTATTCGGGTCGTGTTCGTGTCAACCCGCTTTTCTTAACGGGTTGACACGACACGACACGATAAGAAAACGGGTTGGAAATGCTCAACACGAACACGACCCGTTACAATTCGCGAATCACACGACACGACACGATTTACACGATAAGAAAAATAAACAGTTTTAAAAAAATATATTTTAAAATCTTCAAATAAAATATAAAATATCAATTACTGACAATACATTATAGATGCATAAAAAAATTCCCAAAAAAAGCTTAAAATGTATTAAACATTTACATGCCCAAAAAAGCATAAAAACATTATATATTATACATGCCCAAAAAGATCATTAACATTCCAAAAAAAAGCTAAAAATATATTAAACATTTACACCAAACTTGAGATAACAAAAAAGAAAACATGTATAGCATCCATGAATGTGATCCAGACTTCAACATTTCACTTGCAATGTTCCTGGAAGAAAAAAAAACATAGACAACTATGAGAAAGTATACAATTATTGAGAAATATTATATTGATAAAATATCAATTACTCATCCATACCTCACCTCAATCATCAAGAGAAATACTATTGGAGCATTGTCCCGATCTAGTATCTTCACAATTAAGTTTGAAGACATCTTCAGTAAGAATTTCTATCTCTTCCTCCATGGCTAAGCATTGAAAACCCAAAAATTACAAATCATTATTAATTCACATAATGAAAAAAAAAACAGAAAAAAAACATACTAGTTTTTAGTTATATAATTAATACCTCCTTTGCCAAAAAGCCAATCTCGAGTACACAACAAAGCTTGAACAATTTCAGGCAATAACGAACTACGATATTGATCTAATACTCTCCCTCCAACACTAAAAGCCGATTCCGATGCAACCGTAGAAATAGGAATTGTTAACACATCACGAGCTAGATGTGAAAGTATTGGATAATGAAAATGCTCCATTTGCCACCAAGAAAGAACATCTATGTCTTGCTTTCTATCTAGTCTTTCTTCATCCAAATACTTATGCAATTCATTTTTCCTACTTGAACTCGGACCATTTTTGTAACTAATATCAAAATCCTACATCATAGAAAATGAAACATACAAAAATTAAGGAGACATACAATATGCAACAATACATGGTATATATATAAAAGTAGTTATGTTACCTCAAAAATGGTATCTCCACCTTCCGTGTGATTAGTCGTCTCATTCATTCCATAATTCAAATGAACAAGATGAGATAAACTTTCTGAGTACACATCAAAAAGAGAAGCCAATGTGTCTCTAACACACTTAAATTCTTCAGAATCCTTACCATGAAGCTTGGTATAAGCCCACTCTACAAAATGTAACTTATAACGAGGATCCAAAATAATTGCAATTGCAAGAATCAAGCTGTACTCTGACCAATACTTCTCAAACTTTATGTTCATATTAGTTCCCATCTTGTTCATGAAACCATCAATATCTTCCATGGCTGCCTTAATTTGGTGCTGGATTATAAACACCTTAGGGAAGAATAAATTGGATGTGGGGTACTTTGTCCCAGAAAATAAGCATGTAACATCATAAAAGTATCCCAAAAACTTGGAAATCTTCTCTATTTTAATCCACTCTTGGGGAGAAGGACAACTACTGAAATTTGAATCAATCAACCCTAAATTAATAAAAGCACGACGAAAAAAAAGTGCACTCTCAAGCATGGTATAAGTTGAGTTCCATCTAGTAGGGACATCTTGTCTCAATCCTCTCTTATTACCCATTATTCCAACTTGTGAAACACATTCATAGAACTTTAGTTTCCTCCCCTCAGAACCCTTTATATATTTGATGCACTCACGAATCTTTATCACTGAAGAATCAATTTCCTTAAGTCCATCTTGGACTATCAAGTTTAAAATGTGAGCACAACAACGCACATGAAAAACATACAGAGGTCCATAAATCTGAGCAGTAAGAGCAAGATACCCATCAGTACATACAGAGGTCCATAAATCTGAAGTTAAACAAATTCTTCCCTGAACTGAGCTTAACAAACTATGAAGTTTCTGTTTTTCACTTTTAAACATCCTCAACACGCATGCCTTAACGGTGTTTCTACATGGCAGCTTAATATCATGAGAGATATATGCAAATAAAGCCCTAATGGCGTCATATTCAACAAAGCTAAAAGGCAAATTATGCTTGATGATTGCCTCTATTAACAAATCACGAAATTTCACATGATCAAATTGAGGGGAACGCAATCCTGAAGATGACATAAGTAATTGTTTCACATCACCATGTGACTTCTTAAGGCAATTTTTAGCATGATTCAACAAATTTCCTGTACCATACCTACTATCACATGCATATATAATCCCACAACTTTTACATTTAGCACGCTTTTTTTTATCTTCACCCATAGGCAATAAATCAAATGATTCCCAAGCAGGAGATCTTAGTTTACGCCTGCCCACATTGACTCTAACCTTTTTCTTTGTAGGGCTTAACTCTTTATCTTCTGTATTTTCAGTAGTTGTATCAATACCCATTGAAATGTCAACAGACTCCTCATCATTAATCTCAAAAACATTGGCAGCGCTATTTTCTGTAACATCCATCACATCCCCTTCAAAAAGACACCAAGAAAGACCTTTAAAATATTAAAATGTCAACAGACTTCTCAACTAAACCATATGAAATAACAATTCAAAAGATGGCCAACGTTTTGCAAGACATTATTCATTGGACCTGAAAAGGTAATCAATGGAAAAGGTAATTCTTTACTTCATTCAAAAAAGAAAAGTAGCCTTTGTCAATTTAATAATATTGCAGTCATCATTAGTATTTAGTACCACTTACATCAAGTAAACACCGAAAATCACTCACATTTGCAGATTTTCTCAGTTTCTTCAACCAGACATCAGAAAAGCTTTGTAGAGACAGAATACTTAGCAAACTCGAAAAAACATATCTTCAGTTAGATGAACTCATTAATCCAGACCAAATCCTTAAACCACAGACCCATAAAAAGCTATGAATCTATGATAGCAGCAACATAAGCAGACATGAACCAGAACAGAGGAATCATATACTGTTTACCAAACATGATAATCTCAATTAAATTAATGATGCTAAAGCAGAAAAGAAAGAAGATGCCACACAAATATGAAATATCTGAAGAGAAGATTGTTGTACCTACTTGACTTGAGAGAGTATTTCAGTCTCAGAAGAGAAATGATGATTGACAGAGAGAAAGTTTGAGAGAGATCGCAGGAAGAAGAAGAAGATGAGGTTTTGACTTTGAGAGAGAGAGAAAGTGAATTGTTCTGTTAGTGTGCGGCGGAATGAGAGATGATTATGAATGCAGCAGAATGCTATTGCTAGGGTTGGTAAGGATTTTAGAATAGACAATTACAAAACTACCCCTGTTAACGGGTTGGTTCGTGTTTTTCGCGAATGGACACTGAAACGACCCGTTAGCTTATCGTGTGGCTAACGGGTTGACACGATAGCAACACGACACGATAACACGAACACGAATACTGAAATTTTTTTGCGAATTCGTGTCGTGTTATCGTGTTTCGTATGATATTGCCAGGTCTAGGTTTAGGGCATATTTCTTTAGACATTTTAACGACGGTAGTTTGGTTTTGCGTCGTAAGTATATTTACAACGACGTCATTTTTAAAATAAGCGTCATTTTTAGGTTGAACTTTTAACGACGATTGTGTTTTTGTTTCCGTCGATGTTTTTTAAAAAGCGCGCTTTCTAAAAATTTCAGCTCGACCTAAAATTTTCAGATTTCGCTCTAACTCTTATACAAGTTGACCATAGTCTGTGTCCTAAAACATTTCGCTCCGCTCTCTCACTTCAACTCTAATTCAAAGTTGGTCCCTCCGTCGAATCCAAGTTGGCCAAGTTTACAACTCCGTCGAATCCAAGTTGGCCATAAGCTGTGAGCTCTGCCTACCTGTAAGTGCAAACCCTAATCTCATGCTTGTAAATTCATTGAATGATATTCAGTTCTGTGTTAAAGGGTTTTGTGATTTTTTAATGTTGTCGATGGTATGGGTTAATGGATTTAATGTTTAATGTTTTCATGAATCGGGTTTAGGGTTTAATGTTGTCGGATCTTTTAATACTCTCTGTTATTATGAATCGAGAATGGATTTAATGTTTTCATGCTTAGTATATGTTGGTTTCGTGCTTAGTATTAATGTATATGTTGTGTTCTTAATACCCTACATAAAAATTAATGTATATGTTGTGTTCTGAATATATTCTGGGTTCTTGAAAATAAACTTGGATTTCGAAATCTTTTTTATGCATACGACGACGGTTTTTTAACAAACCGTCGTCTATAAAAATATACCACGACGCTTGTTTTAACTACCATCGTGGTTCAAGTTCTCTGGCGTCTGTTTCTTGCTAGCATTAGACGACGTTTTTTTAAAACCCGTCGTCTATATATGTGTAATACATCTGTTGTTTTTTAACTACAGTTTTGTGTCTGAAGAAATAGAGATGGATGATAATGATTTTGGTGATTTTGGATCCGATCCTTATGAGTTTGCTAATGTGATTGGGGATGGAGATCAACCATTGTACCCTGGTTGTAGAAAGTACACCAATTTATCGGCATTAGTGAAGTTGTATAATTTGAAGGCAAAACATGGGATGAGTGATGTATGTTTTACAGAATTATTGATACTTCAGGGCGAGTTGCTTCCAGAAGGAAATACAATACCGGCCTCTATGTATGAGGCAAAAAAGACTTTGTGTGCATTGGGGCTGAGTTATGAGAAAATCCACGCATGCCCCAATGATTGCATCTTGTATAGGAAGGAGTATGAAGATTCAACTAATTGTCCTACTTGTGGTATCTCAAGGTGGAAGGAAACCAAAGATGGATTCTTGAAAAAGGGTGTGGCAGTGAAGGTGTTGTGGTATTTTCCTCCAATTCCAAGGTTTAAAAGGATGTTTCAATCACATGAGACAGCTAAGAATTTGACTTGGCATGCTGCTAGAAAATCAATTGACGGTCAGATGTCTCATCCGGCGGATTCCCCGTCTTGGAAACTTGTTGATGATAAATGGCCCGAGTTTGGTAATGAGCCGAGAAACTTGAGATTGGCTCTTTCATATGATGGATTCAATCCCCACAGTTCTCTAAATAGCAGATATAGTTGCTGGCCAGTTATCTTAGTTATATATAATCTCCCACCATGGCTGTGCATGAAACGAAAGTTCATGATGTTGACTTTATTGATTTCCGGTCCTAAACAACCCGGAAATGATATAGACGTCTACTTGGAGCCTTTGATTGATGATTTAAAATCTTTGTGGGATGGGATTAGAGGAGTGTATGATGCACACATAGGAGAATATTTTACACTCAGAGCTGCATTACTGTGGACCATTAATGATTTTCCCGCCTATGGAAACTTATCCGGTTGTGTTGTTAAAGGATATAAAGCTTGTCCAATATGCGGTGATGATACACCTAGTCACAGGTTGAAAAATGGCCACAAAATTTGTTACATTGGGCATAGAAAATGGTTACCAATTAATCATCCATAAAGGAGGCAACGTGCAGCTTTTAATGGGAAACCTGAATATGGCACGCCTCTGGAGCCATTAACGGGAGAAGAAGTGCTGCATATGGTTGAAGATATTAATTACATATGAGGATCGAAAAAAGGGGGAGGTGGAGGTGAAAATGATGGTGATAGAGTTTGTTGGAAGAAGAAGTCAAAATTCTTTGATCTTGAGTATTGGAAATACCTTCCAGTGAGGCATGTCCTCAATGTTATGCACATTGAGAAGAATGTTTGTGATAGTATCATTGGTACATTGCTGGAGATCCCTGGAAAAAATAAAGATGGGATTGCTGCTCGGTTAGATTTATTGAACATGGGGGTCAAAACTGATTTGCAACCCGAGTATGGAGAAAGAAGTACTCGTTTGCCTCCAGGGCCTTGGAATTTTTCAAGAGCAGAGAAAAGAGCGGTTTGCAATTCTTTCTATGGTATGAAGGTCCCTGAAGGTTATTCTTCAAATATAAAAAATCTTGTATCTTTACAAGATTCAAGACTTCTTGGCCTTAAATCACATGATTGTCATACCTTAATGCAACAATTGCTCCCTGTGGCAATTCGTTCTATTTTGGAGAAGCTTGCAAGGTATGCAATAACTCGTTTGTGCTTCTTCTTCAATGCTATATGTGCAAAGACGGTTGATGTTTCCAAGCTAGATAAGTTGGAAGAAGATGTAGTAGTTACTTTGTGTTTGCTTGAAAAACACTTTCCACCTTCATTCTTCGATATCATGGTTCATCTAGTAGTACATCTTGTCAGAGAAGTTCGTCTATGTGGGCCAGTATATTTTAGATGGATGTATCCGTTCGAAAGATATATGAAAGTTCTAAAGGGGTATGTTCAGAACCGTACTCATCCCGAAGGTTGCATTGCGGAGCATTATATAGCTGAAGAAGCTGTAGAATTTTGCACTGAACATTTATCTGATATTAGTACAATTGGAGTGCCATCAAGTCAGAAGATAGGAGTTTCAAAGCCATTATCAGGTTGCACAGTGAGCTTAGTTGATCGGGACCTGTTGAACCAAGCACATCTATATGTCTTGGAGAATACGGAGGAAGTTCTACCTTATATCGAGTATGAGTTTTATTCCTTAAGTTTCCATTTTAAATTATTCCTTATGTTTATCTTATATGTTTGGGACCGTAATGCTTGAATTTTTCGTGTCATGTAGGGAACATATGATCCACATCAAGGCCGCTTATCCAAAATTTAGAAAGAGAACAAAGTGGCTGCAAGATAAGCACAATAGCACTTTCATTCAATGGCTACACTTCAAGGTATATGTTATTCAATAACATATTGGACTTTTAATTTTCTTCTTTCTATGTTAGATTGAATTAAGATATGATTAATTTGCAGATTCAAAGTGAACTTGATGAGGGAGGCAATCATGGGGTATCAGAAAATTTAAGGTGGCTAGCAGCTGGTCCAAACATGGCAGTGCCATTATATACGAGCTATCTTATTAAAGGTGTTAAATTTAACATCAAGGCACAAGATGATGTGCGGACAGTTCAAAATAGTGGAGTTTATTTACTTGCACATACCATGCAAGTTGCTAGTGCCAAGGATAAAAACCCAATTCTCTCAAATATGGGTTTTTATGGTGTCATTCAAGAAATTTGGGACCTTGACTACCAAAAGTTTACAATCCCAGTCTTTAGGTGTGATTGGATAGATAGTACTTCCGGCCTTGTAGTCGACGAACTTGGATTTACCCTTGTAAATTTGAGTAAAATTGGACATAGGAATGACCAATTTGTTTTGGCTTCTCAAGTCAAACAAGTATTTTTTGTTGACGACCCAATGCATCATGGTTGGTCGGTATTGTTATCAGCGCCTAATAGAGAATATAATGATGATGTTATTGGTGATAATGTCTTAGGTGATGTGAGAATTGAGTGTGAGCCATTTACTAGAGGGATGCCAAATGTTGACACATTTGATGAACTAGTGGGTGAGTTTGGGAGTCAAAATATTCGAGATGGGTGTGAAGATATATGGATTGAATGATGCTCTTGTAATTTATGAAATTATTTATGCCCTAAACAGCACTACTGTATGACATTAATTTTGTAATAAATTGTAATGTGTTTTCTTCACTTTCATTATGCAGGTTTTGGACACAAAACAATCAGTACATAAAATACTGGTTCAGTATTATAAAACGACGGTCCTTATAAAACTGTGAAAAACAGACGTCTGTTGTCATAAAATTGTCGATAAAAAATGACGTTTTGGAGCATTCAACGACGGCATTGAATTTACCGATGTCTAAAAGCGAACAAAAAGTGAAAAAAGACGACGTTATTCTGAAACAGTTATTAACGATATCACGTCGGAGAAGGATAAAGAGCCGACATCTAATTACAAATAACACGACTTCAGTACAATAATACCGACGTCTAAAAGGACAGATATCGAACCTGAACGTTACAAAAGACGACGTCTTGGATGGATTAGACGACTATTATTTTACTAAAGACGACGTATAAATAGAGAAACACGGCTGTCTTTTACATGATCACGACGTTGTATATCACATACTACGTCGTTTATAGAAATAAAAATGTCGTAAGTCATGAGCCTAACATATTTTCCACGTCGATTATGTAAATATATGAGACGTAGTATATATTAATAACGTCGGAATTTATTTATTTAAAGACGTAGTGTATTCTTTTACACAACGGGTGTTGTATAAAATAGGTCGTTTATTCTTCTCCAGGATAATTTTTTATTTCATTTTTCAGTGTACAGACGTCGGTTCTTTTTTGTAAATGACGGTGTTTGTTACAACAACGACGGTGATTTACCCTAACCGCTATTTCCACGTCAATATTAATGGAAAAAACAAAGTGGCAATACTATTGAACGACGGTTATATAAATATATTGGACGTCGTATAGTTTAATAACGTCATATTTTATTTATTTAAAGACGTATTGTATTCTTTTACACGACGGGTGTTGTATAAAATAGGTCGTTTATTCTTCTCAAGGACAATTTTTTAGTTCATTTTTCAGTGTACAGACGTCGGTTCTTTTTTGTAAATGACGGTGTTTGTTACAACAACGACGGTGATTTACCCTAACCGCTATTTCCACGTCAATATTAATGGAAAAAACGAAGTGGCAATACTATTGCACGACGGTTATATAAATATATTGGACGTCGTATGATTTAATAACATCATATTTGATTTATTTAAAGACGTATTGTATTATTTTACACGACGGATGTTGTATAAAATGGGTCGTCTATTCTTCTCCAGGACAATTTTTTGGTTCATTTTTTAGTATACAGACGTCGGTTGTTTTTTGTTAATGATGTGGTTTGTCATAACAACGACGGTGATTTCGCGTCGTGGTTTTACTTTGCAAAAAGACGTCGCTCGATTTTACGACGGTTTGAAAACCAAATTTACGACGGTGAATTCCCGTCGTCTTTTGCCTTTTTTGTAGTAGTGGTTCGTACCGCAGGAAGGATTACTGTTAGGTGGGCAAGGCGAAGCTAGCCCAGCGCTACCCCCATGTACACCGGCGGGTAATTCCTCTGTAATCCAAACCGCCGCTGAGGCCGAGCTCCTAGCTCAAATCACGGCTCTTTGGCAGGATATGGCTAAATTACAGGAACACAACAATCTTCTTTCGTCCAAAGTAGACGAAACAAAACAATTGCTTAATCACCAGCAAACAGAAAACATTCAAACCAACCAACCCTCTTAGAGTCTAGAGAATCCTTGTCCGCTGAAGAAGGGAAAGAAGGCAACAAAGGCAACGCCAGCACCCTCCAAACATTTTTTAGTCCCGGCCTCTAAGGGCAAACCCCACGTACCCAAAAAGGTCGACTCTGACTGTCGCCACTGGCTGATGGATCGGGAGGTAGAGCGTCAAAGATCACCGATCAAGATCAATGCTCGCCTCAACGATTCCCGATTGAGGATTCTGGGAAATAAATCCCCTATACGTAGGGTGCAAGGGTTGGAATCAACGGTAGAATCTGACCACGAGTATGCCCCCTCCACAAACCAACCATCTACCTGCCATTTGGCAACGCCAACTAGGTACTCTGAAGTTAACCCGGCCAGGTCCCCTCGACGCTTGGAACATCATAGAACAGAGGAGATCCCGAGCAAGGACCCTGTCATTCGACTCCTCTTTCAGAGGATGCAGAAAATGGAGGACGATAAAACCCATTCTCAGGAACCAAACTAGGGAAAACTTCGGCCATGACCATTCATTGAACGTATAAAGCACTCCCGACAGGAACGAGAAGTGCAGCCACTATGCATACCATTTTATACAGGAGTTGAGGACCCTTTGACACACTTGCATTCTTTCCAGTCTGCCGTCGGGTATAAGGGCCTCAATGACAAAGGCATGTGCCTGCTATTTCCATTGGCATTAACAAGTGCAGCACTAAACTGGTTCTACCAATTGAAACCAGGGACAGTGGACTCCTTTGACGAGTTGAAACAAATATTCCTGAACCATTTCATGATCCAGACAGACCGTTTGTACTCTGTCGATGACTTGTACACCATTCGGAAGAGAGACAACGAGCCCCTGCGGGAATATGCTGCACGATTCAGCCACGAATATTCAAGATGCCCAGATACCGATGACAGGGCAGCCTTCGGCACCTTTAAGAGTGGCCTTCGATCCTCACACTTTCGGTACTTGGTGCATAGCAGCAATTGGCAGACGTACGATGAGCTGATGAAATAGGCGGTGTTGAAGAAAAATGTGAACCTCCCAACATAATTTCACCACCACTAATTAAATAATGGGGTTTTACTATTTTAGGTTCGACTCATTCGAGACACAGGTCTCTTAATTACAATCTCTTGCTTCAAGGGAAAACCCTTTGATTCCATCATAAAGAAACAGAACATGTGTGTTTGGTTTTGCGGTTGCTCCCAAGTCCAACCTCAGGGTGCCTACGTATCCCTTTCGGGAATCAAGCACTCGTAGTTCAAAGAATTGCAATGAATGAATGACTCATTGCAAAAGGAAAGATCTGTATGAATTTGATTGAGAAAGTGTTTGAGTGAATTTAGCTGAATAAACCAGGGATTTGATTTTGATGTGTGTTTTGGGGTGAATTTGGTTAAGAATAAACTAGGGATTCTGTTTGGATTTGAGATTTGAGCAGTTGCATCTAAATTGATTCTCTAGATTGCCTAAGTACCCTTTTGAAGGGATCAAACCAACGTAGTTCAGAATTGATTTGTGTGGAGGTAGATATTTGATTTGTGGGAATTTGGTTGATGAAACCAGTGATTCAAGTTTGGTTGTGGTTGTGTCTAGTAGGATGCTAGACTGCCTACATACCCATAATGGGATCAAACCAGCGTAGTTCCAAAATGATTGGAAATTAATGGGTAAGTGTGGCCCAATAATTTAGAATTTGTGTCTTTGAGACAATTTGAAGATTTTCATAGGTAGATGACCTATGGGAAGAATTGGAAATTAATGGGTAAGTGTGGCCCACTAATTGAGAATTTTTGTTTGAGAGATTTGAATTTAATCTCATTGGAATTTTCATGGGTAGATGACCCATGGGAATAATTGGAAATTAATGGGTAAGTGTAGCCCACTAATTGAGGATTTGTGTCTGAGAAATTTGAATTTAATCTCATTGAAATTTGCATGGGTAGATGGCCCACGAGAAAAATTAGAAATTAATGGGTAAGTGTAGCCCACTAATTGATAATTTCTGTTTGAGATATTTGAATTTAATCTCATTGGAATTTTCATGGGTAAATGACCCATGGGGAAAATTGTACAGTTTTGTACCATTTTTATTTTTGTCAATGTCCAAGAAAAATAATGAGCAATTTTGACGAGCCCACTAATTTTCTACGATTGGCATTTGCATTTGGGAAAGTGTTTTGGTGAATTTGGTTTGGATAAACCAGGGATTCGAATTTGATTGCGGTTGCGTCTATTGGTGTGGTAGACTGCCTACGTATCTTTAACGGGATCAAACCGATGTAGTTCCAAAATGATTTGTAATTAATGGGTAAATGTGGCCCACTAATTAAGAATTTGTGTTTGTGAAATTTACAAGGGTAGATGACCCATGAGAAAATTTGAAATGGTTTTATACCATTTTTCCTTTGTCAATGTGCAAGAAAAATAATGAGCAATTTTGATTAACCCACTAATTTTCTAAAATTGACATTTGCATTTGGACCATAATATGGCTATCAGGATTTTTAAAATTGATCCATAAACCATGTAATAGGCAGTTTGGGCCTCTGTAAATGTAATGGGTAATTACTTGTATAACTCGGATCAGGTGAGAACACTAAAATGAGAACATTATATGAGAATCAATCCTAACCATCCAAAGTCATCTGAACGGTTGAAGAGAATAAAACAAGCTTACAATAGAAATGGGTACGCTGCACTTCCCCTTAGCCCCGTGTCCTGGCGCACGTTTTCCAATCCCGCCTTTCTTTTTCAGAGTTTCTTTTTCCCAAATTCCCCTCTCAATACCATCTCCTATTTTCCTTAGTCATAATCGATACCTTTCTCCTTGAACTCTCTCTCTCTCTCTTTCTCTGCCCTCTCAGTTTCCCTCATCTCGATCTGCATCTCTGTCTTGCTCTTTCAGTTTCTCTTTTGATATCTCCTTCATTTTTATGCAGACCTACAAATAAAACCCCCTTTCTCTCTTTCTCCCCTTTCTTCTTCTCTCTTTGCCGAAGTACAAATACAACTCTAGCTTTGGAATTCTCAAAGCCATCGTCAACAGTGGTCTCAGAGACAGAGTGCTCGTTTGCAAAGTCCTAATCATGGTCTCTGACAACCTTTATGGTCACATCCGTTTTCCCACTTACTACGACTTCGTCTTTGTCAAGTTCATCTATTTCTTATTGATCAAGCTCTTCTTATTTAATTGTCATCATCCTTAAATCTTAACATGTTTTTGTCAACCTAGACACTTCTGGGACTAAAATGGGTGAATGATGTGTTTATAGTTTAGGGTATAATTTGTTGAAATTTATTTAATCCATTTTAGGACTTTTAATGGGATCCTTACAAATCAATGGTATTCTTGGTGGATTTGGGTTAATTTGGGGCTTTAAGGGTTCAGATCTACACAGGACGTGGAAATAGTCTTTTCTACCTTAATCGCTTTTGGGTTATTATGCCGCTTGTACTTTACCACAGTCTTGCTCTTGTTAGTGAGTTTTAGCTTGTAGTCAGATTTTGATGTTTTTACTAGTAATTGGGTTCTCAACAAAGTGAAAATTCTATTATGAAATGGGCATTTAGAACTATTCAGATAATTGCTGTGAGTATATTCAGTCTTTGATTGTTAGATGGTATATATGTTGGTGTGTTGCACAAAGATAAGGCCTTTTTTATTTATTTTGTGATTCTTTCTGCATGCTGTATGCTTGTAGACTTCCTCACTTTTCTTAGTTTTTGTTTTCACAATTTTTCCATTCTTTCTCAAGAAAGTCAAACAAGAATCCTTATTGAAGGATCCACTAGATGCTTAAAGTTCATCAAACTGTTCAGGAAGAACTTTAGAGCTGTTTGGACAAACGGTAAGTTTGGGGCAGAAGCCCGATGGCTTTATGTTTATTGGAGTTCTCATTGGGTGTAGCCATGCTAGGTTGGTTAAGGAGGGGCTAAAATATTTCAACCAGATGCAGAGCTTGTATGGAATTGATCCAAAAATAGAGTATTACGCATGTGTGGTGGACATGCTTGGTTTGAGTGGCCAATTGGAGGAAGCTTTAAACCTCATACATAGATGCCTGAGGAGCCAGATACCAGAATATGGAGCTCATTGCTTAGTTCTTGTAGGCTTCACAATAACTTGTGAACTAACCGTAGAGGATAGTAGAGATACCAGAATATGGAGCTCATTGCTTAGTTCTTGTAGGCTTCACAATAACTTGTGAACTAACCGTAGAGGATAGTAGACATCAGAACCAAGAATATACATCTAGAAATAGGTTTAGCTTGAATTGTTTTTGAACTAACACAAAAAAAATAGTTGAATGGTGGACATGATTCTACTATGTTCTAACTTTACTTGTGTGAGGGCAGATGATGGATCAGTTTGGTGCTGGGGTTACAACAGATGTATCCCTCACCATAGGGTTATATATAGCTTTCATTATGACAGGACCCGCCCCCAATTCCTCGGAACCCGAGATGAATCCTGTAGGTTATGGGCCCACTTACTAAAAATTTAGCCTCTTTTCCAAATTAAGGGAAAAGAGCACGAGACTTTCTATCGAAATTTCAGCAGAGTCTCCCCTGTAAATTGAACATTCCCAAAAAATTCCAACCTGCATAAAACACATTTTAAAACACCAACTGGCAGCATGCACAAGTTAATAACATGCAAACGCATAATAGGCCTCCGGCCTTCAGGTGATTCGAAACAAAACCATACTATTTATGATCTCGAACAATTTTACGATTACCCCCCCCCCCCCCCAAAAATCTATAAACCAGATTCAAATCCATTAATCCAATCACACATTCCGAATCGATCAAACCTTTACACACAATAAAATCGCGGCTGCACCTAGGTGAGACCTTAGGCTGCCTACGTATCCTTGGACAAGGGATCAAGCCACACGTAGTTCTCATCTCAACGGTCACAATTCTGATAATAGACAATTATTTACAACCGAACCAACTATACATTTCAGATCTATTACAATTCCAAATCCGATAAAAGCACAATGAAACATTATCACTTTCTTCCCACCGCATCGTATTAAGAAGACATCACAGGCTTGGACTAACTCCGACGGGCTTGGGCAAAATAAATCATCCGAAGGGCTTGGACAAACTCCGACGGGACTGGGCAAAATAAATCATCCGAAAGGCTTGGACAAACTCCGACGGGCCTGGGCAAAATAAATCAATCTCCGAGGAGCCTGGGCAAACTCCGACGGGCTTGGGCAAAATAAATCAATCTCCGAGGGGCCTGGGCAAACTCTGAGGGGCCTGAGCAAAATAAATCAATCTTCGAGGGGCCTAGGCAAATTCCGACGGGCCTGGGCAACTGGGCAAAATAAATCAATCTCCGAGGAGCCTGGGCAAACTCTGACGGGCTTGGGCAAAATAAATCAATCTCCGAAGGGCCTGGACAAACTCCGACGCGCCTGGGCAAAATAAATTCTCAAACATAAAACACACAACCGGGGAAGTACCTAAGGTAGTGCTAATAACACTCAAATTAACATTCTAAGTACTCCATACAAAATCAACAAATATAGCACTTTCTCAATTATTGTAAATCTACACTCAAGATATTCAAAAGTATCCAAACCCAAATATACAACACAAATATATAATATATTTCAAATGAAATCATTAAAACAATATACACAAACTTTCCACATTTGGTCAACTGGGCCCACGGGGCCCACGACCTCCGTTTTACGATCCAAACCTTCCTATGAATTCCTCAAGGTTTAGGAAACATGTCCTGCAAGTTTGGTTCAGATCGGACGGTCGGATCGCTCATGATCGCACGATCGGATGGTTATCGTAAAACACAAACTTTAAGTTATTGAATCGGAACATCTAGGGCTCCGATTCACGATCCATCGAATCCTACACGATCCTAGGAATACCTAGATCAACATATATTAATTTGGAAGTGATCCAACGGTTCTAACATATCGAACCCGGATAACACACGATATGTAAAATCCGTTCGGGGTTCAAACGTTATCCGAATTGAGATCCGCGAATTCCTACGCGCTCGTGACAATTAGGAGATCGCATTGGGACAAGATGCTCCTCTGATACAGTGCCCATGCGCCGCCACACGCGCTGGCAGCGCGTGAGTGTCCAAAGCGAAATCGCATCGCCGGAAAATCTTAGAATCTCCGACCAAGACTCCTTCCCTAGGTAATACACCTAATTTGGAGTCACTTTTGTTCTTGGACATACCCCAATTTTTGCTCCCCTTCAATGTTTGCTCATATCTCTCTCATTATAACTTGGATTCGAGCCTGCTATGTGGCTACGGACTCATTTCGACATGCTCTACATAACGGTATAACCGGAAGTCCCAAATTCCTTCCCAAACTTAAAATGACCTTTTTGCCCCTTTTTAAAATTACGTAAATATTTATTATTTTCAAAACCCTTAATTAATTCAAATCACTTTATTTTTATTGTTTATTTCAACTTATTTTCTCATTCAAATTTATTTTCTCCTAATTTAATTATTTATTTCTTTTTCAAACCGGGATGTTACAATAGACAGAATGGTATCAGAGCCGGACCCCGACCGGAAATGTGCCAGCGAGGACGCTGGGCCCCAAGGAGGGTGTATTGTAAGACCTGTGTCTTAGGGAAGCAAGAACGGTGAGAAATCCCACATCGCTCGGGGAGGGAAAGGTGAAGTGCTTTAAATGTGTGGGCACTTCTCTTCCTAGCACGAGGCCTTTTGGGAGCTCACTGGCTTCGGATTCTTGGGAACTCCGAAATTAAGCGAGTTGGGGGCTAGAGCAATCCCAGGATGGGTGACCCACTGGGAAGTTGCTCGTGAACTCCCAAAAACAAAACCGTGAGGGCAGAAAAGGGAGCCCAAAGCGGACAATATCGTGCTAGGGGAGTTGGATCGTGACACATTAATTCTCCACAATGAAAGAATTTAAGTTATGGAAAGTGCATCCCTAGTTTTTTGTGTTTGCTCCTTGTTTATATTGTTTACATTCTTAACTGTTGAATGGATGGGCAACCTTGTGTAAATGGAGAAAATTTTCTGGTACCCTGCTTGTTGGAATGGTTCCTTGAGGTGTGATCTGCGACGAAAAGTGAAGTGCCTTCACAGGTATGGAAAGAGTTGTTTCACTGCTACATTAAATACCTGATGAAGATAAGAGCGGTTTTTTGTTGTTGCCAAAGTTGTCTACATCATGTTTGTTCTATTAAAGCTGGAGGAATGATGTCTCTTAATATAAAAAATAAAACACCCAACGATTTAAGATTCAACATTGAACTCATCCACTCCCTCCTCCCCTTCTCTTCTATAAAACCCTAAAAATTCAACGGTCCCTCCATTTAAGGTTCCGCTATGGAAACTCAAGGACTTATTATCATAAACAAATTAATTTAAATTCTTCGTTTTTATTATAAGAACAGGAAGGTTCCACCAAAAGCAAACAAGGTTGAGATTTACGACATGTTTTGCTTTATTCCTATTGACATGGATTGTCAATGAAATTGGAAGAAAATAAACGGTATGATAGAAGGGCATGAAATATGATAACCAAACTTGCAACCTTGCTTAATTCAATTACTCTGATGCGGTGGCAATATGGAAGTACAAGACTTGGCCCATAGGTTCGACCAAAAAAAAAAAGAAAAAGACTTGGCCTATAGGCTATACCAAGAATCCATAATGATTGGCAGCGTTCTAGGGTTTTTTTTTTATATTTTATTTTATTTTTATATTGGGGGTGGAGGCTAGGGGTTTAAGGTTGAATCGTGATTGCTGTTATTTATTTATTTATTTTTGTTTCCTTTTCTTTTTCTTTTTCCTTTTTAGGGAAACAAAATATGTACTTAAAAAAAAAAAAAAAAAAAAGAGGTGGCAAATGACATAGCAGTCATGTTTGGTAGGGGTGGGCATGGTATAGTATGGTACAGTATTGAGCCCGTACCGCTATCGATACCGGAAATTTAAATCGGTATGGTACGGTATGGGATTATTGTTTGTCAAAATTGATACCATACCGTACCGTGCCAAATCGGTATCGGTACGGTATCGATACCATTTCGGTACCAAAATGACACAACTAAAAAATGAACCAATTCAATATTCAACATATTCATTCACCAAAATAAGTGATGCCTAAGTTACAAATTCAAATATTCAACATATTCAATATCCATCAACATATTCAATATCTAAATCAACCAAATCAATATTTATCCATCAACAAATTCATCAAATCCAAATGGTTAAAACTCATGCCTTATGGCTTACAAACCAAAATAGTTAAAATTATGGAGGAGAGTGAGGGTTTGGCTTTGGCATTTGAGAGGCAAGTGAGAGAGCGAGAGAATGAAAATAAATAAATTATATTTCAATACTATTAGGTACGGTACGGTATTGACCGGTACCAAATACTTGATACCGCTACCATACCATACTCTATTGGTACGGTACGGTACGGTACCGAATATCTCCCCATCCCAAATGAAACGGTATGAAATCGGTATGGTACGGTTCGGTTAGGGTACGGTTTTGGTATTTCAGTTTTAGATGCCCACCCCTAATGTTTGGCATTAATAAAGTTAGTAAATAAGTTGGTGTCTGTACATCAGCACTAGAATCATCGTCACTATTGAATTCCATTTTGGTCTAAAAGATTGGATTTCATGTTTTTTCTCAAAGATCCGGACTAATCCTTTACTTTAAATGAAGAAGTTGCTGTTCACAAAGTGGCTGTAATTAAGCGATGACCACTGAGCAGACGATCATCATCACCACACTCAGTAGTGCAAGTACAAGTTAAAAATTAATACGTATATCTATCAGTATATCACATTAAGGTGGACCATTATCTATAAAATTTAATACATACAATAAAAAAAAGTAATAGGCATATATTATCATTCATGAAAACAGAAAATAATCAAATGGTGTAATTTAAATAGTGTTATTTTATATTTGCATTACATATTTATTTATTATTTTCTTTTTTTTATTAGTTTCTATCTTATGTAATAGATGTATTCTGAGGGGTATATGGCTCATTATGTCCTCCTTAACTAGGGGTATCATTTTTTTTGTTATTAATAAAATTATGCCCCTGCGAAATTTATTGATTTTTTCATTTAAAATTCATAACATTTTAGTTTTCTTTTTTAAATTTTATGAATTTTAAAAATATATATTGTATTTTAAATACACGTGACACTATATTATTGGAGATGTGGACCCCACATATATGCCATATACTAAGCATGAAAACATTAAATCCATTCCCGATTCATGAAAACATTAAACATTAAATCCATGAACCCATACCTCCGACAACATTAAAAGATCGCAAAACATATATCTAAAACCCTTTAACACAGAACTGAATATCATTCAATGAATTTACAAGCATGAGATTAGGGTTTGTACTTACAGGTAGGTAGAGCTCACAAATTATGGCCAACTTGGATTCGATGGAGCCTAGAGAGCCCAACTTTGAATTAGAGTTGAAGTGAGAGAGTGAAATGTTTTTGGTCACAGATTATGGCCAACTTGGTTCAGGGTTACAAGTATAAGACTTAGAGCTAAATCTGAAAATTTTAGGTCATGGGGAAATTTTTTAGAAAGTGCGCTCTTTAAAACATCGATGGAAAACAAAACAACTGTCGTTAAAATTTCAAATTAAACATGACACTTAATACATTAAAGACGTTGTGGTAAAACTTGTTACGACGCAAAACCAAAACACCGTTGTTAAAAATTCAAAAGAAATATGACCTTATTACACGAAATGCATCGTGGTAACTCCTTACGACGCCAAAAAAAAAAAAAAAAAACAACTAACGTATTAGAAACTAAGTATATATGTGGGGTTTGGTTTTGCTGGGATTCGAACTCGTGCGCGAATGGGTGGAATGAATAGAAAATGAAATAGACAAATATACCCTAAACCCTAATAAATAAAACCTAAATTATATATATATTTTAAAATAATTTTAGAAAAGGGATTAGGGTTTTAGGGCCTAAAATATCTCAACCATAAAACCTAAACCCCAAAAATATTCCTTTAACCCCCTAAACCCTAAACCCTAAACCATCAAACTATAAGTGATGTTTTGACTCATGAAAACATTTTTTTGTTTGGAGGTCATTTTAAATTTGTATAACTCAAACTGCATTTTTGAAAGCTTCAGGGGAAAGAAAATATCTCAATGACTTCATAGGAGTTGACGTTGCATTTTTTGAATTTATTTTAAATTTATTATGAATATTTTGAATTAAATAGAATAAAATATTTTTACAAACACCAACAAACCACGTCGGCATTAGGAAAGTAAAGACGTTGTAAATTGTAATAAACGACTTACTTGTAAAAAGGATGTCGTTTAAATGCGAAACCATGGTGAATTTTTCACCAAAACCAATGTACAAACTTTATTCCACGACCCAAACACTTAACTTATCGCCTTCTAATTTCAAATAAACCACGTCGTCTGTATAACCAAGAGCATCGTTTGAATAACCTTTTACGTTGTTTTTTTTAAAATCAATGACGTTGTTATTCGTGTGCAACGTCATTTTAAAGAAACGACGGTTTAGAAAGCGCTCTTCGTAAATCATTGACGGAAAACAAACAAACCGTCGTTAAAAATATAAATAAACATGACGCTTATTACATTAATACCCTAAACCCTAAACCCTGAATTATATATATTTTTAAAATAATTTTGGAAAAGGATTTATGGTTTTACGGCCTAATATATATCAACCATAAACCCTAAACCCCAAAAATAAACCTTTAACCCCCTAAACCCTAAACCATCAAACTATAAGTGAAGTTGTGATGCATCAAAACAATTTTTTTTTTTTTTTTTTGTGGTCGTTTTAAATTTGTATTACTCAAACTTTATTTTTTTAAGCTTAAGGGGGAAGAAAATATCTCAATGACTTCATAGGAGTTGATGTTTCATTTTTTGGATTTATTTTAAATTTATTATGAATATTTTGAATTAAATAGAATAAAATATTCTTACAAACACCAACAAACCACGTCAGCGTTAAGAAAGTAAAGACGTTGTAAATTGTAATAAATGACTTACTTGTAAAATGGACGTCGTTTAAATGTGAAATCATGGTGAATTTTTCACCAAAACTGACGTATAAACTTTATTCCACGACTCAAACACTTAACTTATCGTTGTACAATTTCATATAAACCACGTCGTCTGTAGAACCAAGAGCGTCGTTTGAATAACCTTTTATATTTTTTTTAAAAAATCGATGACGGTGCATTTTCTGGATTTATTTTAAATTTATTTTGAATATTTTGAATTAAATAGAAATAAACACAAACAAACCGCGTCGGCGCTAAGAAAAGAACGATGTTGTAAAACATAATAAACGACTTACTTGTAAAGAAACCGTCATTTAATGGCTATCACTGATGTACAAACTGTATATCATGACTCAAACTATTAACTTATCGCCGTTTAATTTAATTACCACGTCATCTAGGTCATTAAGAGCGTCGTCTAAATATCCTTTTACGTCTGGTTTGTTTCAAATGATGACGTTATTTTGTACAACGTCGGTTGTAATAAATTGAACATGCAATAAACGTCACCTATACTGGCTCGAGACGTCGTCTGTAAATGTACAGTTGTGTTTTTTATTCCTTTCATTTTATTTTTAACCAACGTTTGTACTCCATAAGACGACGGTGTTTGATATAATTATGTCGTTGGAACGTTATTACACGTCGGTCACGCAATTTCTTTTTTTTAAAATAATGTATACCTCAACAAATTTACAAGGAAAAAAAGGATGTATATTATAGACAAAATGTGAACATTATATAAAAAAGTTAAGTGTTGTAAAAATCCTCTACTCCATATGAAGGCAAACAAACTCTGCCCATTCTTTCTTGACTTCGTCAATGGCTTCTTAGGGGTATGGCGCTTGATCTTTTCCCTTCGCAAACTGCAATCCATAAACAATGATTATTTAGGCTTTATAAATAAGCAGAAATTCAATATTCGATATCCACAGACGATGTTATTTTTCATTTACCGACGTAGTATATCGATGCAATGACGGTATTTTGAATTTACCGTCATTAATAATACAACAAACCACATAAAATAAATCTGAAAATTTTCTTCTTACCATCTTCTCAAACTCCAGGGAAGGATCCATGATGATGTCTCTCATAAAGCGCATGACATAATAGCCACACTCTACATTGCTGGGTTGCTTTGGTGTGCCCGGAAGAGTTTTCCAAATAGGTGCTTTACGGCCTGGTCTGCCTATGTGTGAATTATACATTTTGATAGAACTGCTCACTATGTTTTTTCCCTCCTCATCAACAACTCGATTTTCGGGCAGTGGATCCAGAAAATATACAGTCTCCTTCTTTGCTCTCACAATGATTAAGACCCAATGACGGTTGCACAAAATAAATATAAAGGTTAAACAGTTTTATATCCAGCGCATCATACAAACAAAATCCTGTTAAGGAGACTAACCCTGGATTGTAAGGCATTGGGAAAATTTGTTCACCATCTGTCTTTTGAAGTCGATTGGCTACCAAACGTGATCTGTCAGTTAATGTCCCAGAGTTAGCACTGACTTGAGCAGGGTCGATGGCCAACCATGTTCACCATATTTGCATCTTTCAAATTATCAAAGAGGCACCTAAATATATGAAATGATCACATGACTGTTTTTTTTTGTTTTCCAACAAAAAGGAGAGTGTGAAATGAATATTTGATAAAGACAAACCTCATATATACTGCCACCATAGTAGCCCCAATTTCTTCCATGCCTGCAAACTGTGTAATATCTTCATGCAAGATGAAGGTACTACGATCTTCACCAAACACCTCCTTCTCAATTGTAAAGGTCATAATCTTCTCCTGAGGCTTTAGTGTCGTTTCCACATAACGACAAAGGGATTGTAAAGAAGATGGCACCTCCAGCTTTGAATAATCAGGTACTTCAGTATTCTATTTAAAGAAATAAAGCAACATAAAGTGACGTGGTAAAGGAATAAACACGACGGTTTAAAGAAAACACCGTCGTCTGAAAATAATTTAAACCGTCGTCTAAAAATATGGTGAATAACTTGTTACATCGTATAAAAAAAATTCCGACGTCTAATTCAAATGCAAAATTCATAGATAATGAATTTACCTTTTCAATTTGCTTTTCTCCAACATTGGATTTCTGTTTTAATAAAGAAAGAGAGATATATAAGAAAGCTTGAACAACAATTTAAAAATTCAATTAAAAACAAAACTGCCATGGAAATTTAAAACAAACGACGGTTTAAAGAAAATATTGACATCTGAAAATTGAAAAACAAATGAAAAAGGCAAAGTTATGAGAATTTACCTTTTCATCTTGCTTTTCTACATCCCTGGATTTCTGTTTTAAGAAATAAAGAAATATATATAAGACAGATTGTACAAAAAGTAAAAAAATTAAATTAAACCGTCGTGGTAAGGCATAACATAAGATGGTATGTAAGAATTAAGGACGTCTAACAAACATTAAACAACGGTAAATAATAAACGTCGTGGGGATTTATCTATTACGTCGGTAAGGACTAAATAAGTCGTCTAAATCACCATAAAAATTTTCAAAAATCTAGATTCCAGAGTGTACCAGCCTTTTTTAGCAAAAACACAGATAACAGCAATTGCAGATAAAAAGAGTGAGGGAAAGAGAGAGAGAGAGAGAGAGAGAGAGAGAGAGAGAGAGAGAGAGAGAGAGAGAGAGAGAGAGAGAGAGAGAGAGAGAGTGAGTGAGTGAGATTGTGTCAGTGAAGATAGCTTGTAAAACAAGTAAACTAAATAAGACAATAACTCAATTCTTTCCACCGTCGTGGTATTGCAATCCAAACGACGGTTTATTAATAAATGCGTCGTGGTATGTATTTTCAAATGGCGGTAAATGTAAACCGTCGTCGTTTTTTAATCTAACGATTGTGATTCACAATAACAACGTCTAATGGCTTTTTGAAAAACAGAGCATTCAAAGTTCAGAGATGTTATCATTTCATCCTGCTTTTCCTCATTCTTGGCAGTATCATCCTCAAAGTGTAGGGCTCTCACATCAAGAGCCCCAGAGCAGCTTGCTCTATCCGACATTGGATTTTTGGGACTTTGCTCTTGACCTTGGATTTCACGAGGGTTAGTTTTCAGTTTAAGCATGCTTGGATCAAAATTGGGCAAGAGTTGGGAAAGCTGACTCAACAAATTTTCCCTCTCAACTTCTACCAATTGCTTGGTTCTAGCCTCCATCTCTAAAGTCTCTTCTCTTGATCTAGCCTCCATCTTCAAAGTCTCTTCTTGAAGGACAAGTCTTACACTTTCCTTTAATTGATCGGCAAACTTTACCCTCTATTGTCTAGGTAAATTGAAGTATTGCCCCTACCCCTCCTTGGATGCTCAGGATCCAAAGCCATTGTCAACACATCATTACTTCCAGATACAGTAAGAGTGCCTTCAGAGACTTGTTTTTGCAATTCATCCTAAAACAAAGACGTATTATAACATTTCACACGAAGCAATAACATAACAATCGACGTAATCATACATTTATCACGACGGTACTTAACTACCGACGTGGTTAAAAGTTTCAAACGGCGTCAATAATAAACCACCGACATCTTATAATATAATTACAAAAAACAGACTGGTGATTCCAGATTCAGACCTTTAACGATGTTTTTAAAAAAATTTCGGCATAGTAATATTATTCACACGACACAAAAATATAACAGAAGACGTAATAAGACTTATCACGGCAATACACAGTTTAATAAAAATTTCAAACAGAGTGAGTAGGCTTATATTTAATTTTGCTTTCTCTGCAACCTTTGGATCCGAGATGTTACCGTGTTTGTCTTCTCTAGCTTTCTTCCATAAGGTAGATCGATCAATTTTTACCCCGGGCATGATTTCCTCCAATTGATCCTCCAAACCAGCATATCCTTTTCGAGACAATCGATGATTGTACTCAAGTTTCTCCCTCCTCTGTGCTTGTTCAAAATGTACAGACACAAATTGTTCGGATAACCTTGAAGCTACAAAGGCATCACAGTCTGCTTTCTCTATGAATTTATATAGTTCAAGGGATTGCCTTAATTTCTCCTTCTCCTTGATGAATGGATGGATATGATGCCTCGTTAGTGTAGACTTGAAATCCTTCCATTTCTTGGCAGCAGAAGATAACACCAATTTCGTGCCCCCTTGACCTACCACAAAAGCCATGTCAACGGCTTCCCAAATCTGCTCTTTTATGTCCTTGGGGATTTCAGCCCATTTCTTGTTCACAAGTGGGACTCTGGAGCGTGCCAACACACCAATGTAGGACTGCATCTCAGTATGTGTAGGGTCACATGGTTTCCCCCTTTTATTGTACTCAACAACTAGCTTGATTTTCTGATATTTGCTCTTCACAACACGGGGCATTGTGCTTATACCCCGACTTGACTTTGGCTCCTTAGAAAATGTTGTCGTGCTTCCTGGTTCTGTCTCAGCAGATGAAATAAACTTCATCTTCTTCGAGGACTTGGTTTGAGGATTTACAACTTTAAGCTCCTTACTTTGGTCTTGAGAAACCATGGTTACAGACAAATCAAACCAGCAAGTGAAAATATTTCAGAAAAAAATTAAGAAAACACAAGACGGTTATTTATAAAAAAAACGACGTATTATAACATTTCACATGATGCAATAACATAACAACAGACATAATAAACCTTTAAAATGACGGTACTTAACTACCGACGTGGTTAATATATTAAAACGACGCCAATAATAAACCACCGACGTCTTATAATATAATTACAAAAAACAGAGAAGTGATTCCAGATTCAGACATTCAAGTGAAAATATTTTAGATTTTCATTTCAAACAACGACGTTTTTAAAAAAATTTGGACGTAGTAATTCTATTCACACGACGCAAAAATATAACAGAAGACGTAATAAGACTTTATCACGGCGATATTTATATACCGTCGTGACATTGAAATGCAAATGACGTTAATATTAATATACCGTCGTGGTATGACAATTCAAACGACGTGAATAATAAGATACCGTCATCTCTATAAGGTGAAAAACAAAAACAGAGAAGTTGTTCCAAACCCTTCTTGCTTTGTCTTTGTATTTTATCAAATTAGGAAAAACAGAAAAAGATTTTCAAAACAAAAACCATGGTTCAGAGAAATCAAACCTGCGATGAATATATCTTATACAATCAAATAAAAAAACGACGGTCATTTTAAAAAACAACGTAGAACAACTTTCAGATAACGCTGGGACGACTGACGAACCGTCGTGGTCTATAAATCCAACCACGTAAATAAGAAGCTACCGTTGTCTTATTTAGTTGAAGTAGAAGAAACAAAGTTGTGTTCAAAGTTGGAAACTTTCCTTCTCTGTCTGTATATTTTATCAAACTTGGAAAGAATTAAAATGATTTTCGCCAGAAAAAATGTAAAAAGATTTTCAAAACAAAAACCAATATTTGAAAAAAAAATGATATGCGCATGCAAAACAACAACAAAAATTGTGAGAGGAAGACGAAGAGGAGAGGAAGACAATGAGATACACCGACAGCACTTTGAGAAGGAAAAATGACGAAAAGTTTTCTCTCGGAGCTTGAATTTTTTTCTCGGGTTGGGAAACAGTGCTAGTGTAAGTCAGGTAGACGAAAAGTTTAATATACTAACATACCGTTTCATAAAACGGTGCGATTAATATGGAGTGCCCTAGTATCTGACATTATATGGTGGTATAGGTTTCCACCGCCCTAGTAAAATAGTTTTAAAGAGCCCTAGTTTTCCTAAAACGCCGTGTTTATATCTAATTACATGACGATATTTTCTTCAAAAAGATGTAGCCCGTCATTTTCAAATTTATACAACGACCTTATACTCAATAATAACGACGTTAAATATCTATAGAACGTCATTTTAATTATGCATACCGACGTGTAAAATTACCAACACCCAATGACCGCTACACATAATGATCTATATAGGTTAAATAGTACTACAAAGAAAAATATTATAAGAAAAATACTTTAAATAGTTAAGGGGACTAGCCCTGGATTATAAGGGACCAAGAAAAATTGATCCCCATCTACTGTTTTCAGGCGGTTTGACAATTGTTTTGTTCTGTCTAATAGAGATCTAGATTGAGAGCTGACTACCCCAAGGTCGATGAGGCCAACAAGGTTTACCATATTTCCCATTTTTAAATAGTCAAATAGGTACCTAAATATATGAAATTCAATTAAATGATATTTTAATTTAAAAGAAAGGGAAATGTAAAACAAAATGGGATTTCTAGAATTACCTCATGCATACTACAATCATTGTGTTTCCAATCTCAATCATGGAACCAAACTGCAAAATATCTTCACAAAGGATGAAGGTATCATGCTCAATGCCAAACACTTCCCCTAGTATGTGAACTTTCACAGTCTCGTTAGCAGGCTGCAACTTGGTTTGGACAAATTGGCATAAGGCTAACAATTTATAAGTTAGTTTGTATGTGAACTAAAATAAACGACTCTAAATAAACGACGGTTTCTAGAACATACTGACGGAGGAAAGGTTATAGACGTCAGTAAATAGATAACCGTCATTGTGTAAATGTTATAACATCGCTACACTATAGAAAGGTCGTCTAATTAAATGCAGTTAATGCTTTAATGAAATAGACGATGGTTTATAAAAGAATTAGACGTCGGAAAAAAAAAAATCATCGTTATTTTGAAAGCTAATATATGCAAAACAAGTAAAAGCATTGTGGTATTTCACTCACAACGACAGTTCTTGGAAGAAAGAGACGTATTATTGTTTTACGACGTCGGTAAAGATATACCATTGTGGTTTGAAATTTTAACGTTGGATATTTAAAAGAGCAACGTCTATAAAAAATTTAAAAGGCAGAAAAAGAAAATATTAGAGATTTTACCGTTTCATCTTGCTATTTTTCAATAGTATCAGCTTCAGCCTTTGGATCTTCTTCCCCCAAAACTAGGGGTCTGATATTAGTGGCCCTCAAGCAACGTGCCCTATCAGACATTGGATTTTTTGGGCTTTGTTCTTGAGGGGGTAAAGTGTTGAGCCTATTCCTAACAACTAGAATGAGTTAATAAAAATAGCAACTTCAATTCTCGCAAGTGCACGAACCGTTTATAGTATAGCTTATGTAAATACGAGGTCGATCCCACGAAGAATGGTAACGTGGTTATAAGTTAAACTACTTAGAATGAAGGAAAAACAGAAAACAAACTAACTAACAAACTAACAAATGGCAAGGTCTAGGACAGAATCCTAGCACCACACACACACTCGAAATGGGGGGTTTTGTTGTTGAAATGGAAACAAGAGAATGAAATGGAAGTGCTGGAAAGTAACAATGGCAGCAATCAACAAGTTGTGAAACAATGATTGAGAAGTGTTAGAGCCTTGGAATCTACCACTAGTGTTCCTATCCAAGTTATGAATGCATAGAAATTGACTCAAGCTCATCAACAATAGATTATCGCATACAAGCCTATGGTATCTAGGTGCAGGATGCATGATTCTCCTAAGGCATGTGATTGTGCATGGTATGTACACAATACGTGATCTCTAATATGCAACCTAAGCACGGGTATCTACTTAGAATAAAGCATACAAGAGTCATTAAGTTCCTTGAGAATATGATAATCACACAAGTCCTAGAACATGGTATCTGTCCTACTCAACCTATGGTTATTAACCCCTTGAATGATTTTTAGGCCATTCATGTGTTGCTTGTGAAAGGAGAGTAGAATTGGTGAATCTAAACCCCTTCCCAACTTGTGCTAGATGCATAAAATCCTAGTTAGCTACTCTAAGAAAGCATACATCAAGCACTGTTGGAATCCCACATCAGTTGGGTGAAAGAAAACAAATGGGTTTAAATAGAATTACCCCACTCTAAGTAATATCGAGGCCTTTTGTGGTAAAACCCCACACCTGATGGATTGGGCAGGTGGTAAAGTGGGGACAGTATCGATATTATTAGAGTGGGACCCATCAGGCAGATCCAAAAATTTCAACATGGTATCAAAGCCTAGGCCCGTACAAGCCAACGAAGCTTGTCACCGAGAAGGAGAAACAAGTCGGACTCTTTAAAAAAAAATAATAATTAAATTAAAAAATAAAAAAAATAAAAAAAAGGAGAAAAAAAAAGAGGGCCAACGAAGCTTGAAAAGAGCCGACCTCTGAGTTCCATTGAAAACAAGTGGGCCCAACGAGAGCCGACCTCTGAGTTTCAATTGCCGATGTGTGGATCTTCACGTGTGATTACACGTGAGGGGGAGTGTTGGAATCCCACATCGGTTGGGTGAAAGAAAACAAATGGGTTTAAATAGAATTATCCCACTCTAACTAATATCGAGGCCTTTTGTGGTAAAACCCCACACCTGATGGATTGGGCAGGTGGTAAAGTGGGGACAGTATCGATATTATTAGAGTGGGACCCATCGGGCAAATCCAAAAATTTCAACAAGCACATAATAAACTGGAGATTAACAACTTGATAATGAAAGCAAGGAAATCAATTAACTATGAAATCATCCATAACATTGAATATTCATGACTAGGGCTTCATCCTAAGCCCTGACTAAATGGATTAGTTATACATAACTATGAATACAGAAAATAAGAAATACATAGATAGATTAAAGAGAATAGAAGAACTAGTTGGTGGCAGCAAGGTAGTTCCCAGGACAGCTCCAAGCTTTCCCTCCTTTGCAGCTAGCTCTCTTCTCTCTTTGTGGTGAATCTGAATGTGTGTATTAGAGTAATGGATGAAGTGAATGTATGTGTCTCCCTCTTTTGTATCCCTTGTGAATGAGCTGCAACTCTCTATTTATGGACCAATTCGTCCTCCCCTAAGCTGGTGTAGACAGCCCACCAGAAATCCTGGAAACTGTTCCTTGATTTGTGCAAACATGTTTCCCCATAATTAGGCATGCCTTGTTTTGCTCCTTGAGACTTCCAATGCTGAAATGACTCCCTAATTTGCTCAACATGTTTGGTCTAAAGTCAGGTACAACTGAGGTGAGGCACTTTGCTCAAGGGAGGTGTGGAACACAAGGCTCATTAGCTGCCAGCTGCATATTAAAATCCTCCTGAGCATGGTTCAGTGTTTGATGTGCTAAGGACTCCATATATGTCCAATTGGGCCGAATTTTGGATATGTTATACTAGACACCAATCTGAACAACTTCTGTGAAGGACATCTCCTCATTTGAGCTGTGTAAGTTGCTGAAATGAGGCTTTCAAGATGACCTACGAAGCTGGACTGACAAGGAAAGTGTGGCCCAAATTGGGTCTGTCTTTAAGTTTATATTCCTCTTGTGCCAATCAGCCCTTAATATACATGGATTGTGTCAAATGTGATCTCTTGCTGCCGTAACCTACAAAACACACAAATATAGGTAAGTGACTCAAAATAAAGAGAAACTAAACAAAATTACTAAGTAACAAAGGCATGCAAATGTGTGAAATTAAGAACATATCATAAAGGAATTGTAGTCATTGGGGTTTTGAGCATGTTGGGATCAAAATTAGGAACCAGTTGACAGAATTGTGCCAACATAATTTCCCTCTCTGCTCTGACTGCTTCCAAAACACTTTCCCTTTACCTAGCCTCAATCCTCAAGGTCTCTTCTCTGATTGCCTCCATAAGACTTTTCTTCAATTTGTCAGCAAATTTTACTCTCTGCTGTCTCGGCAAATTGAAGAATTGAGTTGTGGAAATGCCAGCTCCAACTCCTCTGACTCTCCCCCCATGCTCGGGGGTTCCCAAAGCCAGAGTCAAAAGATCATTGCTCCCGGAGACAGTCAGAGTGCCCTCGGAGACTTGTTTTTGCAAATCATCCTAAAAGAGAGAAAGAGAGATTGTTACAACAATGGTTTTCTTACATAACCCACGTAGTATTGATTTCAAACGGCGGTAGTTCAATAACACCGTTGTTTACAATTTACAACGTCGGTAGAAAACACCGTGTATATTCAAAAGATATAACAGATTAATAGAACATAAATCAAACACCGTCGTAGTATTTCTATTAAGATGACGGGTTGTTGAACAAACCAACGTAGTACATAATTTCAAACAGCGGCATAAAATTACCGTCGTTGTATACGCATTCTAACGTCTATATGAGATAAAACCGTCGTAAATTTTAATGTAGAAGTGAAAAAACTCAATTGAAATATGCATTCTTTTCTAGAAATTGTGCACCACAAATTTCAGTGAAATAGACAAAGAGGGGGAGAGTGTGTGCGTGAGTAAAATTAAAACAAGACGGCCTCCAGAATTTAAGCCATCATATTGATTCTATCTAGATGTCTAATTCATGCAAAAACCGACGTTCTATTCTATTTGAAATGGCGCTAAATATAAACCGTCGTGGTGTTTAGATTATAACGTCGGTTATTTAAACATGCGTCTGTACCAACAGAGTTTGTGACACTTACGATTAATTTTGCCTTCTCTGCAACCTTTGGATCAGGGATGTTTCCCGATTTATCTTCTCCTGCCTTCTTCCATAGCAGAGCTCGATCTATTTCTTCACCGGGCATGTTTTCTTCTAATTCATCCTCCAAACCGACATACCCTTTTCAAGACAACCTATGGTTGTACTCCAGTTTCTCCCTCCTCTGTTTCTGCCCAGAATGCACAGCCTCAAAATCTGGGGATAACCTTGAAGCTACAAAGGCATCCCATTGCGATTTCTCTATAAACTTATAAAGCTGAGGAGGTTCTTTTAACTTCTCCTTGTCATTTGCGAATGGAAGGATAAACTACCTAGTTAAGGTATACTTGAAATCTTTCCATTTTTTGGCGGCAGACGACATCACCATCTTCTTACACCCTTCCCCAATAGCATAAGCCATTTGAACAGCTTCCCAAATATGCTCCTTTAGGTCCTTGGGCAATTGAGTCCATTTCTTGTCCACAAGAGGGACTCTGGTGTGTGCCAAAACACCAATGTAAGACTGCATCTCAACAATAGCCTTGCCATGTGGTCTGCCCCTTTTATTGAACTCAACCACAGGCTTAATCTTCTGAATTTTCCTCTTCACAACATGGCTCATTGTGTTGATACCGTGGGTGGATTTTGGCTCCTCAATAAATGTGGCTGTGCTCGAGTCTTTCTCGGAGGTTGAAGAAAATCTCATCCTCTTCGAGGGTTTGCTTTGAACTGATTTTCCTTCTTCCATTTGAGCCTTTGAAACTGATTTGGTTTCATCTCTTTGAGCCTCTGACACTTGACCTTCCTTGTTTTGAGCTTTCGAAACCATTTTTAATTAATATGCAAGAAAAACAACGATGGTTATTTAAAAAGAACAACGTAATAATAAAACAACGACGTCGAAAAAAATACGGCTTTAATATTTAATTTAGGACGTAAAGAAAAACCACGACAGTATCACGAAAATAGCAACGTCTTATTAAACAATTCTCTCAGAACATGTATGGAAATAGGACGACGGTTTTATCTCGTTTAGGACGTAAATGTTGATACACCACGTCGGTGATTAAGCCTAATAACCGACGTGGTTTAGTATTACAATGTCATACACAAACGACAACCGTCGTCTTTATGAGATGTGATACAGGAAAAATGCCAATTCTTTCTTCCATGAGACAACGGTTCTATCTTGTTTCTGACGTATTAATTATCACACCATGATGGTTATTAACCACCATCGTGCAGTTTGCATTAGGTCGGATTTAACAACCGTTGTGGTGTGTCGAATCTAACGTCGCAAACGAGAGAGAACTGTCGTCTTCAGGCGTCGTGAGAGTAATGGACTAATGAATTTAATCAAACTAATGAAAGATTTCCTTATTTTGACGGAGTCTTGTTTCCAGACTCGTTCTTTCAAAACCCTCTTCAAATGAAAGTGAAAAAAGAGAAAAGAGATTGAGAAAAAACCTTTGGCGTGCAAAGAAAGTTTCCTTCCGACGTGACTTTGGTGCTTTGGAGACGAAGACGATGACGATGAAGAGATTCAGACGATGATGCTTACGAAGCTACTTTTGGAAAATGAGAGGGAAGATGAGATATTTAATCAGTGAGAGAGAACGTTGAACTTTAGGTCAGGTGACGAAAAAGTTTATATATTTTCCCAGAGTTCAATACAACGACGGTTTTATTAAAAACCACCCTAGTATGTAGTTATAACGATGTATAATAAGTAGAGGTGGGCATTGGGACCGGAAAATCAGAACACCGGATCGAACCAAACTGAAAAAACCGAAAAAAAAAAACAGGTTGACTAAGAAAGTCAACAAATTGGCACCGAACCAGACCAGACCAGTTTGAACCGATTCTGATTTCGATTTCACATACTACAGAACCGAACTGGACCGGACCAAACTGACTGCTTTAATTAATTAATTAATTAATTTAAAATATCCTATACTTAAGCCCAATTCTCCTTAACCCAAACTTTAAAGCCCATATACCTTTTTTTTTCAAAGCCCATTCCATAACCCCACTTCAACTCTCTCTATTTTTCCCTTTCTTTTTTCTTCCCGAAGCCACTCTCTTTTTCTTTTTATCTTTCTCTCTCTCTCCCCCGCTTCCCCTTTTCTTTTCTTTTCTTTTCTTCATTCTTTCTTGTCTGCCACTTCTCTCTCTTCCCCTTTCCTGTTTCTTTTCTTTTCTTCCTCTCCCTTTTCTTTTCTTATTTCTTCTTCTTCTCTGTGACTTCTCTCTCACTCTCTCTCTCTCCCCCCTCTTTTACTTCTCTCTCCTTTCTTCCTTTCCCTTTTCTTTTCTTTTCTTCTTTTTTCTTCTTCTTCTTTGTGACTTCGCTCTTTCTCTCTGCAACTTCACTCACTCTTTCACTTACTCTCTCTCTCTCTCTTTGTGATCTGATGAAGAGGATGAAAGGGGTTCTTGCTATGGAGCCTTCTTCATATGCTGGTAACAAAGATCCTAGGACTAGATTCAAGCATCAGAGTCTCATACAAGGAGAAATCTGGTGTTGTATTCTTTTTTTTTTGTTGTGGGTTTCATTAGATCTGGTGTGTTGTAATTTTTTTTTTGGGTTTTGTTTATGGTTTCTGGTTTACCTAGCATTGGATTGTTTAGAGTTATTTTTCTGCCAAGCGATCTGAGAAAGAAAGGAAAATAAAATATTTTGGATTAGAGAAGTAAGAATTGTTCAACTAAATTTAAGTTTTTTTTTCCCTTATTGTCTACTGATCTCCCTCTTTTGTTTTATTACTATGTATGTGACTTGCCAAAGAACCGGTTCAAACTGGAAAACTGAAAAACTGGAAAATCGAACCGGAAATAGCCAGTTCGACTTGATCCAGTTTCTCTTCTGTTTTTTTCAAAAACAGGACCTGATGAATAGTACCAATTTCAATTCCAGTGCGAGCTGCAAACCTGGCCGAACCGGACTGTGCCCACCCCTAATAATAAGTAGAAACCGACGTGGTTTTTAAAAAAGCCAAACGACTTTTGGAATTCTGAAACCGACGTGGTTATTTAAGTTTTACACGACAGAAGTTTACTTTTGATGACCTGATAGTATATGTTATCGCGACCCTTGTTTATCTAAACCGCCGTTGTATTTCAAAAGTTTACTTTGGTAGAAGTTTTATTACATGTTACCACCTTGTCATTTTATGCATAACCGAGGTTGTTGATTTTAAAAGGCGTTGGCCTTAGTTTACGGAAATGACGTGGTTATTTTTATTTATACGTCTACAATTATTACGCAACGACGACTATTATTTCAATTTGACGTCGCTACATGTAATAGAACCGACGTGGATATTCAAGATAATTTGTATAAATATGATTTTTTCACGCATTTTTTAACTCTCAGTTTTGAATTAGGGTTCCAACTTCTTCTTGCCCTTGGCTCTGTCTCACATCACGATGGTTTGTGTATCTGAAAGACAAATGGTTTATAGTGGACACTTTAGCTTCTTATCCATTTGAAATCTGAAGAGTCTCTTTAGGTTTATAGTGGACACTTTAGCTTCTTGTACATTTTAGATTTCAAATGGATAAAAGCTAAAGTATTCAGTATAAACCATTTCAACGTCACTTTGATAAGATCAGGATCCAAAGATCTCGACAGTAAGATTTCATTCCTCTTGGGATCGCATTTTAATTTTCATGTGACGACGGTTTTCTCAGTTCTTGTCATTTTGTAGATCAACCGTCGTAGGCTACAAATTTTTTTTTTTTTAAAAAAAAAAACCTTAAAATTAATTAAAATTAAGACAGCAGTTTGCAGAGAAGACAGATGTATAAATTGAATAAATACGACGGTAATTTTAACGTAAGGACATGGTAAATAAATATTATACGTCGCTAATTGAACAAACCGACGTAGTAATTACGTTTTGATGTTTTATAAATATGACGTGGATATTCTAATTTAGATGTCGTTATCTACTCCTCTGCTGTTGTTGTTCTCTACTACTCTATACGACAGTAGTGTTGTAGGTACCGTCGTAGTACACACCCAAGTAATAAGTCGTTAAATATATCTTCCGCGTCATGGTACATTGATTTAACACGTCGTTTTTTTATAATTAACCGATGTCGATTCCATAATATTATACGTCACTAACTAAGAACATTTGGTCGTGTTTATGTAGTAGTTTACACGGCGGCTTTTTTGTTGAACCGACATCTTCACTTTCTACGTCGGTGGCTTCATACCTTCTGTCGTTGTTTTTGGGTCAGAATTTAACTATGAAGAAAACCATTTTAATAAGACGACGCTTTTCATTGGGGTGCGTCGTTTAAAAAAAATACTCAAGCTGATCTCCATTTTTTAGTTGTTTAAGTTACTGTCTTCTAATCTCCATTTTGTAGTTTTTAGTTGTTTAAATTACTGTCGTCTCAAGCTGATCTCCAGAATTTAACTCAGAAGAAAACCATTTTAATAAGACGACGGTTTTCTGTTACTGTCGTCTTTCTAAACACAACGACGGTATTTTTTTCTACCATCGTCTTTTTCTAGTCGTCTTTTGCACTTTTTGTAGTAGTGCTCAAAAACTGATAAAATGTTGAATATAGGAAAACTTCATGGAGACAAAGGTGGTCTTGGATTTAATCATTTTGATTCTAATGCATCTAGCTCCACCACTAAGTTTGTCAAGTCTAAAACTTCACCAATTGCACCTTTTGATGTACAACAGGGTAGTCAAGAAATCAAAGTTTGTTCCAACTTGTCACAGGTGTGGGTTGACTGGTCATATTCGACTAGTCTGTCATATGTTCAAAAGAGATTAGACTTGAAAATTGTCTTCCAAGTCTAGAAGGAAGCCCAGATCTTTGCAAGATCAGGTTGATTATTTGCTAAATGAAGTAACTAAGATTGCCAAACTTGTCTCTCTTAAAATGAATTCACCCACTGTGCCTAAATCTACTTGGATTGCGAAGGGTCAAACCAAAAGTCTTGTTGTACATAATGCCTTTGCTGCTTCAAACACCAACTCATGGTACTTTGATAGTGGCTGCTCCAAACACATACACATGTCTGGTGATAAGAGTGTTTTCTCATCTCTCAGTCCTTTTGATGGAGGCACTGTGACTTTTGGGGGAGGTCACAAGTCTCAAGTAGTGGGAAAAAGCAATGTGTGTATCCTTGGTTTACCTGAGCTTAAGAATGTTAGATTTGTTGAGGGTCTCACATCCAATCTCATTAGTGTGAGTCAGCTGTGCAATGAGACTGTAAGTGGGACAAGATCAAGAGACAATTGCTACTGCGTCGATGGAAGTGATGATGCCAAAGATGTGGTTTGCAATAAGGTAGTGAATGAAACTAATGTCTTGTGACATCAAAGACTTGGAGACGTGAACTTTAGAGACTTGCATAAATTGTCCTAGAGAGAGTTAGTGAGTGGACTACCAAAGCTTGACAAAACTGATCAACATGTTTGTGAAGGATGTCAATTGGGCAAACAAGTTAGAGTGTCACACAAGAAGGTCAAACACATTCAAACCAAAGTATGTCTAGAACTTGTTCACATGGACCTTGTTGGTCCCATTCAAACCTTGTCCATTGGTGGCAAGAAATATATTATGGTCATTGTTGATGATTTCTTTAGGTACACTTGGGTCTCATTCTCACGTGAGAAATCTGAAACATTTCAAAGGTTTAAATATGTCTGTCATCTTTTGCAAAAAGAGAAGATGACTAGTCATTTGCCTCTCGTTAGAATTAGAACAAATCATGGTTATGAGTTTGAGAATTCTCAATTTCTGAAATTTTGTGAGGATATGGGAATTAAGCATGAGTTCTCTGCCCCTACTACACCTCAGCAAAATGATGTTGTTGAGAGAAAGAATAGAGTTCTTGTTGATATGGCTAGGGTGATGCTTAATAGCAAAAATCTTGCTAAACATTTTTGGGCTGAAGTTGTAAATATAACTTGTTACATTTCAAACAGGGTGTTTGTGAGATCTAGCACCAAACAAACTCCCTATGAGCTTTGGAAAGGCAAGAAACCTAATGTGTCCTATTTTAGAGTCTTTGGTAGCACATGTTATATCTTAAGAGATAGGGAACACCTTGCTAAGTTTGACTCTAAAAGTGACAAAGGAATATTTCTTGGGTATTCCACTTCTAGCCGAGCCTATAGAGTGTACAACTATAGGACCGGAACCATCATTGAGTCCATAAATGTCAGTATTGATGATTTTGCTGCTTCTACTGAGATGGCATCAGATGAGGATGGTCTCTTATCTCCTCTGCCTGAGGAAGAATCTCAAAGTCTGGATCTAGTAGTTGACCTGTCAACTTTTAGCAAACCGGTTGTCCTGTCAACTCTTGACAATTCTGGTCCTTTTGACCTATCAACTAGTCATAATCAACCTCTGAATCCCAGCTCATCTGTCCCTGTTGAAAGCTCTCAAGCTAGTCGTAGTCTCCTCACTCAAACAGAGAGTGTCATTATTAGTCCTCTGAATCAGGGAGTGAGAACTAGGAAACAACTAGCTAAGGAAATTAGCCATGTGTGTTATGTCTCAAAGAAAGACCCTAAGAATGTGAAACATGCTTTGAACCACAGTGAATGGTATCTTGCAATGCAAGAAAAGTTGAATCAGTTTGTTAGAAATGATGTTCGGTCCTTGTTCCTAGACCAACCAACACCAATGTTATAAGTACTAAGTGGATTTTCAAGAACAAAATTGAGGAACAAGGTAATTTTGTTAGAAACAAGGCTAGATTGGTTGCTCAAGGTTACACTCAAATGGTGGGTATTGACTTTGATGAAACCTTTGCCCCTATTGCAAGGCTAGAATAAGTGAGACTGCTACTTGCATTTCTTGTCACTTGAAGTTTAAACTTTATCAAATGGATGTCAAATCTGCATTTTTGAATGGAATCTTGAATGAGGAGGTCTATGTTGAGCAACCAAAGGGCTTCGAAGATCCACATCATCCTAATGATGTGTTTCGATTGAAGAAGGCACTCTATGGCTTGAAACAAGCTCCTAGAGCATGGTATGAGAGGCTATCCTCTCACCTTATGGGAAACGGTTATGTTAGAGGGTCGGTTGACAAAATATTGTTTGTAAAAAGGTTCAAAAAGGATGTTTTGATTGCTCAAGTGTATGTTGATGATATTGTGGTTGGTTCTACATTTAACTTGCATGTTCAAGAATTCATACATGTCATGACTAGTGAATTTGAAATGAGTCTTGTTGGTAAGCTTAATTATTTCTTAGGTCTTCAAATCAAACAAAAATCGAACAACACCATAATGCCTTGTAATCAAATTGTGTTATGTGCTTGTAACTTTGTTCAAATCAGATTATGTGCCTTGTGTTTAATCCCAATGTGTGCTGCTTCTCTTTATTTGCCTCTTTGCACTTTCCGTATCAACAAGGGGGAGAACACTCTCAACCCCATACTGCATATTGTTTCAATTTCTGTGATATAATATGCTTGTTTTTGTGCCTGGGAGATTGTTTGTTCTTTCAAGTACTTACATTCATCATATCTATGGGTTGGTTATGGGAGTGTATTTAGAGAGTGTGTTGTCAAGGAAAGCCGTAAAGGGGGAGATTGTAAGTGTACGCATTTTGTGATTTTCTTTTGGCTTCCCTTGACAATTTGTAATAGGACAATCATTGTATTTTCCCAAGCTCTAGTGTAGATTAAGAATTACATCTCTAGGTGTTCTTATTTGACTACATTATGATGGACAACAAGGTGTTATAAAGGTAAATTTTGCATTGCATTACATTGCATTCACTAAATTCCTGAAGATTATGACTAGTCATCTTTCCTTCGTATGACTAGTCAACCTTTGCATTATTAGGATTTCCAGCTCACTGTTTCCAGCTGGATCCTACCCATTTGTTTTGTCCTATTATGCGAAATTCTCTACTACCTTGTACGATTCTAACCTAGGATTTTTGGTGTAAAAGAAAAACAATTCCTCATTTGGCAGCCGCCTCTTTTGTAGGTGAGTTTTGGAAAGTTTCTTACAAAACTTTCTCTTCTTCTTCCTCAAGTGCAAACCTTCATATTTTTCATGTTTGAGTTTTCCAAATTGATTTTTCCAAAACTGCATTTGAAATATGAAAACCACATCTTGCTAGATCAAAGTACACTCTCTCATATATATCTAGGTCAGATTCCAGATTGATTTCTTCAAGAGTATGGTTTCTTGAAGAAATTGATCATTTACTCCTTGAATCCAAATTTCGTTCTTGTCTGAGTTGGAGCTGGCTAGCTGGTGTCATGGGATGATAGAGCTGAAGAAGAAGCTATCATTGCCATGAAAGACTAAGCTGCTGGTTTTGCTAAGTTGGAGAAGAAGATTGCACAAAGAAGGTATAGCTCATCTTCCTAAATAGACCTAGGATTTGTTGAGCTTGCTACTGTTTCTTTGTAAGAATCTTTTTACTTAGTGAATGCCTGGTCGGTTGATGACTCCCAGTTTTTCCCAATGGTGGGTTTCTGGATGAACAATTTCTGGTTTGCATCTTTGTGATTTTTTGGGTTTATGTTCTTGACAGTTGACTAGTCATCGCATGATGTTCATGTATTTCTGGGTTTGTGTTCATGTGGTTGACTAGTCATCCTTTTCTGCTGTTTGGTGTTTACTTGATTATGATGCCTTCACACACTTTCACCATAGTTGTTGCTAGCACAGGGGATGCCTAGATTGACGGGTCATTCTGAGTGCTTTGGTTGTCACTAGTAATTTTCTAGGCTTGCAAGTACATATTGATATGCTCTGTGTATGTTCTTGGTTGAGGTTATTTATGTCTGACAATTGAGTAGTCATAAGCGTATTTGGTCAAGGTCTAAAGTGTGTGAAGTTTATGTGGTTTTGCTTGAGTGTCGGTAATTTTACCCCTCATCAGCTAAGTACCAATTTCATATTTCCTCCCCGAAATATATATATAACAATACATATATAATTTATAAAATATATCAATAGCAATATATTTCCTCCCCAAAAAAATAATAAAATATATATTCTATAAAAAAGGGTGTTCACACACACAAACAAGCTCAAGAATTCCTATATCTATTTAGGAAGCAGCTCTACCTTTTTGTGCAATCTCCATGCTCAGTTTAGCAATACTAACAACTAGTTACTAGTCTTCATATGGTAATGGCATCTTTAGCTTCAACTCTTTATTCCATGGCACCAGATGCGTAGCTCAGAATGAACTTGGAACAATGAAATGTAGATTCAGAAATTAATTGGATTGATGCCTTCAAGATATCATATTCTTGAAGAAACCAATCAAGAATATGTCCTAAATCTAGATGTATGAAGTGTATGACATGCTAGATACATATTTTGAAAAACATAAGTAGATTCATTTATGATATGCTAGATACATATTTTGTAAAACATAAGTAGATTTTAAAACCAAGTTTAAAATCTCAGTTTTAAAGCCATGACCTCACACAGATGAAATGCAGAGAAAAAACTATACTCTCAAAATTTCAAACGTATTAAGCAACGACAGCCTCTTACAGCAGCCCTTTTTACTAAAAATGTCTTACCTAAAATCAAAGCACCTGGCGGCCAATCATTAGAGCCATAATAGGATATAGAAATGGTTAGGACGAAAGCCTACAACTAACAAGGTTAAATCTCACGTGAGAAAAATAATGATTTGGCAATACCGCGTGATAGCCAAGTGATGACTAGCCATAGAAAAAGATAAGATTCATAAACTTCATACATGAGAACTCTAAAATGCATGCAATCTAATCCTTTGTACTCGAAAATCTGGTTGGCAACTTAGTCTTTTTCTGATTCTGGTGGCTTTTGCATCGCTTATTTTCTTGCTACGCGAGAAGGTGGTCATATCATCATTAATAGTGACAATTTCCTTCAGACCCTCACGTGGGTCAATGTATAACTGTTACCGATCTTTTTAATTTTAGTGTGACCCAAAAGTCTGGGCTTCCTGCCCTTGGGCTTGCCCTAATTTCTTCTATACTGACGGCCCTTTAAGTAAAGAGGATCCTTTGGTTTTTTTTTTTTTAAAAAAAAACAAAGGCTGTTGGGCCTGGGCCTTTTAAAATATATTATTTTTTGCTAAGTGAACCATTTTTTGTCCATTCTCCAAAATTGGGTACAAACACTTTGAGTTGCAGTACTTTTTTCCCAATTTGCCAATCCAAAAACAAGAACAAGAAGAAATATTAATAACCCCAGTTGTAGTAGTTCTTGCGAATTTTGCCAATCCCAACATGCCGGCCTTTGGTTGAAAAAATTTTATTGTTAACAATGTTGATGGTTCCACCCCTCCTTGTTGTCATCAATATTATTGTTTGAATAACTTCGTTCTTGAAGTAAAAAAACCTAACTTCACTGCCTTCACCTGTGAGAATTTCATTGCCAGAAATGTTCTAGGTCTCGTTGCCTTCTGTTTGGGCCTGGTTGAAATTTGACTAGGTCAGGCTCAAGATCCGATAATTAAATTAACATTGAGCCAAATCAGTGGGCCTAATCAATAAGGTCGGATAGAAGCCCAAAATCATAAAGGTGGCCGAATATCAACATGTTGCAGAATATCTACATGTGGTTGTATACATTAATCTGGTCGAGCATATCAATACGATCGAGAGCATAAAAGTGGTCGAAAGCCTATAAGCGGCCAAAAGTATAGATACTGTTGAATGACTAAAAGCGGCTGAAAGTATAGATATGATCGAATGATTAAAAGCAGCCGAATACATAAAATCAGTCAATGCTTAAATAAGGAGAGAGATAATCCGTAGGAGGATTTTCTCATAGGTTACAATTCAAATATGAAAGGAATTATGCCAGCTTGATGGTCAACTGAAGTTATTGCTAGGAGAGCTCAAGATGGAAGGAAAATCAAATCAAATATTAGTATTCACATTAAATCACACGCATGAGACAAGGGATTGAAGATATTCTGGAGCAATTATGATTGATTTGAAGGCCAATTGACGACTGACCAAATTGAGATGCACCGAAGCCCCTATAAATACCAAGCTTATGAAAGAGAAAAAGGACCCCAGACACAACACACAACTTGTCATTTTACATTCTCTTCAATTTCAATCCTAGGAGTAGCATAATGTAGCCATAGCCTAGTTCTTATTTTTTCCGCTCTAGTTTCCGTAGATTTCAATTATGCCTTTACGTTCTTGTTCTTGTTTTTCAATTCTACTTCAATTACAATTAATTCAATTCATGTTATCTTTACTGTTCTTCGTAATCTAGTTTACTTTCCGCCCTTTACTTTACGCACTCGCATTTCAATTATTTAGTTTATGCAATTTACTATACGCACTCGCATTTCAACTATTTAATTTATGCAATTTACATTACGCAATCGTCTTTACATTCTTTATTTTACGCACTTTAAATTACGCACTTGTCTTTAAATTCTTTATTTTTAAGCACTTTACTTTCCGCACTTGTCTTTTAATTATATTTAAATTCAAGCAGCTTTTACTTTACGCACGTATTCTTCGTTTCATTACATTTCACCTTCAATCTTCATCTCCACCAACCCCACATCATTTGGTTGCTCACATAAAGCTTTGACTCTGAGGTAGTGAAAGAACCTAGGCCGTGAGGAGATTCCTTGCTTGGCCGAACAATCGTTTGATTAAAGTCAGATCTCGGACGCAACACATCCATCTACTCACATTCCATTCAAGCCCAAATTCGGGGCTTGGTGGTGGCACGCTCCACACTCAAAAAAGAAGGACCAAAAACTCCTTCAATCGGCCTACCTGGCCGAAAAGAGGGAAACACTTTCATTATCAGTATTTTCACTTCTTGTTACCATCTCCTTGTGCAGTTGTTGACGTTCATTTTGGAGACCTATATTATTCTACATTGAGAAGATAAGTTCACATTAACTATAAAAGAAGTTAGTGCTTGCAATTTTCTTATGAGACAACAAAGAACCTTGATTAAAAAAAAAAAAAAAAGGACAACAAAGAATAAACAAAGCAGCGGGAAAAGACGAAGAAGAGAAAAGCAAAGCTAGCTTAGGGTGGTTCACTTAATTGCTTGGTTTGGTGAAAGGATTCATATTGTACAGTTTTTCCTTGACGCAGTGTGTAGAGTCGTTAATTTCCTCGTATCTTAAAACCCCCAACCCACAAATAATATTATATACAAACTCTCGATATACAAACCTTCTGCAATTTTGACCAAAGAAAAAACCTTCCTGCGGCTTTATTGGCTGAGAGAGAGGATAAATGTGGGACCAAAATAAACAAGTCCAACTAATTTGCAATTCGTCTGTCCATATATCCAACCAGTTGTAACCCCAAGTCAGAATCCACAGAAAAATATATCCAACAAGTTGATATAAGAGAAAAGAAAAGCAAAGCAAAACAGGCAATGCCCAGACAAGAACTTGAGAACAGATTTGCAAAATAATATTATCACCGAGAAAGGGACGGACCTACTTTTTGATAAACTTGTGCTATAGCTCAGGTGGCTTTGTCTTTTTAAGCCTAAATTGATACACCTTTCTCACCCAATGAATAATCCTGCACTACACTCTCATAATCCCCGGGGCAAAGGCCAAACACAAAAACCCCTGCTTCTTTTTTTTTTTTGGTTGAAGACAACCCCTCTTATTTTCTTTTTTGGTAAAAAATAACCTCCTTCACTTCACATACCCCTGCGCATAGAAAATATAAAAGAACTATGTACTAGATGCATTTTGAGGGGTAAAACTCATTATGTCATCATGATGAGGTGTAGTCTTTTGTTATCAATAATGAATTTCACTTGTTACTGTCAAGTTTAATAGCTATGTGTGTAAGGTAAATTTAGCCCACCCAAATTTGAAATCCTGAGTCCATCCCTGCACCGAGAGAATTGATGAGATGAAGATGAAGAATTGTATTAATTTCTTTCTTACTGATAATCTCAATTTCTTTCTTTGTGACATATCTAAGGTTTAAATTCAATCTATTACTGTTTGTTCGATATGATGAGGAAGTTAGGGTTTGAAAACATGCACATGAAACAACTAGTGGTCTCTATGGCTTGAACACGGACATTAATGTCTTGGCCTTACGTAAGTGTCTAAGTCCCTTTCGTCTTCTTGTTAGGATTTCGGCTAAGCTATGTTTTTAGCTTTTCTTGACAAACATGTAGATTTGATTTTAATTCTTTTATGTATCTAATCATGCTCAAGAAGATAGGCTAGTCTATGTTCATTAAGTTGACTGTTGTGGCTGAGACCAACTTCATAATGGCTCGACGCAATCAAAGCTCATTGAAGAATATACATCGAACGAGGAAGTTTACTCATCGAATGGTAGAGGATTCGTTCGTTGTGTAAATTAAGGCATTCGTGGAGTAAATGAGCCATGGAACCTCTCGTTACCAATCGAACGATGACTTTTACACTACGAATGACACAACTCTCATTCATGAGGTAAATAATCCCGTTTGTTAGGTAAATTACACAATCAATGGGGAAGTGTACTCAGCAAACGGTAGAGGTTTTGTTTGGATAAATTACAGCGTTCATTGTTTTTGAGGGAGAATCCGGGGCAGATCCTAATCTAGCGTTTCTCTTTTTTTTTATATATAAATTGTTTTCAAGTAGTCTAATCACAGCGCGCCTCATTTCACACACTAAGTGGACTTTGAATACTCATTAAAGATTCATTCGGACTCATAAAAATACTATAGAATCGTAATCAAACATACTTTCAGCTTATGAAATACAAATCACAACATTTGACCTCAAGAGAAATTTAAATATTATCTTGTTCATTTCTAATAAATCACAAATCAAATTCAATAGTCCAAATAAACTCCCAAAATTTCGATTCAATTCTCTAATAATTATAAACTATTGTTTAAACATGTCAAAATATTCAGGATCTCACAATTCTTTTTTGAAGTCAACTGATGGAGGTTGTTGTTTGCTTACTTTTGTTGTTTTAGAGTAAAAGGGATTTCATTCATAATCCAATAGGTTCATACATAGGACAACATGAGAACAGTGGCCTCATTAAAACCTTCCACAGAAAACCAAGTGGGAAAAACCCCAGGATAGGAAAGAGTTCCACTTATGTTATGGACTAACATGAGAGTCCAATTGACAACCACCAAACCATTATACATAACCATAACAAACAACCATACTACTAGAAAACTAACACACGAGACCCCCACATGAGAGCACACCAATGTATCCCAAACTCTCAAAGAAAGCCTTCTATGAGAACAATCATAAGCTTTTGTCCAGCATGAGAGTTGTTCGGTACACCAAGGGTCAAAGACACAAGAAACACACCAAGAAAACATAGAGAAGGCAACAAAGACGGACCCATAAGAACACACCAACTCCTCCCATAACTTTTCAAATAAAACCTCCTATGACGACAATCATAGTGCTTCGTACGGCGTAGGGATTAATTAGCTTGCAAAGAGTCAAAAACAGTGGAATAAGACAACGAACAAAGTACAGTAAAAAAGGGCGAAGAAAATTCTGAGGAAGCACACGAACGCTTCCCAAAACTTTCAAAGAAAACCACCTATGAGAATAACCATAACCTTGGACAACACAAGAGTTGTTGAGAGAAGCACTACACCCTGGACTTGGCCACTTAACCTAAAGAGGAAATAATTCAAGTTAACGAACGTTCGTTGGATGCCAAGCCCACGAACGTTTCAACTATGAATAATCCAGGAGCCCGTGGAGACTCCTCACGGTTGATCTCCTCCAATGTAATGCACAATGGAATCTTGTATGGCCTTAAAAGACTTTAAAAATTAAAAGCTCTCATGTCATCATCATCGGCTATCTCTGCAGGCCATGCTCTTTTCACCGCTTCATACATAACTGTTATAGTTATCTCATAGTCATTTGGGTCCACACTGACAATGTCATATATACTTGCTTCTGAAGCTCCTTCAATGTAATTGTATTGGAAATGAGTACTCCTTTAGCATAGAAATTTTCTTTCCTTGAGTCAACCCACCTCCCACCGTAGTTAATTAAAATTGTCAATCTAGACATTTCACTGAAAAATAAGCCCAAAAAAATTAATAAAAAAATAGCAGCTATTTAGCTATGGAACAAAAATGAAAGTAGAAACATTAGTCAGCTATGAACCAAAAATGAAAAGATAGCAGAGATATGATATGTATATGATGATATCATATATAAATGTTATAATAGCAGTATTTAATAAGTTATTAAAATGTAGAACCATTAATAAAACACAACATCAGTAAAATGGCTCCTTTTCAATAATATACAAAATCTCAACTTTGCATTAAAAAAAACGAAGATAATCTAGCTTTACAACATATTCTATATTTCAATTCCGCATCCAAACACACAGTTATTGTTATAGCTTTTTTCTTTATACGCCACTAAATTGTATATGTTGGCTTTTAGTCCTTCTTTCCCAAAAAGAAGTAGACCTCACGGTACATACCCTTCTTAGCCATTGGTGCATTAAGGTTGAATGGATAGTCTAAAAACAAACTAGGCTTCTATTGTTGTCGGATTCAGCTGCACCAAAATTGATTCAGTTGCATCCTCAACTTGTGATACTCGCAAGTGCACGAGCTGTTCGGTAGTATAGCAAATGTAAGTGTGGGGTCGATCCCACGAGGATTGATGATAGATTGATTCAATTCGATTTCCTGCACAAAACAGAAAACAAGAAAGAAAAGAAAAGAACTAACTCAAGCAAATCAATTAACAAGTTCAATTTAGATTCACAGATTGATTCTAGCTAAAGTATGATTAAGTCATGGTGTATGGTCCTAACCCTATATTCCTAATTCCCTAATTTGATCCTTTGTTGTCGAACCTAAATTAAGTATTAGAAACCCATTAAGCATAAAAGAATGTTTTAAACAACCATATGTAGCCCAGCTCAAGGAAAAATCGGAAAGGCCTTCAAATATCATTTTTTGTATAGTAACACAGATGCTGCCAAATTTCACCTTAAGTTGCCAAAACTTGAATAACTTCTTCTAGAAGACTTGGCATCATGAAACTACACTTCCACATCTTTCCAATGGGGTCATTAGATGGTTCTTCCTGAGCACATATAGTCCAACCCGTGAAGAAGACTAATCTGCAGACACAGTTTTGAGCTAACTTGACTCCAAAATGCATTAAATGAGTCTTCAAGCTTAAAACACTGAAACAACACACAAAAGAGATTAAAAACACAAGTTTAAGTAAAAAAAATAACGAAATCATAAGCTAGAAGGGTACAAAATTATATACAATTTTGCACTGATTAGTTTCTCCCGAAAGGTAGCTTACTTGCATAGTGCTTGCTTGCACTAAGGATCGAAGAGCTTAGTGTGAAACGCTAAGGAAGTCATATGGTATTTTCTTAAGTGTGGTGCCGTCAACAAAACCTTCCCTAAAAGTTGAGGTAGGAGATCAAGTTAACGAATAGGCTACAGCTGCTGCTGCAACAAGTAATGAATTCTCGGAAGCTCTTTCTTAAAGGCTGCCCCCTTCCCTTGAATGTTGCATTGGAGCGAGTTCTTCTACTGCCTAGTCTAGCTCAGGTAGCCATTTGTTCATGCTTCGCTCAGTAGGTTCCTGATAGCTAGTTGACAAATTGTTGTATACTATACTAGGATATCAGATCCAGATAGATCCAAAGCCTCACTACACAATAAATGCAATAATCCAGAGATGACCGCTTTCTTTGTACTCGGCCTCATTGTTTTAGGCCTCCAAGGCCAGCTTTACGGCTTTCTCGATCTTAAGGTACTAGTAGTAAAACCTGTTGATGCTAAAAAATGGTTGAAAACTTTTGGGCCCCAACTTAATAATGATGTCACCTTCGGCTTGTGTGGTTTTGGGCAGAGTTGATGATCTGCAAGACAAAGAGTGAGTAGTAAGACCTTTGGCACCAGTGTGGTATCGGCTGAAGGTTCTCTGATGTTTAAGTTAGTATCAAGTACGGAGTGAATAGTGATCTGGGTAGAGTGATGGCTAAGTAGTCGAATGTCGGAGTTACCTCGTTTTGGGGAGATGTGCATCTTAAGTGAAATTTCAATGTGGGACTGTGGGAATTGCCTGAGGAGGCACCGCATGTCCTTGTGAGTAACCTCTAATGAAGTGTGATATTTTGATACGATCGGTAGTCCGTGGTGGGGAATGCTCACATCCTGCCAATGGTACTCTGTGGGGTGCAATTGATTACCGGTTTGAGCAAGTCTTTTTCGTGGGTCCTTTGCCCCACTTGTCATTTTCTGATTGACCGGTTTAGCATGGTATAAACAGGAGTCCCCCAATTTTCCAACTAAGAAAAGACTTCTTGGTGGGGGACTTGTTCTTATCTTCAATGTTCTGGCTGTTCGGTAAGAAGTGACTAGTCGAACGACATGGTATGCCTGAGTATGTCCAGAGAGCACGAGAGGTGTGATGTCAATCGATAAGAATGATGATCTGAACCACATGGTATGCCTGGATGCACCCATGGCTCATTAAAATCCTAGCATCGAATGGTAAGGATGAAGATCTGAACGGCATGGTACGCCTGGGTACTACTATGGCTCAAAAGATCTTAGTACTAAACGGTAAGGATGAAGATTTGAACGGCATGATATACCTGGGTTGACTAGGAACCCTTAAAAAGTCTTAATATTGAACATTAAGGATAATGACACGACACTTAGTCTTCTGTGTCAGGCATGCCTATTCATGGCGTGAGTAGGGTCATATCATGATGCTTAGTCTTTTGTGCGTGGTGTGCAAGTCATTTCCTATGCTACTGGTGCCACGTGGCAGGAGCACGCACTATGGGTGGAGTAATGATGGCCTCAGTTGGTGTGATCAAGGTGAGTTCATTGGATCCTTCGTATAAACGAGGTGGCGATTTTCGGTTTTGAGATAAAGGCGATTTTTTATGGCTGAGCATACAACGGAGTTATTTCCGACGACGTCCTCCCTCGCAAAAAAAAAAACAAGGTATGCCGCTCTTTCTTTGACCATTTTCGATTAATCGCGTTTTTTTGGCTTAAAGTAGACCATGAGTGTGAATGATCATGACAAACATTCGGTAGTCTGATAGTCATAGGTAGTAATAGTCATAGGACACCTTAGTTTGATCTTTACATGGCATTTAGTTTCCTTTGCATTTATGTTTGTAGATGTCCGATAGCGAGTCAGAATTTGAGAGTGAACCTGCAACATTCGATGGAGAGTCATTGGACGATGGGCGGGATACCGATAACGAGGCACTTGATTTTGATAGTGCTGAAAGTGAGGGTGCCGATGATGAGGGACTCGAACTTGAAATCATGGATGAGAGTAGGCAGGAAACCTTGATCTGCAGGGCAAGCCTAAGGCCGACAAAAGGTGCGGTGCCATTGGCCACCATTCCATGTGGTGTGAAGTGGTTTTTTTTATGGATGCCTTGAAACATGGCCTCTGATTACCATTGCAGCCCCCCCATGTAGAGAATCTTGGCGCACCTTGGTTATGCTCTTGGGCAATACAATCCAAATTTTTGGATTGCTATGCTAGGGACAATAACAGCATTCGGCCTTGCCGGAGAAGGAGAACCAACATATGAGCAATTTTCCTATTTGTATCGTGCTACGTGGTCCAAATGCAAGCGACATAGGGGTTGGGTACAGGACAACTGCCTACAAGCCAAGGTCAGAGGACACTTTGTGAGGGCTATACTAACTTCTCAAAAGTCATGGAGGAATCGGCAGGTACTTGTTTCTGGTGATTGGGAATCGCCACCTGACAAGCCCCTTTGGATCCATATTCCCACAACTTTCCAAATGACCAGTAAGTTATTGTCTACCGCGCAAATCTCACGGCCTGGAGTTTCGGGCCGAGGGGATATGCGTTGACACGCGACTTCCTGCTTTTGGATGCGGTGCGGTTGTGCGCGGGCGTGCCAACACGGTCTACCGTGTGTCGAGATGTGGTTTGGATGGGAATGGTTAAGTGGTGCCCCTGTTTGGACTTGACTTCTAATCAAGCGATTGTGGCCGAGAGAGGAACTGATCTCAAGGCCGTTTAGTGGTGATGTTGATGGTGGATATTGGGTAGTGCTCCGGCGCGTTGCTCAGTGAGCGATGGTCGTATGATATATGGGATGAATGAGCGAACAACAGGGATGGTGCTTCGGTGCCATGAAAATCAAGGGTCGTATGATATATTGATGAATGGATTTTCCTTACAAACTAACACTACTCCTAGGAAAGCAAGTAAAATATTGAAAGTGCATTACAGGAAAATATAAGTTGCTCCGTGGGAGGCTTTGGTTTGGTGTTTGAACCCTTTGAACGTATTTTGAGCCTTGTATTTATAGGAAGAGTTCCTGGAGGAGTAATCGAGGCTGAAAATCTACACGGTGGAGCCTGATTAGGGCAAGTGGGTAGTCCAATCGACATTTGGGATCGTGAAGTATGGTGGTGTGACCCCATAAATCCTGGTGAATATCGGACGCCGCCCTGATCGTGGGTTCTACGCTTCTGGCTGTGGGGACACATTTATTGCTCTGATAGCTGGTCACCTAATCTCTCAAGCTGCAAGAATCCTTGTGAGAATGTCTGCGTCGAATCACCCTGTTTTCTGTCGCCAAACCCTGACTTCAATCACTTCCCACCTTCCCTCGTGCATTAAATGCTTATTTGTGGCCAGTGGGTTTGCTGCAGTAAACAGAGGCATTTACTTCACTAAATGAAGCATGGGACCTTGCTATCACGTGATGATTTGACTTTAATACCTTTGGCCGTGATTTTGTTTGGCCTCGGTCTAGGCCTGTAATTGAGGCCGAGATGATCATGCCTTAGCAATTTTTCTTTTGTTTTCAGGAAGGCCAAACATCTTTGGCAAAAAGCCACATTTTAGTCTCGCGAGCAAGTGCCAGGGCCGAGAAAAGGGGCTCCTTTGGCCGATTCATGGTTGTGATTTATTAGGCACAAACATTGCCCCCACATCCCTGGATTCTTCGGTCTCGGCATGGGTAGGGGCTGAATGGATTCCAAGGGATGGACCCTTAGCATTCCTTCTGAAGTGATTGACAACTGGGGCATTAAATGCGCAGGTTAGTCGGCGCATTTAATGCCCAAGCACGTCGTGCAGGCCATCATTGCCCAGGGTGTCGCGTCGTTTCGTCAGTGGAAATGACGGCCTCTGGGCTTCCGACACGTCATCGTGCCTTTTGAGCATGCTATCAGAACGTTACGTCTCTCGAGAGAGAGGCCCTTTCGTTTCGAATTCTAGCGCTAATATAAAAACCCAGATTTCCTCGTTCTTTTCTTTACGCTTTCAGAATTTTCAGACGCCCAAGCTTTGTCAAAAAACTCTCTCAATCCTTCAATCCTACCACTCTCTTAAGCCTCCAAGTTTACCAGAGGACCTTGCTTGTAACCACGACTTCCCTTCATCTTTCAATTTCGTCCTTTCAAGAACCCACAACCCCTCACCCTTTTCTGGGCTTCCTTCCGGTGTTCTTCATGTTCATCACCTTTTCTCAGCATTTTCCCTCCAAATACCCAACTTAGATCCGTTTTGATGGCCTCCAGTACCTCCACACCCGTTGAAGCTCGGTCCCAAGCCTTCCAAACTGAGTTCGAGGATATTTGTCGAGAAATCCAGGGCTCCGTCCTACCTAATATCATCATGCCTTGGACTAATGATGACGGCGTCGCCACTGATTCCTGCATTCTCGGCCCCTCTGTTGATGGCAGAAAGCCAGAGAGGTTGGTGGCCCATTTGAAGAACAATCTGGTGGACCTCTCGGCCTTTGACGGAGGGGACTTCCAAGATTGGAATGTCGTCAGGCCGCAGCAACAATGGCCAACTGTGACCCCGGATTGAGAAAAATGGCTGCCGAGGATGGAGCATTTCTTCAGCCAGCAATGGAAAGATCAAGGCATCTACCACTTGATCAAGCTGTTCGATCGACCGCTCGTCATGGATCGGTCGCTCTTGGCCACGACCTTGTGCTTTTGCTCGTCAGCCACCAACACCATGAACCTTTGGTTCGGCATGATGGCACCGACCGTTCTAGACATGGCCGCCCTGTTTGACCTTTCTCCTCTCGGCGTGGAAGTGAACGCCGCACTTGTTGCTACCGAGGTGGAAGGGAGTATGACATCGTCATCGATGGGATGAAGCCGAAGCACGGTGGTCCGCTCTGGGCCTTCCAATTCTAGCTGCAAGCTTATTTCCCAGAGCTGAGGGCGGTGGCCAACATTAGCGACACCGAGCCACTGGATAACGTACTCGCCCGAGCCCCCAAGAAGCATAACACCTCAGCCCTCTGCTACAAATTTTTCTATGGCCTGGCAGAGAGAACCGGCACGCAGTTCCGCGTCTGCCTTACTCTGCCATTCCCTTTACTCCTGGCGCACGACCTCTCCGTCATTCCAGATGGCGAGACGGAAAATGACCTGAAGGAGATCTGGGGCTCCTTCCTAGTGTCGCGCGATCTTCACTGCGGACTGTCCAAGGCCGGGGCCGAGGTTTATCTCCCACACTTCGTGGCGCGGTAGTTCGGCTTGATCCAGACGGCCCCACTTTCCCCCTTGTCAACCAACCGGCTTTCGTCCTGGAGGGCCAATGTCACCCAGCAGCACGGCGTGGCTGGCATCTCCTTCCAGCTTCAAAAAGGGATGACCTTCCTGACTCTAATGCCTTGGTTGCGTCGTAACGCGTATGACGAGGATGGAAGGGTCTGGTACGAGGAGTGCATCTCGGCCAGATTTATCCGGCCTGTTGAAGAGGCCGCGAGGGTGGCCCTAACAAATGCAGATTGGGACCCCCTCCCCTCCAAGGGCAGCAAAGTGAAGAAGGTATCAGCCGGGCCTTCTCGACCGAGTACCCCGGCCGTGACCGTACCTAGGGTGACGGCCCCCCCTTTAGCTGGAGCAACGGTCACAGCTTCGACCGCGGCTCCAACTCCCAGGACGACGGCTGTGGTGGGGGCGCGGAAGACCTTGGCGCACAGGACCGTGCCGTCCTCTCCTCCTGCTCGGCCAAGTGCCGCTGCTGGTAAGCACTCTTACTTTTATTATTTATTATTATTTTCTTCGTCCTCCTTGAGCCACCCTTGTCCTCGTTTATCTTACTCCTAACTATTTTTGCCCTTTTTTTGTTCGTATACGCAGCCCCGGGTCGCAAGAGGGGTCGGGAGGCGCCAAGCATTGAGGCCGCAACGTTGAGGCCGCACCGGCCCAGAGTGCCGTGGCTGAAACGCCAGCTTTAGAGCAGCCGAGGAAAAGGGCCCTCCTTGTTTTCTCGGAGGGAGAGGACAAGGAGGAAGTCCCTCTTGTGATTGTAAGTGAAGCCCCTCCTGTGGCCGTGAGTATTCCTCGATTTCTTCCCTCTTCTTTACTCTCCAGGTCACCCCCCCTTCTTTATACACTTTGGTAATCCGGTTCTTTCCTCAGGACAAAGTAGTGGTAGCTACGGCCGAGGTGCCGAACGTAGAGGAAGCGGCCACTGCCGAGATGGTGGTTGAGGGGGCAGTGGTCGAGATGCTGGATGCCGCGACTGCGTCCACAGAAGTGCTAGCTGCTGAGGAGGTCGCCGAGTCAGCCGTTGAGGAGGCCTCCGAAGACACCGCTGCGGATGCGCCAGATGACGAAGTCATTGCCGTGGAACCATCGCGGACCGCCCTAGCGGAAGTCCTTTCGGCTGCTTCTGTCATGCCCTCCTCAGCTGCTACCGCGTCTGCCGAGCCGTCATCGTCCGTTCCTAGTCGTCCAAGCGGTATCGTGTTCCGCTCGGTAAGCGTTTTGCTTCCATTATACTTGGCTTTTATTATTTTAGAATTTGCGCTACATGCTTCTGACCAAATTTTTGCTTCCAGCCTCCCCAGTCGTCGCCGCCGCTGTCCATGGCTGCTGCAATCGTGCCCCCAGCGCCTTTGTCCCAAGGCTCGACGGTCGTGACTGAGCTGGAGGAAACCGAGGCCACGGTCGTGGGTGTACCGAATCTCGTGCGGGCTACTTCGGCAGTCCTGACCGAGCTTTCGGTCGCAGAAGTCCCCGCGACGTCGCTTGCCACTACCGTGAGTATTCGCCCTTTTTCTTTATCTTGTCATTCCTCATGTCCTAGTTGGTTGTTTCTCACCCAACTTCTTTTCCATTTTCAGGAGACAGCCTCCTCTGATGATCTTGAGGAGTTATACGCCAACCTCCATGAGGAAGGAGGTAGCTCGACCTCGACTCCCCTGGATGAGGATTCCAAGACCGTCGTTGAACGGCTCCGAGAGTTCCTTTTCCTTGGAGTTCATCAAATAACCGCCGCCTAGGCGTTCATGGAGTTTAGGTCCTGCTTGGATACAGCTATGGTGCTTGGTCTGCTAAACTCGGCTCAGCTGGATGAATTGCAAGCTCGCCTGGCTAAAGGCGAGCAAATGATCGGCCGGTATGCTGAAGCTGTTACGCGGATGGCCGAGGGGAGCTCGCTCGAGCAGGAACTTGGTGGAGATAAAAGAACAAGTCCGACTTGCGATGGCCCGATTGAAAGAGAATGACCTCGTCGTCCAACGGGAGAATGAAGAACTTGCGCAGGTCGAGGCTCAGATTGCCGAGCTCCAGGCTCGTCCAGATCTCATACTTCAGTGCCGAGATGGCGCTGTCGCGGCTGGGAACGAGTTGAAGTCTTCGGCCAAGCAGATTCTTCAAGCAGCGACTGAGACGAAGAAAGCCCTGGCCGAGCGGAAGCTAATCCGAGCGAGATGGCAGGCGGACATCGACGGCGGGGATATCGCTTGGAGAAGGATCACCTACTTGATCTAGGGGATGTTCAGTGAAGGGGTCTAGGCGAGCGGCGAGCGACTGTTCTGAATATTTTTGGGATGTAATAATTAACCACGTACATACATTTTATTTTATTTACATATATATATATATTTCCCTATCTTTTTGTACCATACACAGACACATGCATATATGTATATATTATTTCGGCCTTAACTGGCCGTTCTATCTTTTTGTATACATGACCTCTCAATCTGAATATAAGGTGCAGCCCTTCTTTTCTGAAAGACCGAATGCATGCTTTTCGTTTTATATTGACCGCACCATTTGTTTAGCTTGTTCGCCTACCTCCCCCTTTTCTTCTTTTTGACTTTTTTGTCGTAGGCCCTCGGTGCTATTTTTTCTGGAACTTGCACCGAATTGTAGGCGTCGAGTCTCGACTGTTCTGAATTTTCTGAACTCCAGGGCATGGTTTGCGAGTGGTCCTTCTCGTTTTGCCTATTTCGGCTAATAATTTGTAGAATTCGAACCCCCAGTTCCAATAGTCTGTCAATGTCATTGCCGTAGACCAAGACGCAAGGAGGTGTGTCTACGATCGAGTTTTTTGGGGTGCGGCGTGCCAAAAAAGCTTTAGGAAATAAGTTGCGCTAAACCCTGGGTTTCCTTGATAGGTACGGCTTTGTGTAACCTGGTGCACCCAGCTCCCCCTGTGTTAAGCCGTCTCTCATGATAGGCTGGATATCCTCGAACTGAAACCCTTGAAAAAGCCTACCCTGTTGCGCATCGTTTTGCGGCCTTTCCGGCTGGGTCGTTCGAGCAAAGGGTTCAGCCGCCGCAACCGAGCCGGGTGTTTTTAGAGGAGCGTCGCGGGCTTAACCGAGGTACATTTGGCCCGCCGGCCATCGGGGTATGGCCACCTGGCTCTGTTGGATCGTATTAAAATGGGGACCCATGTGCGTCTGCGTTGTCGTTGGAATGGCCGGATCGTGTATTTGTACTGGTAGTGCAATGGTCAAGCCATTCTGTTCGTATTGCTATGATGACGCTTTAGGCACGTTGCTCTGGCCGGGCTGCACCTAGTCGGCCAAAGTATGGGTTAGGCCGAATTGCTGGGCCGTAGACAACGCAGGGCTATCCCGCCCTAATGCTTTGGCCAAAGCATGGAGCGGGCCGTATGCTGTCTTTGCCGGATAGGTTGGTCTGGGATTCGCCATGTGGGCTGGGGTTGCCCCCAGCTGTTCGTCAACGGCAAAGAATGCTGGCCGTAACCTGACGCTTGGGTGCAGCCAGAGATGCCGAGGCTGCTGCTTTCGCCGTAAGGCTCGATTCTCTCACGCTCTTGGCTTCTCTGTCCAGCTCCAGGGGGTGTTGCGGGCGAGGTCGCCGGCATCCTTTCCTGAAAAAGCATCCGCAGATCCGAGGAGAATCTCTCCATTGCGGCCGTAAAAGATGTTTCTATCCTGTAGGCCTGCTTGGACATCAGATCCTCCACCACTGTTTGTTCCTGAATGGACTCAGCCGTGCAATCTGACATTACTGGGACGCTGGCCGAGGTTATGACCCCTTGTTAGGTCTCGGTGATAGTGATTGGTGAGGTTCCACCGTAGTCTGTCCAATTTGCTAACCACATGATTTTCGGTTCGCAGATGGACCTTGCCGAGGTGGATGAGTTGTTGAAGAAATATCTTCAAGTGAAGGAGGGTCGAGCCTTTCATCTGCAAGTTGCAGTAAGCATTCTTCAGCACGTTCATCTTACTTTACCATTTTTGTAATATGAGTGTATTTTAAAAAAAATTTGTTTGCAAGCCTCCATGGACAGGTGGGTCTGTATGAAAAGAGCCGCAAATGCTATCAAGCGGGCCAAGAAGATGGACGAGGATGGCCGCTCGAAGGTGTTTGAGGCCGGGAATGCGCTACAGGTTCACGCTCATCTTCTGAAGGATAAAGAGGCTACCAAATGGCAAGTGAAGGCTATTGAGGAAAAGCTTGCAAAGATGAGGGTGAACCTAGAGGTAGCAGTACAAGCAGCTCGGGAGGCCGAAGCCGCGAAGCAAACTGTGGAGATGGTGCTAGAGGAGAACGAACGGTCCAAGGTTGAGGAGATTGAGGATGTCGTGAGTGAGGCGATTACCTAGTATCAATCATCAATTATACGACGTGGATTCCATTAAAGAATAACCGACGTGGTTTTGTACAATTAGACGGCGGTATGTGTATAAGGATTGCCGTGGGTTTTAAAGATTTATTGTATAAATTTGATGCTTTCTTTCAGTTTTACTTTTCATTTAGGGTTCCAAGTTCTTCTGACCTCTCTGGAGGCTCGTCTTCTTCTCTCATCACTCTCTCTCACATCTCAAAGACAATAATTTGGATGTTAATGATGTATGCGTTTTGGTGTATCTCAAAGACACCAAGACGCACACATCATTAACTTTCAAAACATTGTCTGTCTCAAAGTTTGCAGTGGTTCGATTATGATCAGGATCTGGTTTCTTTCTCAAAGTTCAGTTCTGGTTTCTCTTTGGATTTTGTGTATTTAATATATTGTCTTTCTCACTTTGGTGGTTCGATTATGATCAGGATCCAAAGATCTCAATGGTAAGACCTCATGGGATCTCATTTTAATTTTCGTAGGCTACCAAAATTAAAAAATAATTAAATCTTAAAAAGAAATAAATATTAAGACGGCGGTTTACAGAGAAGGCACCGTCGTAGTATACAGACGTGGATTCCATTATATTATACAACGCGGACAAAGAACAGTTGGTCGTGTTTAGTTAGGAGTTAACACGGCAGGTTTTTTGGTGAACTGTCGTGTTTATTTTCTATGTCGGTGGATTTATACTTGCTGTCGTTGTTCTTTGGTCAGATTTTAACTCTGAAGAAAATATTTTTAATAAGACGACGCTTTTTTATTTGTGTGCGTCGTTTAAAAAAAATACTCAACAGTACCTCCATTTTTTAGTTGTTTAAGGCACTTATCCACGACCCTTTTTTTGTTACCGTCGTCTTTTGAAAAACAATGACGGTTTTATGTTCTGCCGTCATCTTTTTCTGGTCATCTTTTTCACTTTTTGTAGTAGTGATCCCTCTTACAATGATAAGGTAAGGGTAGACTTTAACTTTGCAAATATGGTCCTTATTCTTGTAAACACGAGGGTTTACAGTATTACGGACCTCTTTTACAATGTTTTGGACCTCCATGTTCCATAAACTTGTAACGTGTATCCATAAATTTGTAATATCATAATTTACAATAGAAATGATCTACATTCCAAGATGAAGTCAAGAACGGACCTTGGAGATGTAAACTTTGTCCGTATTCTTGTAAGCGCAACAGTTTACAATATTAAGGACCCATATTACAATGGTTTGGACATTGGCGTTCCATAAACTTGTAAAAATTTACCCTTAATCTCGTAGATTATAAGATTTGGGGTCTAATTTACGCATCTTTACACTATGATTACAACTTTAAGGTTCTTTATAATCCATAATCTTGTAATGTTATAATTTACATTAGAAATGATCTATCTTACCAAGTTAAGGTAATGATGAACCATGGAGAAATAAATTTGGTCTTTATTCTTGTAAACACAAGGGTTTACAATATCAAGGACCTTTTTTATATTGTTTTGTATGTCAATGTCCAAAATGTTGTAGAACTTGTAAACCTTGTGTTTACAAGATTATGAATATACTTTACAAGTTTATGGAACACTAAGGTTCAAAACAATATAAAAATGGTCATTAATACTGTAAACCCTTGTGTTTACAAAAACAAAGACTACATTTATACAGCCGAGTACCAAGGCCTTGGGAGAAATTTGAACATGTTTCACACACTAGTTATTGCCAAACAGGCAATGATAATTGCATACTGTAATGTAATTGCCAAACAGGCTATGGTAATTGCATACTATAATGCAATTGCCGAACAGGCAATGGTAATTGCATATCATAATGCAATTACTAAACTAGATATGGTAATTGCATACCGTAATGTAAGTGTAATTGAAAGACATGCAATTAATGTCTCCCGGTTTGGGAATTACTCATTATGTTGCCAATCTATCCTTTAACTCCTCCCATGTTATCTAAATCCCAAACAAATGGTAAATGACGATTTTGTCTTTGAAGGTTAGTGGGAAATTATAAGTAATTTGCAATTAGCAAACGAAGATAGAATAATTGCGTTTATAGCTTGCCATTGTATTTACTTATGCAATTAGTATCTCCCTGTTTGGTAATTATAGGTTACCTAGATCAAGTTCAGATTTCTTTAAGTTTTTGTATTTTATGCATCGTGATGCCAATCCAAGTTGGTTTCTAAGTTTAGGCAATTACAAATTTATGGATTGGGGTAAATCATGACGTTCTAATTAATAGGAAAAACTGTGTAAATTAGGACTCGAAGTCTTATAGCACATTAATGGAATGAGATTTGGACAGATTTGCAATTACCAAACCGAGTGTAATGCATTGGCAAAGTTGGTTACCCGCATGCCATGGCCATTTTGCATGTAATTAGCGTCTCTATAGTTTGAAAATTTGACATTATTTGAGAGACATTTTGGACATTTATCACATTGACCGCCCCACACCCTCATCTGCACCTCCCGATGTTATTTGTGACTAAACTCATAGAAGGTGATTCCTCGCAATTACCAGACAGGGAGCTAGTAATTGCATATGGAAATAACTTAATACATTGCAAATTGCATTTTCATTCTTTAACTTGTTTCGATGGTCATATAGAATTTTATGCCACATAAAAAAAAAATATATAGAACTGATTCCTCCAATCAAGAACTGAAACCATTGAAAGCATTGCATAGATAAATAGATGAAAGAGGTACTATTCAATTAATCACAGAAACATGGAAACGAAATAATAACGGAAAGGAAATGATAAAAGAAAATTGCTCAATACCCTGTGCATAAACCATTTCCAATTTCAGGTAAAACCTCTTTGAAGATTACATAAACACAACCAAATTACATGTGATAGATAATATATATGGGCATATTTAAGCATATGCACCATAAACCGGTATAAAAAATAAAATAAAAAACTCCAAAATCAAACAATCCAAAATTCAGAGATTCCAAAACCAACTAAAACAATCTCTAATCATTCCCCAAAATAAAAACAAACACTAACAGACCAAACACAAATTTTTTCTTCTTATTTCTAGCTATATATTTTTTATTTTTTGGTCATTCAAGCTTGCTTCATTAAAGCATCAGCCAAAGACACCAAAGGCCAGCAAAACAACAGAGAACGACAAACAGAAAAATAAATATAAACTCAAGGCACCCTGCACAAGATCACGAGCAGGTTAAGTAATAGCCCAAAAGAGAACCCGTCATGCACACTCAAGGCACCCTGAGAAGCATTGTTGGGATCAATATGAGTCATTCTTGGTAGTCCTTCGCTCAGCATACTCCCTCTAATCAAATAAAGTTCACCAAATTTTGACAAGAAAAACCTAAAAATCTAAGCTTGTTAAGTGGACCTTGGAAGAGGTAATTAGAGAAAAAATTCATATTCAATGGAAATTTCAAAAATTATGAGAAGATCATCATTATATAATTTAAACACTAGTATAAAGTTCAATAAAGAAACAATTTATAGATATTGAAACTGACCCACCAAAAATTGGAATTTCAATCTAAAATTTCATATCAAGTGGATCTTGAGAGTTAATTCAACTCAAAAACTACAGCAGAATATAAAATCTAGAAAATATTAGGCTCAACAAGAAATACAAGAGAATAAAAAACAAAAAAACAAAATCAAGGAAAATAATATTTGCTAGAGGGTGATGAGATGAGGTCCAAGATTTGAATATACAACAGTAACACATCATACCTGGGCTAAGATGAGATCGAAGATGACGCGTGCAGTTTGCATTAAGCCGTCGTCACTATCAAGAGAGAGAGCTGAGCAATCTATACATGGGAGGAAGACCCAGTCACCGTCGTCGAGAAATAGAGGAGTTGGCAGTTGAGATGGGTGGATTTTTGGTCGCCGTGGAGAGAGTGATAAAAGAGCAGCTTTTCTGTTTCAGAAACACAAATCTCAAATGAAATTAGGGATTAGGGTTGAGATGGACAGATATGTTAGGGTGTGGAGAGCACCACCATAATCTTTTCTATTTCTAATTATTTCTTTTTGTTTTTGAAATATAATATATATATAATATTACCTGCTACCTGCTGTGGCAGTTTTTAAAAATTGACGCATCGCTGCTCCAGGGCCACCGTAGACGTTGCCTTCTGTGGATTCTGACATGACATCGGTTTTTAAGACACGAGGAAATTAATATGAGCCATTTCACCTAATCTTCTCAATGTAGAATACAAGTTACATCTCCGAGACTTTTGACTATACCATTCATCTACCTGTTTTGAAATATTTGCGCATAGACCCTTTCCATTGTTATCTTTACATCTCGGAGACTTCCCATCTTCTCAATATAAGATGGCAACAAGAAGTGAAAATATTTCAACAACTGCACAAGGAGATGGCAACAAGAAGTGAAAATAGTGATAATGAAAGCAACGACACCTTGAACATTCGTGGCAATGAAATTATCACAAGTGATGGCAGTGAACTTATGTTTTCGGACGTCAACAACGAAGTTTTTCAAGCAATATTGATGAGAAGAAGGAGGGGTGGAACCATCAACATTGTTGACAATAAAATTATTTCAATCAAAGGCGGTTGTGTTGGGATTGGTAAAATTCGCAAGAACTACTACAACTGGGGGGTATTAATATTTCTTCTTGCTCTTATTATTTTTGGATTGGCAAATTGGGAAAAAAGTACTGCAACTCAGAGGTAATATTTCTTCTTGTTCTTTGTGCAGATTTTCTTTTCTTTCTGATACTTAGAACGAGTTTATACTTTTCTTTTCTTTTCTTTATGATACTTAGTAATGTATATATGTATACGTATCTCAAGCTGCGATCAGATTATCTTTTCCGAATTTGAGCTCAGCTCGGCTCGTATTGTTCGTGGAATGAGCTTGATTGTATGTTTGGCTTGGCTAGGCTCATTTTCTTTAAATTAGTGAAACTTGGTTTGTAAACTGATAAATAGCCAAAATTTACCTTCCTAGTTTCATAAATATCAGTTTTCATAAGAACTTTCAAATATAGCAAAACACACACGTAAATAGACTCAAATCTCGACAATGCAGTTCCTTTTCTACGATTTCCTTGCATCTTTGTCATGCTGTGTTCTTCTTGTAGTTTTTTTCGGCGTTTGTTTTCTTTTTTTTTTATTATATATATATATATATATATATTTAGTGCTTCTTCGTTTCTTTGACATGGTAGGAACTAGGAATTGAACATCACATCATACTCTTACCCAATGGCGGATCCAGGAATTTTTATAGGGGTAGGCTAATTTTTTATTTTTTTTAAGGAGATATATTATAAGCCTTTTTTTCTCTTGAAAACAAAAATGTAAATAAAATTTTTATAAATCAAACAAAGCCACATTACGGCAAATATAACACAAAGAAGTACAAAATATAAATAAATATAAAATCAAACACATTGTTCAACTACTTGAGATCTGAGTTGAGTAAGTTCCTCAGGAATTGAAGTATCAACATCAGATGCAGAAGGTGTATCCTTGTTATTGTTACCCTTTTTTTGAAGAATAGTTTTTCTTCTCTTTTTCGGTCTATTATCATCATGTAACATAATATCCTAACAAGAAATATTAGACAACAAAAATCATATATACTAATTAATAATTCAAGTTGCAAATATAAAACATATATAACAATCCCCAAAAGTTTTCGCCCAAACCCTAAATCATAAAAACTTAACAACAACAATTAAAATTGGAAATTTAATATAAAAAAATAGATAAAAACTTACCAAGATTGAAGAACCTACTGAAGCTAGGTTGGTACAATTTTTTAGAGGGGGAGAGCTATTTCCTCTAGGCTCTGAAGGTTCAAATATGACGTTTTGGGTGGCTAGAAGAAAAATTATGATGTTTGCTTCTAATCAAATTTATATAGGTTATAGATTGCATGTTTACTATTTCCTATATGCTTCCAGAGTGGGCTTATTTCTACATAGAGAGCTGAGCTTATTTTAAATAGAGGGCTAGACTATTATTTACTTTACCTATATTTGGCTTAAACTACTAAAACTACAACAACAAAAAAATAAAAAATAAAAAATCAGCACTAGGTTGGAGCCCACTCCAGCCCAAGTGTACATCCGCCCTTGCTCTTACCTACTCTCTGCAATAACCATACTATTAGATTACATGTAGGCAAATCATATGAAAACGAGAGAAAATAAGAAAGGCATAATTACACTAATGCCCCCTGAAATTTTGGTCAAATCTCACTTTACCCCCCGAAACTTAAAATGGCCCACTTTAATCCCTTTACCAAGGTTTGGTGACTCACTTTGCCCCCTGCTGTCAACTCCGTCCAAAACTCTGTTAAATTTAATGACGTGGCAGTGGTATTTTTTAAATTTATTTTAATTTTTAATTATTAAAATTATTTAATTATATTTTTATTTATATACAAAATTACAAAAACATCCCTGCCATGTCATCAGATTTAAAAGAGTTTGAATGGAGTTGACGGCAGGGGGCAAAGTGGATCACCAAACCTCAGTCAAGGGATGAAAGTGGGCTATTTTAACTTTGGGGGGTAAAGTGAGATTTGACCCAAGTTTCAGGGGGCACTACAATAAATAAGCCAATAAGAAAACCATAAATCCTAAGAAAACCGTATATGAAGGCTTAAACACATAAGCATAGCAGACTACTTTTCCCTACCGCCTTGTTTAGTTTGGTGATCCTTTTCTGCTTCCTTGACTTTGGATGGGGATAGCATTTTGTGTTTGGGTTGTATTGGCTTCTGCCTAGCAACTAGAGGTGTCAAACGAACCAAATCAGACTGAGCACGGTGTGAGTCTGGCCCGATTAAGTAAGGGCCAACACAATATGACCCGTATCTTTGGACTAGTCAAGATCGGGTAATTCGGCCCAATAGGCCAAGGCCGGTTCAAAGCCCATAGGCAGTGCCAATCCAAAGCCTAACGAACTAGACCCTTTAAAGCCCATTTATTAAATTATAATTGTTTTAGGGAAAAATAAAATCAAACCTTTCCTTAGGCTTTATAAGCAAAAGAGTTATTTACACTAACACCCCTTAATATTTATTGTGTTTTCACAAAATCCCCTCAATTCTCAAAAATTACATAAACACCCCCCCTGAGGTTTCAGTTTGTTTTCACAAGCCATCTTTTCGTTGATTGTTTTTCCAAAAATTGATGATTTCATTGAAAAGAAAATATGCAAATGATAAAATTAACCTCAATAAAGTATATGCAATCTAATCTCAAAGGCCAACTTGGTCATGTGAAGAATTTTTTGTATAAAATCATCAGTCTTGAATGAAAAATCAATGAAAAGGAGTTTTGTGAAAACAACTTAAAATCATAGGGGTGTTCTCGTAATTTCTAAAATCTTAAGGAGTTTTGTGAAAAAGTCGAAAACCTCGGGAGGGTTGTGAATACAAATCGAAAATAATTTAATAATTTATCCATTTTTAAGAGCGTAATTCAAATTAAATGATGTGTTATATAAACAAATATCTAAAGAGGTGCCACCCATAGTTGGGGCCCATCCAGGACCACCTCGTGTTTTAGAAAAAAAAAAAAGAAAAAAAAAAGAAACATATTTATGTTCGCTAGAGATCAAGAATCTGGTGTTCCCTCTTTGATTTGTAGATAGTTGAATTTTAGGATATAGCTGCCTATTGAAATTCAAGTACTGAGAAATTGGAAATGCCTTCTTTAGGACATTGCCAATCTGCAAGGCTATATTATTTTATATATATAGTTCAATTTGGTCATTTACTATGAGTTTGCTGCATAACTTCAATTAATATAAATATCTACATATTTTCGATAACAATCTCTTTCATAAGGAATGGACACTGATGTGCTAAGAGCTTTGATTGCATTGACGTGTGTATTCAAATTTTTGTTTTTCTTTGTAGTTTATAGTATGTGGGCAATGTTCTGGAGATGCTATGTCATGAATCTTCTTTGGTTTTGTTTGGCTGTTTAAAAAATAAATATATATATACCCATATATATTTGATATTTACATCCTAAATTATTAAATAGTATTAATATGAAATTTATATTTGATATTATTGTAGCTATCGTTTTGTTTTCATTTTTGCTCCATATAGCTAAGTTAACTTGTCTAATTTCATTTTTGTTCCATAGTTAAGTAGCTTTTTCACTTTTATTTTTGTATTGGCACTTGTCAGAATATTGTTATTCGACATGTCTGTCAGTTTTTATTAAATTTTTTTGGCTTACTTTTCAGTACCATGCCTAGATTGACAATTTTAATTAGCTATGGAGGGAGCTGGGTTCACTCAACGTACAAAAGTGGCAAAACTAAAGGAGTACTTGTTTCAGAGAAAATTACATTAGAGAAACTTCGGAATAAAGTGTATGACATTGCAAATCTGGATCCAAATGAGTATGAGATAATTATGAAAGTTATATATGATTCAACGGAAAATGCTTGGCCCGTAGAGATAGTCGATGATGATGACATGAAAACTTTTATTACTGAAAATCTTTTAAGGTCTTATAAGATTCCATTATGCATTACATTGAAGCGTAAACTAAGCAATCAACAAGCTACAGTTGACTTCAGACAATTACCAATAAGAATGGACCTCAACATTGGTACTCGAGATGACTTAGAAGACGACAATCAATATTGTGATTCAGAAAATTACTTGGAAAAAGAAGAGCTTGAGTACTCTGAATATGATGTGGAAAACTGTTAGTATGAAATTTGTATTGGCATTTCCTAGATTCTAGCATAGGTCGGGAATTAGGGTGTAAATATCTTTTATTGGAAGTTTTGGTGTAATACATTCAATTCTGAATTTTCGAAAGTGTGATTTGATCTATATGAGGAAACTGATTTCAGGTAAATCATGCTATAATCATGCATTCATTATAGGATTCATAGTTTGAGTTATTTTCACTCTCAAGTACTTTTATGTTAGTCCTATTTTTAATAGGAGTAGATTTTATCTCTTGGGGTTACTCTCCTAGTTGGACCCTATTTTGATTTATGTTAAAATATTATTTTTCTTTCTTTGACTTGGAGAGCACTTTTTTATTAATACCTAATTGGTTTCACTGATTAATATTGTTTCCTTGTTTAACATCTGTTTCCTCATTGTTCACGTGGCTTGGTAGACTTCTCTTGCAAACAAGAGAATGTGTTATGTATAAAAAGATGGTGTGCTTCCTTGTTTCAAACACATCTTTTAGATATTTTTGGTTGAGCATCTAAATTTCCTAACAAAAACTGTTGTGCATATCATTAAGATAAGTCATCAAGTGTTTCATGTTTACTTGGTGATTTATCAGATACCTTCGTCATTCATATTGCATTTATTTGCAAGTTTGACAATTCATACGGTTGAGAGCACCAAGACTGTGGTGGCGGTTTTTTTTCGGTGAGCTTGAAGTAATTGTGATTAGTATTTTGTTTAATAAAAGGAGTGTCGAAAGATCATCCCGCCACGTAAGTTGATTACGTAGAAGTCGGTAAACATTATTTAGAATGTGTATAGGATAAATGTGTTAGTACTTCTTGTAATCATCGCTCTATAATGGATTTTGTTATGAACTGAGAAGTCCCATTGATTTCCTTAAGTAGGGTTTTACCACGTAAAATAATTTTCTACGTGTTCCTTTATTTTATACTCAACACATGTCAAGATTGATGGCTTATCAATCTTGCTATGAAGTTTATTTCTATTTATTTATAATAATTTTAAATTGGCCTATTCATCCCTCTTTAGGCATTTTTAATCATATTGCAAATAATTTCAAAAACAATAAGACACACTACTAGATGAGTTGCTTTGCGAGAACATACAATGTGAGGATATGGCGTACATAGAGGTTAATAAAATGTGTTAGGTTTTCTTAGCTAATATTTTTAGTTTTCTTTGACAAACTTGTGATCTCATATATAATCACTCAAGCTCATTATATTTGGATTCGGTTATTCCAGTATCAAGATAGATTTGTGGCTGGCTCAAATGTGGCAACTTGCAATGAAACTCTTAAGGTAAATAATTTATTGCACGCATTAATCTGCATTATGTTATGACTAGTCATATGAAAACTACCATCTCATTTATTTTTGTCAGTTGTATTCTTTATGTACAAATGATTTTTGTCCTATTATAAAGCCAATGATTAGCTGCCAGCTGGCTGAGTTTTAACGCATACTTGTTTTCGTAAAAAGGAGGCTACAACATTTGGTAACCGTCACTTTCCTTGGTAAGGAAGAGAGGTTTTTTTCGGGAGCATGAGTTTTGGCTCTGCACTTTTTCTATGTGTTAGTGAGGTCTGTATTTTTTCGAGAGAAAGTGGTCTTCTTTTTCTTTGCATTTATTGTTGGGTGAGGTTTGAAGTCTCAAATGAGGTATCCAATTTTCTTTTGAAATATGCTTTTATTTTCAAAATCTACTTCACTCATTGAGAATTTTGTTGTGAAATTTTTTTATTGAGCATTCTCTAAGATTTTTCATTGTGAGATTTTCATTGGTTTTTAGAATCTGCATCTGTCTTTTTGTTGACTAGTCATCTTCTTAAATCTAGATCAGATTGTTGGTTACCCAACAAACGAGAAAGTTACTCATCGAACAGTAGAGGATTCGTTCGTTGCGTAAATGAAGGCATTCATGGAGTAATGTAATTGAGCCATGAAACCTCTCTTTATCAATCGAACGATGACTTTTACACCACAAATGACACAGCTCTCATTCATGAGTTAAATAATCTTATTTGTTAGGTAAATTACACAATCAATGGGGAAATTTACTCATAAAATTGTAGAGATTTTGTTCGTTGGGGAAGTTACAACGTCCATGGCTTTTGAGGGAGAATCTAGGGAGGATCCTGTCATTCTTATCTAGCGTTTCTCTTTTAAAAAAAAAAAAAAAATTTTTTTTTTTTTCAAGTAGTCAAATCACAGCGTGCCACATTTCACACATTGAGTGGACTTTGAATACTCATTAAAGATTCATTCGGCCTGATAAAAATACTATAGAATTGTTATCAAGCATAGTTTCAGCTTATGAAATACAAATCACCATTTGACTTCAACAGAAATTTAAATATTATCTTGTTCACTTCTAACAAATCACAAATTAAATTAAATAATCCAAACAAACTCCCAAAATTTCCATTAAATTCCCTTATAATTATAAACTATTGTTTAAACACGTCAAAATATCCAAGATCTCACAATTCTTTTTTGAAGCCAACTGATGGAGGTTGTTGTTTGCGTAATTTAAAAATAAATAAAAAAGAATAAAAGGGATTTTGTTGATAGTACAATAGGTTCATACATAGGACAACATGAAAATCGTGGACTTGCTAAAACCTTCCACAGAAAAACCCTAGGATAGGAAAGATTTTCACTCATGCTGTGGACTAACAGGAGAGTCCAATCAAGAACCACCAAACCATTACAAATAGCCTAAACAAAATAAACGTACTAGTAGAAGACCAACACAGGAGAACCCCTAATGAGAGCATACCAACGTATCCCAACCTATCAAAGAAAGCCTTCTATGAGAATAATCATAGTCTCTTGTCCAGCACAAGAGTTGTTCAGTACACCAAGGGTCAGAGACTCAAGAAACACACCAAGGAAACATAAAGAAGGCAACAAAGAGGGACCCATAAGAACACACCAACTCCTCCCATAACTTGTCAAAGAAAACTTCCTATGATGACAATCATAGTTCTTTCTATGATGACAGCGGAATAAGAAAAACACAATGAACAAAGTACAATTAAAATTAAAAAAAAAGCGAAGAAAATTCTGAGGGAGCACACCAATGCCTCCCAAAACTTTCAAAGAAAACCGCCTATGAGAACAACCATAGTCTTTGGACACCACAAAGAGTTGTTGAGAGAAGCAGAACACCCCAGACTCGGCCATTTAACCTGAAGATGAGATAATTCAGGTTATCAAACGTCTGTTGGATGCCAAGCCCACAAACGTTTCAAATGGGAATAATCAAGGAGGTCGTGGAGACACCTCAAGGCTAATCTCCTCCAATGTAATGCACAATGGAATCTTGTGCATTACAAAACTTCCAAAAATAAAAGCTGCCACGTCATCATCATCAGCTATCTCTACAGGCCATGCTCCTTTCATTGCTACATACATAACTGTTATAGTTATCTCATAGTCATTTGGCGGTCCACATTGCCAATGTCATATACTTGCTTATGAAGCTCCTTCAATGTAATTGTGCTCCTTTAGCTCTGAAATTTTCGTACCTTGAGTCAACCCACCTCCTACCGTAATTTTTCCATATAGACATTTAACTAAAAAATAAGCCCCAAAAAATTAATCAAAAAATAGCAGCTATTTAGCTATGGAATAGATACTACTGCCCTTCAAAAAAGAAATTAGTACTATTTGATAAGTCATCAGATACTACCGCTCTTTTTTCAACCGAAAAGAAAAAGTTATTAGAATGTACGTAGAACTATTAATGAAGCACAGCCTCAGGAAAATGGCTCCTTTTCGATAATATGGAATCTGCTGCACCTATACAAAATCTTGAACCGCATCAGTCATTAGTGAAGAAAATAAGAGAGATCTATAAATACAATAGGCATAATTATTTGAAACCTTTTTATAGTAGCGTAATCATAATCTTTCCAAGACGTTTGACCTTTTCTTTTGTTCATGAACTTTACTAAAAGGAACATGTTGGCATGTTACCTGCACTGCTTGAATGTAAAGCCCAATAAAGAAAAGAGGGTATGCCCCAATTATATCCAACATCTTCAAGTTCAGGAGGAGTGAGTATTTGCTGCAATCGGAAGCATAGGCAACCAAAGGTACATAGCCTATGATAATTGGGAGTTTTACCAAAGAGAGCTGAAAAAGGAGCATTGTTGTCAAGAAGAGGAGTGGGAAGACAATTAATAAGATAGATTACAGTTTGGAAGGCATGAGACAATGGCATATGTGTTAGCTAGTAGGCTGACTGTTTGGTAATTAATGAGGTTAGCTAGACCAGTTGTACGTTGGCTGCATTAATGAGGCTGGCTTGGCCTTTACCCTTGTCTTTGTAGTAATAGTACCCTTACTTGTGGTCTTGTTTGCTTTGCTTATTTGTACACTTGTTGATCACTGCTCTATGGCTTATGCGGTGTGGGATGCAGCTCGGAAGACATATATTGTTACTCAGAATAGCTCTAAGTTGTACCAACTCCATTGTAAGTCCATTATCACATCTCAAAATGATGAGCCTGTGAATGTTTTCTATGAAAAATTACACTTAATACGGCAGTAAATCGACAGCCTCCGTCCCTGCAAGCACACCAATCATGATGATATGACCTTTTACCAACAAGCACTTGATGTTGAGCATGTGTACAATTTTTTGGGAGGAGTCGATCCCAACTTTGATCGAGTTTTGTAGTCAAATTCTTGCTATGAACCTGGTCCCACTTGTCATTGAAGCTTATGCACTTGTGGTAGAGGAAGGTAATCGCCAATCCTCCATACTTGGCAATGGAAGTGTCATGGTAGTCAAGCCTTATCGTGCACCCCACCATGTGATCTCCGGGCTACCCCTCATGGTCTCAAAACTGATGATACCAGGGACTCATAAGTGCACTCATTGCGGTGGTAATCACCTTATTGAGAAGTGCTTTAAGCTTCATAGTTATCCTAAGTGGTGGGATGCACTCAAGTCTCGCAACCAAACACCAAAGGCAGTGTGTGTCATGACTACCGATGCTTCTCAATCTTCTACCTTACTCTTTGACTCCAACCTTGAAGCAGGTATACAGCCCACTACATGGATAATTGACATTGCTGCTATTGATCATATGACTTTTTATTCCACTATTTTTTTCCACATTATCTCCTAAGTTTCTTTATCCTTACATCACTAGTGCCAATGGGGTTCCTTCTAATGTTACTGGATACTTTACCCTTCTTTATCCTTACCTCATTCACTACTTGTTCCCTATATTAATTACAATTTGTTGTCTGTTGGAAAATTGCTTGACTTACATAATTGTTATGTCACATTCTATCCTTCCCATTGTATTTTTCAGGACTTCAAAACTCACGTGACGATTGGGCATGGTAAACAGCGAGAGGGGGGGGGGGGGGGGGTTGTATTCCTTGATGGTCTCTTCACCACCAAAGGCAGCTCATACTAATGTACCCAGCTCACAAGTTTGCAATCAACACCAAATTTAACTCTAACATCGTCGCCTAGGACATCAATCCTTGGCTACTTCAACGATTGTTTCCGTCTTTATTCTGTGGTTTACATAATCCTCAGTTTCGGTGTGAAACTTGTGTATTGGCCTGAAAGCCATCGAACCGTTTTTCCCTTAAGTGACAATAAAACAGAATTTCCTTTTGATTTAGTTCACTTTGATGTTTGGGGTCATGCTAAAGTTTCTTCTAATGGCAAGAGATGGTATGTTACATTTATTGATGATTGCACTTGCATGAGTTAGGTATACTTGATAGCTCATAAAAGTGTTGTTTCCGCAACAATCCTTGAATTTCATACTATGATCACCACACCGTTCCAAGCATCTATCAAAGTATTCTGGTTTCATAATAGTGGGGAATATGTGAACAATGCCTTGGCTCAATTCTTCCTAGAGCATGGAATTATTCATCAGACCTTTACCCCTTTCACTATAGAACAAAACAGTGTTGCCGAATGAAAGAATCAACAATTACTTGAGGTTGCTTGTGCCTACATGCTTGAGAAATCAGTCCCTTACTACTTATGGGGTCATCCTCTTCTCTCTGTAGTTGTAAGCTCATAATTTCATACGTATACATGCCCTATTTACTTAATCCTTTTATTTAGTTTCTTAGAATTCTGAGTCATTTGCCTCTCTTTGTGTGTTTTGTAGGCCAATAGAGCAAAAGAGCGTGGCCTGATTTGGTGAATGGAAGGAGAGCTTAAAGACAAACTCATTTTAGGCTACACTCCCTTGCCAGTCCATTTTGGGCTACACTCCCATTTTCGACTGATTAGTGAATGAATAGGTAGATATTGAAGACAAACACCATGTTTAAAGTCTACTTGGTTCTCTATTGTTCTTCTTGTTCTTAATGGGTTCAGAGTTTGTGTTTAGACTAAAGACTATAGCTAAATTGCTTTTTCTGAATACTCGATTAAAACCACACACCATATGGATAAATATCATATTTGAAAAAGAATGAACTCCATAAGCTAGTTTGATTTAATTTGGTGCTTGTTACTTTGAAGCATGGGATTAGATGTTTGTGGTGAAGTTGAATTCCTAATCTTGATATTTTAATTTAGTTTATCCTTTTCATTTAAGTTATGGTTTCCTAATCCTATAAATTTTAAAATCTGTTTCAAGTTTCATTGTCTTTCTTTAAGAATATCTGAAGTGGCCTTTATTGCATTCTTTAGATGCCAGTAAGTATTTATTAGTAGTCGTAGGTTCGTCATAAAATTTGTCAGTTGGATCACTATACCATCGTGTTATTTGAAAATCTTTGACATGAATTTTTGAAAGTAATGACTTATCATGACCGTCGTTGTTGATAATATCTATTAGACGTCGTGTAATATGAATTTTAATTAACCAACATGTTTTCTGTTTCAAATGGTGGTTTTTATTTATGTACGGCCTTTTACATAGTTCATTCTATGACGTTTGTTATGATTTAGATGTTTGTTTTTACAATTTGTTAACTGGACTATCGTGTTTTACATCTTCAACGCAGTATTTTTAATACTGGATTTGTCGTGCCCAAAGCTTGCATAATGAAAAAGTGATAAAAATAATTTCAAACATTGAAATTTATTGCAAATTAATGTCATACAGAGCCATTAATTCATGTCATAAATTAATTGCATAACTAATTTCATACAGTACAACAATCAATCAATCCATATATCTTCACACCCATTTCTAATATTTTCACCCCCAAACTCACCCACTAGGTTATCAAATATGTCAACATTAGGTATCCCTTAGTAAATGGTTGACACTCAATTCTAATATCACCTAGCACATCATCACTAATAACATCATTATATTCTATGTTAGGCATTTATGACACTATCGACTAACCATGATGCATTGGGTTGTCAACAAAAATACTTATTTGACTTGAGAAGTTGTTAATAAATTGGTCATTCCTATGTACATTTTTACTCATATCTACAAGGATAAATCCAAGTTTGTCAAACCCGAAGTGTTATCTATCCAATCACACCTACAGACTAGGATTCTAAAATTTTGGTAATCAAGGTCCCAAATTTCTTGAATGACACCATAAAAACCTATATTAGAGACAATAGGGCTTTTATCTTTGGCACTAGCAACTTGCATAGTATGTGCAAGTAAATAAACTCCACAACATCATCTTGTGTCTTCATGTTAAATTTAACATCATTAATAAGATAGCTCCTATAGATGGCACTCCCATGTTTGGACCAGCTACTAGCCACCTCAAATTTTCTGATATGCCATTATTGTCTTCTCCATTAAGTTCACTTGAACCTACAAATTAATCATATCTTAATTCAATCTAACATAGAAAGAAGAAAATTAAAAGTCCAATATGATATTCAATAATATATACCTTAAAGTGTAACTATTGAATGAAAGTGCTGTTATGCTTATCATGTAGCCAACTTTGTTCTCTTTCTAAATTTTTGATTGGTGGTCTTGATGTGGATCATATGTTCCCTACATGACACAAAAAAATCAAGCATTACGGTCCCTTGTGTATGTTAAGCTCATAATTACATATATATATATGCCCTATTTACTTACTCCTTTCGCTTGGCTTCTTAGAATTCTGAGCCATTTGCCTCTTTTTCTGTGTTTTGTGGGCCAATATAGCAAGAGAGCATAATTCATGCAATTCAAGCATGTTGAAGCTTGATTTGGATGAATGGAAGAAGAGCTTAAAGACAAACCCATTTTGGGCCACACTCCCTTGCTAGTCTAGTTTCGTATATCACATTACAAGCTTTGTTTCAGCAATCTACACAGCTCGAATAAGGTAGCATCCTTCATGAAAGTTGTTCCAATGGGTGTCTATTATAACATATCCACAATTCTGGTCCATTGGATAAATATGAAGTCCGTCACCTGTCAAACACAGAACCATGCTCAAGATGGATTTTGTCTGCATGCAAAATGAGTTAGCAATTTGTTTTGGGCTTAAATTCTTTCTCTGACCTTGGATTGGCCCAAATGACATATGGTTGGAAATATGAAATTCTGAACTTCAAGGTAGAGGGCTCAAATTCGTCATTTGCTTAAGGGAAGCCCAATTCGTTAGCTCTTGATGTTGCTGGTCATGCTGACTTAAGAATGAGCTAACTGTGCTTGGTCATGTTGGCCTAAACATGAGGTGTTGTTGGGTGAAGCAGATTCATTACTTATAATTGGAGTGAAATTTTATAGCAGCTAAAGGAAACAAAAGAAGATGAAGTGGGAGCTACAACACTAAGCCTGATTCACCTAACCCTTGTGTAGTCTTCAAAGAGCTAAGAGTTAAGAAAATTCATATCAATCATTTATACTTACATTGTACACAAAGAGAGAAAGAGTTGAGAGTCACAAAGGGAGAGAAGAGAGAAGGCAGCAGCTAGAAGGCTTTGGCCTCCTGGCAGCCATAGAATGTTTTGAGTTTATAGTTTTCTTCTTCTCCTCCCTTTGCCTTTTATTTTCTTCTTGTATTTCCTTAGCTTTACTTTATTTTCTGTCATTAGTTTTAATAAAAATCTTGCTGGTCTTGTATCATGGTTTGAGTTTATAAAGTTTGATTTCATTCATGAGTTCTTCTTTACTATTTTAATGGAGCTGTTTTGCATCATTCCTTTAATTGATTACCTGAGGTTTTATGCATTATGCTCTTGTTGGGAAGGTTTGGGGATCATCTTTATTCCATCCATTAGCAACTCATGAACTACATAGAAATGATTCATGTGATTTGGTTTATGGGACTCCTAATGTAAACACCATGCTTTGGAGTTCTTGTGATGTTCAATGCAATTTGATCCAAACCACCATGGACGAGCATCGTCATGAGTGAATTGATTTGTTTACTTGCTGCCATAACATGATTAGAACAATTAAGGTGGATTCTAGAACCTCACCATCTTGTCTTAGTTCTTTTCTTTCTTTCTTGTTTTATGTTCTTTTGTTTTCATTTCTATTTTGTGTAGGGAAATTGAATTGGATCATTCAATCACCAAGCCCTGTGGAATCGGCCTTGCACTTAGATATGCTAAACTACCAACAGCTCATGCACTTGTGAGTATCACAAGTTGAGGATGCAGCTAAATCTATTTTGGTATAGCTGAATCGACGCAACAAGTTTTTTGCTCTGTTGCCGAGGATTGGTAACATTGCTTTATTCTTTTTGGTTTTCCTACTTTATTTTTTTAAGGTGATAAAGTTAATTGATAAGTTGCATTTGCAGTCCAACGGAAAAGGACAATTGCCTCCAAGCAAGAGAATTGGGTTTTAGTCCCAGCTTACACAATACAAAAAAAAAAAAGGTTCAAGTAGCATGTTAGTTATTTCTAGTTTATGGTTTCATTCACTTGCTCTTAATTAATTATTTGTTCAAGTTTATATAAACACCATATAACTCTTGGATTGATTAGTGAATGAATGGGTAGATATTGAAGACAAACACCATGTTTAAAGTCTATTTGGTTCTCTATTGTTCTTCTTGTTCTTAATGGGTTTGGAATTTATGTTTAGACTAAACACCATAGCTAAATTGTTTTTTCTGAATACTTGATTAAAATCACACACCATATGGACAATCATATTTGAGACATAATGAACTCCATAAGCAAGTTTGATTTACTCTGGTGCTTCTTATTTTGAAGCATGGAATTGGGTGTTTGTGGTGAAGTTGAATTCCTAATCTTGATGTTTAAGTTTAAGTTTACTCTTTTCATTTAAGTAATGGTTTCCTAATCTTATATATCTTCTAATATGTTCCAAGTTTCATTGTCTTTCTTTAAGCATATCTGAAGTAGCTCAATAAGAAATAGGGAGAGAACGGAGACAACCCACCCAATCCATAGAAAATGGGAGTGTGGAGTGGCAGAGAAGTCGACCTCAAGCTGCTATATGGCCAACCACACTCTAGCTAATCACTTCAAAGGGAAGCATTCCAATCATATCTCTTTCATTCGTATAATAATTTATACTCATGCTTAGTTATATCTTATTTTCTGTTTTGTTTTAGTTAGGGTTTTATTTTCCTTGATGTGAGAGAAACATGATAAGCAGCTGACCCAAATACTCAAAGAATAACATGTGCTGCCATACTACGTGCATTACCCTCTCATTGTCTACAAGGGGAAGTTCTAAACTCTTATCTCTTTATTCTTTCATTTCATTCCTTTAGTTAGTTGTTGATTTGCTTCCTTTTCCTGAATTTCATGTGCATTGCATGCTTTCCATGGATTCAAGCATTGAGGACAATGCTTCATTTAAGTTTGGGGGTGCAAGAAGGTTTTTAGTTTTTGTGCTCAATGTCTTAAAATGCCGGCTTCTTCATTTGTACAAAAAATTTATTTTCTACTACTATTTTGAAAAGTTTGGTCTGCTTAGTGTGCTTCAATTTTTCATGCTGAATCCAATGATATAAAGAGCGTTAAATTTGACCAAGTGGTTTGAAATTTACATGTCAAAACAGAACATATATCAAAATAGGGGAAAACAACAATTTGAAACCTCTCGTTTTTCTTTTCTATTTCTTTTCTTTGAGTCATTTTTAGTTTTCCTTAGGAATTTGATAAGTATTGTGTTAGGTCTGAATCTTATTCTTTTGCTAGCTAAGTCACACACAATTATTCTTGAGCTTTCTATGCACCTAAGCCATGATTGTACACCTTGCATTTCTTACCCAATTGTACGCAGTTTTGCATGTGTGATTCACTGGTATGTCAAGTTATAACTCAGATATGATTTAGGCCATCTTTGTTAAGCCTCTTTCTTTTTCCTCCATCAACCCTTACAATACATGTTCCATTGTAAACCCTTTTGTGCCCGAACAATTAGCCTTTTTTTTTTTTTGTATCATCTTATCATCCATTAAACTCATACCATCTAAGGGACATGTGGAGCGTGATTATATTTGAGATTGTAATGTATTATAGGCAACAAATAAGCGGAAAAAAAAAATTTAAAAGAAAAAGAGAAAAGAAGTCTGGCCAATGTAGTCACGACCCTAAGGTGATATAAGGAGAAATCAAGGTGATCTAGGGTAAAGAGCTGCAAAATTGGGCCAAATATTATACAAAGTGTATAAATACCAAAATCAAATTGTGAAGTGATTCAATTGCAAAATCTGGTGTTATGAGCTATTCAAATTATGTGTTCAATCTTGCAGGAATTCATATCATTATTTGAGAAGCATGATTTGTGGGAGATTGTGGTAGCACTTGAATAATGTTTAGAACTTCTTTAGTGCTTGTTTTGTTCCTTGTTGAGCCATGTCTATGAAGTTTTACATTTTTGTCCGGTTGGATGGTTAATGTTTTTGTTATTTGTTTTGTTTTGTTTTGCTCGAGGACTAGCAAAATCTAAGTTTAAGTGTGTGTTAAGCTCATAATTTCATATATATATACATGCCCTATTTACTTACTTCTTTTGCTTAGTTTCTTAAAATTCAAAGTCATTTGCCTCTTTTTGTGTGTTTTGTAGGCTAATAGAGTAAGAGAGCATAGTTCATGTAATTCAAGCATGTTGAAGCCTAATTTGGATGAATGGAAGAAAAGCTTAAAGACAAACCCATTTTGGGCCACATTCCCTTGGCAGTCCAGTTTCGTAGGTCACATTGCTAGCTTTGTTTCAGCAATCTGCATAGCTAGGATGAGATAGCATCCTTCATAAAAGTGGTTACAATGGCTATCTAGTATAACATATCCAATATTCAGCCTCATTGGTAAATATGGAGTCCGTCACCTGTCAAACATATAACCATGCTCATGATGGATTTTGTCTGCATGTAAAATGAGTTAGCAATTTGTTTCGGGCTTAACTCTTTTCTCCAACCTTGGATTAGCCCAAATGACATAGGGTCAGAAAGATGACATTCTGAACTTCAAGATGGAGGGGCTCAAAGTTGTCATTTGCTTAAGCGAAGCCCAATTAATGAGCTCTTGATGCTGTTGGTCATGCTGATGAGCTAAGTGTGCTTGGTCATGCTGACCTAAGCATGAGTTGTTATTGATTTTGGGGAAGTTAGGTGAAGTAGATTCATTATATATAATTAAAGTGGAATTTTGCAACAGCTAAATGAAATAGAAGAAGATGAAGTGGGAGCTACAACACTAAGCCTGAAGAGAAGAAGAATCGTTTTCAAATTCAATTGTGTGTTAGGTGACATGGGCAGGCTGTTGGAAAAATGGCTCACCTAAGGATACAAGATTGGTTTTGGCGCTGAAAGGAAGATTTTGAATCTGCCTAAAAGCGACCGATCGCTAGGCATTTGCGACCGGTCGTTTTGGAACAGATTCAAAGTCTGAAGCATAGTGACGAGCGACCGGTCGCCAGATCTTTGCAACCGGTCGTAGGAAGCAACAGCGACCGGTCGCTAGGCATTTGCGACCGGTCGTTTTGGAGCAGATTCAAAGTCTGGAGGGAAAACTTCTGGCGACCGGTCGCCAGGAACTGGCGACCGGTCGTCCCAGTCATGCTGTGACGTTTTCTTATGTGTTTTCAACTATGTTTTTCGAGGGTATCGCTTTCCACAAGATTTCAGAGGCTTAATGGGTCACTTCTGAGGTAAAAGAGGGTTGACTACCTGCTGGATAGTTGGGAGAGCACTCATGGCTAATTGGTTATCTTATTTTGAATAATCTTCTCTCCATTTTCTGGTTTAATGGAGGTGGCTGAGTGGGATTCTATTTACCTACTTGATCTGACATTTAGTCTAAGTGGTGACTAAAGGAAGGAACGTGGAGGACAAGCTGATATCTTATCTCTTGTCCATTGGCTTGTGTAGGTGATGGGGTGAAGTAAGATAACACAAGAGGAGAAAACAAGTTGTTTAATATGTAGTGGCAGAAGCTGGAAAACTGTGTGAGTTTCTAGTGTGAGTTTCAGAAAAACCAAGGTGAGAGCAAGAGAGTTCTCTAAGTGTATCAAGGTGTTGAGCAAGGGTGTGAGAGAAACAGATTGTGAGGGTAGTGTTCTAAGGGGGTTTCCTTTTGTAAACCAAAGTTGTAACCTATCTTCATTAGTGAAATTTCTCAAGGTGATCACCAAAGAGGATGTAGGCAAATTGCTGAACCTCTATAAACACTTGTGTCATTTGTGCTTGGTTAATTTTCTGTGTGTGTGTGTGTAAGACTCATCCATCATTGAGTTCTTTGTCCAAAGTCCATCAACAACAAGATCTTTAAGGGCAGTGAGTCATTTAATTCACAACACAGGCGAGTACATCTTTCTCCATACTTGGGTTGCAAATCAGTTTTGACCCCTATGTTGAATAAGTCTAACCGAGCAGCAAATCCATCTTTATTTTTTCCAGGATTTTTAGCAATGTACTAATAATGCTATTGCAAACATTCTTCTCAATGTGCATGACATATAGGACATGTCTTGTATATACCATAATCAAACTACCAACAAGTAAACGACACATGGAGTAGATGGAGAATCGGCAAGATTGAGGATCGGTAAGGTAGCCTTTGACACCTTCGACTACCGTGCGTGTCGTTCGAAACTCTGTAGCACTCCTTGGACACGTGGAGCATCCACAGTATATGTCCACAGTCCCACATCCAAATCGTACACAATTTGCATACCTCCCAAGACTTATAAGAAGGGCACATGTCCCAAAATAGAGGTAAATGAACACTTTCGGCATACTTAGCCATTACTCTGTTCAAACTCTTACTATTTCTGTACTTACTTAAGCATCAGAGAGCCTTCGGCCAGTATCATATCAGTACCCTAGGTCTTACTGAGCGTTCTCTTTCTTACAGGAGAAGTGCACCACTGAGGCCCAAGGGCATCCCAAAGGCCTAGATATCACTAAGTTGAGCTCAAGAGTGCTAAACCATTTTTGAGCATCAACATGCCTCATAGGAAGGTATTTCGAATACTCGAGATCAAAGAATTTTGAATTTCTTTTTCCAACAAACTTTGTCACCACTATTCTCACAAACACTTCCCTATTTTTTCAAGCCCCATTTGTAACTAATACCTTCAACTGTTTGCAACACTTCTTCTCCGGTTAATGGCTCCGAAGGTGTGCCATATTCAGGTTTCCCATTAAAAGCTTCACACTGCCTCCGATATGGATGATATGTTGGTAAGCATTTTCTATGCCCAATATAACAAATTTTGTGGCCATTTTTCAACTTGTGACAAGGTGTATCATCGCTGCATATTTCACAAGCTTTATATCCTTTAACAACACAGCCAGATAAGTTCCCATAGGTAGGAAAATAATTAATTGTCCACAGTTATATACATATGAGTATAAAGTATTCTCCTAAGTACGCATCATATACTCCTCTAATCCCATCCCACAAAGATTTTAAATCATCAATCAAAGGCTCTAAGTAGATGTCTATATCATTTCCAAGTTGTTTAGGACCGGAAATCAATAAGGTCAATATCATGAACTTTCATTCACGCATAGCCATGGTGGAAGACTATATGCAACTAAGATAATTAGCCAACAATTGTATCCGCTACTTAAAGAACTATGGGGATTAAATCCATCAGATGAGAGAGCCAATCTCAAGTTTCTTGGCTCTTTACCAAACTTGGGCCAGATTAACAAGTTTCCAAGATGGGGAATCCGCTGGCATACCCTCTTTTAAGATTGAATCTTTGCGTTCCTTCCACCTTGAGATATCACAAGTAGGACAATTAGTTGAATCTTCATAATCCTTCCTATACAAGATGCAATTATTGAGGACATGCGTGGATTTTCTCATAACTCATCCCCAAAGCAGAAAAAGTATTTTTTACCTCGTACATAGAGGAAGATATCGTATTTCCTTAAGAAAGCAAATCTCCTTGAAGTATCAATAATTCTGTAAAACATACATCACTTATCCAATGTTTTGCTTTCAAATTATATAACTTCAACAAAGTTGACAACTTTGTGTACTTACTGCAACCAGGGTACAAGGTTTGATCTCCATCCTCAATCACATTGGCAAACTCATAAGGATCAGATCTAATATCACCTAAATCATTATAATCCATCCCTAATTCTTTACAAATAAAACTGCACCTATTTTGCTCATCTTCTACCACATTTCTAGCATTAGTAGTCCATTCCCAAGGTTCTTCGTACCATGTCCAATTCTTATAGTTTTAGTCAATTCCATTAAAGTATAAGTGGTCTCTTATAATTCCAACTCCAAACAATCGGATATTCTCACATTTAGTACATGGACAGTGAATATGAATTGTATTTCCAAGATTTTCTATAGTAAAATTAAAAAACCCTTCCACTTCTAGCTCATATGCCTTCGATCTTCTATCTGCATGCATCCATGACTTATCCATCTCCAACACTATACAATCATATATATAATAAAGTGAAAAGACCAGCAATGACAAACGATAGTATTCACATAGCAGATAATAATTTGAAAAAAAAAAAAACAACACAAGTTTCAAATGACGATATTTACAAAATCATGGTCGTGTTGTAGCAATGCAGACGACTTTATCTCCAATCACCATTGTCTTTAGGTTACCCAAACCTAGAAATTTGTATTGCTTTTTGAAGATGTCGTCGTCTTTAGGCTACTAAAACCCAGAAAAACAACGAAAGTAGCAGAACTACCGACATATAATGACAATGTAGACGGCGATGTGGTTCAAAGACCATCGTCATAGGTTATAAAGATCCAAAACCTAAATCTCCATTTCCCAATCATTTTTCAACAACTATGGCCAACCAAACATATAAGAACCCATAATAGAGAATTATTATGACAAGCATGCAAACACTAAATTGGTTTTTAAAAACCCTTAGCACCCAAAACATATATTAAGAACCCATAGCTCCCAAAACATATATTAAGAACCCATAGCTACCGAAACCAACGAAATCATTTATGGATTTAAGAGGCGATAATGCAATATCATTAAATAAAAAGATTAGGTTTGTACTTACAAGTAAACAGAGTTAAGAGAATATCGCCAATGCATTGAGTGGGAGCACAATCTGATACCATGGAGGATGGAGAGCGAAAACTTTAAGATTAAAACTTAAGTTGAAGAGAGAGAGAGAGAGAGAGAGAGAGAGAGAGAGAGAGAGATTTTAGGGTTAAGCGGAATTTTGAAAAATTTAGATTACGGTCAAAAATTTCAAAGGGCCGCATTTTTTTAAGACAACGGAAAGTACAAATAAGACGTTGTTTAATATAGATTTAAGATGTCGGTTTTTTAATTATAGCAATGTTGTAAAGATTTACTATGTCGGTCTGTTAAAAAAAACGATGTAGTAAATAATTTTCACAGCGCTCTATAATAAACCAACTTCTTAAAAATTAAATAATTAATAGCGCTTTGGTTTTCCTGGGATTCGAACGTGCATTGCCAAGGGTGTAATTGACCAAAAACAGTCGAGTGAAAACCATCATTGTTTCAATATAACCTAAACCCTAAACCCTAAACCCTAAATTTTACAACAATTATAAAGAAAATGCACAAGTATGAGAAAAATAAAACAAAAACTACTATGTACTCCATATAATTGTTTTTCATATATGTGCATGTTAAAATTAGAATTTCATATATTTGTATTTATAGCCACCAATGGATCGCATAAACCTTTTGGTTATGTTATGAAAGTATAAGTATTATTCACTACTACAAAAAGGGCAAAAGACAACCAGGAAACAATGACTGTAGATCCAAAAACCGTCATTGTTTCTTAAAAGATGACGGTAATAGAAAGCCGTTGTAGAACTATAACTTAAACACCTAAAAAACCAGTATACACATAGATATTTTTAAAACATGACGCACCAAATTAAAAAAAGCGTCGTCTTATTACAAAGATTTTGTTCCGAGTTAAAATTTGAACATAAAAACAACGACTGCAGCTATGAAATCACCGCCATAGAAAGAAAAGACGACGATTTAAAAATAAGACGCCGTGTTAACTCATAAATAAAAGCGACCCAATTTTCTTAGTTAGCGACGCATAAATTCAAAGAAAGCTACGACGGTTAATTACAAAACAATTCGCCGATTTATATTATGTTACCACGACTGTAAATATAAATTTGTCGATTTTTTAATTACAGTACACTATGACGCTATCCATGGCTCTACTATCCGCATAATTTGTACTAACCACGACAGTTTGTTAAATTAATGACGTACAAATTTTTTACCACTTTGTGGAGTTAAAAATACCATCATATTAATTGATTTATACGTCTATGATTATCTATAAACCGCCGACTTAATTTTAATTGCTTTTTAAGATTTATTTATTGGATTTTTTTTCCTACAGCGGTAGATAAACATTATGACAAGATTTGTGATAACCCATGGCGGTTTATATAGAAAACTGTCGTCACCATCAAATTAAAGTGAAGTCTTACCAGAATGAACTCTGTTCCTCATCATAATCGAACCAACAGACAAAGGCAATATTTTAGAAATTGATGATGTGTGTGTCTTTGTGTCTTTGAGATACACAAAGGCACACACACATCAACATCCAAAACATTTTCTTTCAGAAAAATGACGACCACAGCAGAAAGACAATTTTTGAGATGATGTGTGCGTGTTTGTCTTTCAGATACACAAACGCGCACACACATCAACATCCTAACTGAAAAATGAAAGCGAGGTGATGTGCCTCCAGAGAGGTGAGATAGAGCCAAGGGCAAGAAGAAGTTGAAACCCTAATTGAAAAATGAAGGCGAAAGAAAGACAGAAAAACCCTTATTTATAAATTAACAACGATGGTTTGGAAAATTAATTTACTGTGTAAAAAAAAAGTTACACGTCGGTATGCGTAATTAAAACAACGTGCTATATATTTTTCACGTCGTTATTATTGAGTATAAGGTCATTAGGTAAATTTGAAAATGATGGGATACATCTTTTTGAATAAAAAGGTGTCGTGTAATTGGAAATAAAAACGGCATTTTCTTAAAATTAGGTGTCGTGGAAACTAATTTAATAGGACGGTATAAACCTATGACGCCGTATAATGTCGCATACTATGGCGCATTCTATTAATCACGTCATTTTATGAAACGGTATGTTAATATTTTAAACTTTTCGCGTACCTGACCTATACTTGCACTGTTTCCAAACCCGAGAAAAACCTTCCAGCTTTTCTCATTTTTCTTTCTCAAAGCGCTGTTTCTGTATCTCCAAGAGAAAACTTTTCATCTTCCTCTCCTTTTCGTCTACGTCCCTGAGCTGAAACACCATACTCCAGGAGAAAACTTTCATTGCAAGCAAAGGGAAAGCATTTCTCACTATTTTTGTCATATTTTGCATGCGCATATCATTTTCGTTTTTTTAAATCTTTTTACATTTTTTCTTTCCAAGTTTGATAAAATTTGCAGACTAAGAAGGAAAGTTTCCAAGTTTGAACACTACTATGCTTCTTTTACCTCAACTAAATAAGACGACGGTGGCTTCTTATTTACGTTGTTAGATTTATAGACCACGACGGTTCGTCAGTCATCCTAACGTCGTGTGAAAGTGTTCTATGTTGTTTTTTAAAATGATCGTCTTTTTTTGTATTTGATTTTTTAGGATGTATTCATCGCAAGTTTGATTTCTCTGAACAATGGTTTTTGTTTTGAAAATCTTTTTAATTATTTTTCTTTTGAAAATCATTTTAATTATTTTTCTATTGAAAATATTTTGCGTTTTTCCAAATTTGTTTTTTTTTGTTGTAGAGATGATGGTATATTATTATTTACGTCGTTTTAATTCAAATACCACGTCTAATGTTTTTAAAAATGTCATTTTAGTAAATGAAAATCCAAAATATTTTCCCCTGAAGGTGTGAATCTGGAATCAACTCTCTGTTTTTTTTTAATTATATCATAAGACGTCGGTTGTTTATTATTAACGTTGTTGTAATATTTATTCACATCGGTGGTTAAGTACCGTCGTGAAAATGTATTATTAAGTCGATTGTTATGTTCTTACGTCGTTTGAAATATTATAATACGTTGGTTTTTATAAATAACTGTCGTGTTTTTTCTTAATTTAACTGAGATATTTTCACTTGCAGGTTTGATTTGTCTGTAACCATGGTTTCTCAATCCCAAAGTAAGGACTCTGGCTTGAAAAAAAATGAATGTAAGGAGCTTAAACTTGTAAGTCCTCAAGCCAAGTCCTCAAAGAAGAAGAAGTTTGTTTCATCTGCTGAGACAGAACCAGGCAGCACGACAACATTTTCTGAGGAGCCAAAGTCAAGTCGGGGTATAAGCACAATGCCCCGTGTTGTGAAGAGAAAATTTCAGAAAATCAAGCATGTTGTTGAGTACAATAAAAGGGGGAAACCATGTGGCCCTGCACATACTGAGATGCAGTCCTACATTGGTGTGTTGGCACGCTCTATAGTCCCACTTGTGGACAAGAAATGGGCTGAAATATCCAAGGATATAAAAGCGCAGATTTGGGAAGCCGTTGACATAGCTTTTGTGGTTGGTCAAGGGGGCAAGAAACTGGTGTTATCTTCTGCTGCCAAGAAATGTAAGGATTTCAAGTCTACACTAACGAGGCATCATATCCTTCCATTCATCAAGGAGAAGGCAAAATTAAGCCAACTCCTTGAAATATACAAATTCATAGAGAAAGCTGACTGGGATGCCTTTGTAGCTTCAAGGTTATCTGAAAAATTTGTGTATGTGCATTTTGAACAATCACAGAGGAGGGAGAAACTTGAGTACAATCATCGATTGTCTCGAAAAGGATATGCTGGGATGCCTTATTACGTCTTCTGTTTTATTTTTGCGTCGTGTGAAAAATATTACTACGTCAAAATTTTAAAAAAAATGTCGTTAAATGTCTGAATCTGGAATCACTACTCTGTTTTTTGTAATTATATCATAAGATGTCGGTGGTTTATTATTGACGTTGTTTTAACAAATTAACCACGTCGGTAGTTAAGTACCGTTGTGTGAAATGTTATATTACGTCGATTGTTATGTTATTGAGTCGTGTGAAATGTTATAATACATCATTTTTTTATAAATAAAGCTGACTTTTTATTATGTCTTTGTGTTAGAATGAATTGCAATAACAAGTCTCTGAAGGCACTCTTACTGTGTCAGGAAGTAATGATGTGTTGACATTGGCTTTGGGTCCCGAGCATCCAGGAAGAGTTAGAGGGGTAGGGGCTGGGGTTTCCCCTAAGCAATACTTCAATTTACCTAGACAACAGAAGGTTAGGTTTGCTGATCAATTGAAGGAAAGTGTAAGACTTGTCCTTCAAGAAGAGACTTTGAAAATGGAGGCTAGATCAAGAGAAGAGACTTTAAAGATGGAGGCTAGAACCAAGAAATTGGTAGAAGCTGAGAGGGAAAATTTGCTGAGTCAGCTTTCCAAACTCTTCCCCAATTTTGATCCAAGCATGCTGAAACTGAGTACTAACCCCTGTCAAAATCTAGGTCAAGAGCAAAGTCCCAAAAATCCAATGTCAGACAAAGAAAACTGCTCTGGGGCTCTTGATGTCAGAGCAGCTTGCTTTGTCTGACATTGATTTTTTTTTTATACGACGTAATAAATTCTTCATTACGACGGTATTTTTTTACCGTTGTGTAAATTATTTTCAGACGACGTTGTTTTCTTTAAACCGTCGTGTTTATTGATTTACCACGTCACTTTATGTTGCTTTATTTCTTAAAATAGAATACTGAAGTACCAGATTATTCAAAGCTGGAGTTGCCATCTTCTTTACAATCCCTTTGTCGTTATGTGGAAACGACACTAAACCCTCTGTCGAAGATTATGACCTTTACAATTGAGAAGGAGGTGTTTGGTGAAGATCGTAATACCTTCGTCTTGCATGAAGATATTACACAGTTTGTTGGCATGGAAGAAATTGGGGCTACTGTGGTTGCAGTATATATGAGGTTTGTCCTTATCAAATATTCATTTCACACTCTCCTTTATGTTGAAAAAAAAAAAAAAAAGTCATGGTTTCATTTCATATATTAGGTGCCTATTTGATAATTTGAAAGCTGCAAATATGGTGAACATGGTTGGCCTTATCGACCCTGCTCAAGTTTGTGCCAATGTTGGTTCATTAACTGATAGATCACGTTTCGTAGCCAGTCGACTTCAAAAGACAGATGGTGAATAGATTTTCCTGATGCCTTACAATCCAGGGTTAGTCTCTTTAACAGGATTTTGTTTGTATGATGCACTGCATATAAAACTATTTAAACTTTATATTTATTTTGTGCAGCCGTCATTGGGTCTTGATCGTTGTGAGAGCAAAGAAGGAGACTGTGTATTTTCTGGATCCACTGCTTGGAAATCAAGTTGTGGATGAGGAGGGCAAAAACATAGTGAATAGTGCTATCAAAATGTATAATTCACACATAGGCAGACAAGGCCGTAAAGCACCTATTTGGAAAACTCTACCAGGCACACCAAAGCAACCTAACAGTGTAGAGTGTGGCTATTATGTCATGCGCTTTATGAGAGACATCATTATGGATCCTTCCTTGGAGTTTGAGAAGATGATAAGAAGAAAAATTTTCAGATTTATTTTATGGATCCTTCCTTGGAGTTTGAGAAGACGGTAAATTAAAAATACCATCGTTGAATATATATACTACGTCGGTAAATGAAAAATAGCGTCGTCTGTGGATATCTATTGAATTTCTGTGTATTTATGAAGCCTAAATAATAATTATTTATGGATTGCAGTTTGCGCAGGGAAAAGATCAAGCGCCATACCCCCAAGAAGCCATTGAAGAAGTGAGGAAAGAATGGGCAGAGTTTGTTTGCCTTCATATGGAGTAAAGGATATTTAGAACACTTAAACATTTTTATAAAATGTACAAATTTTGTTAGAATTTGACAATTTTTTGTACAAATTTGGTTAGAATTAGACAATTTTTTCTACAAATTTTATGTATAATGTACATTCTTTTTTTCCTTATGAATTTAAAATTGGTTTTCATTATTAATAAAAAAAAGAAATTGTGTGACCGACGTGTAATAAACCTTCAAACGACATAATTATATCAAACACCGTCGTCTTATTGAGTACAAACGTGGTTAACAAATAAAATAAAAGGTATAAAAAACACGACTGTACATTTACAACCGACGTAAAAGGAATTTAGACGATGCTAAGTTAATTGTTTGAGTCGTGATATATAGTATGTATGTCAATGATAGCCATTAAACGACGGTTGTTTTTACAAGTAGGTCGTTTATAATTTTTACAACGCTGTTCTTTTCTAAGTGCCGACGTGGTTCGTTTGTCTTTATATCTATTTAAATCAAAATATTCATAATAAATTTAAAATAAATCCAAAAAATGCACCGTCAACCTCCCTGTAAAATTGTTGAGGTTTTCATGTTGTGAAAAACCCAGGGGCACTTTCTAAACCGTCGTTTATTTAAACTGACGTGGTAACAAATAACAACGTCATCGTTTGAAACAAAACAGACGAAAAAATACTTTTCAGACGAAGCTCTTTATATATACCATCGTAATGAGAATTAGATGGCGATAAATTAATAGTTATTTCGTCTATACAAGTTGTACGTCGGGGTGTGTGTAAAACCCACCATTGTTTCTCTTCTAAAGACGACATTTTTTAAACGTAAGTCGTTTATTACTTTTTATAACGTCGTTCTTTTCTTAGCGTCGACGTGGTTTGTTGGTTTTTGTAATAATATTTTATTCTATTTAATTCAAAATATTCAAAATAAATTTAAAATAAATCCAAAAATTGCACCGTCAACTCCTATGAAGTCATTATGATATTTTCTTCCCCCTTAAGCTTTAAAAAATGCAGTTTGATTTATACAAATTTAAAATGACCACCAAAAAAAAAAAGAAAAAGTTTTGATGTGTCACAACATCACTTATAGTTTGATGGTTTAGGGTTTAGGGTTTAGGGGGATAAAGGTTTATTTTTGGGGTTTTGGGTTTATGGTTAATATATATTAAGCCGTAAAATCATAAACCCTTTTCTAAAATTATTTAAAAATATATATATAATTTAGGCTTTATTTTTTATGGTTTAGGGTTTAGGGTATTAATGTAATAAGCGTCATGGTTATGTATATTTTTAACGACGGTTTATTTGTTTTCCGTCGATGATTTACGAAGAGCGTTTTCTAAACCATCGTTTCTTTAAAATGACGTTGTACACAAATAACAACGTCATAGTTTTTTAAAAAGAGACGTAAAAGGTTATTCAAACGATGGTCTTGGTTCTATAGACGACGTCGTTTAATTGAACTTAGACGGCGAGAAGTTAAGAGTTTAAGTCGTGGAATATTGTTTGTATGCCGTTTTCTGTGTAAAAATGGCCATGGTTTTGCCTTTAAACGATGTATTTTTTACAAGTCGTTTATTACTATTTAAAACGTCTTTACTTTCTTAACGCCGATGTGGTTTGTGGGTTTTTGTAATAATATTTTATTCTATTTAATTCAAAATATTCAAAATAAATTTAAAATAAATCCAAAAAATGCAATGTCAACTCCTATGAAGTCATTGAGATATTTTCTTCCTCCTTAAGCTTTAAAAAATGCAGTTTGAGTTATACAAATTTAAAATGACCACCAAAAAGAAAAAGGTTTGATGAGTCACAACATCACTTATACTTTAATGGTCTAGGGTTTAGGGTTTAAATAATTTTAGAAAGGGATTAGGGTTTAGGGTTTTATGGACGAGATATTTTAAGCACTAAAACCCAATCCCTTTTCTAAAATTATTATTTTTTTTAAAAATATATAATTTAGGTTTTATTTATTAGGGTTTAGGGTTTAGGGTTTAGGGTATATTTGTCTATTTAGTTTTCTGTTCATTCCACCCTAAACCCGTTCGCACACGAGTTCGAATCCCTGCAAAACCAAACCCCACATATATACTTAGTTTCTAATACGTCAATTTTTTTTTTCCCGTCATAAGGAGGTACCACGACGCAATTCTTTTAATAAGCGTCATATTTCTGTTGACATGTTAACGACGGTAGTTTGTTTTTGCGTTGTAAGTATATTTACCACGACGTCTTTAATGTAATAAGTGTCATGTTGATGTTGAAATTTTTGACGACGGTTATTTTGTTTTCCGTCGATGTTTTTTTAAGAGCGCGCTTCCTTAAAATTTCCCCGCGACCTAAGTTGGCCATAATCTGTGACCTAAAACATTTCTCTCTCTCACTTCAACTCTAATTGAAAGTTGGGCTCTGTAGGCTCCGTCGAATCCAAGTTGGCCATAATCTGTGAGCTTTGCCTACCTGTAAGTACAAACCCTAATCTCATGCTTGTAAATTCTTTGAATGATATTCAGTTCTGTGGTAAAGGGTTTTAGATATATGTTTTGTGATTTTTTAATGTTGTCGGAGGTATGGGTTCATGGATTTAATGTTTAGTGTTTTCATGAATCGGGAATGGATTTAATGTTTTCATGCTTAGTATATGTTGGTTTCATGCTTAGTATACGTGTTCTTAATACCCAACATAAAAATTAATGTGTATGTTGTGTTCTTAATATATTTTGGGTTCCTGAAAATAAACTGGGATTTAGATATATAGAATGCTTTTTTAGGCATATGACGACGGTTTTTTAACAAACCGTCGTCTGTATTTTTATACACGACGGTTTTTTTAACTACCATCGAGGTTCAATTTCGCTAGCCTCTGTTTTTTGATAGCATTAGACGATGTTTTTTGAAAACCCGTTGTCTATATATGTCCAATATGTCTGTTGTTGTTTAAAAACCGTCGTCTGTATACTATATTACTTGCTATTAAAACCCTATATAATCTGCTTTAGTGATGGTCATTGCTTGTCTTTTCACTTTATTATAGATAATAAGGTATAGTGTCGGAGATGGATAAGTCATGGATGCATTCGGATAGAAGATCGAAGGCATAATAGTTAGGGGTGGAAGCATTTTTGAAATTTTCTGTAGAAAATCTTGTAACTACAACGCATATCCGTTGTCCATGTGTTAAATGTGTGAATTTGAAATTGTTTGGGGTTGGAATTATAAGGGATCACTTATACTTTAATAGAGTTGACCAAAGCTATAAAAATTGGATATTTCACGGAGAACCTTGGGAAGCAACTACTAATGCTAGTAGAAATGTTGAAGAAGATGATGGCCATAGTAGGTACAGTTTTTTGTCTGAAGAAATAGAGATGGATGATAATGATTTTGGTGATTTTGGATTCGATCCTTATGAGTTTCCTAATGTGATTGGGGATGGAGATCAACCATTGTACCCTGGTTGTAGAAAGTACACCAAGTTATCGACATTAGTGAAGTTGTATAATTTGAAGGAAAAACATGGGATGAGTGATGTCTGTTTTACAAAATTATTGATACTTCAGGGCGATTTGCTTCCAGAAGGAAATACAATACCGGCCTCTATGTATGAGGCGAAAAAGACTTTGTGTGCATTGGGGCTGAGTTATGAGAAAATCCACGCATGCTCCAATGATTGCATCTTGTATAGGAATGAGTATGAAGATTCAACTAATTGTCCTACTTGTGATATCTCAAGGTGGAAGGAAGGCAAAGATTCAATCTTGAAAGAGGGTGTGCCAGCGAAGGTGGTGTGGTATTTTCCTCCAATTCCAAGGTTTAAAAGGATGTTTCAATCACATGAGATAGCTAAGAGTTTGACTTGGCATGCTGCTAGAAAATCAATTGACGGTCAGATGTCTCATTCGGCGGATTCCCCGTCTTGGAAACTTGTTGATGATAAATGACCCGAGTTTGGTAATTAGCCGAGAAACTTGAGATTGGCTCTTTCATCTGATGGATTCAATCCCCACAGTTCTCTAAACTTGAGATTGACTCTTTCATTTGATGGATTCAATCCCCATAGTTCTCTAAGTAGCAGATATAGTTGCTGGCCAGTTATCTTAGTTACATATAATCTCCAACCATGGCTGTGCATGAAACGGAAGTTCATGATGTTGACTTTATTGATTTCCGGTCCTAAACAATCCGGAAATGATATAGACGTCTATTTGGAGCCTTTGATTGATGATTTAAAATCTTTGTGGGATGGGATTAGAGGAGTGTATGATGCATATATAGGAGAATTATTTACACTCAGAACTGCATTACTGTGGACAATTAATGATTTTCCCTCATATGGAAACTTATCTGGTTTGTTGTTAAAGGGTATAAAGCTTGTCCAATATGCGGCGATGATACACCTAGTCACAGGTTGAAAAATAGCCACAAAATTTGTTACATTGGGCATAGAAAATGGTTACCAATCAATCATCCATATCGGAGGCAGCATGCAGCTTTAAATGAGAAACCTGAATATGGCACTCCTTCCGAGCCATTAACTGGAGAAGAGTGCTACATATGGTTGAAGATAATAATTACATATGGGGCTCCAAAAAAGGGGGAGGTGGAGGTGGAAATGGAAATGATGGTGACAAAGTTTGTTGGAAGAAGAAGTCAAAATTCTTTGATCTCGAGTATCATTGGTACATTGCTGGAGATCCCTGGAAAAAATAAAGATGGGATTGCTGCTCGGTTAGATTTATTGAACATGGGGCTCAAAACAGATTTGCAACTCGAGTATGGAGAAAGACGTACTCGTTTGCCTCCAGGGCCTTGGAATTTGTCAAGAGCAGAGAAGATATCGGTTTGCAATTCTTTCTATGGTATGAAGGTCCCTGAATGTTATTCTTCAAGTATAAAAAATCTTGTATCTTTACAAGATTCAAGACTTCTTGGCCTTAAATCACATGATGTCATACCTTAATGCAACAATTGCTCCCTGTGGCAATTCATTCTATTTTGGAGAAGCCTGCAAGGTATGTAATAACTTGTTTGTGCTTCTTCTTCAATGCTATATGTGCAAAGACGGTTGATATTTCCAAGCTAGATAAGTTGGAAGAAGATGTAGTAGTTACTTTGTGTTTGCTTGAACAATACTTTCCACCTGCATTCGTCGATATCATGGTTCATCTCAGAGTACATCATGTCAGATAAGGTCGTCTATGTGGGCTAGTTTATTTTAGATGGATGTATCTGTTCGAGATATATATGAAAGTTCTAAAGGGGTATGTTCAGAACCGTAGTCATCCCAAAGGTTGTATTACTAAGCGTTATATAGTTGAAGAAGCTGTAGAATTCATTTATCTGATATTAGTACAATTGGAGTGCCATCAAGTCAGAAGATAGGAGTTTCAAAGCCATTATTAGGTTGCACAGTGAGCTTAGTTTATCGGGACCTGTTGAACCAAGCACATCTATATGTCTTGGAGAATACAGAGGAAGTCCTACCTTATATCGAGTATGAGTTTTATTCTTTAAGTTTCCATTTTAAATTATTCCTTATGTTTATCTTATATGTTCGGGACCGTAATGCTTGAATTTTTTGTGTCATGTAAGGAACATATGATCCACATCAAGACCGCTTATCCAAAATTTAGAAAGAGAACAAAGTGGCTGCAAGATAAGCACAATAGCACTTTCATTCAATGGCTACGCTTCAAGGTATATGTTATTCAATAACATATTGGACTTTTAATTTTCTTCTTTCTATGTTAGATTGAATTAAGATATGATTAATTTACAGGTTCAAAGTGAACTTAATGAGGGAGACAATCATGGCATATCAGAAAATTTAAGGTTGTTAGCAGCTGGTCCAAACATGGCAGTGCCATTATATAGGAGCTATCTTATTAAAGGTGTTAAATTTAACATCAAGGCACATGATGATGTGCGGACACTTCAAGATAGTGGAGTTTATTTACTTGCACATACCATGCAAGTTGCTAGTGCCAAGAATAAAAACCCAATTCTCTCAAATATGGGTTTTTATGGTGTCATTCAAGAAATTTGGGAACTTGACTACCAAAAGTTTACAACCCAGCATTTAGGTGTGATTGGATAGATAGTACTTCTGGCCTTGTAGTCGACGAACTTGGATTTACCCTTGTACATTTGAGTAAAATTGGACATAGGAATGACCAATTTGTTTCGGCTTCTCAAGTCAAATAAGTATTTTTTGTTGACGACCCGATGCATCGTGGTTGGTCGGTAGTGTTATCAATGCCTAATAGAGAATATAATGATGTTATTGGTGATGATGTCTTAGGTGATGTGAGAATTGAGTGTGAGCCATTTACTAGAGGGATGCCAAATGTTGACACATTTGATGAACTGGTGGGTGAGTGTGGGAGTCAAAATATTCGAGATGGGTGTGAAGATTTATGGATTGAATGACGCTCTTGTAATTTATGAAATTACTTATGTCCTAAACGGCACTACTATGTGACATTAATTTTGTAATAAATTGTAATGTGTTTTCTTCACTTTCATTATGCAGGTTTTGGCCACAAAACAATCAGTACATAAAATACTGGTTCAATATTATAAAACGACGGTCCTGGTAAAAATGTGAAAAACAGACGTCTGTTTAAATAAAATTGTCATTAAAAAATGACGTTTTGGAGCATTCAACGACGGCAATGTATTTACCGACGTCTAAAAGCAACGTAAAAATGAAGAACCACGACGGTTGTTGCGTCGATTCAGCTGCTCCAAAATGGATTCAGCTACATCCTCAACTTGTGATACTCGCAAGTGCACGAGCCGTTCGGTAGTATAACATATGTAAGTGCGAGGTCGATTCCATAGGGATTGGTGATTGAATAATCCAATTCAGTTTTCCTACACAAAACAAGAAAGAAAATAAATAAAACAAGAAAGAAAGAAAAGAAAATAACTCAACCAGATAAGTTCCCAAGTTCAATTAGATTAACGGATTGATTCTAGCTAAAGTATGATTAAGCCATGGTGTTTGGTCATAACCTTGTATTACTAATTCCCTAATTTGATCATCTGTTGTCTAACCTAAACTAAGCATTAGAAATCCATTAAGCATAGAAGAACATTTTAAACAACCAAGTATGTATCTAATCCCTGTTGTCGAATGTCCATACATACTCTTCTTATTCATAGTTCAATTCGAATTAAAGCATGGTGTTTACTCTTAATTCAAACCAAGATAGCTAACATACAAGCCTAAATGGTGATCAATCATTCAAACTAGCATATTAACTTATAAGCATAATGAATAAGAACAAAAACCATACTTGAAACTTGGAAATTAATCAAACTTGAAACTAAAGAAAAGAATTTACATAACAATGAAAAGTAAAGTGGAACTAAGAAAAACTTAAGGAGAATTTCAGCACAAAGATTTCATTACAACAATTGAAAACTAGAAAGAGAAACTAAAAGAATTTGAGGGAGAGAAGGGAGGGGAGCTCTAGAGAAGTGTTTGAGAGCTCCCCCCTTTGGGATGTGTTTTGAAGCTTGAAGACTTCTCTATTTATAGGGCTAAGAGGGAGGAACATCATGATAAATTCCAACACCACCATTCCTCTTTTAGTACAATCCATAACTTCCACTTCATCTTGTCTATGTTAGTGTTGTTGGAATCAATTCCATCCTATACTTCTTTTGCTGCACCTCAAGCTTTCTTCACATGGGATTTCAAAGGTGTTCAATTGTGGCTGCCTTTTGCTGCCAACCCATGTGGGTTTTCTTTTGGTTGTTGGAAAAAAAAGATTCTTCTGAACCAGGCTTGGTGTAGGAAGTCTTGAGGTTTCAATATGCATCCAATGGTGCTCAAATTTGGATATGTCATAATAGACACCCATTGGAACAACATTTATGAAGAATGCATTCCCATATGAGCAGTAAAACTGTACGTTTTGGGCCTTGCAAGTTGACTGCCGAAAATAGACTGGAATTGACTTCATTGCAGTCAGCTTGTGGGCTTGATTTGGGCTTGATCTTCCCTCCTAAAAAATCTGGAAAAAACTGGATCTTGAAGCTCTTTGAATTATCTTTCCAAGAATATGCAGCCCCGCTCAAGGAAAAATCGGAAAGCCCTTCAAATGTGATATTTGGCCCAGTAACGCAGATGCTGCCGAATTTGACCTTAAGTTGCCAAAACTTGTATAACTTCCACATGTTTCCAATGATGTATGGCTCGTTATCGGGTTCTTTTTGAGAAAGTACAGTACAATCCGTGAAGTTGACTGATTTACAAACACCGTTTTGAGCTAATTTGTCTCCAAATTACATTTAATGAGTCTCAAGCTTATTACACTAAAACAAACACAAAATTTATTAAAAGCACAAGTTTAACTCAAAAACATAATCAAATCATAAGTTAGAAGGGTACAAAATAAATATGCACCAATCAACGGTATTGTGAAACAGTTATTAACGATGTCACGTCGGAGAAGCCTAAAGAGCCGACATGTAATTACAAATAACACGACTCCAATGCCATAATGCCAACGTCTAAAAGACAAGATATCTAACCTGAATGTTACAAAAGACGACGTCTTAGATAATGAACTCGTCCGTAACAACTCAAAAATCGTCATCTTAAATTTTACCACGTCACTTGTTATCTCATAAATGAAGTGGAAAAAGAACAATTCACGACATTATTTGAAATCTAGAGGTAATTTTTTCGACGTAAAGGGATATTTGGACTTCGTTCTTTTACAAAAAGAATGTTATATGGGAATATATGCGTCTCTTTTTTATTCTTATGTCGTTAAAAGTATTTTCCACGGCAATTGGCTGACAAAATTTTCCTTCTCAGATAGATTACACGACTGTCATTTTGGAAAAGACGACATATAAATTTTGAAACACGGCTGCCTTTTACATGATAACGACGTTGTCCATCAAATACAACGTCGCCTGTAGAAATAAATGTGTCGTAAGTCATGACCCTAACATATTTCCACATCATTTATTTTCAGATCATGTCGTTAATATAAATTTATACGGTGATTGACTGAAAATTTGTGCCGTCTAAAACATATTAGACGACGATCGTGTTTTTAAAGATGACGTATAAATTCTGAAACACGGTTGTCTTTTATTTGTGGACGACGTTGTTCATTAAATATAACGTCGTCTATAGAAATACATGTGTCGTAAGTAATTACCCTAACTGCTATTTCCACGTCAATATTAATGGAAAAAACGAAGTGGAAAATTTATTTCACGACGGTTATATAAATAGTGGTGACGTAGAATGAAGTAATAATGTCGTCTTTTATTTATTTAAAGACGTTATAACTGTATTTCACGTTTCTTGTTTGATCATGTGTCGTGAAAGGTTTATGTAACGACTGTGAGTTTTAGTTTTCATCGTGGTATGCTTCTCTTGCGGCCATGTTCTGTTAAAATATGTCATATGTTGCCTTGTAAACGACGTTTGTTTGTTAAAATAGGTCGTCTATTCTTATCCTTGACAATTTTTTTTGGCTCAATTTTCAGTACACAGACGTCGGTTGTAATTTGTTAATGACGTTGTTTGTTATAACAACGATGGGGATTTACTGTCGTGGTTTTATTTTGGAAAAGATGTCGGTCGATTTCACGACGGTTTGAAAACCAGATACACGATGGTGAATTCCTGTCGTCTTTTGCCTTTTTTGTAGTAGTGATTGTACTTTGTCTATAAACAATTTTGACTTTTGTTATCATTTTGTAAATTTTATAACTAAAATTACATTTTTCAAAGCTTTAGGGGGAAGACAATCTCTCAATGACTGCACAGTTGTTGTCGGTTTATTTTTTGAATTTATTTTTTGAGTTTATTATGAATATTAGGAATTAAATACAATAAAAAAAATTCTTATTAAAATTACATTTTTTAAAGCTTTTGGGGGAAAGCAATCTTTCAATGAGTGCATAGTCGTTGTCAGTTTATTTTTTGTTATTTTTTTTTTGAAATATTATGAAAATTAGGAATTAAATACAATATAAAAGTCATATGAATATGAAAATGGCACGTGCCAGGTGCTCATAGGCTTACTCCTGCATTTCTAACACATGTCGCGACAAGAGATTCAGACACTGAGATGGTTGCTTGCGATATTGAGAGATAACAGCCGTTGTATGCGTTTACAATGGCGTGAAAAAATAACGTCATCCTAGTTCCTTTAGACGTCGAACACTTTGTGAAAACGACGTTGTAGATGATTACAACTTTGCTTTTTATGAAACAACCATCGTCTTTAAGTCTTTAAATGTCCATATGTTTTAACTAACTCATGTAGATTGCCGTCATAGTCATTGAAGACATTTGTAAGAGGGTAAATGTTGACGTTGCTTATTTTTACAACGTCCGTTTTTGTAAATTTACTGTTGTTGTAGAGATTTAATGAAGGAAAAATGCATCTAATGCTTAGGAAATAAACTTTAGCCACAACATATACAACAAAAACATTTTAAATGGCGGATTCATTTTGTTTACACTAGTTGAGCTAAAACCTTTTTCAATCTAAACCAAGTATCTTAGCCTAGTTTCTTTTAACACAAATAGAAAAGGTAAAAAAGGAATAGATCTTTATCCTTGATGATCTTTTCTTGATTTCTTGAGATTGAACACCTTTGTTGGAAAGACCTTTTGTTTCTCTTGATTTTGACTCCTTCACCTTAGCGCTCCAAGATTGAAATCCTCTACCTCACCACACCAAATGCTCCTAGAGATGAAGAGAATATAATCAAGAAGTATGGATGCTAGTCTACTTCTTGATTGGACCAATTTTTGGTTTATGGAAGATGAGATACAAATATGAATACTCATCAACCAAAGTAGAAAACCAGAACCCGAGTTAGGTTTTCTTCAACACTTATATAGGACAACACAAAAGACAATTGGGTGGTTATTTAGAGCTTCATTTGGTCTATGGGTCATGTCATCTTGTGCCACTTATCCCTTGGGCCCAATAGCCTTTTAAGTTATTTTGTCCATTTCCTTTTAAATCATATTTAAAAGTTCAATCCAATATTTCTATATGTCAATATTAATTTCATAATTAATCTTTTAACTATAATTTAACTATTAAATTAAAATTATAGTCTTGCTTAATTGACCTAGTCGAACTATTTGACTTTGGTCCATTGCTTAGGTCAACATGTTGAGTTTTGATCATTGACTTTGACATTTGATTATCAACCATTGACTTGTGTCTCCTCATTTGTACCTCTAATCACATTCTTTGGGTGTGCAGCTCCGTACATTCCTTGGATTATAAGGCACCAAGAATACTTGTTCCCCATCTGCCTTTTCCCGTCGGTTTGCTAGATGTCATAATCTCTGAGTAAACAATCCAGATTGAGCCCTAACTTGTGTAGGGTTGACGAGGCCAACAAGGTTTACCATATTTGCCATTTTTAAGTAGTCAAATAGGTAGCTAAATATATTAAACCAAATGAGTTTTTTAATTTTAATGAAAGAGAATTGTAAAATGAGAATTAGTTTTTTAGGTTTACCTCATGTACACTGCAATCACTATGGCTCATATCTCAACCATGGGTGCAAGCTGAAAAATATCTTCATGCAAGACAAAGGTACAACGCTCTCAACCAAACACTTTATTTGGCATTGTAATTCTCAAGGTTTCGTCCAAAGCCTTCAATTTTGTCTTAGCATAGTGGCAAAGGGCTGACAGAGGAGGTGGAAAGTCTAGCTTTGAGAAATCCTATTTCAAGAAATAAAGAAAGAAATATAAGATGACTTGTACAAAAGTAAAAAAAAGGGCACTATCTATACCATCCAAATTGTCGTGGTATTTATATTCAAATGATGGTTCTTTGAAAACACTGATGTAGTAAAGAACAAAGACGACACTAAATCGAAAATGTTGTTGTGTATAAGTTCTAATATTGTAGAACAAAAAACAGTTGTCTAAATAAAATGCAAAATACAATGAAGATAACTTATAAAACAAGTAAAACAAAACCGCAGTAACTAAACCGTACATACTACAGTGGTATTTAATTCCGAACGACGGTTCCTAGCAAAAACTAACGTTGTAAAGAATGGAGACGATAGTAAATTGAAAACGCCCTTATGTACAAGTTTTAGCATTGTAAAACAAAAAACAGTCGTCTAAAATGCAGTGAAGATAGCTTATAAAACAAGTAAAACAAAACCCCAGTAACTAAACCATACAAACAACATATTATTTTATCCCAAACAACAGTTCCTTGCAAAAACCGACATAGTAAAGAACGGAGACGATGGTAAATAGAAACTATCGTTATGTACAAGTTCTAACATTGCCTAGTAAAAAACGGTCGTCTAAATAAAATGCAAAATAAATAGTTTTAAAACAAGTAAAACAAAACTGTCGTCTAACTCAACCACCAAAAGCGTTGTGATATTCACTTACAACAACTGTTCTTTGACAAAACAGACATACTATGAGATTTCAAACGGCAGTAAATATGTACCATTATTATTTGAAATTTTTAACGTCGGAGAAGAAAAACACAAATATCAGAGAATTTACAATTTCATCTTGCTGTTGTTTAGCGACATCAGCATCAAACTTGGGATTTTCTTCCTCCAAAACAAGGGTCTCACATTTGTGGCACCCAAGCAGCTTGCTTTGTCAGACATTGAATTTTTGGGGCTTTGCTCTTGAGGCAATAAAGGAATTGGGGTAATTGGAGTTTTAAGCATGTTGGAATCAAACTTGTGCAACTTGGACAAGCAAAGGCTGTATTTTAGAGAACACATCAGGATTCTGAACTGGGTTAAAATCAGGGAATCTGAACAAATTCCACAACTCCCTTAATTTGTCCACCACAGTACCAAGCACTTCATCAGGCTTCCTTTGGTTTTGAAGAATCTTCTTTCCTTGGAGTACCAGGACCACTTAGGCATGGAGTTCTAGAAATCCCTCTCCTAGAAGCATCACCCGTCACCCCTACATTCGGGCCTGATTGCTGCTCTGGTGGTGGGACAATTCCTTCATTTTCCACCTTCACCATACAATATAAATTGAAAATCTTTGTTAATAGTGGAAGACTCTAGAGCCACTTCTTTCCCTTGCCTCTACAAAAGACAAACATTCAATCTTAATTTTAATCAAAGAGCAGCCGTTTCAGGCCCCTTTTTTTTTCTTTAGGAGGAGAGGCCACCCTGGGCCTCTTCTCATTGTTTTCTAGGGCCACAATATGAATTACACTTGTTGGTTCACAAAAACTTCTCATAAAGTCTTTTCCATAATAACTCGGATCAGGATCCTGACCCTTTGGATAATGCCCAAGAATAAAACTCTTACCTTCTGCTGGGCTGATTCGGACTCAACCCTTGAAGTTGGGATAACAAAAGCCCTACACTTTCTTTAAAAAGGAACCTCCTCCTCTTCCTCCTCTTCTTCCTCAATAGAGGGAGCTTTTCCTTTGTGTTTAGGGTCCAAGCTTGAACCAGAATACTGAGAAGAAGGTGGAATTGTTGTTCTTCTTCCTATATCTGTTGCAAGGGAATGCAAAATCAGCATCATTCAACAAAGAAGAAATCAAAATTTTGACAATATCCTTACTATCCTCTTCAAGACCACTTGGTTCGCCTAGATCGACTTCCATCAACCACAAAAAAATAATCCAGATTGTTAGAACCAGCATATCAAGTCAGATCAATTAACTATTAATAGTTAAAATTACGTCGGTTATTAACAATAACCGACGTGGTTTAAAATTACAAAACTAGTGTACTTCTCTCACTAGACGACGGTTTTATCTTGTTTCCGACGTATTAATTGTCACACCATGACGGTTTTTAGCCACCGTCGTGGTGTGTCCATTCCATCGTCGAAAACAGGACAGAACTGTCGTCTTTTGGCGTCGTGAGGGTATCTACTTATGTATTTAATCAAAACCAGTGAAAGATTTCTTCAATTTGACAGAATCTAGTTTCCAGACAACTACGGCATGCAAATGAAAAGTAAAAAAAGGGAAGAGAGTGAGAAAAAACCTTGAATAACACCGGCGTGCAAAGAAATGTTTCCTTCCGACGAAGACGAAGACCAAAATGGTGATTTGGACGATGAAGACGATGATTCAGACGATGATGCTAGGTCAGGTGACGAAAATGGTGATTTGGGAAATGAGAGGGAAACTACGATACTTTATCGGGAAGTGAAAACCGTAAAATATTAGGTCAGGTGACGAAAAGTTTATATATTTTCCCAGAGTTCAATACAACGACGTTGTCATTAACAAACCGCCGTATTATTTTGTTATAACGACGGTAGATAATTCATAAATGACGTGGTTATCACAACTGCCGAAAGACTTTTGGAATTCCGATATGGTTATGACGGCGCTTTTTTTCTCGAAACTGACGTTGTACTTGTAATTTCAACGACTATGTATTTTAATAAACCGACGTGGTTACTTTGCGGTTCTGAAAACGACGTCGTTCTCTTTTTAATACGCGCCAAATGACTTTTGGATTTCCGACGTGGTTATGACGGCGCTTTGTTTCTCTAAACTGACGTTGTACTCTTAAATTCAACGACTGTGTATTTCAATAAACCGACGTGGTTACTTTGGTTCTGTTCTCTTTTTAATACTCGCCAAATGACTTTTGGATTTCCGATGTAGTTATCTTTTTAATACGCGCGAAATGACTTTTGGATTTCCGATGTAGTTATATCTAAACTGACGTTGATTAGTCAAATATGACGTCGCTATGTATATTAGAACTGACGTGGATATTTACTCCATTTTGTTTAAATAGGATTTTTTTACGCGGTTGTTAACTCTCAGTTTTCAATTAGGGTTGCAGAAATTGTCTTTCTGAAAGCAAATGGGTTTGCAGAATGATTCCTCACAAGACCAAGCATGGGTTTGCTACATCCTCCTGTGTAGCAAGGGTGAAACCAGCTTGAGAACCCGCGTGGGTGTTCCTGATGCTCGCAGAGACGGACTCAGGTGGTGGCTGTAGCTGGGAGTGGGCTTGAGGTTCAGAATGAGTAGGTGGTGTCTATTCATTCTGAACCTCAAGCCCACTCCCAGCTTCACCCCAAAGGCACAACCCACAACAGGTTCTAAGGCTGGTTCCACCTTGCTACACAGGAGTTTTGAAGTTGATCACTGTGGAAAAGGGGACTACAATGTAACCAGGAATCGAGGAGTGAGGGTTCACACTTTGTTGATTTTGATTTTGTTTTTCAGGAATCGAGGCTGTGCAGGAGCTTGAGAACAAGAGGAAGGAGAGGGCCCAGCTTGCATATGAGAGGAAGAAACAGTTGAACATATATTTGCCACGATGTATTTGCCAAATTTGTGTTCATATTTAACACGAAGAGATTTGCATTTTAAGATGAAAATGTTGTTGAGGATTGAGAATTAAATTTTGTTTTGTGTTAAGAAAGATATTACCAAAATAAAAGAAAAATTAATTAATTTTAAAAAGCTATAAACATAAGACGGCGGTTTACAGAGAGGGCAGACGTATAAATTGAAAAAATACGACCGTAATTTGAACTTAGGACGTGGTAAATAAAAACGACAGTAGTGTTGTAGGTACCGTCGTAGTATACTCCAAAATAATAAGTCGGCGGTTTACAGAGAATGCACCGTCGTAGTATACAGACGTTGATTCCACTATATTATACGACGTGGATTAAGAACAGTTGGTCGTGTTTAGTTAGGAGTTAACACGGCAGGTTTTTTGGTGAACTGTCGTCTTTATTTTCTACGTCAGTGTATTCATACCTGCTGTCGTTGTTTTTTGGTCAGATTTTAACACTGAAGAAATCCTTTTTTAAAAACGACGGTTTTTTATTTGTACGCGTCGTCTTTTAAAAATATTGAACAGTAAATCACTTATCCACGACGGTTTTTTTTTATACCGTCGTCTATTTAAATACAACGACGGTTTTATGTTATGCCGTCGTCTTTTTCTGGTCGTCTTTTTCCATTTTTGTAGTAGTGATTGGTTTGAAAGGTGAGAAATTACCTATCACTTCTAGCCTCTGAAGACGCTCTTTTGCATAAACGCCTTTTCTTGCTCTGCCATCAATTGAGCAAAAGGGCAGTCTTTAAAGGTTGTGGTACAGAGAATTTTGGCAGATTCTGGGAGCCACGAGAAGAGCCTGTTCTCCCAAGACTCATGAAAAGCTGGAGTCATAAACACATAGTTGGACCTTAGGATGCCTCGTTCTTCGTGCATTCACTTGAAACTTGGGAAATTAGTATTTCATTTGCAAAGTTCCTTTCGAAGCGTATTATATTAATTCTCTGTTTGTATCTCTAAAATAGGTACTTCGACCGCACACATGCAATAGGCAATTGCTTAATATCTCAATTAAAATTATCATTGAGAAACTTTAACCAGAAGATAAAGAAATTAAAACCAATTTAATTTTTCAATGTTATTTTTTATAAATGATTGTTCAGAAACAGGAATTGCTTAATATCTAATCTTTTAATTTAAAAGCATATTAAGTTAGTTTTTAACAATGAGAAAAATATAATTGAACTCATGAAAAGATAGTAGCACTTACCATCAATCAAAATAAAAGGATATGGAAATGTTGAACCACCAAAAACGAAAGAATTTAGCAATTCATACCATATATTGGATTAAAGAACAATTCACAAACTTACTCAAAGATATTCCCCTTAGCTTAGAGTTCTAGCAATTCATTACAAAGGAAAACATCACTAAATTTTCAATGAAAGGGAGAAAGAAATTTATCGTCGTGGTCTCCTTGCCAAATAACTTGATGGTTGATTTAGAGTAATCAATGAGGTGAGTAGAAAGTTAACACATTCAAGGTGGGTAATGAAGGGTTTAAGTGAGGGATTAATGAGAGTTAGTGGAAAATAAATAATGGTGAAGCAGTGGTCGTTAAATAGCTATGAATGATAGAAAATAGGCTCTTTAACTTCAACGGTTTTGTCTTCTCTTCTCCCTCTTTACTTCTCTTTATAATCACAATAATCCCATAATCAATTCTTCAATAAAATCTGCCAGCAATTCTCTCCACACTGGGCTTGAACTTGGAAAAATATATATCTTCATCTTTTGGTTTTCTAACTTCCTACAAAAGAGAAATTCACCTAATAAGTTTACCAAATTAAATACACAAAATTCATAAAACCAATTAGTGAGAATGAAATGTAACATCAATTGAAATGATATTTATTAAGCCAAATTTATATCATGTAGTCTCTAAAATAATATTAAAAGATGTAATTTGAGACTCTCATTAGGGGTCAAGTGTTTACATAATCGATAACTTTTGTTTAACATGTTTCATAAGATGACGCTTATTAAGTTTGGGGCATCGTGTTTTAAAAATACCCCAGCGGATAACAATTTTAGAAGTATTTAAGTGACTAGTTCACATTGATTTTCTATTAACGTCATCTTTCTAAACACAACAACGATATTTAGTTTTGTCGTTGTTGTTTTACTGTCGTCTTTTTCCAATTTTGTAGTAGTGAATATATGGGTTCTTATATATATATATTGTACTTGAAAATCAATAATGAAATATATAAATATAAAATGAATAAAACAAGACATATATGATTTATAAAATATATAGATAGTGAAATATTTCCTCTTGTGAATAAATATATACTTCAACAAAATAGGTCTTCACACAAACAAACAAGCTCAAGAATTTCTTTATCTATTTAGGAAGCAGCTCTACACAGCTTAGAAATAATAGCAACTAGTGTTCATGGTAATAGCAGCTTTAGCTCTTCACGTACTCCATGGCACAAGATGCGTAGGCTAGAAACTAATAGGATTGATGCCTTTAAAATATCATATTCTTGAAGAAACCTATCAAGAATATGTCATAGATCTTGAAGTGTATGAAATGCTAGATAAATATTTTGAAAAACAGAAGTAGATTTTAAAACCAAGCTTAAAATCTCATTCAAAAACATGACCTCACACAACTGAAATGAAGCGAAAAAACTATACTCTCAAAAGTCCAAAATAGTGAAGTGACGACTGCCTCTTACAGCAACCCTTTCCCCACAACCTGGGGGTAGTAATATTTCTTCTTCTTCATATTTTTGGATTGGCAAATTGGGAAAAAATACTGCAACTCAAAGGTATTATTTCTTCTTGTTAAGAAGAACAAGAAGAAATAATACCTTGTAGTACTTGTTGGGTAGTATGCGAATCCCAATAACAGAACAAATGCAGTAGGAACAAGAAGAAATGTGAACCCCCAGTTGAAGTAATCGTTGCCAAAGTTCCCAACCCCAACACTACTGCTGTCGAGTGAATAAATTTTATTTCTAAGAATATCAACCTTCGTGAATATTCTACCGATCCCGTTCATGAAATTGAAAAACCCAACATGTGTGCTTTGTACTGAGACAATTTCATTTTCCGCTACTGTTTTCATTTCCTTGCTTGCATTAGTATTTGTTGTAGTTCTTGGTAGAGGTTGCGTAATTTCAGCAACGTTTATAGAGGGACGCATAGGGCTTGAGGGTGTGGGGTGGGGACCGTAGGGTGGTTTTCCTTCGATCGATAGCCATAGGAATGTCACACTACTACAAAAATCAAAATAGACGACGGGAATCCACTGTCGTCTCGAAGGATTTCACACCATTGTGAAATCGACCGCCATCTTTTGGTACATAAAACAACGACGGTAAATACCCGATAAACCATGATATCAAAGAATGAAGAGGGAAAGTACTTCTCAAGCAAACACAAAGTAACTACTACATCTTCCTCCAACTTATCTAGCTTGAAAACATCTACCGTCTTTGCACATATAGCATTAATTGAAGAAGAAGCACAATCGAGTTATTGCATACCTTGCAGGCTTCTCCAAAACTGAATGAATTGCCACCGGGAGCAATTGTTGCATCAAGATATGACAATCATGAGATTTAAGGCCAAGAAGTCTTGAATCTTTTAAAGATATAAGATTTTTTAATATTTGAAGAATAACCTTCAGGGACCTTCATACCATAGAAAGAATTGCAAACCGTTCTCTTCTCTGCTCTTGACAAATTCCAAGGCCTTGGAGGCAAGCGAGTACATCTTTCTCCATACTCAGGTTGCAAATGAGTTTTGACCCCTAGGCTCAATAAATCTAACCGAGCAGCAATCCCATCTTTATTTTTTCCAGGGATCTCCAGCAATGTACCAATGACACTATCGCAAACATTCTTCTCAATGTGCATAACATCTAGGATATGCCTCACAAGAAGGGATTTCCAATACTCGAGATCAAAGAATTTTGATTTCTTCTTCCAACAAACTCTGTCACCATCATTCTCACCCATACTTCCCCCATTTTTGGAGCCCCATATGTAATTAATATCTTCAATCATATGTAGCACTTCTTCCCCAGTTAATGGCTCGGAAGGAGTGCCATATTCAAGTTTCTCATTTAAAGCTGCATGCTGCCTCCGATACGGATGATTGATTGGTAACCATTTTCTATGCCCCATGTAACAAATTTTGTGGCCATTTTTCAACCTTTGACTAGGTGTATCATCGCCGCATATTGGACAAGCTTTCACTACTACAAAAAGGGCAAAAGACGACCAGTAAACAACGACGGTAGATCAAAAAACCGTCGTTGTTTTTTAAAAGACGACGGTAATAGAAACCTGTCGTAGAAACATACTTTAAACACCTAAAAAGGGGCACACGTATAGATATTTTGAAACCACGACGCACCAAATTAAAAAAGCGTCATCTTATTACAAAGGTATTTTCAGAGTTAAAATCTGAACCTAAAAACAACGACTGCATCTATGAAATCACCGCCGTAGAAAGTAAAGACGACGATATAAAAATAAGACGCCATGTTAATTGATTAATAAACACGACCCAATTTTCTTAGTCAGCGACGCATAAATTCAAAGGAATCTACGACGGTTAATTACAAAACAAATCGACGATTTAAATTAAGTTACCACGACTGTAAATATAAATTTATCGACTTTTTAATTATACTATACTACGACGGTATCCATAACTCTACTGTCGCATAATTGTACTAACCACGACGGTTTGTTAAATTAACGACGTACAAATTTTATGCCATTATTCGTCTATCATTACCAGAATGAACTATGTTCCTCATCATAATCGAACCAGAATGAACAAAGGCAATGTTTTAGAAGTGGATGATGTGCCAATTACTCTCACAAGGAGTTTGAGGGCAAGAAGCTTGTCTCAGCCGCCAAGGAAGGTCTCAAGCTTGATGAGAGTGAAGACGAGGCAAAGAAGAAGGAAGAAGGAAGAGTTGAAGGAGAAGTTTGAGGGACTCTGCAAGGTTGGCAAATACATCGTGGTTTCTTTTCTGCCTTCACCCTCAGCTTGTTCAACTGTTTCTTCCTCTCATATGCAAGCTGGGCCCTCTCCTTCCTCTTGTTCTCAAGCTCCTGCACAGCCATAGATGAATATCTAATAATTTCAGAAAATCAAAATCAACAAAGTATGAAAAGCTCACTCCTCGATTCCCATTTTCATCAAAATCAACTGTTTCTTCACAACTCCTGTGTAGCAAGGGTGGAACCAGACTTAGAACTTGTTGTGGGTTATGCCCTCGTATGCCTTCAAACGGGCAAGTGCGGCTGCAAACCCATGCAGGTTCTAAGGCTGGTTCCACCCTTGCTACACAGGAGGATGTAGCAAACCCATGCTTGGCCCTGATGCAGACCTTGTTCTCCTTATGTGCAGAAAGATAATTTTTTAGATGATGTGTGCGTGTTTGTGTCTTTTAGATACACACACATCAACATCCAAACTGAAAAATGAAAGCGAGGTGAGACAGAGAGGTGAGAAAAAGTTGAAACCCTAATTGAAAAATGAAGACGACAGAAAGACAGAAAACCCATTATTTATAAACAAATCTTTTATACCACGTCGGTTTTTTTACATTATCGACGTTTATATATAACATACACGTCGTTTAAATTTAAAATAAGGTCGTATAAATTATTTAACAACGACGCCATATAAAAACGACGTTGTAATTTTTTGTGTAATTAAAAAACTTACACATCGGTATGAGAAATTAAAACGACGTGTTATTAATGTTTCACGTCGGTATTATTGAATATAAGGTCGTTGGGTAAATTGGAAAATGACGATTTATCTTTTTTGAAGAAACATGCGTCGTGTAATTCGATTTAAAAACGTCGTTTCATTAAAACATACCGTCGTGTAAAGTAATATTATAGGGCAGTGTTAAAAATGGCGCCGTATAATGTATCATACTAGGGCGCATACTATTAATAGCGTCGTTTTTATGAAACGGTTTTTTATTATTTTAAACTTTTCGCGTTCCTGACCCATACTTGCATTGTTTCCAAACCCGAGAAAAACTTTTTTTTGCTTCTCTCATTTTTCATTCTCAAAGAACTGTTTCAAACTTTCAAGCTTATCTCCTCTTCGTCTTCATCTTTGAACTGAAACACCAAACTCCAGAAGAAAGCTTTCGTCGCAAGCAAAGGGTAAGCATTTCTGGAAGGATTTTTGTTCCTGTTTTGCATGCGCATATCATTTTCGTTTTTTCAAATCTTTTTACATTTTTTCTTTCCAAGTTTGATAAAATTTGCAGACAAAGACGAAAAGTTTCCAAGTTTGAACACTACTCTGGTTCTTTTACTTCAACTAAATAAGACGAAGGTGGCTTGTTATTTATGTGGTTAGATTTTTAGACCACGACGGTTCGTCAGTCACCCTAGCGTCGTGTGAAAGTGTTCTTCGTTTTTTTTAAAAATGATATCCTTTTTTTATTTTTGATTTTTAAGGATATATTCATCGCATGTTTGATTTCTCTGAACAATGGTTTTTGTTTCGAAAATCTTTTTAATTATTTTTCTGCTGAAAATATTTTACGTTGTTCCTAATTTGTTTTTGTGGTATAGACGACGGTATATTAATATTTACGTCGTTTTATTTTCAATACCACGGTGATTTTTATTATTAACGTCGTTGTAATATATTAATACTCTGTTTTTGATTATATCATAAGACGTCGGTTGTTTATTATTGACGTCGTCGTAATATTTTATCACGTCGGTGATTAATTAACATCGTGTAAATTTATTATTACGTCGGTTGTTTTGTTCTTACGTCGTTTGAAATATTATAATACGTCATAGTTTATAAATAATCGTCGTGGTTTTTCTTAATTTCACTGATAAATTTTCACTTGCAGGTTTAATTTGTCTGTAACCATGATTTCTCAATCCCAAAGTAAGGTGTCTGGCTTGAAAAAAAATGAATCCTCGCAGAAGGAGCTTAGAGTTTTAAATCCGCAAACCAAGTCCTGGAAGAAGATGAAGTTTGTTTCATCTTCTGAGACAAAACCAGGCAGCACGGCAACTATTTCTAAGGAGCCAAAGTCAGGTCGGGGTATGAGCACAATGCCCCGTGTTGTGCAGAGAAAAATTCAGAAAATCAAGCCTGTTGTTGAGTACAATGAAGAAGGGAAACCATATGGCCGTGCCCATAATGAGATGCAGTCCTACATTGGTGTGTTGGCATGCTCCAGAGTCCCACTTGTGGACAAGAAATGGGTTCAAATATCCAAGGATATAAAAGAGCAGATTTGGGAAGCCGTTGACATGGCTTTTGTGGTTGGTAAAGGGGGCAAGCAAACGGTGCTATCTTCTGCCACCAAGAAATGGAAGGATTTCAAGTCTACACTAATGAGGTTTCATATCCTTCCATTCATCAAGGAGCAGGATAGATTAAGGCAGCCCCCTGAAACATACAAATTCATAGAGAAAGCTCAATGGGATGCCTTTGTAGCTTCAAGGTTATCTGAAAAATTTGAGGCTGTGCATGAAGAACAATCACAGAGGAGGGAGAAACTCGAGTACAATCATCGATTTTCTCGAAAAGGATATGTTGGTTTTAAGGAGGACTTGAAGGAAATCATGCCTGGGGTAGATATTGATCGATCTACCTTATGGAAAAAAGCAAGAGAAGACAAACATGGTAACATCCCGGATCCAAAGACTGCAGAGAAAGCAAAATTAATTGTAAGCCTACTCACTCTGTTTTAAAAATTTTATTACGTCTGCTGTTATATTTTTACGTCGTGTGAAAAGTTTTACTACGTCAAAATATTTTAAAACGCGTCGTTAAAGGTCTGAATCTGGAATCCATGCTCTGTTTTTTGTAATTATATCATAAGACGTCGATGGTTTATTATTGACGTCGTGTTAATAAATTAATAACATCGGTATTTAGTTAGCGTCGTCTGAAATATTATATTACGTCGATTATTATGTTATTCAGTCGTGTGAAATATTATATTACGTCGATTTTTTATAAATAACCGTCGTTTGTTTCCTTATTCTGACTTTTTATTATGTCTTTTTGTTAGGATGATTTGCAAAAGCAAGTCTCTGAAGGCACTCTTTCTCTGTCAGGAACCAATGATGTTTTGACAATGGCTTTGGGTCCCGAGCATCCAGGAAGAGTTAGAGGGGTAGGGGCTGGGGTTTCCCCTAAGCAATTCTTCAATTTACCTAGACAACAGAAGGTAAGGTTTGCTGATCAATTGAAGGAAAGTGTAAGACTTGTCCTTCAAGAAGAGACTTTGAAAATGGAGGCTAGGACCAAGCAATTGGTAGAAGCTGAGAGGGAAAATTTGCTGAGTCAGCTTTCAAAACTCATCCCCAATTTTGATCCAAGCGTGCTGAAACTGAATACATTGTCCCAAATCCAAGGGCAAAGTCCAAAAAATCCAATGTCGGACAAAGCAAGCTGCTCTGGGGCACTTGATGTTAGAGCCCTACAATTTGAGGAGGATACTGCCAAGAATGGGAAAAGCAGGAGGAAATGGTAACGTCTTTGAACTTTGAATTCTCTGTTTCTCTGTTTATATTTACCGCCGTGTTAAAGTTATACCGCGACGGTTTATTAAACCGTCTTCTTTTTTATTAAACCGTCATTTGATGTTATTCAGACGTCTGTAATTATTTCATACCGTCTTCTGTTAATGTTTACCACGACGGTTTATTTATTTGTTTTAATTTTTCTACAAGGTCATTTATATATTTCTTTATTTCTTAAAACAGAAATCCGGGGAAGTAGAAAAGAGAGTAGAAGGAAAGATACTTGAGATAGTTGAACAGGTAAATTCTCATAACTTTGCATTTTTCATTTTTTTTTTCAATAAAGGAATTACCACGACGTTTATTATTTAACGTCGTTTAATGAATGTTACACGTCTGCAATTATTTAATTGAATGTTTAAATTGTTGTACAAGCTTACATACCGTCGTAGTATATGAAATACCACGACGTTTATTATTTACCGTCGTTTGATTAAATATACACGTCAGTAATTCTTAAATACCGTCGTTTGTTATTATTACCACGACGGTTTAATTTAATTGTTTTACTTTTTTTTTTGCCCTTTTTGTACTATGTCTTATATATATTTCTTTATTTCTTATAACAGAAATCTGGGGATGGTGAAAAGATTGAAGAAAAGAAAGATGAAAAGGTAAATTCTCTAAACTTTGCCTTTTTCATTTGTTTTTCAATTTTCAGACGTCTATATTTTCTTTCAACCGTCGTTTGTTTTAAATTTGCACGCCATTTTTTATTTAGTTGAATGTTTAAATTGTTGTACAATCTTTCTTATATATATATCTCTTTATTTATTATAACAGCAATCCAGTGTTGGAGAAAAGCAAATTGAAAGGGTAAATTCATATTAATTATGAATTTTGCATTTGAATTAGATGTCGGTTTTATTTAAACGACGTAATAAAGTATTCATTACGACGGTATTTTTTTTTCTCGTCGTTTAACTTAACTTCAGACGACGGTTTGTTATTTAAACCGTCATATTTATTTATTTACCACGTCACTTTATGTTGCTTTATTTCTTCAAACAGGATGCTGAAGTACCAGATTATTCAAAGCTGGAGTTGCCATCTTCTTTACAATCCCTTTGTAGTTATGTTGAATCGACACTAAAGCCTCAGGAGAGGGCTATGAGCTTTACAATTGAGAAGGAGGTGTTTGGCATAGAACGTAATACCTTCGTCTTGCATGAAGATATTACCCAATTTGCTGACATGGAGGAAATTGGGGCTACTGTAGTTGCAGTCTATATGAGGTTTGTCCTTATCAAATTTTCATTTGACACTCTCCTTTATGTTGAAAAAAAAAACACTCATGGTTTCAATTCATATATTTAGGTGCCTATTTGATCATTTGAAAGCTGCAAATATGGTGAATATGGTTGGCTTTATAGACCCTGCTCTAATTAGTGCCGACGCTGGTTCATTAATTGAAAGATCACGTATCGTAGCCAGTCGTCTTCAAAAAACAGATGGTGAACAGATTTTCATGTTGCCTTACAATCCAGGGTTAGTCTCCTAACAAAAAACGGGATTTTGTTTGTATGATGCTCTGCATATAAAACTATTAACCTTTATATTTATTTTGTGCAGCCGTCATTGGGTCTTGATCATTGTGAGAGCAAAGAAGGAGACCGTCTATTTTCTGGATCCACTGCCTGGAAATCGTGTTGTGGATGAGGACGGGAAAAACATAGTGAACTCTGCTCTAAAAATGTATAATACACACATAGGCAGAGTAGGCCGTAAAACACCTCTTTGGAAAACTTTGCCCGGCACTCCAAAGCAACCAAGCAGTGTAGAATGCGGGTATTATGTCATGCGCTTTATGAGAGACATCATAAAGGATACTTCCCTGGAATTTGAGAAGACGGTAAGAAGAGGAATTTTCAGATTTATTTTTATGTGGGTTTTTTTATTATCAACGACGGTAAATTAAAAATACCGTCGTTGAATATATATACTACGTCGGTAAATGAATAATAGCGTCGTCTGTGAGATTAATCTTTGTTTATGGACTGCAGTTTGCCAAAGGAAAGGATCAAGCGCCATACCCCCAAGCTGCCATTGAAGAAGTTAGGAAAGAATGGGCAGAGTTTGTGTGTGTTCATATGGAGTAGAGGAATTTTAGCATACTTAAACATTTTTATAAAATGTACAAATTTTGTTAGAATTAGACAAGTTTTTGTACAAAATTGGTTAGAATTAGCAAGTTTTTGTTGACGTCAACGTCCCTGTAAATTTGTTGAGGTTTTCATGTTGTGAAAAACCATAGTTTCTTCAAAAAGACGTTGTAGACACATAACAACGTCACAGTTTTTAAAAAGCGACGTAAAAGGTATTTCAAACGACGCTCTTGGTTCTATAAACGGCGAGAAGTTAAGAGTTTTGATCGTGGAAAATGATTTGTACGTCGTTTTATGTGTAAAAATGGCCATGGTTTAAAATTTAAACGACGTTTTGTTTTAAAATTAAGTCGTTTATAAATATTTAAAACGTCGTTAATAAATTAACGACGACGTGGTTTGTGGGTTGTATTAATAATATTTTATTCCATTTAATTCAAATATTCATAATACATTTAAAATAAATCCAAAAAATGCAACGTCAACTCCTATGAAGTCATTGCAATATTCTCTTCCCCCTTGAGCTTTAAAAAATTAAGTTTGAGTTATACAAATTTAAAATTACCACCAAAAAGAAAAATGTTTTCATGAGTCACAACATCACTTATACTTTAATGGTTTAGGGTTTAGGGTTTAGGGGGATAAAGGTTTATTTTTGGGGTTTAGGGTTTATGGTTAATATATATTAGGCCCTAAAACCATAAATCCTTTTCTATAATTATTTAAACATATATATATATAATTTAGGGTTTATATTTTATGGTTTAGGGTTTAGGGTTTAGGGTTTAGGGTATAGATGTCATATTTAACGACGGTTTTATTGTTTTCCGTCGATGATTTACGAAGAGAGCATTTCTAAACCGTGGTTTCTTTAAAGTGACGTTGTACACACATAACAACGTCATATTTTTCTAAAAAGCGACGTAAATTATTGTTAAAACGACGCTATTGGTTATATAGACGACGTTGTTTTCTTGACATTAGACGGCGATAGGTTAAGAGTTTAGGTCATGGAAAATGGTTTGTACGTCGTTTTATTTGGAAAAATGGCCATGGTTTGAACTGTAAATGACGTTTGTAATATTTTCTTCCCCCTTAAGCTTTAAAAAATTAAGTTTGAGTTATACAAATTTAAAATTACCACCAAAAAGTAAAATGTTTTCATGAGTCACAACTCACTTATACTTTAATGGTTTAGGGTTTATATAAATTTAGAAAAGGGATTAGGGTTTAGGGTTTTATGGACGAGATATTTTAGGCCATAAAACCCTAATCCCTTTTGAAAAATTATTTTTAAAAACAATATATATAATTTAGGTTTTATTTATTAGGGTTTAGGGCATATTTCTTTGGACATTTTAACGACGGTAGTTTGGTTTTGCGTCGTAAGTATATTTACAACGACGTCATTTTTAAAATAAGCGTCATTTTTTGGTTGAGCTTTTAACAACGATTGTGTTTTTGTTTCCGTCGATGTTTTTTAAAAAGCGCGCTTTCTAAAAATTTCAGCTCGACCTAAAATTTTCAGATTTCGCTCTAACTCTTATACAAGTTGACCATAGTCTGTGTCCTAAAACATTTCGCTCCGCTCTCTCACTTCAACTCTAATTCAAAGTTGGTCTCTCCGTCGAATCCAAGTTGGCCAAGTTTACAACTCCGTCGAATCCAAGTTGGCCATAAGCTGTGAGCTCTGCCTACCTGTAAGTGCAAACCCTAATCTCATGCTTGTAAATTCATTGAATGATATTCAGTTCTGTGTTAAAGGGTTTTGTGATTTTTTAATGTTTTCGACGGTATGGGTTAATGGATTTAATGTTTAATGTTTTCATGAATCGGGTTTAGGGTTTAATGTTGTCGGATCTTTTAATACTCTATGTTATTATGAATCGAGAATGGATTTAATGTTTTCATGCTTAGTATATGTTGGTTTCGTGCTTAGTATTAATGTATATGTTGTGTTCTTAATACCCTACATAAAAATTAATGTATATGTTGTGTTCTGAATATATTCTGGGTTCTTGAAAATAAACTTGGATTTCGAAATCTTTTTTATGCATACGACGACGGTTTTTTAACAAACTGTAGTCTATAAAAATATACCACGATGCTTGTTTTAACTACCGTCGTGGTTCAAGTTCTCTGGCGTCTGTTTCTTGCTAGCATTAGACGACGTTTTTTTAAAACCCGTCGTCTATATATGTGTAATACATCTGTTGTTGTTTAAAAACCGTCGTCTGTATACTATATTATTTGCGATTAAAACCTTATATATTCTGCTATAGTGATAGTCATTGCTTGTCTTTTCACCTTATTATAGATAATAGGATATAGTGTCCAAGATGGATAAGTCATGGATGCACTGGGATAGAAGATCGAAGGCATATGAGTTAGGTGTGGAAGCATTTTTGCAATTTTCTGTAGAAAATCTTCTAACTACAACGCATATCCGTTGTCCATGTGTTAAATGCGCAAATTTGAAATTGTTTGGGGTTGGAATTATAAGGGATCACTTATACTTTAACGGAGTTGACCAAAGCTATAAGAATTAGACATTTCATGGAGAACCTTGGGAACCAATTGCAACTAGTAATGCTAGTAGAAATGTTGAAGAAGATGATGACCATAGTAGGTACAGTTTTGTGTCTGAAGAAATAGAGATGGATGATAATGATTTTGGTGATTTTGGATCCGATCCTTATGAGTTTGCTAATGTGATTGGGGATGGAGATCAACCATTGTACCCTGGTTGTAGAAAGTACACCAAGTTATCGGCATTAGTGAAGTTGTATAATTTGAAGGAAAAACATGGGATGAGTGATGTATGTTTTACAGAATTATTGATACTTCAGGGCGAGTTGCTTCCAGAAGGAAATACAATACCGGCCTCTATGTATGAGGCAAAAAAGACTTTGTGTGCATTGGGGCTGAGTTATGAGAAAATCCACGCATACCCCAATGATTGCATCTTGTATAGGAAGGAGTATGAAGATTCAACTAATTGTCTTACTTGTGGTATCTCAAGGTGGAAGGAAACCAAAGATGGATTCTTGAAAGAGGGTGTGGCAGCGAAGGTGTTGTGGTATTTTCCTCCAATTCCAAGGTTTAAAAGGATGTTTCAATCACATGAGACAACTCAGAATTTGACTTGGCATGCTGCTAGAAAATCAATTGACGGTCAGATGTCTCATCCGGTGGATTCCCCGTCTTGGAAACTTGTTGATGATAAATGGCCCAAGTTTGGTAATGAGCCGAGAAACTTGAGATTGGCTCTTTCATCTGATGGATTCAATCCCCACAGTTCTCTAAGTAGCAGATATAGTTGCTGGCCAGTTATCTTAGTTACATATAATCTCCCACCATGGCTATGCATGAAACGAAAGTTCATGATGTTGACTTTATTGATTTCCGGTCCTAAACAACCCGGAAATGATATAGACGTCTACTTGGAGCCTTTGATTGATGATTTAAAATCTTTGTGGGATGGGATTAGAGGAGTGTATGATGCACACATAGGAGAATATTTTACACTCAGAGCTGCATTACTGTGGACCATTAATGAGGAAAACATTAGCACCGAAAAGTTATATTAAGAAACCAAAGGTACCAAAAACAAGGAAAACATTTATGGATTTTAGAAACTGAGAGAATATACTTACATGGATATTGAGAGCGAGCTGAGGAATATAAAAAATGCTTGAGAGAGAGCTCAGAGAGAGAACGAAAACTCTACGATAACTTTATGTTGAAAAGAGAGAACGAAATATGTTAGGGTTAAAGGGGAAATTCTGAAAAATTTAGATTGCGGTCAAAAGTTTTAAATGACCGTGTTTCTTTTTGAAGAAAATGGATTTCATTAATCAATTGTCAATACAAAGAGACTGGCATGGATAGAAAGTGGCCTCATTAAAACCTCCCTAAAGAAAACCCAGTGGGACAAAACTTCAGAGGAGGAAAAAGAGTACCACACACGCCAAAATACAATTGAAATCTTAACCAAAACCGTTGGACTCAGGCCTATCATCATACACAGCGTCCATAAGCCACAAAGGGCCCCCATCCAACCAGCACGAGAGACTTTGATCACGGAGACTGAAATGAGCAATGCGATGAGCAGCCTTATTTGCATGACGAGAGACATGTGAAACAGTAACTGGCACATGACTAGCAAGAAAGCGATGCACCCCTTCGACCAATCCCCCCTCCGGCGCAAGACAGTCCTCAACACTATTAACCATATTAACCGCCATCAGGGAGTCCGACTCCACCACAAGAGGAAACCAAGACACATCCAAAGCAAAGGAGATGCCAGTCTTGAGAGCGAACAACTCGACGACAAGAATAGAAATCCAGCTTGGAGCACGCATGGCTATAGCGCCTACCAGATTTCCGAAAGAGTCACGGACAATTACCCCAACTCCCCTAGCTCCCGTCTCCAAATCAGCAGCCCCATCCACATTCAGCTTGAAACTGCCAGCCAAAGGAGGATGCCACTTAACATCATGAATCAGCGAGGATGATCTGCTATGATTGGCAACAAAAGATCGTGTAACCTCATCATCATAGTCCTTCGCACGTTGAACCAAAATACCAGGAAGGGTGGGCCGGGAGCCAAACAACACCCCGTTTCTTTCATTCCACAGCACCCACACAGTAATCGCAAAAAGGGGCTGCTTACCAGTAGGAATTAGATCCCATGCATCATTCACCCAAACTCCAGCATCAGTCAAAGAGAGGAGAAGAAACTCACAAGGAAAATCTAGCTTCTCCCACACTTTCTTACTCACATTGCAGCCCACTAAGGCATGCAGCGTAGTCTCACACCCAGCATTACAACGAAAACAGGACGTCTCTGGTGTAATACGACGTCGGGACAGCACCTCCTTGGAGGGAAGAAGATTGTGTACCAAACGCCACAGCAGATGAAGGATTTTTTGCGGCACCTTTAACTTCCACAAATGCTGCCACATCTTCAAGGTAGGGGAAGAGGGACCAGCAATATTCCCAACCGACATCTCCTCCAGCCTCTTATACTCCAATGCAGCCCAATACCCACTTTTAACAGAATATCTCCCATTTTTAGTAAAATGCCAAATTCTCCGATCCAGAGTATCCCCCATTAAAGGGATAGAGAGAATAGCTTCAGCTTCCGGGAACGAGAAGGTGTCATAGACCTTTCCAACATCCCACCGACCGGTCACGATGATAAGGGTACAAACTCATGAGGTAGAAGGAAGTGTGGGTACAGAGTGAACCGTGAAAATTCTATCATGGGGCACCCAAGGATCCCCATAGATGTTAACTAGACGACCATCTCCAATACGCCATCTGAGTCCCAAAAGGAGTAGCTCCTGCCCCCACAGTAAAGATTGCCAAGTAAATGATGGTAACGACCCATCTGAAGCATCCAAAAAGTCAGAGTGCAGAAAATATCGAGCCTTCAACATTCGCGCAATCAACGAGTTTGGGAATTCCAGCAACCGCCAACCCTGTTTACAAAGAAGTGCTTGATTGAAACTTGTAAATTCTCTGAAACCAAGCCCCCCGTCAGCTTTGTGTTGGCACATAAACTTCCACCTTTTCCAGTGAATACCCTTTCCGTCACTTTTAGCCCACCAGTACTGGGCAATAATACCTTCGAGTTCACGACAGAGCCCCACAGGCAACCGAAACACACTCATAGAATAAGATGGGATGGCCTGACAAACTGCTTTAATAAGGATCTCTTTTCTAGCCTTGGACAGAAGCTTACCTTGCCAACCATTCACTTTATTCCACACACGGTCCTTAACAGTACTAAACAATTTCTTCTTATCACTACCAACGATGGTGGGAAGACCAAGGTAACGCTCGTGACACAGAACAATAGGCACAGTCAGGATCTCCCGGATAGCTTCCTGAATTGACACAAGGGTGGACGGACTAAAACATATAGCAGATTTATCCAGGTTGACCTTCTGTCCCGAAGCCTCCTCATACACACCAAAAATACACTTCAGCCCTAAATGACCGTGTTTCTAAACGACAACGGTTCATATATATAAGAAACCGACATTGTAAATGGTTTTTTCGTTGCACATAAAAAACGACGCATTAAATATTAATAATTAGATGGTTTGCATTTCCTGGGATTTGAATGCGCTTAAATTGTACACAAAGAGCGAAAGAAAACCAGTGTCATTTTGATAAACCCTAAACCCTAAATTTTACAATAATTGCAAAAAAATACACAAGCACTACTACAAAAAACGAAATAGACGACGGTAATCCACCGTCGTGTATCATGGTTTACAACCGACGAGAAATCGACCGCCGTCTTTTCATACATGAAATAACGACGGAAAATAACCGACGTAGTTAATATAGTACACGTCAGTAAAATACTAAAACCGACGTAGATTTCATACATAAAACCTAAAAAAGAAACCTTTCGACTATAATAGACGACGGTTTTAGTAAAACACTGACGTTGAAATAATGTTAAATGTCAAAAACAACTACAAAACCGACGTAAATATGTTTATCGACGTCTCTAAATACACAAAAACCGACGTGTAAAACTTAGAAAACGTCTTGGTTAGTAAATACTACGTTCACTAAATGAAAAAACTGACGTCTTAAACATATAACATGGCGTATATTTACATAAACAGACGTAAAAACAACAATAACCACGACCATTTATGTCACCACAGACGTTAAAAATGATTTTGACGGCTTGAACACAAAAAAAACGACGTGGTTAATATAGAACACGTCACAAAAGAACTAAAACCGACGTCGATTTGGTACATAAACGCATAAAAAAGAGACCTTTCGACTATAATAGACGACGGTTGTATTAAAACACAGACGTTTAAATAATTTTAAATGTCAAAAACAACTATAAAACTGACGTAAATAGTTTTATCAACGTCTCTAAATTAAATAAAACCGACGTGTCAAATTTACAAACCGCCGTGGTTAATAAATACTACGTTCACTAAATGAAAAAACTGACGTCTTAAACATATAACATGGCATATATTTACTTGAACAGACGTAAAAACATAAATAACCACGACCCTTTATATCACCACAGACGTTGAAAATGATTTTGACGGCTTGAACACAAAAAAAAACGACGTGGTTAATATAGTACACGTCACAAAAGAACTAAAACCGACGTCGATTTGGTACATAAACGCATAAAAAAGAGAAGTTTCGACTATAATAGACGACGGTTGTATTAAAACACAGACGTTTAAATAATTTTAAATGTCAAAAGCAACTATAAATCCGACGTAAATAGTTTTATCAACGTCTCTAAATTAAACAAAACCGACGTGTAAAACTTAGAAACCGCCGTGGTTAATAAATACTACGTTCACTGATTGAATAAACTGACGTCTTAACGATATAACATGGCATATATTTACTTGAACAGACGTAAAAACAACAATAACCACGACTATTTATATCACCACAGACGTTGAAAATTATTTTGACGGCTTGAACACAAAAAAAAAACGACGTGGTTAATATAGTACACGTCACAAAAGAACTAAAACCGACGTCGATTTGGTACATAAACGCATAAAAAAGAGACCTTTCGACTATAATAGACGACGGTTTTATTAAAACACAGACGTTTAAATAATTTTAAATGTCAAAAACAACTATAAAACCGACGTAAATGGTTTTACCTACGTCTCGAAATAAAACAAAACCGACGTATAAAACTTAGAAACCGCCGTGGTTAATAAATACTACGTTCACTGAATGAAAAACTGACGTCTTAAACATATAACATGGCATATATTTACTTGAACAGACGTAAAAACAACAATAACCACGACCATTTATATCACCACAGACGTTGAAAATTATTTTGACGGCTTGAACACAAAAAAACGACGTGGTTAATATAGTACACATTAGTAAAAAACTAAAACCGACGTCGATTTGGTACATAATCGCATAAAAAAGAGACCTTTCGACTATAATAGACGACTGTAATAGACGACGGTTGAAATGAATTATAATGATATACAGAGCTATGAATTAATGTCATACAAAGCTTGCAGAATGAAAATGTGATCGGAATTAAAATGATATACAGAGCTATGAATTAATGTCATACAATTAACTGCATAACTAATGTCATACATTACAACAATCAATCAATCCATATATCTTCACACCCATCTCTAATGTTCTCACTCCCAAACTCACCCACTAGGTCATCAAATGTGTCAACATTTGGTATCCCTCTAGAAAATGGCTCACACTCAATTCTAATATCACCTAGCACATCATCACCAATAACATCATTATATTCTCTATTAGGCATTGATAACACTACCGACCAACCACGATGCATTGGGTCGTCAACATAAAATACTTGTTTGACTTGAGAAGCCATAACAAATTGGTCATTCCTATGTCCAATTTTACTCAGATCTACAAGGGTAAATCCAAGTTCGTCGACTACAAGGCCCGAAGTGTTATCTATCCAATCACACCTCAAGACTGGGATTTTAAAATTTTGGTAGTCAAGATCCCAAATTTCTTGAATAACCCCATAAAAACTCATATTGGAGACAATAGGGTTTTTATCCTTGGCACTAGCAACTTGCATAGTATGTGCAAGTAAATAAACTCCACTATTTTGGACAGTTCGCACATCATCCTGTGCCTTGGTGCTAAATTTGACACAATTAATAAGATAGCTCCTATATGATGGCACTACCATGCTTGGACCAGCTGCTAACCATCTCAAATTTTCTGATATGCCATTATAATCTTCCCCATTAAATTCACTTTGAACCTACAAATTAAACATATATATTAATTCAATCTAACATATATATAGAAAGAAAGAAAATTAAAATAATAAATTGAATATGTCATTCAATAACATATATACCTTAACACGTAGCCATTGAATGAAAGTGCTATTGTGCTTATCTTGTAGCCACTTTGTTCTCTTTCTAAATTTCGAATAAGTGGTCTTGATGTGGATCATATGTTCCCTACAATTGACACGAAAAAAACACGCATTACGGTCCCTCATATATAAGATAAATAAAAGGAGTAATAATATTTAACATGGCTACATATATATGAAAAATTAAACTCATACGTACTCGATATAAGGTAGGACTTCCTCCGTATTCTCCAAGACATATAGATGTGCCTGGTTCAACAAGTCCATATCAACACGACGTGTCTTGTAAGAAACAGACGTATTTACCGTCGTTATTTTAAATTTTAATGTCGGCTATTAAAAGGAGCGACGTCTTTTTAAAATTTAAAAAGCAGAAATATAAATAAGCAGAGATTTTACCGTGTCCTCTTTCTCTTTTGCAGCAGTATCAGCTTCAGGCTTCGGATCTTCTAATTCCAAAGCTAGGGGTCTGATATTAGTGGCCCCAGAGCAGCTTGCCTTATCAGACATTGGATTTTTTGGGCTTTGATCTTGAGGGGGTAAAATAATTGGAGGAATTGGGGTTTGGAGCATCTGGCTGGGATCAAAACTAGGAACTAGTTGACGGATATATGCCAACAAAGTCTCCCTCTCTGCTCTGACTGCTTCCATTATAGTTTCCCTTGACTTCGCCTCAATCCTCAAGGTCTCTTCTCTGACTGCCTCCCTCACACTTTCCTTCAATTTGTCACCAAATTTCACTCTCTGCTGCTTCGGCAAATTGAAGAACTGAGTTGGGGTAACGCCAGCACCAGCTCCTCTGACTCTCCCACCATGCTCCGGGGTTCCCAAAGCCAGAGTCAAGATATCATTGCTCCCGGAGACAGTCAGAGTGCCTTCGGAGACTTGCTTTTGCAAATCATCCTAAAAGAAAGAAAGAGAGATTGTTAGAACCTGAGAAGGGTGTATGACAGATACATATACCGACGTTGTAAATTATAAACAACGACGGTTTTGATTAAATGACAGACGTGGTATTAATTTAAAACGTCTATATATAAATACCGTCGTTGTTTATACTTTACAACGTCGGTATATAAAAATACGTCGTATATTCAAAATAAAACAGATTAAGACATAATTTAAAAACCGTCGTATATTCAAAGTAAGACGACGGATTATTAAACAAACAGACGTAGATGTACAATTCCATACGGCTGCACAAAATTACCGTCGTTGTATAATCATTCTAACGTCTAGATAAGATAAAACCGTCGTAAGTTTTAATGAAGAAGTGAAAAAACTCGATTGAAATATGCATTCTTTTCCAGAAATTGTGCACCACAAAATTCAGTGAAATAGACAGAGAGAGGGAGAGTGTGTGCGTGAGTAAACTTAAAACAAAAATGCAGTTCATAGAATAATTTAATCCGTCGTATTAATTCTATCTAGACGTCTACTTTATTCAAAAACCGACGTCCTATTCACTTTTAAACGTCCGTAAATTAAGCCTGTCGTGGTGTTCACTTTATAACGTCGCTTATATAAATATAAACGACGTCTATACCAAAATAAAACACTCTGTTTTTCAAATTTAGAACAGAGTTAGTGAGACTTACGATTAGTTTTGCCTTCTCTGCAGCCTTTGGATCAGGGATGTTTCCTGATTTATCTTCTCTTGCTTTCTTCCACAGAACAGCTCGATCGATTTCTTGACCTTCGGGCATGGTTTCTACCAATTGGTCCGTCAAACCAACATACCCTTTTCTAGACAACCTATGGTTGTACTCCAATTTCTCCCTCCTCTCCTTCTGCTCAGCATGCTTAGCTTCAAAATCTGGGGTTAACCTTGAAGCTACGAAGGCATCCCATTGCGATTTCTCTATGAACTTATAAAGCAATGGGATTTCTTTTAATTTCTCCTTGTCATGTGCGAATGGAAGGATATATTGCTTAGTTAAGTTATACTTGAAATCCTTCCATTTTTTGGCGGCAGATGACAAGACCAAGTTCTTGTAACTATCCCCAATAACATAGGACATTTGAACAGCTTCCCAAATCTGCTCCTTCACGTCCTTGGGTAATTGTTTCCATTTCTTGTCCACAAGAGGGACTCTGGTGTGTGCCAAAACACCAATGTAAGACTGCATCTCAACAGCAGCATCGCCATGTGGTTTGCCATCTTTATTGAACTCAACCACAGGCTTAACCTTCTCAATTTTCCTCTTCACAACATGGCTCATTGTGCTGATACCGCGGCCAGATTTTGGCTCCTCAACAAAAGTGGCTGTGCTCGAGTCTTTCTCTGAGGTTGAGGAATATCTCATCCTCTTCGAGGGTTTGCTTTGAGTTGATTTTTCAACTTCCACTAAACCTGTTTTGGGTTCATCCCCTTGTGCCATTGAACCTGCTGTGGCCTTTGACGCTTCAGCTTCCTTGTTTTGAGATTTCGAAACCATTTTTGATTAATCTGCCAGAAAAACAATGTCGGTTATTAAAAATAAACGACGTAATAATATAAAAACAACGACGGTTTTATATATTTCATGACGTAAATATTCATAAACTATGTCGGTTATTAACAATAACCGACGTGGTTTAAAATTACAAAACTAGTGTACTTCTCTCACTAGACGACGGTTTTATCTTGTTTCCGACGTATTAATTGTCACACCATGACGGTTTTTAGCCACCGTCGTGGTGTGTCCATTCCATCGTCGAAAACAGGACAGAACTGTCGTCTTTTGGCGTCGTGAGGATATCTACTTATGTATTTAATCAAAACCAGTGAAAGATTTCTTCAATTTGACAGAATCTAGTTTCCAGACAACTACGGCATGCAAATGAAAAGTAAAAAAAGGGAAGAGAGTGAGAAAAAACCTTGAATAACACCGGCGTGCAAAGAAATGTTTCCTTCCGACGAAGACGAAGACCAAAATGGTGATTTGGACGATGAAGACGATGATTCAGACGATGATGCTAGGTCAGGTGACGAAAATGGTGATTTGGGAAATGAGAGGGAAACTACGATACTTTATCGGGAAGTGAAAACCGTAAAATATTAGGTCAGGTGACGAAAAGTTTATATATTTTCCCAGAGTTCAATACAACGACGTTGTCATTAACAAACCGCCGTATTATTTTGTTATAACGACGGTAGATAATTCATAAATGACGTGGTTATCACAACTGCCGAAAGACTTTTGGAATTCCGATGTGGTTATGACGGCGCTTTTTTTCTCGAAACTGACGTTGTACTTGTAATTTCAACGACTATGTATTTTAATAAACCGACGTGGTTACTTTGCGGTTCTGAAAACGACATCGTTCTCTTTTTAATACGCGCCAAATGACTTTTGGATTTCCGACGTGGTTATGACGGCGCTTTGTTTCTCTAAACTGACGTTGTACTCTTAAATTCAACGACTGTGTATTTCAATAAACCGACGTGGTTACTTTGGTTCTGTTCTCTTTTTAATACTCGCCAAATGACTTTTGGATTTCCGATGTAGTTATCTTTTTAATACGCGCGAAATGACTTTTGGATTTCCGATGTAGTTATATCTAAACTGACGTTGATTAGTCAAATATGACGTCGCTATGTATATTAGAACTGACGTGGATATTTACTCCATTTTGTTTAAATAGGATTTTTTTACGCGGTTGTTAACTCTCAGTTTTCAATTAGGGTTGCAGAAATTGTCTTTCTGAAAGCAAATGGGTTTGCAGAATGATTCCTCACAAGACCAAGCATGGGTTTGCTACATCCTCCTGTGTAGCAAGGGTGAAACCAGCTTGAGAGCGTGGGTGTTCCTGATGCTCGCAGAGACGGACTCAGGTGGTGGCTGTAGCTGGGAGTGGGCTTGAGGTTCAGAATGAGTAGGTGGTGTCTATTCATTCTGAACCTCAAGCCCACTCCCAGCTTCACCCCAAAGGCACAACCCACAACAGGTTCTAAGGCTGGTTCCACCTTGCTACACAGGAGTTTTGAAGTTGATCACTGTGGAAAAGGGGACTACAATGTAACCAGGAATCGAGGAGTGAGGGTTCACACTTTGTTGATTTTGATTTTGTTTTTCAGGAATCGAGGCTGTGCAGGAGCTTGAGAACAAGAGGAAAGAGAGGGCCCAGCTTGCATATGAGAGGAAGAAACAGTTGAACATATATTTGCCACGATGTATTTGCCAAATTTGTGTTCATATTTAACACGAAGAGATTTGCATTTTAAGATGAAAATGTTGTTGAGGATTGAGAATTAAATTTTGTTTTGTGTTAAGAAAGATATTACCAAAATAAAAGAAAAATTAATTAATTTTAAAAAGCTATAAACATAAGACGGCGGTTTACAGAGAGGGCAGACGTATAAATTGAAAAAATACGACCGTAATTTGAACTTAGGACGTGGTAAATAAAAACGACAGTAGTGTTGTAGGTACCGTCGTAGTATACTCCAAAATAATAAGTCGGCGGTTTACAGAGAATGCACCGTCGTAGTATACAGACGTTGATTCCACTATATTATACGACGTGGATTAAGAACAGTTGGTCGTGTTTAGTTAGGAGTTAACACGGCAGGTTTTTTGGTGAACTGTCGTCTTTATTTTCTACGTCAGTGTATTCATACCTGCTGTCGTTGTTTTTTGGTCAGATTTTAACACTGAAGAAATCCTTTTTTAAAAACGACGGTTTTTTATTTGTACGCGTCGTCTTTTAAAAATATTGAACAGTAAATCACTTATCCACGACGGTTTTTTTTTTATACCGTCGTCTATTTAAATACAACGACGGTTTTATGTTATGCCGTCGTCTTTTTCTGGTCGTCTTTTTCCATTTTTGTAGTAGTGAAGTACGAGAAAAATTAACCGAAAATTGCTACAGACTCCTTACAATAATGCCTTCTATATTAGTAGGCTAAAATCTGGATTTCATAATTTTGAATTTATGGCCACCAATGGATAACAAAAACCTTAGTGTTATGTTAGGAAAGTATAAGGACTATTGTGCTTTGTCTCTATACTTTTGTTATCACTTGTAATTTTGAAAACTAAAATTACATTTTTCAGGCCTTTAGTGGGGAGATATTGTCTCATTGAGTGCATAGAATTTTTCGGCTTTTTTTTTGTATTTTTATTTTGAATATATTATGAATATAAGTAATTTATTACAATAAAAAAAATATTTTTACAATAACATTTTTTAAAGCTTTAGGATAGAGACAATCTTTCAATGAGTTCATGGTATTTGTCAGTTTATTTTTTTGAATTTGTTTTGAATTTATTATGAATATTAGGATTAAAATAAAATATACAAGTCATATAAAATGAAAAGTCAAATGAACATAACCGACGTGGAATCCATTTACAATGACTTCAAATATCACTACACGTCGTCCCTATAATATTAGACGTCGACAAATAAAAAACCGACGTGGTATAAGTGTTACAACGTCCTGACACTAGAACGAACCGACGTTTGTACTTTTTACTACGACCACGTTGTCTGAGTTACCGCCATTGTTTATAGATACAACGTCACTTTTGTCTCACTAACCGACGTTGTATGTCCTTAAGACGTCATGGAAGTTGTACTAACGGCCGTAGTATTTAAAGAAAATTTTGTTGTACATTTCAATTTTGTATCAAAATCGTCGTGTTTCTTTCTTTTACATGGCGTTTTTAAGAACTACCGACGATGTTTTTTTTCCCGCCACAATAAGACGGCGATTGTTTATAAATTTGAGACATGTAAAGAAGAAGGAGAGGTCGGTTTTTGGGAATTAAATATAGTTTTTATGATTTGCTGTTATTTATTTCATTTAAAGAAGTAAATATCCCAAACAAAATAAAATTTCAATAAAAATTATACTTCTTTATGATTGTTCAATTAATAATTACCAAAAATATATTTATGTACATTGTTAATAAGTTAAAATAAACCAAACAGTGTTAAAATAAATTACATCACTTATTATTCTTTAATTGCTTGTTAACGTTTTTGCCCATTCCAGCCTGACTTCGTCAATATGTTCTTGTAAATACTGAACTGGTTCCTTTTTCTTGTCAAACGCCAAAATAAACAACAAAAACCGACGTGTTATGATGATAAAAACGAATGTTTTAGAGAAAATTCATGGTCTTAAAATGAAGAAAATCTTAAGTTGTGACTTTTACCTTCTTCTCAAATTCTAGGGTTGGATCATGAATTATATCTCTCATGAAACGCATCACGTAATAGCCACACTCCATACTTGTTGGTTGTATAGGAGTGCCATTTAGTTTTTTCCATATGGCTTGTTTACATGATGAATTTTTGCCTACATGAGCGTTATACACTTTGATTGCACTGATTCAAGAAAACAAAAAATGTTAGTGACACATTAACTGTCGTGGTAAATTAGTAAAGACAACAGAGTTTTTAAAAAAGTGACGTAGCATATAGTTTCATACGTCTGTATGAAACAACTGTCGTTATGTGGCATTCTAACGTCGGTAAAGAGGAAAAACGTCATATAATCAAAATTTGAACCGCAAAAATTAAAAAGATCTTAAATAAAAGAAAAACAACATGGTATTCAAATTAAGACGACGGTTTAAAAAAAATATTGACGTAGTAAAAGATTTAAAACTTCGGTAATAAATTACCACCGTTGTATTTTCATCATCACGTCGGTTTTGGGAAAACCCGTCGTATAATTCAAATGCTCATGTAAAAAAATATAAATTTGAATAAGTAACTTACGTATTCACTATATTTTTCATGTCGTCGTCAACAGCGCAATTTGGCAATGAATTCATGTAATAGGCAGTCTCCTTAGCTGGTTTCACAACTACCAACACCCAATGACCTCTACACGTAATTAATGATCCATAATAAAAATATTACAAGAAAAATAGGTTAAATTAACCCTGGATTATAAGGAACTAAGAAAAGTTGTTCCCCATCTACGGTTTTCAGGCGGTCGGAAAGTTGTTTTGTTCGGTAAGCCAAAGTACCAGATTGAGAGCTGACTTGCCCAGGGTCGACGAGGCCAACAAGGTTAAAATATTTACTATTTGTAAATAATCAAATAGGTACCTAAATATATTAAATTCAATTAAATGAGATATTAATCTTTTAAAAAAAGAAAATGTAAAAAATATTTATAAAAAAAAAAAAGGATTTCTAGAATTACCTCATATATACTACAATCACTGTAGCTCCAATCTCAACCACGGAAGAAAATTGTAAAATATCTTCATGCAAGAGGTAGGTATCATGCTCAATGCCAAACACTTCCTTTTGAATGTGAACTCTCACGGTCTCGTTAGCAGGCTTCAACTTGGTCTCGACAAATTGGCATAGGGCTAACAGAGGAGGTGGCATGTCTAGGTTTGAAAGATCCTGTTACAAGAAATGAAAAAGAAAAAAATAAAGTCACATAAATGACCCTAACTAAACAAACCAAACCGACGTGGTATAAAATATAAACGACGGTTCCTAGAACATACTGACAGAGTAATGGTTATAGACGACGGTTAATACGTAAACGTCGTTGTATAATGTTCTAACGTCGCTATGCTATAGAAATGTCGTCTAATTAAAATGAAAATGAAAATGGATGACGGTTTATGAAAGAACGAGACTACTCAAAGAAATGACCGTCGTTATTTTCAATGCTTAATAAAATGCCAAGTAATAGCGTCGTGGTATTTCACTCACAACGACAGTTATTGAAATAAACAGATGTATCATATATTTCAGTCATCTGTAAAGATAGACCGTTGTTTTTTTTAATTTTAATGTTGGATATCTAAAAGAGCGACGTCTATTTAAAATTTAAAAACATAAAAAGAAGTATCAGAGATTTTACCATTTCTACTTGCTATTTTTCAGCAGTATCAGCTTTAAGCTTTGGATTTTCTTCCTCTAAAACTAGGGGTCTCACATTAGTGGCTCCCGAGCAGCTTGCTTTGTCAGACATTGGATTTTTTGGGCTTTGTTCTTGAGGCTGTAAAGGAATTGGGGTAATTGGTGTTTTGAGCATGTTGGGATCAAAATTGGGAATTAGTTGATAGAATTGTGTTAACATAATTTCCGTCTCTGCTCTGACTGCCTCCATAACACTTTCCTTCAATTTGTCAGCAAATTTCACTCTCTGTTGTCTCGACAAATTGAAGAATTGAGTTGGGGAAACACCAGCTCCAACACCTCTCACTCTTCCACCATGCTCAGGAGTTCCCAAAGCCAAGGTCAAAACATCGTTGCTCCTAGAGAGAGTCAGAGTACCCTCGGAGATTTGTTTTTGTAATTCATCCTAAAAGAGACAGACAGAGAACATAGTGAACAGAGAGAACAATAGATATGCTAACGTGGTAAATAAGTTAAGACGACAGTTTATTTAACAAAATGACGCAGTAAAAAATTAACACGTCGGTAAAGAAACACCGACGTTGTGTGTCACTTATAACGTCGGTTAATGAAATAACCGTCGTCTATTTGGCATAAAAAAAATTTCCAAACCAGAATATTAATGCTTTCAAGAAAGTGTACAAACCAATAATAGCGAAATAGAGAGAGAGAGAGAGAGAGAGTGTGTGTGTGTGCGTGTGAATAAGAGAAAAAATTTAAACTTTAAATTAAATCGTTTAACAAAGAAATATAAACTGTAGTGGTAATTAAATCAGACGTTGGGTTTAGAAAAATATTGACATTTCTAACGATGCTAAACGACGCTAAACACAAACCGTCGTAGTATTACATTTCTAACGATGGTTATAAAACGATCGACATCTGAATTAATATGAAGAAAGTTCAAAACCTTATTTTAAAACGTTTCCTAAGAAACATTAATTGTCGTGGTAATTCAATAAAAAAAAGAAGATGACGTTATATTTTTTTTCAACGGCACTAAAAATTTACCGTCATGGTGTTTTGTACCTAACGACGGTTACTCAAAAGAACGACGTCTAAAATAAAAATAAAAATCTATTTTACAAACATAGAACAGAGTAAGTGAGACTTACTATTAACTTTGCCTTCTCTGCAACCTTTGGATCAGGGATGTTTCCCTGTTTATCTTCTTTTGCCTTCTTCCATAGCAGAGAACGATCGATTTCTTCACCGGGCATGGTTTCTGATAATTCATCCTCCAAACCAACATACCCTTTTCGAGACAACCTACGATTGTACTCGCATTTTTCTCTTCTCTGTGATTGCTCGGAATGCACAGCCTCAAATTCTTGGGATAACCTTGAAGCTACAAAGACATCCCGTTGCGATTTCTCTATGAAATTATAAAGCTGAGGGGGTTCTTTTAACTTCTCCATCTCATTTGCTAATGGAAGGATAAACTGCCTAGTTAAGGTAGACTTGAAATCATTCCATTTTTTGACGGCAGATGGCAGCACCATCTTCTTGTCCCCTTCCCCAACGACATAAGCCATTTCAACAGCTTCCCAAATCTGCTCCTTTGGGTCCTTTGGCAATTGAGTCCATTTCTTGTCCACAAGAGGGACTTTGGTGCGTTCCGAAACACCAATGTAACTCTACATCTCAACAGCAACCTTGCCATGTGGTCTTCCACATTTATTGTGCTCAACCACAGGCTTAATCTTCTGGATTTTCCTCTTCACAACACAGCTCACTATGTTGATATCGCGAGTCGATTTTGTCTCCTCAGAAATAACTGTAGCAGAGCTTGGGTCTTTCTTGGAGGTCGAAGTAAATCTCATCTTCTTTGCAAGATTGCTTTGAATAGATTTGGCTTCACTCATTTGAGCTTTTGATGCTTGAGCCTCCTTACTTTGAGATTTTGATACCATTTTTGGAAGGAAAACTGCAAGAAAACAACGATGATTAAGTTCAAAAACGGACGTAATATTAGAATTCAGACGTCGTCATAAAAACAACACCGTCGTGAAATATATAGATATGTGATGCTTAAAAAACGATGTGGTAAGAGAATAAAAACGGCGTGAATAAAACCAAACCGACGTCTTGTTTTGAGTTCATACAAAACCACCAAATTAAATACGACGATAGTTTTATACTAACACCGTCGTCTTTACTCAAAACCACGTCGGTTATTAAGTACATCCGTGCTTTTAAAATAGCAAGAATTTAATTACGTCCTAACGAGATGTGAGACTGAGGGACTAGTGATTTTTTGTTTAAACCAGTGAAAGATTTCATCCTTTCCAATTACCAGTGAAAGATTTTTGTTCAACTTCAAATAATATTGAAGAATGAAAAAGAGAGTGAGAAAATACCTTTTGTTTGCAAAGAAAGTTTTCTTCGGAGTTGAACAAGAGGGAATCAGACACGCAGCTTTTAGGAAATGAGGGGGAAAACGAGAGGAAATTGAAAATTTTAAGAGGGAACAAAAAAGTTTAGGTCAGGTGACGAAAAGTTTTTATATTTTCCAAAAGATACATACAACGATGGTTGGTAAAAAAACGGCCCTAGTATGTATTTACCACGGCGTTGTAACAAATAAAACCGACGTCAGAAGTAGTAAAGTTAGTTGACTTTCCGTATTCTGGAAACGTCGTGGTTCTCTTTGTACTACAAGTCAAAAGGTTACTTTTGAAGATGTGATATTATAAGTTACCACGTCGTTATTTTATGAATAACCGACGTTGTTTCACATATAAGTCGTTGGTTCAGTTTAATAAACCGACGTGATTATTTACATTGTACGACCTCAACTTTTTACTAAAAAATGTCTATTATGGAAATTAGACATTGCTAAATGTAACATAACCGACTTGGTTTTTCACAATTCTTGGGATAAGACAATGATTGTTAGACAACGACGGCCGTATAAAATGCCTAAATACGGCGGTATTGTCAACCTTACGTAACGACCTTATATTCAATAATACCAACATTAAAAAGAGTAAAGAACGTTATTTTAATTGTAAAAACAGACGTCTAACACTGTTAATACGGCGTTTAATAATAAATAAGCGCCTTGGAGTTTGATTATTTCACAACCCTTTTTATAATATGACCAACGTGGTTTTTAGATTTTTGTTTTAAATTGGGTCCTTTCTTTCGTTCTTTCACTTAGGGATCCAAGTTGAAATAAAATCTCATTCTTCTGGCCTTAGCTCTATCTCACCTCTCTGGAGGCAATAATTTGGATGTTAACGATATATGCATTTTGGTGAATCTCAAAGACACTAAAATGCAAACATCGTTAACTTTCAAAGACACTAAAACGCAAACATTGTTGTGTAAGGGCTGACTTCATCCTCCTTTGCCATAGCGTGAAGTTTTTCTTCCCTGTGAAAGGCTTCAACTCCACCTTCATCCTGACAGCTTGTGGTTGCCTCTGTTGCATAGAGCTACTTCCACCTTCAACTTCCTTGTCACTTGCCATCTTCAACACACTAGCACTTGCTACTCAAACACAGCTCTGATACCGCTTGTTGTGAAAATGAACAAAGACTTTCACTCACTCCCCTAATGATCTTGTTGTTGATGGACTTTGTGACACACACAATTATGGATGAATCACACATACACACTTGAGAAACCAACCAAGGACAAAATGACACAAGTATTTTAGAGGTTCAGAAATTGCCTACATCCTCTTGGTGATCCCCTTGAGAAATTCACTAATGAAAGAATAAGTTACAACTTTGGTGCAGACTTGGACTCTATTCTCTCCCAAGCTCCCTTTTCTCTCTCACCCCTTGCTCAACACTTTGATGCACTTGTGAACTCTCTCTCACACTTGGTGTTTCCCTCCTCAGTGTCTAGACTCTCAAGACCCAACTCAGCTCCTATCTTCAACTGATTGCCCTCTCTCTCTTCCTCCCTTGGTGAGTTTAACCTCTTGTGGACACACTAGATCCCAGCTACTTGACCACCCCTTGAGATTAACCACACTCTTGCTGTCTTGCTTCCTCTTCCCTTTAATACACAAGCCTTTGGACCTAGGAGAAGGCTCCATCCTTTTCTCCCACATTCTCCCCTTGGTTTCCAGACTTGGACCACAACTTGGGCAGAACAAAGGCTAGTCATTAGAGGCTGCATGTTCAGCCACCCTATCTAGAGCCATAGGGTAGGTACTCCTTGAATCAAGTCAACAAACATTGTTTAATAGTGTTCCATCTTTTCCAGCACCTTGCTAGACTTCTTAGAACCCCTAAAACTCATTGGAGGCCCGAGGGATTAGGTAGGGAACAAGTACATGTGAAGCCATCTTGAAAACAGAATGATAAAACGAAACAGCACGTTCCTAGTGACCGGTCGCTTGCAGATAAGAACACATGTATGAAAGACATAAAGACATAAAAACGCAAACATCATCAACTTCTAAAAAATTGTCACTCTCACATTGGTGATTTGATTGTGATGAGGAACAGAATTCCCAATGGTAAGATTTCATCCTAACTTTCTTGTTAAGACGGTTTTCTATATAAACCGTCGTGGTTTTTACAATTCTTGTCATTCTATTGATCTACCGTTGTAGTTACAAAATAACCAGAATAAAATGCAATAAAAATTAATACGTCGCTTTTCAGATAAGAACACACGTATGAAGCAAATTAATACGACGGTATTTTTAAGTTCATGACGTAGTATACAAAAATTCTACGTTGTTAATTTAACAAACCGACGTGGTACATTTAGAATAAAATGTCGATAAATCTATCTTTACCGTCGTGGTACAATGACTTAATACAGTGCAGTTTTGTAATATAATAACGTGGATTTCTTTAAATAATACGACGCTGACTAAGAAATCTTGGTCGTGTTTATTTAGTAGTAAACATAGCGGCCGTTGTTAAAAACCGTTGTCTTTAATTTTTACGTCGGTGGATTCATAGCTTCTGTCGTTGTTTTTGGGCTTAGAGTTTAACTCTGAAATAAACCTTTTCAATAAGACGATGCTTTTATATTATTGTGCATCTATTAAAAAACAACAACGGTTTACTGTGTGTCTATTAAAAAACAACGACGGTTTTTTGTTCAACCTTCGTTGTTTTCTGGTCGTCTTTTTCACTTTTTGTAGTAGTGTCATTAGACAGTAATAAAGCTATTAGCCAATATGCCCATACCAACACGCCCGCCTCCTTATCCCATGATTTTGTCCGCAGGTGTGTTCCATGTCTCGTCGCTTTCAGTTCTTTGTCGGGGGCCGTGTTTGTATTGTCAAATTTGCTAGCCATGCAACACTAGCCACGGTCGCTACAGAAGAGGAATGCTGCCTGTCACTTTAAGAGACTAAAGCTAGACTTGCCCAGTTTACTACACGTGGTTGAAGAAGTATAAAAAAATTTAAACACCACTAGACTCCTTCTTGTAGAAAATTAATATATGGCTGAATTAATTCCCATTGATATGTGAATGTGTATATATATACAGTTTACAATTCTCGAGTAGCAAGGATTCCTCCTACAAGTTAGGAGTACAATCACAATTTAAGTCTTACTACTTTCCTATTTGTCTAACACTCCCCCTCAAATTGGAGAGTGGATATCAAGAATGCGCAACTGGTGTGCTGTGCCAACATACGTGGTAGTTATGGTGCCATCAACAATCTTATCACGTATAAAATGACAATCTAGCTCAATGTGGCGAGTACGCTCACGAAAAAAAAGGGTTGGCAGCAATATGTAATGCGGCTTGATTATCACAAAATAGATCAGATGGACCAGTTAAGGGAATGTTCAAATCCTTCAATAGAAAACACAGCCAAATTATCTCACAACAAGCACCTGACATAGCTCTATATGTAGCTTCAACAGAAGAAAGTGAAATAGTTTTCTGTCGCTTTGTCTGCCATGAAATCAAAGAATTTCCCAAGAAAACACAGTAGCCAGTAGTTGAGCAACGAGTAATAGGACAACCCGCCCAATCAGAAACACAAAAAGCTATCAACTTGATTTGATTGTCAAAACGGAATAGTAAGCCTTGATCCGGAGTAAACTTCAAATAACGAACAGTTCGAAGCGCAGCATCCATATCAGTAGTACATGGCTCATGCATAAACCAACTTAGAACATGTATAGGGTAGGTGATATCCAGCTGAGTTATTGTGAGATAAATTAACTGTCCTACTAGATGTCGATACTTTTCAGGATCCTTGAAATTGAACTTAAATCAAAAGGTTGACGAGTTTGTTTCGCCAAAGGAAAAATATCACAAACATGACTAGAATCCAAAGAACATTTAAGAAAACTAGAGGCTAAAACTTGTAAACGAGCTAAAGAGGGATGACCAAGGCGCCTATGCCAGAGGGAGGGTGGTATGGTAATGACGTTGCATAAAGGTTGGCGGGTGGGGAGAGAGGCAAAGGCCACAAGATAGTTAAGGTTGCCACGTCACTTACCCACACCAATCATTGCTTTCAAAACCAAGTCCTATAAAATAAACCAAGACGGAAAAAAAGTCACCAAAACAAGATAAACCATCTGTAAGCTTACCAACTGATAAAAGGTCCACTTTAAAGAAATTGGGGTCGTGGCACCACTAGGCAAGGAAACAGGTGGCAAAAGTGAAGTGGACGTAATAATCGAATTGGAAGATGATGAAGTAATATGATCTGTGGTGCCACTGTCAAGAATCCATTGACCATGATATGGAGCAACGGGTAACAAACCTTGGACTAAGGCATCACTAGAGACAGCGTGACCTTGAGGAGAAGACGACGATGGGGTTGCAGAATCGTCAAGAGCAGCGAGGAGGCGAGTGTATTGATCAGCGGACAGATTAGGCGTGGCTATCTGCAGGTCCTGAAGGTTGAAGGTTGGGAGAGCCATGCACATGATGGCAGAGGGTGAAGAACGCTGTGAGGAGGCGTTGGAGTTGCTGCCTGATGAGAGCCGAGTACTGCTGGAAGGCTGAGAAGGTGCTAAGGTGCTGCGTGCCTAAGAAGTAGCAGTGCTGTTGCGAGAGGGACAGCCAGACATGGACGTATTGTGGCAGTCTCCAAGGTTGCCCATGAAGGGGATGACCAACTGGATAGCCATGAAGCTTATGGCAGGTCTCACGAGTATGGAAATCATAGTCACAGTCGGTGCAATGAAGCGACGGTCTGTCGGAGAAGGTGCGGGAAGAACTGCTCACAGCCATGGTAGCAGGGGAGTCGATGGGGCGGACAGAGCCCACGGATCGTTGTTTCTCGGCCTGAGAAGTAGATGAACAGGCCTGACGAACAGTGGGTAAAGGATTCATCAAGAGGATTTGGTCGCGAATAGCAGAGATAGAAAAGAGGTTTGCCGTTCATTCTTGGTACCGCAAGAGCACGTGCGGCCATCACTATAAGAGGAAAGCTCATCCCAGAGAGCTTTGAGATGAGTGAAATAGGAGGAAATGGAAGAGGATCCTTGTGAAATTATAGAAAGGTCACGGTTGAGTTGGAAGATGCGAGGCTCGTTGCTCTGAGAAAACCGTTCATGAAGATCGTCCCACACGTCATTGGCAGAGATAGAAAAGAGGACGGATTCTTGAAGGTCAGGTTCCAATGAATGGACAATCCAAGAAAGAATCATGTCATTGTAGCAGTGCCAAGCCGCGTGGGTATCAGGATGGTCGGAGGAAGAAGGTTCCTAAACATCGCTAGTGATGAAACCAAGTTTGTTCTTGGCACTCAAGGAAATCTGCATGCCATGGTCCCAGGAGATGTAGTTTTCACCATTTAGTTTTTTGGAGACAAGAACAAGGTTTGGATGGTCTGAATGATGAATGTACAAGAGGCCATCAGAGGAAGAAGAGTCGGCCATAATAATTGGCAGAGATGGCTGCCGAGGAAAAAGGGGAAAAAATAGAGCTAGGGTTTTGAACCTGCTCTGATACCATGTAGAAAAATAATAAATGGCTGAATTAATTCTCATTGATACGTGAATGTGTATATATATACAGTTTACAATCCTTGAGTAGCAAGGATTCCTCCTGCAAGTTAGGAGTACAATCACAATTTAGGTCTTACTACTTTCCCATTTGTCTAACACTTCTTTTCCCGTTTTACCCTCTCGCACAATCAAGGCACTGCCCCATCCACTTGATGCTTTCTTCCTTCTCCACCCTCTCTATAGCTAAATCTAGCGAATAAAGCAAGAAAAATCGCCTTTCTCTTTCTCAAATGCCATCTACCAGAAGTGATTTTTTTTTTTTACCAAAAAAAAAAAAAAGGGAATCTACCCCATTTGTTAACAATATTCAGGGTTTAGGGCTTATGCCAAATTTTCTAAAACAAATAGTAAGTAGGGTAGTCTAGCTAATTGATTACATAAAACTTTTGATCACATGCAGGACAACGGACGACCTCTCTCCTCCAAGCGAGCTAATGTAAAAGAAGGGCCCAGCAGACTAAAATTTTCTAAAACAAACTTCCTCTCTTTCTTTATTATTTTTCCTTCTTCTTCCTATTTTCTTTCTTCTCTCCCCCTCTGCTCAATTTTAGTTATAACTTTGCAATACTGCATAACATTAGAACTTTTGCCGATGATGCTAAAGCTGATGGGGTCCATTTCCATGTCGTTCCTGCCCAAAGAGTGCTAGATGAGTAAGACATTTGGAATTGTGTAGGTGTGCTCGGATTTCAATTCGGATGTCGTTTGACTATCAAACAGATTTACGCCTATTGTGCGTTATCTAGGTTCGATATGTTTGGGCAAGTGGATCGGGTCTAAATTAATATATGTTGATCTAGGCACTCCCAGGATCGTATAGGAATTCTCAGATGGTGAATCAGAGCCCCAAATGTTCTGATTTGGTAACTTGAAGTTTGTGTTTTGTGATAATGGTGCGATCATGCGATCGTGAGCCATCTGACTGTTCGATTCGGACCAAACTTGCAGGACGTGTATCCTAAACCTTGTGGAACCCGTATGAATTCTCGGATTGTGAAACGAAAGTCGTGGACCCCGTGGGCCCGGTTTGGGAAGTTTGATTGCCCGGTTTACTCTGGTGCACATAAAGAGAAGAAGTTTCCTACAATTACAAATCTGATTTTTGGGTCGAGTTTAATTATTCGGCCCATTTCAGCACCTGTCCATGGCCCTTATAATTAAGAGGGCTAATGTTGACTCCTAAAAAATCCAAGGTTAGGGTCAAATATATTCTGAGTCCAGTACGATACCTTACTAAGAAAAAACCCGATTTGGGCACGCGAAAGTTCGTCATTCACGCTCGCACTAGTCACGATCCATGTGCCATGCCAAATAAATATGTAATCCGCCACGCTATAGCCTATAAAATGCATTGGCTCTATAAGCTCATGCTAATTATCTTGTCAAGCATCATATCCCTTTTAAAGGCAACAAAATTCAAGCACGCCAAGTGACATGCAATGCCAAGCAAAAATCATTATTATTACACCTAGCCACGCTACAAGCTTAGGTGGGCCCAAGCCACGCAAATGCCTGGGGCTTGTTGTGTGAGTTGTGGTGTGGATGGTAATGAAATAGCCCACCATCTTAGGAGATTGGCCTATTCCCTTAATGGGCTAACCCACTACCTTAGGAGTACCCAAGCCACCAAGGAGAAACTCTGTAGCCTCTAGCACTTAGCTGGGAACAAAGACCACGTTAGAAGCCAAAATATCTATATCTAAAGGTTGCTGGGAGGCTCCAGCACATGGGTAGGGAACAAGTTTCAAGAAAAAACATCCAAATGACCAAGGGATACTGGCGCGTAGACTGCTTCGAACTAGCATGCATACCCATTCTATTTCCCTCGTCAGACCTGGCCATGGAAGAAGGAAGAAAAGAAAGAAAGGAGATGGTTGGGAATAGGAGTTCTCCACAGAGGCAGCTATAGGAAGAGCATTGAGCTCCCAAAACTCCCTGATTTTGGGAGATTGGGTAGAGATGATTTTGCCAGAGTAAGATAAGTCAAAGAAGGGGAGGAGAAAGGAAGGAAAAAGCTTGGCCAAATTGGATAGAAACCATTAGGGTTTCTTGGAAAAAGATAGCTTCCAGGGGCTATAAAAAGATGCCTCTTCTACCCAATACTGGACCACTGGCAACAACCCACATCAGAGAGCAAGCATCATCTCTCAGCTCTGAATCCTTGCAATTTCGTGCCCTATTCCTCCATCTCTTCCCATTTTCTCCTCTAGGAAGCTATTCTAGAGCTTGACAGAGTCCTCGTCAAGCTGCCGGAAACTACTCAACACACCCATTATACCCCCCATCTCTCTCTCTCTCTCTCTCTTCAACAAACCTTCTTAGAATCCCTCATCCCTTTCCTTAGAACCCTTGTTTCTCATAGGAATTCACAGCCCTCTCTCTATTTGTGCTAAACTCATGATGGTTTTGCTCCCATGCCACAAGCTTCTCATGCCAGGCTAAGAATCTACCTGTAAGCCATTTTCATTTTTGTTGGTGAAGACAACCAGGGTATTTCCTAAGGTTCCCTACCCTTTCGAAATATTCTTGGGGCCTTGTTCTTGAACTCAGACACAAGGGGTACTTTCACACACTAGGCTCTTTGCTGCAGCCTAGCCCAATCTGCCCCTGCCAGAAGGAAAAAGCCCCCATAATAAATAGCCACAAAAGTTGTTTATTTGTGCTTTCTATAGGCCACAAAAGTTGTGTCTAAATTATTGAAGCACAATTATTTTCTTCTTCTATTTAAATTGACACAAAACTATTGTGTCTTCTCTACATATGACACAAGGATAACATACATGTGTCTAATGTGATTCAGAAGAGCATGACCCTTTTTTTTGTGGCCTTTAGATCGTGCTTTTTGCCCAATTTTGTAGTAGTGCTATTCTAGATGCCTGTTTCAACCTTCTTTTTTTTTTAAAAACATGTGTACAAATGTTAAGTAGTAGTAAAACATCATATGTGGTTGGGAAAGAACTTCTAGAAGAAGTTTCAAGGGAGAGAGAAAAAAAGACACTACTACGTTTTGCGATTTGCATGATAATATTTTGCGCGACAAACAGAAATTCGTCGCACAAGTACCACTTGCGCGACACAAACACTCTTTCATAGCTCATACTAATGCGGATGATAATTTTATATTTCTAAACTTGTGCAACGAAAACTTTCATTGCGAAAGAAAACTTAGCGACACAATACACGTTATTGTCGCGTAAAGTTAGCAAGAAAAACGCGGGTTATTTTATTTGGCGCCAAACACTTCCGTGACGACAACTTTCGTCGCTCAAGAACACGTAGTGCGACAATACATGTTATTGTTGTGTAAACTTAGCAAGAAAAATACGGGGTTATTTTATTTGGCGCCAAATACTTGTGCAACGACACTTTTCGTCGCTCAAGAATATTTAGGGAGACCATAGTGACTTTTGTCGCGTAAAAGTTAGGAAGAAAAATGCAGGGTAATTTTGTTTGGCTCCAAATACTTGCGCAACGAATGATGGTATTTTGTGCGACGAAATATATCTTTTGCGTGATGAATATTTGAGCTAGGAATCCCTATTCGTCGTGCAAAATCCTTCCTCCATATAATTTGGATTTAGCCATTGCAAAGGAAAATTGCAAAAAAATTGCAGATTGCCTCTGCCTCTACCTTTGCTTCTGCTTCGAATTCGCTACGTTCAAAGTTTGGCTGATATTTGGATTGAAATTCTGGCCACTTCCGGCCATTTTTCGAGGTAGTTCCAAGAACAAAAGTAGCTCTAATTGATGTCCTGAAGCTAGGGTAGGAATCTTGGCCTTCTATTTGGAGCTTTTCCAGCCGCCGGAGTTTACTCTAGACACCCACGGGAGGCCGGCGCCTGTGGCTGCGCATGGGTACTATAGCTAAACCACATTGTCTTCCAATGTGATATCCTGTTTGCCACAAGCGTGTAGGTGTGCTCGGATTTCGATTCAGATGTCATTTGGTTATTGAACGGAGTTATGCCTATTGTGCATTATCCAGGTTCAATATGTTCAAATTGTTGGATCGGGTCCAAATTAATATGTGTTGATCTAGGCACCCCTAGGATCGTATAGGAGTTCGTGGATCGTGAATCGGAGCCCTGGATGTTACGATTCAATAACTTGAAGTTTGAGGTTTTCGATAACCATCTGATCGTGCGATCGTGAGCAATCCAACCGTTCAATTCGGACCAAACTCGTAGGACATGTTTTCTAAACCTAGTGGAACCCATAGGAACTCTCTGATTGTGAACTGGAGGCTGTGGGCTCATAGGCCCGGGTGATCCGGTTCTATAATTTTGACCGCTCGGTTGACCGAATGTCTTCCGAGGCTTATCCACCGTCCTAAATACATAGTCGAGCCCTAGAATACCTATTTTGCAGACACGCACCGGGAACTTGGGGAAATTGGTATTTAAATTATAAAAATTTTGTTTCCAAGCGTTTTTATATTAATTAAATGTTCATATCTAAAAAGAAATACAGAGACCGCTCGCACACAGCAGACGGGACCCTTTCTGGGTCAGGCAATGTGGGACTATTTGTGAGTGGACATTTATTTTAAATATGCATTATTTTCAATGATTTAAGGAATATGCATGAAATATATATTTTTGGAATGAAGAGTTTGAAATTCATAAATATATTTATATTAGTAATATTTACTTGGGAATTTGATTTGATTTGAGATTTGAAAGTATGGATTATTTGACGATGAATTATGTAATGTGTCAAATTATCTGTGAATAAGTTTGGATGAATTTTGGTGAATCGGGATTAATGAATAATATGAATTATTGTTGGGAAATTATATAATTACACTATGCTACTTACCATCCCTCATACATTGGATTTCCCACATGTGGCGTTGGAAATTTCCGTCGTGTAGGAATATTTGTGATTATAGGTCTCACGCGTGGCGTTGGAATATTCTGGCGTGTGAGACACTGTGATTCACTATGGATTATTACACGTGGCGTTGGAGAATTTTGGTGTGTGATAATGTAGTCAGCGCACGTAGGACTTAGTATTGAGCCACACGTGGCTTTGGAAATTTTCCATCGTGTGTGCTATAGAGTTTCATCCCCTGATTGGACTGCTCATCCCTAGACGCGGGATAGAAATAGAAAATCCTGCATACTAGCCAAACAATGCCCCAGCTGGATTGTTTCCCTGGTACCTAAGTCGTGTAATATATATATGTACATATTAAATTCTTAATCTGTTTTAAGGCGCGTTTATATATATATATTTACGTACTCTTATATTTATAAATATGGTGAATAAGAAATTCAAAGAATGAAGTGATACCTTTTAAAGGTTTGAATATGAGGTATAGCACGTATTTCCGGGAAGAGGAAATACAATGTTCTGTTTTAATCAAATTAAAAGTTCTAAGTTCTGCATGTTTTGAGCAATATTTTTAAATGGTGGGGTAATTATGTTGTTTTGAAATTTGAATTCAAACTTTGTTTTTTTCCACTCACAAGTTTTTTGTTTTGCCACTACTACAAAAAAGGCAAAAGACGACGGGAATTCACCATCGTGTATCCGGTTTTCAAACCATCGTGAAATCGATCGACATTTTTTCCAAAATAAAACCACGATGGTAAATCACCGTCGTTGTTATAACAAACAACGTCATTAACAAATAACAACCGACGTCTGTAAAATGAGCCAAAAAAATTATCAAGGATAAGAATAGACGTCCTATTTTAACAAACAAATGTCGTTTAAATAAATAAAAGAAACGTGAAATACAATTAAGACGTCTTTAAATAAATAAAAGACGACGTTATTAAAACATACTACGTCACATCTATTTATATCACCGTCATGAAATAAATAATACAATTCGTTTTTTCCATTAATATTGACGTGAAAATAGCGGTTAGGGTAATTACTTACGACACATGTATTTCTATAAATGACGTTACATTTAATAAACAACGTTGTCCACAAATAAAAGACAACCGTGTTTTAGAATTTATATGTCATCTTTAAACACAAAACCGTCATCTAATATATTTTAAATGGCACAAATTTTCAGTTATTCTTATATCCAATTTTACTCAAATCTACAAGGGTAAATCCAAGTTCGTCGACTACAAGGCCGGAAGTACTATCTATCCAATCACACCTAAAGACTTAGATTGTAAACTTTTGGTAGTCAAGGTCCCAAATTTCTTGAATGACACCATAAAAACCCATATTTGAGAGAATTGGGTTTTTATCCTTGGCACTAGCAACTTGCATGGTATGTGCAAGTAAATTTTTAATAATAACTGCCTATTTATATTATTAAGACGTCGATATGGTTATACTAATCGACGTACTATATCGGTACAAAATTCATTTGTACAACATAAATTAATTATAAACCGTCGTGTTTATGACTATTACACGTCATTTTTAAGAATTGTCGTCGATGTTATATTTTATAGCAAGACGACCATTGTGTACACATATGAGACGTGTAAATTAGAATCAGACGTCGGTTTGTTGGAACTAAACAAGTTTTTAAAAAAATAATTAATTTTTTTGATGGTTGTTCGATTGATTATAACAAAAATATTTATGTACATTTTAAAGAAACTAAAATAAACCTAAACATTGTTCATAAATATTTATGTACATCAATTATCCTTCGGTAATAAGTTGTTCACGAATTCTACCCATTCATGCCTAACTTCATCAATATCCTCTTGTTTATACTGAACTTTATCTTTTTTCTTTTCAAACTGCAAAATAAACCAAAAATCCGACGTGTTATAAAGATACAAATGACGGTTTTAAACAAAAATTTGACGTAGTAAAATAAAGAAAGTATATCTAAAATTTTACGTTTTACATTCTTCTCGAAATTTAGGTATGGATCATGAATTATATCTCTCATGAATCGCATCACGTAATAGCCACACTCTACACTAGTTGGTTGTTCAGGAGTGCTGTGTAGATTTTTCCATATGGCCTGCTATTTACGTGAATTTTTGTTTATATGAATGTTAAACATTTTAATTGACCTATTACAAGAAAACAAAGGCTGTTAATGAAAAAAACAAAAAATTTAAATACAAATAGTAACCGTCGTGGTAAATCAGTCAAAACGACGGAGTTTTAAAAAAAATGACGTGATATTTTGTTTCAAACGGTGGTAAAAAATTACCGTCGTTGTGTAACATTATAACGTCGGTAAGATGAAAACGTCGTATAACAAAAAATTGAATAGAAAAAATTAAAACGTTCTTAAATAAAACCTAAACGACGAGGTAGTTAAATTAACACGATGTTTTTAAGACAATACTGACGTAATAAATTATTTAACACGTCAGTAATAACTTACCGACGTTATATTGTCATTATAACGTTGGTATTATTAAAAACCATCGTATATTTAAATACTTTAAAGGAAAAAAAAATCTTAGATCAGAAGAAATCAACTTACGTATTCACTATATTTTTCATGTCGTCGTCAACTAAGCGTTTTGGTAGTGAATTCATATAATAGGCAATCTCCGTTGCTGGTCTCACAATTACCATCACCCAATGACCCCTATACATAATGATCCATATAGGTTAAATAGTATTACAAAGAAAAATATTACAAGCTTAGGGAAATACTTTAAATGGTACTAACCCTGGATTATAAGGGACCAAGAAAAATTGATTCTCATCTGTTGTTTTCAGGCGGCTTGTTAGGTGTTTTATTCCGTTTGATATAGTTCCAGATTGAGAGCTGACTAGCCCAGGGTCCACGAGGCCAACAAGATTTACCATATTTGCCATTTTTGAATAGTCAAATAGGAACCTAAATATATGAAAGTCAATTAAATGAGATTTTAAATTAAAAGAAAGGGAAATGTAAAACAAAATGGGATTTCTAGAATTACCTCAGGTATACTAATATCACTGTGGTTCCAATCTCAACCGTGGAACCAAACTGCAAAATATCATCAGGTAAGAGGAAGGTATCATGCTCAAAGCCAAACACTTCCTCGGGCATGTGAACAGTCAGAGCCTAGTTAGTAGGCAACAACTTGGTCTGGACATGTTGGCATAAGGCTAACAGAGGAGGTGGCATGTCTAGCTTTGAGAGATCCTGTTACAAGAAATAAATAAAGAAATATAAGTTAGTTTGTGTGTGAACTAAAACAAACATAAAAAACAGACGTGGTATATAATATAAACGACTGTTTCTAGTAAATACTAACGGAGGAAAGGTTATACACGTCGGTAAATACATAACCGCCGTTGTGTGGAATTTATAACGTCACTACACTATAGAAAGGTCTTCTAATTAAAATGCAGTTAATAGTATCATACAATAGATGACAGTTTATAAAAGAGTTAGACGACGGTAAAAAACACAGTCGTTATTTTAATGTCCAATAATTTGCAAAACAAGCAAAGCATTGTGGTATTTAACTAAACACGACGCTTCCTGGAAGAAACAGACGTATTATTGTTTTCCAACGTCGATAAATATATACCGTCGTTATTTTAAATTTTAACGTCGGATATTAAAAAGAGCGGCGTCTAGTTAAAATTTAAAAGGCAGAGATAGAAAATAGCAGGGATTTTACCGTGTGCTCTTGCTGTTTTCCAGCAGTATCAGCTTCAGGCTTTGGATCTTCTAATCCCAAACCTAGGGGTCTGATACCAGTGGCCCTAGAGTAGCTTATCATATCGGACATTGGATTTTTTGGGCTTTGATCTTGAGGGGGTAAAGTAATTGGAGTAATTGGAGAAATTGGGGTTTTGAGCATCTGGCTGGGATCAAAATTAGGAACTAGCCTCCCTCTCTGCTCTGACGGCTTACATTATAGTTTCCCTTGACTTCGCCTCAATCCTCAAGGTCTCTTCTCTGACTGCCTCCCTCACACTTTCCTTCAATTTGTCACCAAATTTCACTCTCTGCTGTTTCGGCAAATTGAAGAACTGAGTTGGGGAATGCCAGCACCAACTCCTCTGACTCTCCCACCATGCTCGGGGGTTCCCAAAGTAATAGTCAAGACATCATTGGTCCCGGAGACAGTTAGAGTACCTTTGGAAACTTGCTTTTGCAAATCATCCTAAAAGAGAGAAAGAGAGAGTGTTAGAAACTGAGCAGGGTGTAAAACAGAAAAATAAACCGACGTTGTAACTTATAAACAACAACGGTTTTCTTCAATTATTGACGTAGTATTAATTTAACATTCGTTGTTAATAATTTACAACGTCGGGAGATAAAAACCCGTCATATATTCAAAATAAAACAGATTAAAACATAAATCAAAGACCGTTGTAGTATTTAAAGTAAGATGACGGACTATTGAACAAACAGACGTAGAAATTAATTTCATACGGCTGCACAAAATTACCGTCGTTGTATAAACATTCTAATGTCTAGATGAGATAAAACCGTTGTAAATTTTAATGAAGAAGTGAAAAAACTCAATTGAAATATGCATTCTTTTCCAAAAATTGTGCATCACAAATTTCAGTGAAATAGACAGAGAGAGGGAGAGTGTGTGCGTGAGTAAACTTAAAACAAAAATGCAGATCATAGAGGAATTTAAGCCGTCGTATTAATTCTATATAGACGTCTACTTTATTCAAAAACCAACGTTCTATTCATTTTACAACAGTGGTAAATAAAAACCATCGTGGTGTTTATTTTATAACGTCGGTTATTTGAACGTGCGACGTCTATATGAAAATAAAACACTCTGTTTTTCAAATTTAGAACAGAGTTAGTGAGACTTACGATTATTTTTGCCTTCTCTGCAACCTTTGGATCAGGGATGTTCCCTATTTTATCTTCTCTTGCCTTCTTCCATAGAAGAGCTCGATCGATTTCTTCATCGGGCATGGTTTCTACCAATTAGTCCTTTAAACCAACATACCATTTTCTAGACAACCTATGGTTGTACTCCAATTTCTCCCTCCTCTGTTTCTGCTCAGAATGCACAGCCTCAAAATCTGGAGATAACCTTGAAGCTACAAAGGCATCCCATTGCGATTTCTCTATGAACTGATAAAGCTCAGGGGGGGGGTTCTTTTTCTTTCTCCTTGTCATGTGCGAATGGAAGGATATACTGCCTAGTTACATTATACTGGAAATCCTTCCATTTTTTGGTGGCAGACGACAAGACCATGTTCTTGCACTCATCCCTAATAACGTAGGCCATTTGAACAGCTTCCCAAATCTGTTCCTTCACGTCCTTGGGCAATTGAGTCCATTTCTTGTCTACAAGAGGGACTGTGGTGCGTGCCAAAACACCAATATAAGACTGCATCTCAATATCAGCATTGCCATGTGGTCTGCCCCTTTTATTGAACTCAACCACAGGCTTAATCTTCTGAATTTTCCTCTCCACAACACGGCTCATTGTGCTGATACCGCGGCCGGATTTTGGCTCCTCAACAAATGTGGCTGTGCTCGAGTCTTTCTCAGAGGTTGAGGAAAATCTCATCCTCTTCGAGGGTTTGCTTTGAATTGATTTTCCTTCTTCCACTTGAGCCTTTGAAACTGATTTGGCTTCATCCCCTTGTGCCTTTGAAACTGATTTGGCTTCAATTAGTTGAACCTTTGAAACAGATTTGACCTCTGACGCTTGAGCTTCCTTGTTTTGAGATTTCGAAACCATTTTTAATTAATCTGCAAGGAAAACAACGTCGGTTATTAAAAAGAAAGGACGTAATAATAAAGAAACAACGTCCTAAAAATACAGCCGTGATATCTCATTCGGACGACGGTTATAAAACAACAACGTCTTCGTAAACACAATACCACGACGATAATATGAAAACAGGGACGTCTTATTAAACAGTCTCTCAGAAAATGTTTGGAAATAAGACGACGGTTTTATATCGTTCATGACATAAATGTGTATACATCACGTCGGTTATTCATCCTAAGAACCGACGTGGTTTAAAATTTACAACATCAAAAACAAAACGACTGTTCTTCTCCCACCAGACGACGGTTTAATCTTATTTCCGACTTATTAATTGTCACACCATGACAGTTATTAACCACCGTCGTGCAATTTGCATTCGGTCGAATTTAACGACCGTCGTGGTGTGTCCATTCTATCGTCGCAAACAAGATAGAACTGTCGTCTTTTGGCGTCGTGAGAGTATGGACTATTGAATTTAATCAAAACTAGTGAAAGATTTCCTCAATTTGACAGAATCTTGTTTCCAGACAACGATGGCTTTCAAATGAAATGTAAAAAAAGGGAAGAGAGTGAGAAAAAACCTTTGGCGTGCAAAGAAAGTTTCCTTCCTACGTAGGAAATTGGTGATTTGGAGACGAAGATGATGACGATGACGAGATTCAGACGAAGATGCTGCTTTTGGGAAATGAGAGGGAAACTGAGATATTTTATCGATGAGAGAAAACCGTAGAACATTAGGTCAGGTGACGAAAAGTTTATATATTTTCCCAGAGTTCAATACAACGACGTTTTTATTAAAAACCGCCCTAGTATTTACTTATAATGACGGTAAATAAGTCAGAACCGACGTGGTTATCACTACGGCCAAACGACTTTTGGAATTCCGATGTGCTTATGACGGCGCTTGTTTATATAAACTGATGTTGTACTTAGAAATTCAATGACTATGTATTTTAATAAACCGACGTGATTACTTTGGGGTTCTAGAAACGACGTCGTTCTCTTTTTAATACGTGGCAAACGACTTTTGGAATTCCGATGTAGTTATGATTGCGCTTGTTTATCTAAACTGACGTTGATTATTTAAATATGACATCGCTATGTATAATAGAACCGACGTGGATATTTACGATAATTTGTTTAAATATGATTTTTTCACGCGTTTTTTAACTCTCAGTTTTCAATTAGGGTTCCAACTTCTTCTTGCCCTTGGCTCTGTCTCATCAACTTCAAAAAAATTGTCTTTCTGAAAGCAATTGTTTTTAGTTGCGTTTTCTGCTTTATTTCACTCACAAGACCCAGCATGGGTTTGCAAAATGATTCCTCACAAGACCAAGCATGGTGCAACCGCACTTGCCCGTTTGAAGGCATACGAGGGTGATCCTGATGCTCCTTTTGATAAGATAATGAGGATGGTCATTCCTGATGCTCTGAAGTGAGCTTTTCACACTTTGTTGATTTTGATTTTATGAAATTATTTGCCTTTTAAATATTGCTCCTATTAAATATTGATCTGTGGCTAGGCAGGAGCTTGAGAACAAGAGGAAGGAGAGGGCCCAGCTTGCACATGAGAGGAAGAAACAGTTGAACAAGCTGAGGGTGAAGGCAAAAAAGAAACCATGACGTATTGATTAGTAGAGATTTGCCTTTTAAATATTGAACAGTAGAGATTTTCCTTTTAAGATGAAAATGTTGTTGAGGATTGAGAATTAAATTTTGTTTTGTGTTAAGAAAGATATTACCAAAATAAAAGAAAAATTAATTAATTTTAAAAAGCAATAAAAATAAGACAGCGGTCGTAGTACATAAATACGATAGTAGTGTTGTAGGTACCGTCGTAGTACTCTCCCAAATAATAAGTCGATAAATTAATCTATCGCGTCATGGTACATTGTTTAACATGTCATTTTTTTGTAATATACCGACATGCATTCCATTATATTATACAACGTGGATTCCATTCAATTAAACGATGTGGATTCCATTAAAGAATAACCGGCGTGGTTTTGTACAATTAGACGGCGGTATGTGTCTAAGGACGCCGTGGGTTTTAAAGATTTATCGTATAAATTTGACGCTTTCTTTCAGTTTCACTTTTCATTTAGGGTTCCAAGTTCTTCTGACCTCTCTGGAGGCTCGTCTTCTTCTCTCATCACTCTCTCACACATATCAAAGACAATAATTTGGATGTTAATGATATATGTGTTTTGGTGTATCTCAAAGACACCAAGACGCACACATCATTAACTTTCAAAACATTGTCTTTCTCAAAGTTTGTAGTGGTTCGATTATGATCAGGATCTGGTTTCTTTCTCAAAACATTTAGGGTTCCAAGTTCTTCTGATATCTCTCACATACACACATACATTATCACTCTCTCTCACATCTCAAAGACAATAATTTGGATGTTAATGATGTATGCGTTTTGGTGTATCTCAGAGACACCAAAACGCACACATCATTAACTTTCAAAACATTGTCTTTCTCACTTTGGTGGTTCGATTATGATCAGGATCCAAAGATCTCAATGGTAAGACCTCTTGGGATCTCATTTTAATTTTGTAGGCTACCAAAATTAAAAAATAATTAAATCTTAAAAAGAAATAAATATTAGGAAGGCGGTTTACAAACAAGGCACCATCGTAGTATACAGATGTGGATTCCATTATATTATATGATGCGGACAAAGAACAGTTGGTCGTGTTTAGTTAGGAGTTAACACGGCAGGTTTTTTGGTAAACTGTCGTCTTTATTTTCTGCGTCGGTGGATTCATACCTACTGTCGTTGTTTTTTGGTTAGATTTTAACTCTGAAGAAAACCTTTTAAATAAGACGACGCTTTTTTATTTGTGTGCGTCGTTTAAAAAAAAATTTCAACAGTACCTCCATTTTTTAGTTTTTTAAGGCACTTATCCATGACGGTTTTTTTGTTACCGTCGTCTTTTTAAAAACAACGGCGGTTTTATGTTCTGCCGTCGTCTTTTTCTAGTCGTCTTTTTCACTTTTTGTAGTAGTGATGGCATAGCATGTAAATTGATTCCAAACTGATATGCATGCTTCAATGGTATTATTGGTCTCCTATTTGACGTGTTTAACTAGTGTCCATATTGCATTAGGTTTGGTTGTAATAGTTGAATAGGTTTGAGAGTTAGTGGGGAATTGAAGTTGTGGTCACGTAGGTTTCTCTCAAGTAAGAGAAAACCTGCCTTGCATAAAACATTGTGTTTTCCTTTCATTCAATTGCTTTTGACGTTTTAATCTTGAGAGCATATTGGATCTGTTTGTGTAAAAGCTGCTGGGTTTATTTTCTTCAGTAAATCATCAAGTTTTCTTTTGTTGCTTGGTGATTTATTGAATCTTTTCATCATTTATAATTGCATACATATGCATGTCGGTGACTCGTATGGTTGAGTGCACCAAAATTGTTGTGGCATTTATGCTCCGGTGAGCTTGAAGCAATCGCGACTAGTATTGCGTTCAATGTAAGGAGTGTTGAAGATCATCCCGTGACAGAAGTTGAATTACACAGAAGTCGGTAAACTTTATGTAGATTGAGTCTAGAATAAGTGTGTGAGTACCTCTTGTAATTTCAATTCTATAGTGGATTTGTTCTGGACTAAGGTGTCCTGTTGATTTTCCCCAGAGGTGGGGTTTTACCATGTAAAATAGATATATGCATGTTCTTTTACTTTCAGCTCTGCACATCTCAAGATTGATAACCAATATCAATCTTGCTTCGAAAGTCTATTGTTATTTATTGCTAATAAACTTGAATTAGCCTATTCACCCCCCCTTTAGGCATTTTTAGTCATCCTATAGGTATTTTCAATTGGCATCAGAGCAAGTTGCTAGACATACTCAGCATGATCTAACATACCTTAGGATGGATCATGCCGCGGGTTTTGTTGCACATCCCCCATACTTCGATGGCCACAATTACGGTGCTTGGAAGGCTAAGATGAAGTCGTTTCTTTGGTCCTTAGATGAACGTGTATGGTATACAGTAGTTCATGGATTTTCTGAACCCATAAAGAAGATTGGAAAAGGAGATGAAGAAACCATAGTTCTCAAAACTAGAGAGGAGTGGACCACTGCAGAAGCCACACACAATACTAATAATCAAAAGGGGTTAAATGCTATATTTACTGCTGTTTCTTCCGATCAATTTGAATACATCTCTAGTTGTGATACTTCTAAGGAAGCTTAGGATATTTTGTAGGTCACTCATGAAGGAACATATACTGTCAAGGGAGCTAAGCTTCAAATGCACACTTTACAATTTGAGACAATCATGATGGATGAGAATGAAACCTTTTTTGAATTTTATGCTAAACTTTGTGTTATTGTGAATGCATGTTCAAATTTAGGTGAAAAAATTCCAGAAGATAGGGTGGTGAAAAAGATTTTAAGGTCCTTGCCTCAACCTTTTTCACCAAAGATCACAGCCATTGAAGAGATTCGTGACCTAAACACTCTAAAAGTTTGTGAATTCATAGGGTCACGTCAAACCTATGCGATGAAGCATTTAACTCCTAAAAAGAATAAAAGTGTTTCTCTTAAAGTAGTTGATAAAGAAGATGGTGAACACCAATCTGAAGAATTCAATGGGGAGGAATTTGCTTATCTGTCACGACAATTCAAGAAGTTTTTGAAATATCAAAATTCCAAAAGTCACGACTCAAGAAATCACTCAGGTATAAATTCAAAAATTAAGCATGGTGATTATACTGATGGTAATTTTAAATCTCGCAGGTTTACTGAGAAGAAAACCACTAAAGAGAGAGTTAAGTGCTATGAATGCGAAGGATATGGGCATATTTCCTCAGAATGTGCCAACACACAAAAGAAGCAAAATGGAAAAGCCGAAGCACTAAATGTAACCTGGAGTGACAGTGATTCAGAATCAGAAAGTGAAGAAAATACCATTGCATTAATCACCACTGTCAGTTTGGATAAGGCACAGGAAAACAATGGGAATGATGAACTAAACATTGATCATGTGCTGGAAAAGTATGGCGATCTTTTGGCTACTTCTCAGAAATTCAACAAACACAACAGAGAGCTTGCCAAAAGAGTTGCTGTGCTGGAACTTGAAAATAGTAGGATTGCCAGGACATTGCAATCCTCTGCTGCTGAACCAGAAACAATGGGTGAAGGTATGTACGAAAAATTGGAAATATTACAGAAAAAATGCATTGATCAAAATAAATAAATTCATTCTTTGACCTCTGACAATCAAGCCCTTGAATTTGAGCTTAAAAGTTCAAAGGAAAGGATTATTGCTTTGACAATTGGTGCAGAAAAAATTGACAGAATGATTAGCATTGGTCGAAGAGATGGAGACAAACGTGGCTTAGGTTTTGATTCAATCAACAAGTCTTCCGCTATATCCTTCACGAAGTTTTTCAAACCATCACTTTCTACTGGTATTCCAACTTCTCAAACAACTCAGAGATTCATACCCACGTGTCACTATTGTGGAGCTCTTGGGCACATCCGACCAAAATGCAAACTGCTCCAACCAAGATTGCATATCTTGTAAAAGAGGTAAGTAGATTGTCAAAACTCTCTCATTCGTTATCTTTACCAAATTCAACTATAGTGTGGAGGAGAAAGGACAAACAAAATTGCTTGTTGGTGCTTTCAAGTGATACACATCAAACTAATGCTCCTGAAATCTTAGATGTGAAATGTTTTGTTGCTTTTACTGCACTCTCTGACTCTAAATCTAAATCTTGGTATTTTGACAGTGGGTGTTCGTGACACTTGACCTGTGAAAAATCATGCTTTTCATAAATCTCTACAGAATGTGTGAGTGGAATGGTCACTTTTGGAGATGGAAGAAAATCCAAGATTTTGGGAAGAGGAAAAATTATGGCAATTGGTACACCTAGTCTAAACAATGTCTTACTAGTTGAAGATCTTCAAGCAAATCTCATCAGTTTAAGTCAATTTTGTGATAAAATAGGTGAGGTAAGTTTTACTAAAACCCAATGTATTGTCAATAATAAAGATGGATCAAATGTGATGAGTGGAAAAAGATCACCTGACAATTGCTATTGGTTTTTCACTAATGAAGTTTCTGAAGTGTGTTTTAGGACAAGTGAGGATCATCTTGATTTATGGCATCAACGTTTGGGACATATGAACTATCAAGACTTAACCAAATTGTCCAAATGTGAATCTGTAAGAGGATTGCCTAATCTTTTAGGTGGACATGAGGGTGTTTGTGAAGGGTGCCAACTGGGGAAGCAAACCAAAAACCCTCACAAAGCTACAAACTCAATCTCTACTTCTAAAACTTTGGAACTGATGCATATGGAATTAGTTGGTCCAATTTAGGTTGCTAGCTTGGGAGGAAAGAAATACATTCTTGTCTTAGTGGATGATTTCTCACGTTTTACTTGGGTCATATTTTTACATGACAAGACAGAGATCTTTAATTCATTTCATGTCTTGTACAAATTGATCATGAATGAAAAACATGAGACTAATTCGTGCATCAGAAGACTTAGGATAGATCATGGAACGGAATTTGAAAATCAAGCTTTCTCTGATTTTTGTTCTAAAAAGGGAATAAAACATGAATTTTCTGCTCCAATCACTCCCCAACAAAATGGGGTAGCTGAAAGGAAAAATAAAGTCCTTGACATGGCTCGTGTCTTGTTGAAAAGTGCCAAATTGGCAGATCATTTTTGGGCTGAAGCCATTAGTACTGCATGCTATACATCTAACCGTGTGTTTTTCAGGCCACATACAAAGAGTACACCGTATAAAATTTGGAAAGGGAAGAAACCAAATGTCAAGCACTTAAGGACTTTTGGTAGCAAATGCTACATCTACAAAGACAGGGAGTATCTTGGAACATTTGATGCAAGAAGTGATGTTGGAATTTTTCTTGGTGACTCTATGAATAGTTGAGCATATAGGGTGTTTAATAGTCATACTAAAACAATAATGGAATCAACTATTGTGGTTGTAAATGACGCCTTTAGATTGCAAGTTGAAACAAGCCATGAAGATACAGATCTGGAAACTTACGAATCTACTGATATTACTGAAACTGACTTCGAGGATTGTAACCAGTCCTTCAATCCTATGATACGCAGACCTGGTGCTAAACAAGTTCAGAAAGACCACTCACCCTCTGATATTATGGGGAGTGTTCATGACAAATTGAGAACTCGACAAAAAATTTGTGACGAGGTAACTAATTTATGTTATGTATCCTTTGTTGAACCTAAAAGTGTGACAGATGCTCTTGCAGATAATGACTGGATATTAGCTATGCAAGATGAGTTAAACCAATTCAAAAGAAATGATGTGTGGTATCTTGTTCCACGTCCCAAAGACTCCAATGATGAGACTTTTGCTCCAGTTGCGCATTTAGAATCTATTCGATTGTTGTTGTCCATTGCATGCCATCTTCGGTTCAAGCTCCATCAAATGGATGTCAAGAGTGCATTTCTAAATGGCGTCTTACAAGAGGAAGTCTATGTGGAACAACTTGCAGGTTTTCAAGATCCTATTCATCCCAATCATGTATATCGTCTGAAAAAGGCTCTCTATGGACTCAAACAAGCCCCGAAAGCATGGTATGATCGACTGTCTACTCATCTTCTTCAAAAAGGGCACATGCATGGTAGCATTGATAAAACCCTCTTTGTCAAAAGAACCAAACAGGATTTAATGGTTGCTCAAGTATATGTGGACGATATTGTCTTTGGATCTACATCTGACATCCTTGTCAAAGAATTCCATGAGGTAATGCAAACCAAATTTGAGATGAGCATGTTTGGTGAACTAAATTTTTTTCTTGTTTTGCAGGTTCAACAATTCAATGGGGGAATGTTCATCTCTCAAACAAAGTATGCCAAAAATCTGGTGTCCAATTTTTATCTAGAATCTGCCAAGCCTATTCGCAATCCTATGAGCATAAGCACTAAAGTTTCCAAGGACTCACATGGCAGAAGTGTAGACCAAAAGTTATACAGACGCATGATTGGCAGTTTGTTGTATTTGACTGCTAGCAGACCAAACATCTCCTTCAGTGTTGGACTTTGTGCTCGCTTCCAATCCGATCCCAAAGAATCACATCTACTTGCTGTGAAGAGAATTCTCCGCTATGTAAGTGGCACTACAAACTTTGGTGTATACTACTCATTTGACTCAAATGTTGAACTTGTAGGTTATTCTGATGCGGATTGGGCAGGCAATATTGATGATAGGAAGAGCACAACTGGTTGATGTTTTTACATAGGCAACAACCTTGTCTCCTGGTTTAGCAAGAGGCAAAATTGCGTCTCTCTCTCCACTGCTGAGGCCGAGCACATAGCTGTTGGAAGCTGTTGCACACAGTTGTTATGGATGAAACAAATGCTTAATGACTATGGCATACGGCAAGGTAAAATGTTATCGTTTTGTGATAATATGAGTGCTATTAATATCTCTAAAAATCCAGTTCAACACTCGCACAAACCACATTGATATTCGTCACCATTTTATTCGTGAATTAGTGGAAGAGAGTGTGCTCTCGCTTGAATTTATCACTACTGAAAAACAATTAGCTGATATCTTTACCAAGCCTTTAGACAATCTCCAGTTTGAAACCCTTAGATAGTCTTTAGGCATTTGTGCTCTAGATTAATTCAAAGCCTATTGCATGCCAAAGTCTCTTCTTTGCTGCATGATATTTAAATTACTGTATGTTTTTATAAATTAGTCCATCTTGTGCAAGGACTGTTAGGCCGTATCAATCCTATTGTTATTTGAACGTATTTGATGATCTTAGATTGGGCTCTAGCATTGCACTATCTTGAGAAAACACACTCTCAGCTTCTCACAAAGGTTTCCTTTGTCTTGGTGCGTGATAACATTCATTAAATGATCTATCCATCTAGATACAATTGCACACGCACACTCTTTTCTTTGACGTGCCTTGACTATCTCCTTTCATGTACTTGCCTCACTTGGGATTATCATAACACTGCTATGCATAAGCTCCTGATCTGTTTTCAAAATTAAAATTAATATATTAAAAAAAAAAAAAGGTGGTGACTTCTCATTGCTCAGTAACTGGGCCTCTTGTTTAACCAACGTCGAGGCTCGAGTCAACAGGTTGTGATGGTTGCTATCCTTGCTTATCTTTGAAGCCTTCACGGTTCGAATCAGTATTTCCCCAGGGGTGCCTCATCACCCAGTTGCTTGTGATCATCTGACCTGAGCACTCAGATTAACCATCCGCTACATGGATCATGTCGAAAGCTGAAGACAGTGAGCCACAAAATCCTTAAAGAAAAATAAAAATCACATAAACTGATCATCATATACTTACTATGCACTCGGTGTATGTGCTATCTTCGGCGGGATCAGTCTTGGGTGGCCATAGTTGTTGTGCTTCATTGAACAGAGTTCACTTCACACCTTTACTTCTTGATGGTAGACTCATTTGGTGCTTTTTATCTTTCCTTGTTGCATCACTATGGTCACCACATGGAGTCGTCGTGCTTCCCCCTTTGCTACCACTGATCACAGTCCCTCCTACTCCGTGCGCCGCCGATTTTCTGCTTCTCCTTCTTCGGGAAACACGCCAGCTGAATCCCCATCATTGCCTTCTTCCTCTCGGCGATCGCGCTCCAGCACTACTTCTCGTGTGTCTTCTCATCCACCGGTCTCTCACTTCGTCTCTCAGGGATGCTCTACCAGATATACAGACGTGGTTTATCATCGTCCTATCTTAATTGAAGAGGACTTCGACCTCTCCAGCTTTGGCCCCTCATTTGTCGATTTTCTCATGAGACATTGCCTCTTGCCTTTGGTTTGTGGGTTGCCCCTGCCAAATTTCCAGATTGTTCGTGTGTTTTATGCCAATTTCCCTAATGTCTCCACTGCCTCTGTTGCTCTATCTGGACTGGTTGTGCGTGTGCGTGGGATTGCGATTCCTCTCAGCTTCCACTTTATCTCGGCTGCCCTTGGTCTGACTCCTGTTTGCTCTGGCGGTTCATGTGTGCCGGTTCCAGATTTTCTTCCGCAGCGCCAATTGGTAAATTGACTCTATGTGTAGCCCCCTGAAATGCTCCCCACCGAGCTCTCCACTAGCATGAGGTCTCAGTGGACTCGTACTTTGTATATGCTTGTGCGCAATTATCTGAATCCCACTTCCCAGCATGGGAAAGTAAGTTGGAAAGCTGCTCATATTCTCTTCCAGCTTGTGCTTGAGCAATCTTTCAGTGTGTTGTTCTATGTTCGTGAAAGTCTCATTGTCATTGGTACTGCCAATGCCACTATTCCGACATCCAGTCTTGTTCTTCCTCGGATTATCACAGCCTTGGCTGCTCATGCTGGTGTCCCTGCATTGCCTACAGATGATCTTGGCTCATCTGACACCATCAAAGTCAACAACCAGGTCACTTTACATTGCAGCGATGCTCACTGTACGTTAGGTGGCTTCTCCATCGCGCAACAGGCTCTTTTGGATTTGCTCTCTGCATCCCATCAAGTGACGCATGCACTTCTTCGTCGCATCTGGGATCATCTTGACACTTAAAGTGAGCTGTTGTTGTCTCTTGCTGGGCACATTCAGCCCACTGATCCTCCTCGTCCTCCTCGAGCTCGCAGCATCTAAAGTTCATTTGTTCTGCTTCTAGTTGTTCTTTTTTGAAGTTCTCTCTGTGTTCCTTTGGATTTCCTAAACAAAAAGGGGGAGAATATTTTGTGTTACATATGAGACTTAGGGGGAGTAACTGTTGAAAGTAGAAACATGACCTTTGGGGGGAGATAACTTTTATTCGTATATGGGATCAGAACTTGTAGTACTCTGCTTAATCTCCTGACATATGAAATATTGCTATTTAACTGTGTCAAGTCATGGTAATTCTTATTTCAATTCTATTATGCTTCACTTGTTTGTTGGTGCACAGACGTTACAAGAACTGAATATCTGTTTGACAAAGTAAACTAGGTTGTGTAGGTTTTCTTGTAAACGTGGTTAATATGTAATCTATTGTTTTGTCCAGGAAATGCCAAAGGGGGAGATTGTTAGTACGAAAATTTGTATTGGCATTTCCTAGACTTTAGCATAGGTTGAAAATTAGTTTGTGAAGAATTGTCACTGGATGTTTTGGCTCAACTCTCTCAACCACATACTTCCAAGGCATGACTTGACCATATGAGAAACTTGACAACAGGTAAATCATGACATAATCATGCATTCATTACAGGACTCCTAGTTGGCATTATTTTCACATAGTATTTTCATGTTAATCCTATTTTTAATAGGATTAGACTTTATCTCTTGATATTATTTTCTACTTGATGGGTCTACTTAATTTGTTTAAGCAGATATTGATTTAGGAGATTCGCTGTAATGGAAAGTCATCAGGTTCCCTCACATCATGCATTAGTTAGCATCATCGCACAGCATGTAAATTGATTCCAAACTGATATGCAAGCTTCAATGGTATTATTGGTCTCCTATTTGACGTGTTTAACTAGTGTCCATATTGCACCAGGTTTGGTTGTAATAGTTGAATAGGTTTGAGAGTTAGTGGGGAATTCAAGTTGTGGTCACGTAGGTTTCTCTCAAGTAAGAGAAAACCTGCCTTGCATAAAACATTGTGTTTTCCTTACATTCAGTTGCTTTTGACGTTTTAATCTTGAGAGCATATTGGATCTGTTTGTGTAAAAGCTGCTGGGTTTATTTTCTTCAGTAAATCATCAAGCGCTCTTTTGTTGCTTGGTGATTTATTGAATCTTTTCATTATTCATAATTGCATACATATGCATGCCGGTGACTCATATGGTTGAGTGCACCAAAATCGTTGTGGCGTTTACCCTCCGGTGAGCTTGAAGCAATCGTGACCAGTATTGCATTCAACGTAAGGAGTGTTGAAGATCATCCCGTGACAGAAGTTGAATTACACAGAAGTCGGTAAACTTTATCTAGATCGAGTCTAGAATAAGTGTGTGAGTACCTCTTGTAATTTCAATTCTATAGTGGATTTATTATGGACTAAGGAGTCCCGTGGATTTTCCCCATAGGTGGGGTTTTACCACGTAAAATAAATATATGCGTGTTCTTTTACTTTCAGCTCTGCACGTCTCAGGATTGATAACCCATATATCAATTCTGCTCTGAAAGTCTATTGTTGTTTTTTGCTAATAAACTTGAATTAGCCTATTCACCCCCCCTCTATGCATTTTTAGTCATCCTACAGGTATTTTCAAAGTTACCCACAATCCAAAAAGAAGATTATCTACCCTGTTTCACAGAGTGTACATACTATTGCTTCTAAACAAAGAGCTCCTTCGTTTTATTTTTAGCCAGTCCATATAAATATATAAATATGAGCAATTTTATATTAACTTCTGCAGTTCCATTTGATATGTACACTAGCGCCAACATATTCCTGGCTGGTCACTTGCAAAAATTTTGTATCAAATTCAACATGAAACTAGTTATTATGTACAAGCTTGAATTCCTAATATATTTCAAAATTGAGAAATGTTTTTGTTCATCCGTTTTGATTTAGTACTGTAATGGTAGGGTAAAGTTTCCCATTGGCTTGAAAACTATTGTTGGTCAGCAAGTCAAATTTCTTTGGTGTACAAGCGTGCCATTGCTAACAGTTTAAAAACCCTAACAGATTTATGAAAAGTAGAAAACTTGAGCCCCAAGTTACTGATCTTAAACAAGTGTTTGTGAATTTGGGTGTGGAATATCTCCCAAGTAAGTTCTTTCTTTGCCTCAAACTGGTGAGGACTTTATAATTATCGCAGCAAACAGATAGTTTTGGCCAAAATGAATATTGAAAGATAAATCAAGCTGTTTTAAGAAAAACTACCTATTACACGACTTTAAGACAAAAGGGAACTGCCATGCATTTCTGAAGGAACAACAAGACATTGGGCTTCGATTTCTGCATGGATTATTGCTTATAACTCAGGCTAGACTGGGTGTATCTATGTTGGATTCAAACGTTAGCACCTTCAACTAATAAGGTTCAGCTAGAAATCGATACCAATGTCAAGATTGGCAGAGCTTTAATCTATTCTAGCCATGGGGAGGCTTGCTGGATGGGCAGAATTGAGATCTCCTTAGTCAGGGCGAGGCTGGAAATGGTTGGATTAATGATTGATGATCCTGAATTACACTATAACACCTGTTCTGCTTGATTATGGAACATCTCAAAGCAATTCTGGCAACTCTAAGAGATTGAGGCATCCCTATAAATTTGCTGAGGTTTTCATATTATGAAAAATCTGAGTTCTGCTTGTTCTGGCTGATGCTGAACCAAATTTGTAATGAGATAAATCTCGTTTGCTTTGTGAACTACTTCCCTGTATTAAACTGGAGTTAGAAGTATAAGTTATGCATGTTTCATTTTAAGAGCTGGATGAATTTTCAAACCAAATGGCTTGATTGCTACAGACTTTGAAGGCTTTTGGGATTGAATGATCTTGTTTTGAACTTGTCATATGACTTTGAGAGTTTTTGATTTGTGATTGAATTTTTGGTTGTCTTTTTACCCTGTTCATCTCTTCTCATATTTATAACGAGATCTGAATGAGGGTTTAATCTTTAATATATGGAGGGTAGATCTTTTAGAAAGATTTTCCTTTTTTGGCCCAAGAAGGGGAAGTTATTAATCTGACAAAAAGAAGCCACATATCAATAGTTTAGTTTCTATGATGGTTTGTTTGCTTTTCTGATAAGCAATCTTCCTGTTCCCTGCTTATCTCTTGTAAACATAACCTGCTATGATGATCTGTTTGCTTTTCTGATAAACAACCTTCCTGTCTCCCTGCTTATGTCCTGAAAACATAACCTGCTCTGATTCAGAGCTTTTCTGAGCATAAAAAGGAAACTTCACTGCCCTCCTTTTCTGGCATTTTAAATGGTCATGGAGAGTGTTCTTCTAGTTAACCTGTTTTTATTAACTCCCCATCACTTCCTCTGTCTCAGTTGAAAATTTTGACTTTCAAAATCACATTAATTCTTTTTGAGAAAAGATCTTCCCAAAAAATCTGCTGACTTGAACTCTAAGATTGAGATCAACGGTGGTGATCCATTTTTGCATATTTTGGAGCGATTAGAAGTTGGGCCTAATCCTGAAATCAATTAGAAATTTGATTTGTCCAGATTAATCACCATTTAATGGCAATTAGTCTTTTGGGGATTTGGACCCAAACAGTTTTATTATTGAAATGTCCTTGAAGAAAGTATAGTTTATTTTATTTCTACAAAACCTACATTTACAAATAATTATTTCCCAGATAATAAAAGTAAAGCCTAACTACCTTAATATTCTATAAAACTATTTTCTATGCTTATGATATGTATTAAAATAAAAATTCATTATTAAACTATTGTAAGGCTACATGGTGGGGGAGGTGGTGTGCTGCAAGAAGATGAGAGTGGGTGAGGTGGTCGGTCGGCTAGTAAAATATGAGAGGCTGAGGAAGGTGGTACGAAGATGATAGAATGGGTGAGGGTGGGTTAGGTATTGCTACCTTATCATGATTAATTTATGTTTTTAAAATATACAAATTCTACAATTTGAGGAATTTAAAACTTCAGCAATGATGATGCTCAGAAGAACCTTATTGCCTGGCATTATTGCATATATGCGATGAAGCAGGAAAATGAGAGAATTAACATAATATTTTGATTTTGTTCATAAAAAGTATTACATATAATTATACGTGCATGCCTTCGAAGAATCCTCACAGTCACAGAACCTTGTTTTTGATCACCGAGTGGAGGCTTCAGATATAGCCAGCCGGTAGACATTTTCACTGCCTGGTATGGAAAATTGGCTGCTTTATGCCAGAAAATTGGCATCCTCAACCAACTACTCCCTCTCCTAATCTAAGTCCAAATATTCACATATCGAAGTAAGTAAAAGACATTTGATCATGTGGGTGTGAACCTGTTTAACAATTGCGCTTCATGTGTTTTTAAATGCTTATGATTATAATAAAGTTTACATAATTAATTAGCATTTGGCATCCTAAGAGACCTTTTGACAGAAGATACCTTTTTGACTATACTGATCCAAGTTGATTATCAGGACATTTTTATTATTTATTATTTCCTTTTTTATCCTTACCTCTGTACAAGATGGGTCTCCAAATGAAGCTGAATACCTGCACAAGGAGATGGCAACAAAACCCTTCACTGGTTCCTCTAGAAAACTTTCTGAAACTGAAACAGAACTCCCACGAAAAGAAACTGAAACAGTGCTCCCACAAAAAGAAACTGAATCAGAGCTCCCGCAAAACAGAACTAGTGAGGCAGAAAATAGTAATAACCAGACCTGGACATTCGTGAGAATGTAATTACAGCAACAGAAAGCAAAAACGTTGGTATTTTCGACTTCAACAACAAATATCATGAAGGCGGTTCTGTTGATCATCAACAAGGAAGGAAGGGTCAAAACAAAACTGACTACAACATTGATGACAACAAGATTGATTCAAAAAAGGGGAAGTTTGTTGGGATCGGCAGATTTGGCAACAAGTACTTCAACTCGAGGAAGGACGAAGCAAGAAGCTTGAACGAAGAAGAAGGAACGAGCAAGAAGCAAGAAGCCATGGTAAAAATAAATAAGAGAGTAAGGGAGCTGCGCAGCCGAATAAAGAAAGAGGCTGGAGTTAATTTCCATGTTTGTGAGGTGGAGCACTTTGCTCTAGTTTTGCTTCTTTCTTTTTTTTTTTGTTTTTTTTGTTTTCGTTTTTGTTTTTGTTTTTTGTTTTTTGTTTTGGTTTTGTTTTTAGCTCTCCATGGTTTGTTGTATGACAGTTTATTGAGAACTGATCTGACAATGTTTCTTTTATTCATGTATGAGTGATTATTTATATACACGTTAAATTTACTTTTTCATATGTCATGTCAAAGAGTTAAACTGATATTGAAATAAACAAAGTGAACATAAAAACTTGTAATTATGGTATTTAGAAGGATAAGATGAGATAATTGGTATAATTTAGTTGTGGCCTTCATTTTTATTATTTTTATTTTTTTTTTCAAACTGAATTTTTATTTTAGTTTTATTAAATTCGGTATATTAATATGACATTTTAATATGTGTTTAGGTATTTGTATTTGTATTTGTATGAGATATTTCTTAGAATGAACAAGAATTCTTTGTAGAGTTTTGTAACTTTCTTGTTTTGTTTATGATACTAGAAATGACTTTCTGTTTTCCGATATTTCAGCTGCACTGCATCCATATGGAAATATCTATGTGAAAATACCTGTAGGATGTTTATATTTGCCTAGAAGGGGTTAATAGGCCAATTTAAGATTATAATCAAATAAATAAAAATAAACTTTGATAACAGGATTGATATGGCTTATCAATCCTGAAACGTGCTGGGAATAAAATAAAAGAACACATAGAGAATTATTTTACATGGTAAAACCCCACCTCTGGGGAAAATTCACAGGACTCCTCAGTCCAACACAAATCCACTATAGAACGATGATTACAAGAAGTACTCACATGCTTATCCTAGACACATTCTAGATAATGTTTACCGACTTCTTCGTAACTCAACTTCTGTCACGGGATGATCTTCGACACTCCTTATGTTGAACGCAATACTGGTAACGATTACTTCAAGCTCCCCGGAGAAAAACCGCCACCACGGTCTTGATGCCCTCAACCGTATGAGTCACCGAACAATGCAAATGAATGCAATATGAATGATTAAAGTGTGTCAAACAAAGTAGGGTAAATATTCAATTATGCTAAGATACGCTCATATTTGCTCATATTTTTATTCTTCTCTAATATGGAGGTATTTATATAAGTACAACCCTAAATAAAATAGGAAATATATCTAAATTACAATATGAAGTAAATCTCTATTACAATAGGATTAAATAATAATTGGTAAGTAACCAAAGTTCTAATAAAATAAGGAACCCAAATCCTAACTGAGTAAGGACTCGCCAACACTTCCCCTCAAGTTGGGCAAAGATATTTCGTATGCCCAACTTGACAAGTGAGTCACAGAACACCATACTTGAGAAGCACCAATTGTAGAGAAGGTATTTTTGTCAACTAAAGTAAAGTTCGCAACGGAAACACAAGAGCAAATCCTAAAAAATAGGGCACATAGAAGAACACATAACAGTATAACACAGAAACCCTGTGAATACGGCAAAGGACACAGAAACTCTGTGAGCACGGCAACAGATAAGGTAGAACACACAAGTGAGCACGACAGCAGATAAGGTAGAAACCAAACCCTAAAAATAGGGTAAGGCAAGGTAAGGCCAATAAAGGCCAAGCAAAAGCAAGGTGGCAAGGCATGGCATAGAACCCTAAAAATAGGGTAAGGCACGACAAAGGTAAAGCCTTACGCTGAAAATAGGGCAAGGTAAGGCATGGCAAGGCAAGGCAAAGCCAAACCTTAACAAATAGGGTAAGGCAAGGCAAACACACCAGCAAAGGCATGAGCAACAATACTGACACCATAACAGGCAGGAGCAACAAGGCAGAGACATAACAGGTATCATCAACAGCAATACAAGGCATTGACACCAGCAACAGCAGAGACAACTTCTCTTCACTCCTTCTCTCCCCCTGAAGAGAAGGGGTCGATGGAGCCATATGATCAATGGTACTTGAGAAACATGCACTGACTAACAATGAGATGTAGCAGAATCAGCCATGGCAGATAGGTGGTTAAATTGGAGTGGAATAGATGAGCAACGGTGACAATAGCAAGGTAGGCAACAATGACGGTAGCAAGGTAGACAGCGGCGACGGCAGACTAGGATTATAACCTAGATGTATAGTGCAACGGAAATAGGTAGTGTCTGGGGTTAGGGTAGAGACATATCAAAACACAGCAACATCATCGGCAATGACCATAGCAACAGAAAGCGAAGCAAACAAAGGCAACATCAACGACAGCAACGGTAACATCAATTGCGGTAGTAGAGGCAACGACAACAACAACAGTTCTTCCATATCAACTTCAGCTAATTCACGCAGACACAACTTCTCTTCACTCCTCCTCCCCCCCTGAAGAGAAGGGGTCGTCGGAGCCAAGAAATAAGCAACATCTTCATGGGAATACATTAAGGTAATTGGGATACATCAATAAACATATTCTTTTCACTCCCCCTCCCCCCCTTGAGGAGGGGAGGAGAGCACTTAAATTTCAAGAAGCACGCAAACACAGGTCACAAGAAAACCAAGGCTCTTATACCATGTCAAACAAAGTAGGGTAAATATTCAGTTATGCTAAGATACGCTCATATTTGCTCATATTTTTATTCTTCTCCAATATGGAGGTATTTATATAAGTACAACCCTAAATAAAATAGGAAATATATCTAAATTACAATAGGAAGTAAATCTCTATTACAATAGGATTAAATAATAATTGGTAAGTAACCAAAGTTCTAATAAAATAAGGAACCCAAATCCTAACTGAGTAAGGACTTGCCAACAAAGTGTTTGATAAATCACCAAGTCAACATGAAACACTTGATGATTTATCCCAAATATATGCACATCAGCTTTCTTAGGAACTTTAGATGCTTAAACAAAATATCAGAAAAGCTCAACAATGAAAGGGAAAAGCCAACGTTTTATTAAAGGGAGTTTTTCTCTTCAAAGAGGAAAACCCAACATACCATTAATCCTATTCAACAATGACTCTACAAGACTAATCCAATATAATCTCTAAGTCAGGACGCCAAACCAAGACCACATCTGTTATTCAATTATGACCATGAGTTTTGATTCAAAATGGATACTTGGTAAAAACGCCAACCAAGTAATCTTTAATAGAAAAACAATATCTAATAAAACAAATGAATTAGACCAATCAAGTAGGAAATAATATCAAGAGATAAAATCTAATCATATTAAAAATAAGATTAATATAAAAATACTTGAGTGAAAATAATTCCAACTAAGAGTCCTATAATGAATGCATGATTATGTTATGATTTACCTGTTGTCAAGTTTCTCATATGGTCAAGTCATGCCTCGGAAGTATGGGGTTGAATGAGTTGTGCCAAAACGTCCAGTAACAATTCCTGACAAACTAATTTTCAACCTATGCTATGGTCTAGGAAATGCCAATACAGATTTTCGTACTAACAATCTCCCCCTTTGGCATTTCCTAGACAAAACACCTATTACAACTCAAAAGAAATTGCATGAGATTTAACAAATGAAATCCTACTCTAAACTCGAAGCGTTAAATCCCTGCACATTATGAAACAACAAAACCAGTGAAGCATATGGGAGAAGAAACCTAATTCAAAGCAAAATTAGAACACAACTCCCCCTTAATTCCAGAACACAATCTCTCCCCCTTTTATCATTATTTCTCTCCCCCTTTTTATCATAATTTCACACAGTCATCTCTCCCCCTTTTTGTCATGAAATCCAAAGGGCAAGGAAAAAATATAAGGGAGCATATCAATTCCAGATGTGCAATGGGTGCAAAAGTCTCATATGTCATAACCAAGATCCATGCAACACCTACAAGAACAACATACACAAGTTTAGGTTCAATCATATAAACAATATAAGATACTTACCTATGTGGTTACATGTCTTCTGCTCATCATTGTGTCATACATATTTCCAAAGAAATCTTCTTGTGAGCATGCTGTGGCACAAGTCTGCAATTGATAGGATTGATAATGACACTGCAATCCTTAGATCAATTTATCATGTGTTCGTCTTAGTAACTGCACAATTAAACCAGAAGCATAAAACGACACTATGTTTGAAAAAAAACAAAAATCATTTTTTTTATTTTAAATTTTAAATATATATATATATATTTTTAATAATGAAATATAAAGCCACAAAAAAAAAAAAAACTGAATAATAAAAAAGAACATAAACAGCACTTAGAAAAGAGAATGAAACAACAAAGACATCAATCAAAACACATAGAATCACCAATTACTATGCTTAATAAGAACCCAAGACTCCTTCTTCATCCATGCCAAAAAAAAAAACATGAGTACAAGCCAACATTATGCATAAGGATAGACAAGCAAAGCCAATACCAATATCTGTCTAGAAGCATTTGAAGCAAAGCCTTTCAAGATCTAAGGCACATCAAATCACAAAGGTTTAATCAAACACAAAGATTATAAAATGGAGAATCAAAAGTATTTGTAAAAATAAAGTCCATCAAATGAGCAAATATCAAAACCCAATCTCATGTTATGTGACTAAACTTGCTAAATAACAAAGAAAAAATCCAACCAAGAACAAGCCAAGAACATAGACTAAACACATACAAAATGCATACAGAGGTCACCACTTTCACCCTTATGTTTTATTTTTTATTTTTAATGCTAACTTTATCAAGCTTTCTACAAGACCCATGTAACGGGTGTTGAATCAATGTGCTCAAGTCAGTTGACTTTAAGACGATGGGTGTTAAAGCACCCCTAGGATATACTAACCCGAGTCATGTAGGCTACAAAGAAGAGCAATTTCTGGCAATTGAAAATTACATAGAATTCTAAAATGACGGAATTTAGATTTCCATCATTTCAATTCTGGCAATTGAAAATTTAAGTGTTTGGCTTTATGCATGTCGAATTTTGTAAACGACAAAATTTTGTAAATAGCACTATGAAAATTGTGATGCCTATTTTGGTGGAAATTAAACTCGAGAATTTGATGCTCCAATTTCCACGATTTTTTCCTCGTGTTTAATAAATTCTATGCTTATGTTGCTAAACAAGGGAATTGTCAATTTCTCTTCTTACATTTCTGACTTTTAGTTAAATTTCGAGTTATTTTTCCTTATCCAAACGGACCATAAACATTTCTTAATCTCCTTTTTTTTTTTCTATTGCTTTCTCTGTTTGAATTTTCTCTCTTTTGGTTTTGCTTACTCTCACCCTTGATATACTTTAGTGGCTATGATAGGACCCGTCCTGAATATCCTCAGAATCTAGGACAAATCCCGTCATTTTTGGGCCCATATTCTAATAACTGAGACTTCTACGGGAATTTCGGCAGAGTCTCCTCTATAATTTGAACAATCCCAAAAATTTCAACCAGCAGAATATTCACAAAATATACCCGACCAGCAGCATGCAGATAGCATTCAGCAGTTAACAGATATATGGCCTCTAGCCTCACACATACACCGTAGCATGGGCGATAATAGAGCATCTACAGAATGTGAATTATTACAACAAGAAGTTTAATAATAGATAGAGTTTGGGACCTATACTACAGAGGCACACGACTTGACAACTTTGAATTGGACTCTGCTGCTTTTCTTGATCGATTACTATCTGGAGGCGCACACTACTACAAAAAGAGCAAAAGACGACTAGGAAACAACGATGGTAGATCAAAAAACCGTCGTTGTTTTTTAAAAGACGACGGTAATAGAAACCCGTCATAGAAACATAACTTAAACACCTAAAAAACCGGTATACGCATAGGTACTTTTAAACCACGATGTACCAAATTAAAAAAGCGTCGTCTTATTACAAAGGTTTTGTTCCGAGTTAAAATCTGAACCTAAAAACAACTATTGCAATTATGAAATCACCACCGTAGAAAGTAAAGACGACGATTTAAAAAGTTAGTGGGGGCGGAATTGTTAGAGAAAGTGATGGACAAGTTACATGGGAGTGGAGGAGTTGTGAGTCCAACCAAGGAGGGTCGTGACAAATTAAAGTGAGAAGTAGTGGTGTTGGGTGAAGTATCATTTGACTCGCGTGGGCTTGAATACCACGATTGACAGGAGTGGAACATTATGGTTCTTCTTCGTTGCTCTCTCACGCGAGCTCGCCGTAGGGAGTATTCCTCGGCATGGTACTGGCTTCGTCCGGCTTCCGACTGCCGTGACTGTGATTGCCAAATGATGTCATCACTTCCCCTCTACATCACTCCGTGAACATTCATCCCGATTTCTCCAGTTTATGCGGTGAATTTTGGCTTCAAAAATTTCTTGAAATTCCAACCACTATGAGTTTGACCGGCGACTCGGGTTACTTTTGCCCATCTTTTTGGAAATGGAACCAATTTGAGGAAAAGGAAGAGGAAAGATACATAGGCTACAGAGGCAGAAGTAGAGTCGGAGCCCTACCACAGACAGAGGTTGTTTCAAAAGCTCCAGAAGATTGTGAATAGAAGCCGAAAGTTTTGCATGGGGCAACACCTGTACCTATGGTATAGTTGGATGTTCCTATGATGAAGTTTGTTGAGTTCTTATGGTGGGAGGACATGGAGTTGCTCAACCTGCTTCTAGGGATCCTCCATTGCCTAAACATGTTGCTAATTTTCGATTGTGTGCCTTGAGCATCGAGTCGAATATACTAAGGGCCCAACCTTCCTATGAGAGAGTAAATTCTTGAAGATTGAATCACTGGATTCATGATCTGAAGAACGGCTTTAGTATAATCGAAATCACAAGTGTGGAAAAGTTTAGGTTAGTTGTACTTCTCTTACAGAAGGGGACTCCTCATCGTCTGCTTGTCTAGCCCGACCATTGGGCTTTGCTAGCAAGATGGTAGCTACTTCTCTTGAATTTCAAGGCTCTTCAAGAACTAAACATGGGAACTATTTGTCACACTTGAGTGAGTTGTGAACTTGGCTTTTGTGGCACGTAGTAAACTTTATGTTTCAAGTTGTGAGGCGATTGGAGTTGCTTATAACCATGGTGAGATGGATGATAATTACAAATAAGTAGAAATGATCCTTTTTGACACATTCATCTCAAAGAATCGTGTGGGCAATGTCGCCTGTCGATTCTAAAGAAAGAAGGAAAATATCAAGAAGTTAAAGAACATGGATTCCTTTTAGGGGGAGTGCTAGAAGAGAATCAAATCACAAATGGAAGCGTTTAGCTTTCAGAGGAAGTTTAAGCATTACAGCAGGTATTAAAGGATATTCTTAGTGGAAGAAGGAGATTTCTCTTCCTCTGTTTGTTTAGCTAGAGCTTTTGGCTTGGCTGCCAACTTGGTTGTGGAGGAACAACTTGGGAAACCGAGTGATGGATGCGGGCTCAATACCTATTCCTCATCGAATGACAGGTACGCAAATTTTGAGGACGAAATTTTTATAAGGGGGGTAGATTGTAACATCTCGACCCAAAATAAAGGAATAGTGAATTAATTTATTTCAAGAATTATGAATTTCAATTTTGCCCTCGAAGTAGGGGTAATTTAGTCATTTTTATCCGGAAGGATTTCGGGGCAGTGGATGGTACCTTTACGTAGGTCGTACTAAGACGAGTCTGTAGACATGCGGTGGGCTTGAATCGGAGTTGTAACGAGAGAGATACGATATAAAAACTCTCAGTGGTACAATCGTAATTATTTTGAAGTTTATTTTTTAATAAAAACAGAAAACTCTCTCTCTCTCTCTCTCTCTCTCCCTGTCGCGAGCCCCTTGTCTATTACAGCAGCGACGGTGAAACCGTCGCCACCGCCATCTCCGGCAGCCACCGGCCACAGGACCGGACCGGATCGCACCCCCGCCACTCCCTCTTCCTTTCCCGGCCAGCCCTCGTGTTAAACCCTTTTCAACCTTAACTCTAGAATCACACAGAGTAACAAGTATTTCTTCATTAATTTATCGAAACAGTACAATATTCTCAACACTTATTCTTGATACAATAATGGCCTAATATAGCTGTAAAGCTCTCGTTAACCAATTTGGTTAGAAACTAACTTCTTAACTAATCAATTAACAAACTGACTCTGCCAGCTCATCACTAATCCAGCTCAGCAATGATGAAGGTTCCTAACATCACCCCACTCTGCAAAACATCCTTGTCCTCAAGGATGGAAATAAGGAAACCTTGCGAACAAGTCATCATACTCTTCCCAAGTGGCTTCCTCCTTAGTATGATGCTGCCACAAGACCAGAACTTGAGTGCCTGCTGCATTGCCCTTCTTAACGAGTCTTCTCTCCAAAATAGCTAAAGTATGATCTTGTAAGATGCCCTCATTAGTAATAACAGGGAGTGACAAAGAAGGAGACACAACTGCCCCAAGATGCTTCTTCAAACAAGAAACATGGAAAACTGGATGAAGTTTGGAAGTTGGAGGCAGCTTAAGTTTATAAGCTACAGGCTCAACCTTGGCCAAAATTTCATAAGGACCATAGAATTTTAGGCTGCAATTTATGAAAGGGATGAGAAGCCAAGGACTTGTGTTGATACGGGACTAGCCGAAGATAAACCAAATCTCCCACAACAAAAGCTCTTTTAGTGCGATGCTTGTCAACTTGGACTTTCATACGATTCTATGCAGCTGCAAGGTTAGTCTTTAGTAATGAGAGAATTCTATCTCTAGTAAGCAAGCTCTTATCGACAAAATTTAATCTAGTTGTCCCAGCTTCATAAATGGAGATAGTAGGAGGAGGATACCCATATACGACTTCAAAAGGAGTGAGCTTGGTGGAAGAGTGGAATGAAGTATTATAACTCCACTCAGCCCAAGCCAACCAATGGACCCATTTCTTGGGTTGTAACCCAGAGAAACATCTCAAGTAAGTTTCAAGGCAGCGATTTAGCACCTTAGTTTGACTGCCAGTCTGGGGATGATAACCAGAACTCATACAAAGTTTAGAACCTTGCAATTTGAAGAATTCCCTCCAGAATGGACTGAGAAAGATAGGATACTTATCTTTGATGGTGATCTGGTTAAGAGCGCGATAATCCTTGCACATTCTCCAAGTGGCATCTTTCTTCTTGACCAATAAAACGGGAGAAACGGGAGAAGAGAAAGGGTTCCCTGACACATTTTTCAATCTCTATTTTCTGGAAAGGCCCATATTTGTAAGGCCTCATACTGGGGGGCTTACTACCTTCAAACAATGGAATACGATGGTCCTGAAGGCGAGAAAGAGGCAAAATACTCGGTGTTTGGAAAACGGTATCAAAAGCGGACAAGACAGCTTGCAATGCAGATTGCTGATCTGTAGATAGAAGTTGGTTCTCAATAGACTAGTAGGAATTGCTGATTGTAACAACTGGAGAACCACCCCACAGTGCCCCTGCTACAATAATCGAGCCATTTGAAAACTCGAAACCTGTTCGCCCTCATTCTCCTGAGGCTTAGTACTGGAAAGACAAAAACTATGGTCTCCCATAGTGAACTCCATTCGAAGATTCTTGAAATCCCATAAAATTGGACCAAGAGTAATGAGCCATTGAGCACCTAAGACCACATCACACCCACCTAAAGGAATGGCAAATAAATCTGTGGTGCATGCATATCCTTGAATCTTAAGAGAAACGTTAGGGCAACACCCTTTACTGGACAGTTTACCCCCATTTGCAATCATCACATCAAACAGATTAGAAGGATCAAGGTGCCAACCCAAACTCTTGACCAAAGCAGCATCAATGAAATTATGGGAACTGCCAGAATCTAACAGAATGATCACAGGGCAATGTTTAATAAAACCTTGTACCTTCATGGTTTTATTAGATCGGGGAGCGGGTGTACCAAACAAAGCACAAGCAGTGACCTCAACTTGGGGAAGTTCTTGGTCACCCTCCACATCAACATCTTCCAAAGCAGGCAAATCAAAATCAACATCAATAAGAAGTAATTGTTTCTTAGAACAAACATGGCCTCTGGTGTATTTTTCATCATAGTGGAAACACAAATTCCGTTGCCGACGAAATTGAATCTCATCTGGGTGTCTACCGCGCAAATCTCACGGCCTGGGGTCCCGGGCCGAAGGGATATGCGTTGACACTCGGCTTCCTGCTTTTGGGTGTGGTGCGGTTGTGCGCGGGCATGCCAGCACAGTCTACCGTGCGTCGAGATGTGGTTTGGATGGAAGTGGTGAAATGGTGCGCCTGTTTGGACTTGACTTCTAGTCAAACGATTGTGGCCGAAAGAGGAACTAATCTCGGCCGTCAGGTTCACGGCCTGAGCTACAAGGCCGTTTAGTGGTGATGTTGATGGTGGGTTTAGGGCGGTGCTCCGGTGCGTTTCTCAATGAGCGACAGTCGTATGATATATGGGGTGAATGAGCGAATAACAGGGATGGTGCTCCTGCGCCTTGAAAATCAAGGGTCGTATGATATACTGATGAACGGATTTTCCTTACAATCTAACACTACTCCTAGGAAAGCAAGTAAAGATATTAAATGTGCATTATAGGAAAATATAAGTTGCTCCGTGGGAGGCTTTGGTTTGGTGTTTGAACCCTTTGAACGTAGTCTTGAGCCTTGTATTTATAGGAAGAGTTCCTGGAGGAGTAATCGAGGCTGAAAATCTGCATGGTGGAGCCTGATCAGAGCAAGTGGGTGGTCCAATCGACATTTGGGATCGTGAAGTATGGTGGTGTGACCCCATAAATCCTGGCAAATCTCGGCCGCCGCCCTAATCGTGGTTTCTGCGCAACTGGCCGTGGGGACGCATTTATTGTTCTGATAGTTAGTCACCCAATCCCTCAAGCTGTAAGAATTCTTGTAAGAATGTCTGCGTCTAATCACTCTTATTCCTGCCACCCAATCCTGACTTCAATCACTTCCCACCTTCCCTCGTGCATTTAATGCTTATTTGTGGCCAGTGAGTTTGCTGCAATAAACAGGGGAATTACTTCATTAAATCAAGCATGGGACCCTGCTATCACGTGATGATTTGACTTTAATGCTTTTGGCCGTAATTTTGTTCGGCCTCGGCCTCGGCCTATCATCTAGGCCGAGATGATCGTACCTTAGCAATTTTTCCTTCGTCTTCGGGAGGGCCAAATATCTTGGCGAAACGCAGCGTTTTAATCCTTCGAGCGAGGGCTAGGGCCGAGAAAAGGGGCTCCTTCGGCCGATTCATGGTCGTGATTTATTAGGCACAAACACTGGGGTCAACTTCTTGATGGGAAACTCCACCTTGGGTTGAAAAGAAGGGACAGAAACTGAAGGATTATGACGAAAAGGAACAGTAGGCTTTAAATCAAGAATCTTAGCATTGAGTTGTAAAGCAAGAGCACAAGCATCTTGAACCGAAGTAGGTCGTAATAGCTTGACATCATGGCCACTTCCTTCTTTAGACCGCCAATAAAACAACTGCGAAGAATAGATGGATTCATATCGCAAGTGTGATTAGCAAGACGACGGAATTCCAAGATATAATCTCGTAAAGACCCAATTTGCTTCAGCTTGAGAAGAGATTCAGCACAGTCCTCCAAATCGGAAGACCCAAATTCTAGGCACAGTGCCTTGGTAAAATCCTCCCACTGTGGATATCGGTGAATACAGTCCAGCCATTGAAACCACTGTAAAGCTTCAAGTTCCATGTGGAAGGAAGCAAGCTTGACTTTCTGAGCATCAGGAACAGAGAAATAATCGAAGTAGTGTTCCGCTTTGTAAATCCACCCAAGGGGATCATCACCATCACAAAACCTAGGAAATTCCATCTTCATCAATGGCGGACACTGCGACGGAAAAACGGAATTAGGATGCGGCTCGTGATTACCGTCGCTAGTGACGTCGAGAAAAGTAGAATCACTACGAGCTGATACCTCGCGACGAAATTGATCAAACCGTTGATCAAATTTGGTATCCAATTGACTAAATTTCTGATCGAAAGCACGCATGAAAGCATCCATGGTGGCCTCCAGCTTAGAGAGACGATAGTCCGTGGTGACCTCAAGCGTAGAGATACGATTGTCCATAGTCCTGGAACGAGTGGTAGCCCTGGTCATACAAGAGAAGGGAAAGGATTCGCACTGGTCTGATACCAAATGTTAAACCCTTTTCAACCTTAACTCTAGAATCACACAGAGTAACAAGTATTTCTTTATTGATTTATCAAAATAGTACAATATTCTCAACACTTATTCTTGATACAATAATGGCCTAATATAGCTGTAAAGCTCTCATTAACCAATTCGGTTAGAAACTAACTTCTTAACTAATCAATTAACAAACTGACTCTGCTAGCTCATCACTAATGCAGCTAAGCAATGATGAAGGTTCCTAACACCTCCCCCTTGGAGATGCTGGAATCTCGCGAAAACTTCCAAAACGCGCTGGTTTTTGACAAAACTTCCAGCTACTCGTTCTCCTTTATTTCTCCACCACATTGGACGTGTAAGGTATGGATTTCCACCTATTTTTCCTGATCTAGCTGTTGGTTGGGTAGGATTGCATCAATTTTGAGCGTAGGTAGTTCGATTTTCGAATTTAGGTCTGGCCGGACTTCGGGTTGAATTTCCAGCCACTTCCGGCCACTTTTTGGGGTATGTCTAAGAACAAAAGTGACTCCAAATTAGGGGTATTACCTAGGGTAGGAGTCTTGGCCTGAGATTTTGAAATTTTCCGGCGACGCGATATCAGAGGGGCACTTTGTCCCAATACGACCTCCTGGTTGTCACGAGCGCGTAGGATTTTATGGATCTCAATTTGGATAACGTTTAAACCCCGAACGGATTTTACATATCGTGTGTTATCCGGGTTCAATATGTTAGAACCGTTGGATCGTTTCCAAGTTTTTATATGTTGTTCCTTGTATTCCTAGGATCATGTAGGAATTCGCGGATCGGGAATCGGAGCCCCGGATGTTCTGATTTAGTAAGTTAAAGTTTGCGTTTTTTGATAACCGTTCGATCGTGCGATTACGAGCGATCAGACCATCCGATCTGAACCAAACTTACAGGATGTGTATCCTAGACCTTGTGGAACCTATAGGAACTTTCGGTTCGTAAAACGGAGATTGTGGGCCCCGTGGGCCCGGTTGACCAAATTTGGGAGGTTAGACCCTAGGTTGACCGTAAGTCATCCGAGGTAGTTTCACTCTTCGAGGAGTATTAGAACGACCCTTTAGGATGAGTTTTGACCGTCTTTTGTTTTATGTTGATTTTAGGGTCTTTGAGTTTATCTTTATGATTTTGTGGTGGAAATTTTACACATATGAATTTAATGGTTTATTGAAATTTAGTTTATATTTAATAATTGAATTTATTATTTTTGGTAAAGTACTTGGTGAATATGTGGGTTGTGACATATTCCAATATCTTGAGTTATATATAGATATATAATATTTGAGAAAGTGTTATCTTGGTTGATTATGTGTGGGGTACTTAGAATGTTAATTTGAGTGTTATTAACACTACCTTAGGTACCTCCCCGGTTATGGATTTTATGTTTGAGAATTTATTTTGCCCAGGCCCGTCGGAGTTTGCCCAGGCCCTTCAGAGATTGATTTATTTTGCTTAGGCCCGTCGGAGTTTGCCCAGGCCCCTCGGAGATTGATTTATTTTTCCTAGGCCCGTCGGAGTTTGCCCAGGCCCCTCGGAGATTGATTTATTTTGCCCAAGCTCGTCGGAGTTTGCCCAGGCCCTTCGGAGATTGATTCATTTTGCCCAGGCCCGTCAAAGTTTGTCTAGGCCCTTCAGATGTCTTCTTAATACGATGCCTTGAGAAGGAAGTGATAATGTTTCAATGTGTTTTTATCGGATTTAGAATTGTGATAGATCTGAAATGTATAGTGGTTTGGTTGTAAATATTTGTCTATTATCGGAGTTGTGACCATTGATATAAGAACTACGTGTGGTTTGATCCCTTGTCCAAGGGTACATTGGCAGCATGGGGTCTCTCCTAGGTGTAACCGCGAATTATATTATGTTTAAAAGGTTTGAACGATTCTAAGTATGTGAATGGGTTTTGATGTGATTTTTGTATTTGAATCTAGTTTAATGATTGTTGGGGGTATTCGTATAGTTGTTTGCGATAATTAATCATATGGTTTATGTATAGTGCGACGTAAGAGCTTGTTGGTAGTTTGGTTTCGGAATATTTGAAGGCCGGAGGCCAAATGAATTGCCTGAGTTTATATTGTGCATGCTGCTAGTTGGTATTGTTAAATGTGCTTTATGCAGGTTGGAATTTTTGGGGAATGTTCAATTTACAGGGGAGACTCTATTGAAATTTCGGCAGAAAGTCTCGTGCTCTTTTCCCTTAATTTGGAAAGGAGGCTAAATTTTTAGTAAGTGTTCTTGGCATCGGTGTGATGTTGAAATTACCACAGGATTCATCTCGAGTTTCGAGGAATTTGGGGCGGGTCGTATCATTTAACGTCTGTGTTTTACTAAAACCGTCGTCTAATATAGTCGAATGTTGTCTTTTTATGCTTTTATGTATGATGTAGAAGTCGATTTTAGTTTTTTTTATGACGTGTGATATATTAACGACGTCGGTTATTTTCCATCGTTATATTATGTGTTAAAAGACGGCGGTCGATTTCACGTTGGTTTGTAAACATGACACTTGACGGTGGATTCCCGTCGTCTATTTCGTTTTTTGTAGTAGTGGATGATGCTAACTAATGCACAATGTCAGGAAACATGATGACTTTCCATTACAGCCAATCTCCTAAATCAATATTTGCTTAAACAAATTAAGTAGACCCATCAAGTAGAAAATAATATCAAGAGATAAAGTCTAATCCTATTAAAAGTAGGATTAACATGAAAATACTGTGTGAAAATAATGCCAACTAGGAGTCCTATAATGAATGCATGATTATGTCATGATTTACCTGTTGTCAAGTTTCTCATATGGTCAAGTCATGCCTCGGAAGTATGTGGTTGAAAGAGTTGAGCTAAAACGTCCAATGACAATTCTTCACAAACTAATTTTCAACCTATGTTAAAGTCTAGGAAATGCCAATACAAATTTTCGTACTAACAAACTTATATTAAAAGCCATTGTTATTGCCATTCATTATTATTTATTTACTTATTTTTTAGTTTCATTCATTTGACTCGAATGGAATTTTCATCAGTTGAACTGAGGCACCATATTCACCACCATAATGAAGGCTGAGGGTACTTCAAAGCCACACCGATTAACCCTACTTAAAACATAATCCCCATCAATGACCCATGCTTGTAGGCCTCTTTTTTATGTAATAATGCTCTTGTTGTCGTTGCCTTGTACAATATGAGTATGTTCGGACATTCGTTCTTCTATGACTATACCCATTTGATGATATAGATTATATAGCTAAATATGATTCATAATTCTAGCTAGTTAAGTATTTGGTGACCTAAAAATAATATGGATTGGATAATCACTACTACAAAAAACGAAATAGACGACGGTAATCCACCGTCGTGTATCATGGTTTACAACCGACGAGAAATCGACCGCCGTCTTTTCATACATGAAATAACGACGGCAAATAACCGACGTGGTTAATATAGTACACGTCAGTAAACCATTAAAACCGACGTAGATTTCATACATAAAAGCTTAAAAAGAGACCTTTCGACTATAATAGACGACGGTTTTCGTAAAACACAGACGTTTAAATAATGTTAAATGTCAAACACAACTACAAAACCGACGTAAATATGCTTATCAACGTCTCTAAATCAAAAAAAACCGACGTGTAAAACTTAGAAACCGTCGTGGTGAATAAATACTACGTTCACTAAATGAAAAAACTGACGTCTAAAACATATAACATGGCATATATTTACTTGAACTGACGTAAAAACAAAAATAACCACGACATTTTCGGTCACCACAGACGTAGAAAATTATTTTGACGGCTTGAACACAAAACAAATGACGTGGTTAATATAGTACACGTCCGTAAAACACTAAAACCGATGTAGATTTCATACATAAAAGCATTAAAAGAGATCTTTCGACTATAATAGACGACGGTTTTAGTAAAACACAGACGTTTAAATAATGTTAAATGTCAAAAACAACTACAAAACCGACGTAAATATGATTATCAAAGTCTCTAAATAAACAAAAACCGACGTGTTAAACTTAGAAACCATCGTGGTTAATAAATACTACGTTCACTAAATGAAAAAACTGACGTCTAAAACATATAACATGGCATATATTTACTTGAACTGACGTAAAAACAACAATAATCACAACCCTTTATATCAATACAGACATTGAAAATGATTTTGACGGCTTGAACACAAAACAAACGACGTGGTTAATATATTACACGTCATAAAAAAACTAAAACCGACGTCGATTTGGTACATAAAGCAAAAAAAGAGACCTTTCGACTATAATACACTACGGTTTTAGTAAAACACAGACGTTTATATAATTTTAAATGTCAAAAACAACTATAAAACCGACGTAAATAGTTTTATCAACGTCTCTAAATCAAACAAAACCGACGTGTCAAACTTAGAAACCGCCGTGGTTAATAAATACTACGTTCACTAAACAAAAAAACAGACGTCTAAAACATATAACATGGCATATGTTTACTTCAACTGACGTAAAAACAATAATAACCACGACCCTTTATATCACAACAGACGTTGAAAATGATTTTGACGGCTTGAACACAAAAAAAACGACGTGGTTAATATATTAAACGACATAAAAAAACTAAAACCGACGTCCATTTGATAAATAAAAGCATAAAAAGAGACCTTTCGACTATAATAGGCGACGGTTTTAGTAAAAAACAGACGTTTAAATAATTTTAAATGTCAAAAACAACTATAAAACCGACGTAAATAGTTTTATCAACGTCTCTAAATCAAACAAAACTGACGTGTCAAACTTAGAAACCGCCGTGGTTAATAAATACTACGTTCACTAAATAAAAAAACGGACATCTAAAACATATAGCATGACATATATTTACTTGAGTTGACGTAAAAACAACAATATTAACCGTTTTGAAATGAATTATAATTAACCGACGTGTTTTCTTTTTCAAATGGCGGTTTTTATTTCATTTTTGTGTTGTCATTCCACATCGGTTGTAAAAACCCGACGTTGGTTGTTTTTAAGACGTCTCGTTTTGCGATTTTTGTAACTTGACCGTCGTATTTTCAGCTTTAACTGATTATTTTTTAATTTTTGATTTGTTGTGCCCAAAGCTTGCAGAATGAAAATGTGATCGGAATTAAAATGATATACAGAGCTATGAATTAATGTCATACAATTAACTGCATAACTAATGTCATACATTACAACAATCAATCAATCCATATATCTTCACACCCATCTCTAATATTCTCACTCCCAAACTCACCCACTAGGTCATCAAATGTGTCAACATTTGGTATCCCTCTAGAAAATGGCTCACACTCAATTCTAATATCACCTAGCACATCATCACCAATAACATCATTATATTCTCTATTAGGCATTGATAACACTACCGACCAACCACGATGCATTGGGTCGTCAACATAAAATACTTGTTTGACTTGAGAAGCCATAACAAATTGGTCATTCCTATGTCCAATTTTACTTAGATCTACAAGGGTAAATCCAAGTTCGTCGACTACAAGGCCCGAAGTGTTATCTATCCAATCACACCTCAAGACTGGGATTCTAAACTTTTGGTAGTCAAGATCCCAAATTTCTTGAATAACCCCATAAAAACCCATATTGGAGACAATAGGGTTTTTATCCTTGGCACTAGCAACTTGCATAGTATGTGCAAGTAAATAAACTCCACTATTTTGGACAGTTCGCACATCATCTTGTGCCTTGGTGCTAAATTTGACACCATTAATAAGATAGCTCCTATATGATGACACTACCATACTTGGACCAGCTGCTAACCACCTCAAATTTTCTGATATGCCATTATAATCTTCCCCATTAAATTCACTTTGAACCTACAAATTAAACATATATATTAATTCAATCTAACATATATATAAAAAGAAAGAAAATTAAAATAAGTTGAATATGTCATTCAATAACATATATACCTTAACACGTAGCCATTGAATGAAAGTGCTATTGTGCTTATCTTGTAGCCACTTTGTTCTCTTTCTAAATTTCGGATAAGTGGTCTTGATGTGGATCATATGTTCCCTACAATTGACACGAAAAAAACACGCATTACGGTCCCTTATATATAAGATAAATATAAGGAGTAATAATATTTAAAATGGCTACATATATATGAAAAATTAAACTCATACGTACTCGATATAAGGTAGGACTTCCTCCGTATTCTCCAAGACATATAGATGTGCCTGGTTCAACAAGTCCATATCAACTAAGCTCACTGTGCAACCTGATAATGGCTTTGAAACTCCCATATTCTGGCTTGAAGGCACTCCAACTGTACTAACATCAGATAAATGCTCGGTACAAAACTCTATAGCTTCTTCAGCTATATACCGCTCAGCAATGCAACCTTCGGGACGAGTACGATTCTGAACATACCCCTTTAGCACTTTCATATATCTTTCAAACGGATACATCCATCTAAAATATACTGGCCCACATAGACGAACTTCTCTGACAAAATGTACTACTAGATGAACCATGATATCAAAGAATGAAGGGGGAAAGTACTTCTCAAGCAAACACAAAGTAACTACTACATCTTCTTCCAACTTATCTAGCTTGGAAACATCTACCGTCTTTGCACATATAGCATTGAAGAAGAAGCACAATCGAGTTATTGCATACCTTGCAGGCTTCTCCAAAACAGAACGAATTGCCACAGGGAGCAATTGTTGCATCAAGGTATGACAATCATGAGATTTAAGGCCAAGAAGTCTTGAATCTTTTAAAGATACAAGATTTTTTATATTTGAAGAATAACCTTCAGGAACCTTCATACCATAAAAAGAATTGCAAACCGCTCTCTTCTCTGCTCTTGACAAATTCCAAGGCCCTGGAGGCAAGCGAGTACGTCTTTCTCCATACTCGGGTTGCAAATCAATTTTTACCCCCATGTTCAATAAGTTTAACCGAGCAGCAATCCCATCTTTATTTTTTCCAGAGATCTCTAGCAATGTACCAATGATACTATCGCAAACATTCTTCTCAATGTGCATAACATCTAAGGCATGCTTCACAGGGAGGTATTTCCAATACTTGAGATCAAAGAATTTTGATTTCTTCTTCCAACAAACTCTGTCACCATCATTCTCACCAACACTTCCCCTATTTTTCGAGCCCCATATGTAATTAATATCTTCAACCATATGCAGCACTTCTTCTCCTGTTAATGGCTCGGGGGGCATGCCATATTCAGGTTTCCCATTTAAAGCTGCACGTTGCCTCCTATATGGATGATTGATTGGTAACCACTTTCTATGCCCAATGTAACAAATTTTGTGGCCATTTCTCAACCTGTGACTAGGTGTATCATCGCCGCATATTGGACAAGCTTTATATCCTTTAACAACACAACCAGATAAGTTTCCATAAGCGGGAAAATCATTAATTGTCCACAGTAATGCAGCTCTGAGTGTAAAGTATTCTCCTATGTGGGCATCATACACTCCTCTAATCCCATCCCACAGAGATTTCAAATCATCAATCAAAGGATCTAAGTAGACGTCTATATCATTTCCGGGCTGTTTAGGACCGGAAATCAGTATAGTCAACATCATGAACTTCCGCTTCATGCATAGCCATGGTGGGAGATTATATGTAACTAACATAACTGGCCAACAACTGTATCTGCTACTTAGAGAACTGTGGGGATTGAATCCATCAGATGAGAGAGCCAATCTCAAGTTTCTTGGCTCATTACCAAAGTCGGGCCATTTTTCATCAACAAGTTTCCAAGACGGGGAATCCGCTGGATGAGACATATAACCGTCAACTGATTTTCTTGCAGCATGCCAAGTCAAACTCTTAGCTGTCTTATGTGATTGAAACATCCTTTTAAACCTTGGAATTGGAGGAAAATACCACACCACCTTCGCTGCCACACCCTCTTTCAAGAACCCATCCTGGTTTCCTTCCACCTTGAGATACCACAAGTAGAACAATTAGTTGCATTCTCATACTCCTTCCGATACAAAATGCAGTCATTGGAACATGCGTGGATTTTCTCATAACTCATCCCTAAAGCAGACAAAGTCTTTTTTGCCTCGTACATAGAGGAAGGTAGTGTATTTCCTTCTGGAAGAAATTCTCCATGAAGTATCAATAATTCTGTAAAGCAAACATCACTCATCCCATGTTTTGCTTTCAAATTATATAACTTCACCAAAGCCGACAACTTCGTGTACTTACTGCAACCAGGGTACAAGGGTTCATCGCCATCACCAATCACATTGGCAAACTCATAAGGATCAGATCCAATATTGGCAAAATCATTATCATGCATCCCTAATTCTTCAGAAACATAACTGAACCTACTTTGCTCATCTTCTTCCACATTTCTACTAGCATTGGTAGTCCATTCCCAAGGTTCTCCGTGCCATCTCCAAATCTTATAGCTTTGGTCAATTCCATTAAAGTATAAGTGTTCCCTTATAATTCCAACCCCAAACAATTGAATATTCCCACATTTAACACATGGACAACGAATCTCAGTTGTATTTCCAAGATTTTCTAACGCAAAATTCAAAAATCCTTCCACCCCTAACTCATATGCCTTCGATCTTCTATCCGCATGCATCCATGACTTATCCATCTCACACTCTATAAAATTCATATAAATATATATATATTAAAGTGGAAAGACCAGCAATGAAACACTACCTCATTCAAATAGCAGAGAACAAAATGAAAATTAAATATAAAACATGGAAAAGACGACGGTTTAAAAACATAATTGTTGTTTAATATACATTCCGACGACGGCATCTATAGTCACCGTCGTCATTAAGATACCCAAACCCATAAACTTGAATGGTGTTCTGGTAGCCTAAAGACGACGTTTTTTGGAGAAACAGTCGTCTTTAGGCTACCAGTTGTGGCTTAAAACGCAGACGACGGGAGTAAATGAACAACCGACGTATAATAAACATTTGGACGACGGTTTGATCCTTCAACCGTCGTCGTAGTTAAAAAAAAAACAGCTTCAATCTCCCATCCCCATTCCTTTTCCAAGAACCCATGGCCAAACAAACATAAAAGAACCCAAACAGAGAGCAATTATTACAAGATTGCAAACACCAAAACCCTAATATAGCTACCAATGAAAACATTTATGGATTTAAGAAGAGATTAGGGTTCTACTTACGTGGATATTGAGAGAGAGCTGCGAGAATATAACAACTGCTTCAGAGAGAGCTTGGAGAATCTACGTACCCATTGAGAGATCTTGGAGAATCTACGTACCAAATGCTTTGAGAGAGATCTTGGAGAATCTACGTACCCAATGCTTTGAGAGAGAGCTGAGAGAATATAACAAAAGCTTGAGAGAGAGCTGAGAGAATTAGGATTAAAGGGACTAGAGTTGTACTTACATGGATATTGAGAGAGAGCTGGGAGAACGAAAACTTTCAGACAAATTTATGTTGAAGAGAGAGAATGAACTATTTGAGGGTTAAAGGGAAATTCTGAAAATTTTAGGTCGCTGTCAAAAATTTTAAAGTACTGCGTTTTTCAACCACGACGGTCAACACTTAGGCTGACGTCCAATAATTACTTACAACGGCGGTTTTTATAAAATCCCGACGTTGTAAACACTAAGAACGTCGCTATTTTATAACCGACGTCGTAAACCAAATTCAATTAGTCTTTGTTAATGTAGTTGACCAAAAACAGCGGGAGAAAACCGGCGTCGTTTCAAAAAACCCTAAACCCTAAATTTTAAAATAATTTTAAAAAAATACACAAGTACAAGAAAAATGAACCGAAAATTGCTATGGATTCCTTACAACATTGCCTTCTACAATAGTAGGCTAAAATATGGATTTCATAATTTTGAATTTATGGGCACCAATGGATCACATAAACCTTAGAGTTATGTTATGTAAAGTATAAGGAGTACCATGCTTTGTCTCTAAATTTGTTTGAATTTTGTTATCATTTGAACTTTGAAAACTAAAATTACATTTTTCAGGCCTTAACGGGCAAGATATTGTCTAAATCAGTGCATAGAATTTGCCGGTATATTTTTCGGATTTTGTTTTGAATATATTATTAATATTAGTAATTAAATACAATAAAAAATAATTTCCAAAATTATATTTTTTAAAGCTTTAGGATAGAGACAATATTCCAATGCTTGGTAGTTTTCAGTTTAATTTTTGGATTTAGTTATGAATTTAATATGGATTTAAATAAAATATAAAAGTCAATAAAAATTAAATTAAAAATGACCTAGCCGACGTTGTATCCCTTTACAACGACTTTAAACATAATAAAGCGACGTTGAAACTATATTTAAGAATATACACAGGATGAATTAATTATAAACCGTCGTTGTTATGATTATTACACGTCATTTTACTGTATATAACTGACGTTGTTTAAATATATAAGGGCGGATATTTAAGAATATCCGCCTTTGTATAGTATTACGACGTCGATAAGGTTATACTAACCGACGTAGTATATGAATACAAATTCATTTATATAGGATGAATTAATTATAAACCGTCGTTGTTATGAATATTAAATGTCATTTTAGTGTATATAACTGACGTTGTTTAAATATATAAAGGCGGATATTTAAGAATATCCGCCTTTGTATAGTATTACGACGTCGATAAGGTTATAATAACCGACGTAGTATATGAATACAAATTCATTTATACAGGATGAATTAATTATAAACCGTCGTTGTTATTACTATTATACGTCATTTTAGTATATATAACTGACGTTGTTTAAATATATAAAGGCGAATATTTAAGAATATCCGCCTTTGTATAGTATTACGACGTCGATAAGGTTATACTAACCGACGTAGTATATGAATACAAATTCATTTATACAGGATGAATTAATTATAAACCGTCGTTGTTATGTCTATTACACGTCGTTTTTAAGAATTACCGTCGATGTTATATTTCCATTTACTGCAAGACGACCATTGTGTACACGTATGAGACGTGTAAATTAGAATCAGACGTCGGTGTTTGGGAACTAAACAAGTTTTAAAACAAAATTTAATTTTTTTTATTTTTGTTCGCTTGATTACAACAAAATATTTATGTACATTTTAAATAAACTAAATTAAACCTGAACATTGTTCATAAATATTTATCCTTCGGTAATTGCTTGCTCACGAATTCTGCCCATTCATGCCTAACTTCGTCAATATCCTCTTGTTTATACTGAAGTTTATCTTTTTTCTTGTCAAACTGCAAAATAAACCAAAACACCGACGTGTTATAAGGATACAAACGACGGTTTTAAACGAAAATATGACGTAGTAAAATAAAGAAAGTATATCTACAATGTTGCGTTTTACCTTCTCGAAATTTAGGTATGGATCATGAATTATATCTCTCATGAATTGCATCACGTAATAGCCACACTCTACACTTGTTGGTTGTTCAGGAGTGCCGTGTAGATATTTCCAAATGGCCTGCTGTTTACGTGAATTTTTATTTATATGAATGTTAAACATTTTAATTGACCTGTTACAAGAAAACAAAGGGTGTTAATGACAAAACAAAAAATTTAAATACAAATAGTAACCGTCGTGGTAATTCAGTCAAAACAGCGGAGTTTTTTAAACCAAGACGTTATATTTTGTTTAAAACGGCGGTAAAACCTAACCGTCGTTGTGTAACGTTATAACGTCGGTAAGAGTAAAAAACGTCGTATGACAAAAAATTGAGCAGAAAAAATTAAAACGTTCTTAAATAAAACGCAAACGACGTGGTAGTTAAATTAAAACGACGTTTTTAAGAAAATACTGACGTAGTAGTTAAATTAAAACGTCAGTAATATCTTACCGTCGTTATATTTTATAATAACGTCGGTATTATTAAAAACCGTCGTTTATTTAAATACTTTATAGGAAAAATCTTAAATCAGAAGAAATCAACTTACGTATTCACTATATTTTTCATTTCGTCGTCAACCATGCGTTTTGGCAGTGAATTCATGTAATAGGCAGTCTCCGTTAATGGTCTCACAATTACCATCACCCAATGACCCCTGCACATAATGATTCATATTAGAAAGAAAAATATTAAAAGCTCAGGAAAATACTTTAAATGGTACTAACCCAGGATTATAAGGGACCAAGAAAAATTGATTCCCATCGGCTGTATTCAGGCGGTTTGACAGGTTTTTTATTCAGTCTGATATTGATCCAGCTCCAGAGCTCACTAGCCCAGAGTCCACGAGGCCAACAAGGTTTACAATATTTGCCATTTTTAAATAGTCAAATAGGAACCTAAATATATGAAAGTCAATTAAATGAGATTTTAATTTAAAAGAAAGGAAAATGTAAAACAAAATGGGATTAGGGAGAATTACCTCATGTATACTAATATCACTGTGGTTCCTATCTCAACCATGGAACCAAACTGCAAAACATCTTCAGTGAAGAGGAAGGTATCATGCTCAAAGCCAAACACCTCCTTGGGCATGTGAATTGTTAGAGCCTCGTTACCAGGCAAAAACTTGGTCCGGAAATGTTGGCATAAGGCTAACAGAGGAGGTGGCATGTCTAGCTTTGAGAGATCCTGTTAAAAGAAATTAATAAAGAAATATAAGTTAGTTTGTGTGTGAACTAAAATAAACGACTCTAACTAAACACAAAAAACAGACGTGGTATATAATATAAACGACGGTTTCTAATTAATACTGACGGAGGAAAGGTTATACACGTCGGTAAATAGATAACCGTCGTTGCATTGAATTTATAACGTCGCTATACTATAGAAAGGTCGTCTAATATAAATACAGTTAATGAAATCATGAAATAGACGACGGTTTATAAAAGGGTCGTGGTATTTAACGAAACACGACGTGTATTGTAAGAAACAGACGTATATACCGTCATTATTTGAAATTTTAACGTCAGCTATTAAAAGGAGCGACGTCTTTTTAAAATTTAAAAAGCAGAAATAGAAAATAGCAGAGATTTTACCGTGTCCTCTTTCTCTTTTGCAGCAGTATCAGCTTCAGGCTTCAGATCTTCTAATTCCAAAGCTAGGGTCTGATATTAGTGGCCCCAGAGCAGCTTGCCTTATCAGACATTGGATTTTTTGGGCTTTGATCTTGAGGGGGTAAAATAATTGGAGGAATTGGAGTCCTTGGAGAAATTGGGGTTTGGAGCATCTGGCTGGGATCAAAATTAGGAACTAGTTGACGGATATATGCCAACATAACCTCCCTCTCTGCTCTGACTGCTTCCATTATAGTTTCCCTTGACTTCGCCTCAATCCTCAAGGTCTCTTCTCTGACTGCCTCCCTCACACTTTCCTTCAATTTGTCACTAAATTTCACTCTCTGCTGTTTCGGCAAATTGAAGAACTGAGTTGGGGTAACGCCAGCACCAGCTCCTCTGACTCTCCCACCATGCTCGGGGGTTCCCAAAGCCAGAGTCAAGATATCATTGCTCCCGGAGACAGTCAGAGTGCCTTCGGAGACTTGCTTTTGCAAATCATCCTAAAAGAGAGAAAGAGAGATCGTTAGAACCTGAGCCGGGTGTATGACAGATACATATACCGACGTTGTAAATTATAAACAACGACGGTTTTTATTAAATGACAGACGTGGTATTAATTTAAAACGTCTGTATATAAATACCGTCGTTGTTTATACTTTACAACGTCGGTATATAAAAATATGTCGTATATTCAAAATAAAACAGATTAAGACATAAATCAAAGACCGTCGTAGTATTCAAAGTAAGACGACGGATTATTAAACAAACAGACATAGATGTCAAATTCCATACGGCTGCACAAAATTACCGTCATTGTATACGCATTCTAACTTCTAGATAAGATAAAACCGTCGTAAGTTTTAATGAAGAAGTGAAAAAACTCGATTGAAATATGCATTCTTTTCCAGAAATTGTGCACCACAAATTTCAGGGAAATAGACAGAGAGAGGGAGAGTGTGTGCGTGAGTAAACTTAAAACAAAAATGCAGTTCATAGAATAATTTAATCCGTCGTATTAGTTCTATCTAGACGTCTACTTTATTCAAAAACCGACGTCCTATTCGTTTTTAAACGTCCGTAAATTAAGCCCGTCGTGGTGTTCACTTTATAACGTCGCTTATGTAAAGATAAACGACGTCTATACCAAAATAAAACACTCTGTTTTTCAAATTTAGAACAGAGTTAGTGAGACTTACGATTAGTTTTGCCTTCTCTGCAGCCTTTGGATCAGGGATGTTTCCTGTTTTATCTTCTCTTGCTTTCTTCCACAGAACAGCTCGATCGATTTCTTGACCTTCGGGCATGGTTTCTACCAATTGGTCCGCCAAACCAACATACCCTTTCCTAGACAACCTATGGTTGTACTCCAATTTCTCCCTCCTCTCCTTCTGCTCAGCATGCTTAGCCTCAAAATCTGGGGTTAACCTTGAAGCTACGAAGGCATCCCATTGCGATTTCTCTATGAACTTATAAAGCGCAGGGGTTTCTCTTAACCTCTCCCTGTCATGTGCGTAAGGAAGGATATACTGCCTAGTTACGTTATACTTGAAATCCTTCCATTTTTTGGCGGCAGACTGCAAGACCAAGTTCTTGTAACTATCCCCAATAACATAGGACATTTGAACAGCTTCCCAAATCTGCTCCTTCACGTCCTTGGGTAATTGTTTCCATTTCTTGTCCACAAGAGGGACTCTGGTGCGTGCCAAAACACCAATGAAAGACTGCATCTCAACAACAGCCTCGCCATGTGGTTTGCCATCTTTATTGAACTCAACCACAGGCTTAACCTTCTCAATTTTCCTCTTCACAACAAGGCTCATTGTGCTGATACCGCGGCCAGATTTTTGCTCCTCAACAAATATGGCTATGCTCGAGTCTTTCTCTGAGGTTGAGGAAAATTTCATCCTCTTCGAGGGTTTGCTTTGAGTTGATTTTTCAACTTCCACTGAACCTGTTTTGGGTTCATCCCCTTGTGCCATTGAACCTGCTTTGGCCTTTGACGCTTCAGCTTCCTTGTTTTGAGATTTCGAAACCATTTTTGATTAATCTGCCAGGAAAACAACGTCGGTTATTAAAAAGAAACGACGTAAATGTGCATAAACTACGTCGGTTATTAACAATAACAGATGTGGTTTAAAATTACAAAACGATTGTTCTTCTCTCACTAGACGACGGTTTTATCTTGTTTCCGACGTATTAATTGTCACACCATGATGGTTTTTAGCCACCATCGTGCAGTTTGCATTACGGCCGTCGTGGTGTGTCCATTCTATCGTCGAAAACAAGACAGAACTGTCGTCTTTTGGCGTCGTGAGATTATCTACTTATGTATTTAATCAAAACTAGTGAAAGATTTCTTCAATTTGACAGAATCTTGTTTCCAGACAACTACGGCATGCAAATGAAAAGTAAAAAAAGGGAAGAGAGTGAGAAAAAACCTTGAATAACACCGGCGTGCAAAGAAATGTTTCCTTCCGACGAAGACGAAGACCAAAATGGTGATTTGGAGATGAAGACGATGATTCAGACAATGATGCTAGGTCAGGTGACGAAAATGGTGATTTGGGAAATGAGAGGGAAACTACGATACTTTATCGGGAAGAGAAAACCGTAAAATATTAGGTCAGGTGACGAAAAGTTTATATATTTTCCCAGCGTTCAATACAACGACGTTGTTATTAAACAACCGCCGTATTATTTAGTTATAACGACGGTAGATAATTCATAAATGACGTGGTTATCACAACTGCCGAAAGACTTTTGGAATTCCGATGTGGTTATGATGGCGCTTTTTTTCTCTAAACTGACATTGTAATTGTAATTTCAACGATTGTGTATTTTAATAAACCGACGTGGTTACTTTGCGGTTCTGAAAACGACGTCGTTCTCTTTTTAATACGCGCCAAATGACTTTTGGATTTCCGACGTGGTTATGACGGCGCTTTTTTTTCTCTAAACTGACGTTGTACTTATAAATTCAACGACTGTGTATTTTAATAAACCGACGTGGTTACTTTGGGTTCTGTTCTCTTTTTAATACTCGCCAAATGACTTTTGGATTTCCGATGTAGTTATCTTTTTAATACGCGCCAAATGACTTTTGGATTTCCGATGTAGTTATGATGTTGATTATTCAAATATGACGTCGGTATTTATATTATAACCGACGTGGATATTTACGGTTATTTTGTTTACATAGCATTTTTTCACGCGTTTTTTAACCCTCACAAGAAATTGTCTTTCTGAAAGCAAATGGGTTTGCAGAATGATTCCTCACTTCCCATGGGTTTGCTACATCCTCCTGTGTAGCAAGGGTGGAACCAGCCTTAGAACCTGCATGGGTTTGCAGCCGCACTTGCCCGTTTGAAGGCATACGAGGGCACAACCCACAACAGGTTCTAAGTCTGGTTCCACCCTTGCTACACAGGAGTTTTGAAGAAACAGTTGATTTTGATGAAAATGGGAATCGAGGAGTGAGCTTTTCATACTTTGTTGATTTTGATTTTATGAAATTATTAGATATTCATCTGTGGCTGTGCAGGAGCTTGAGAACAAGAGGAAGGAGAGGGCCCAGCTTGCATATGAGAGGAAGAAACAGTTGAACAAGCTGAGGGTGAAGGCAGAAAAGAAACCACGATGTATTTGCCAAATTTGTGTACATATATTGTGTAAATATTGATCAATATTTAACACGAAGAGATTTTTCCTTTTAAGATGAAAATGTTGTTGAGGATTGAGAATTAAATTTTGTTTTGTGTTAAGAAAGATATTACCAAAATAAAAGAAAAATTAATTAATTTTAAAAAGCTATAAAAATAAGACGGCGGTTTACAGAGAAGGCAGACATATAAACTAAACAAATACGACGGTAATTTGAACTTAGGACGTGGTAAATAAAAACGACAGTAGTGTTGTAGGCACCGTCGTAGTATACTCCAAAATAATAAGTCGGCGGTTTACAGAGAATGCACCGTCGTAGTATACAGACGTGGATTCCATTATATTATACGACGCGGATTAAGAACAGTTGGTCGTGTTTAGTTAGGAGTTAACACGGCAGGTTTTTTGGTGAACTGTCGTCTTTATTTTCTACGTCGGTGGATTCATACCTGCTGTCGTTGTTTTTTGGTCAGATTTTATCTCTGAAGAAATCCTTTTTTAAAAACAACGCTTTTTTATTTGTATGCGTCGTCTTTTAAAAATATTCAACAGTAAGGAACTTATCCACGACGGGTTTTTTTTATACCGTCGTCTGTTTAAATACAACGACGGTTTTATCTTATACCGTCGTCTTTTTCTGGTCGTCTTTTTCCATTTTTGTAGTAGTGAATGTCTAATTCTACTAGGCTTAAATGTACTAAGATTATGAATTCTACCATAGGGTTGATTGGATTATGAGCAATTCTACTAGGCCATGTAATTGTACATTTTAATTAATTTAACTGCTGAATCATGTGTAGCACGTACCAAATACATCATCTGATAGTGTTATCTACTCCAATCTAATCTAATCTAATGCAATCTAATTCTTCCATATAATTCAATCTAGTTGAAATCATCAAACATGTTTTGGGTATGTATTTATTAAGATACAAAGATCTTTTCTTAATGTGGGAGATAATAATTTAGATATTTATAAAAATACCCAATTCTAGACATGTATTTATAAAAATACCCAAGCACTATTTAAACATAGAAACATACCCAAAATCAACCCCATAATCAACAATTGTATATTTTTTGGGTGTGTTTATAAATGGGTTTTGAGTGTGTGTAATGATGGGTTTTGGGTATGTTTATAAAGTGTTTTGGTTGTTGGGTATTTTTATAATTTCAGCCCCTAATTTGGGTATTTTAGTGAAACTCCCATAATAATTTCCGAGAAGAATTGCCGGCAATGACTGGGATGGCGTGGTTGCCTGCTGCTTGAATGCGCTTTTGTCTTCAAGACTATTGCAGGCTTAAATTACCTTTGCTCTAGTTTGGTCATATTCATAATTTCATTAATTAATTGTGGGTGCTTTGCCCTTTCATTAATTAATTGTGGCTGGTCATATTCATAATTTCATTAATTAATTGTCACTTATAAGTTTTGTTCAAGTTGTGGGAAGGAAGGACCAAATTGGCATCATCTGCTCTAGGTCTGCTCTCGCTCTTTGTCCAAAGGCTCTGACCGCGTCCACGGTCAAGACACAGGTCAACTCATAGTCAAGACACAGCTTTAAAAAAAGGGGAAAATTTAGGGAAATTGACATAGATAATCACTAAATACAAACTTTAATTTTATAAAAAAAAAAAAAGGGAAATAGCTTAAAATTCCACCCTTTTCATAATTTTAACTAAAAATACCACCCCTTCCCAATTTTTTTTAAACTATCACCAATAAATATATAATTATTGTCCATTTATTGCCGATTTTTCACATGTTCAGAAATTTTGTTCTTTCTTAGCTCACTCAGCTCTCTCTCTCTCTGGCACAGCTCTCTTTCTCTTTGGTATCTGTCTATCGCAACTCTCTGTCTCTCTCTTGGCTTTCTCTCTCTCTAGCTCAACTCTCTGTCTCTCTCTTTGCTCTCTTTCTCTAGCGCAGCTCTTTCTTTCTGTCTTGTTTGTGCCTAATAAATCACGGTCGTAAACTGACCGATGGGGCTTCCTCTCGGCCCTAGCAGCTATTCATGAGCTGAAACGTGGCATTTCGTCAGGTTTCGCCTTCTTAAAAACAAAGGAAAAGCTGCGAAGGCATAATCATCTCGCCTCGACCGTGGCATTGTTGGCCGAGGCCAAAGGACGAAAGAGACACGACCGAAGATATTAGAGTCAAATCGCCACGTGGCAGCCGGGTCCCACGCTTCATTTAATGAAGTAACGCCTCTGACTAGCATACCCACTAGCGGCAAAAAGGCATTTAATGCAAGAGGGAAGAAGGGAAGTGACTAAAGTCAGGATTTGGTGATAAAGTCACCAACCACCAGACCAGGGCATTAAATGCGTCCCCACAGCCAAAGGCGGAGAACCCACGATCAGGGCAGCGGCCGAGATTTACCAGGATTTATGGGGTCACACCACCATGCTTCACAATCCCGAATGTCGATTGGACTATCCACTTGTTCTGATCAGGCTCCACCATGCAGATTTTTAGCCTCGTTTACTCCTCCAAGAGCTCTTCCTATAAATACCAAGCTCAAGCTACATTCAAAGGGTTCAAACACCAAACCAAAAGCCTCTCACGGAGCAAATTATATTTTCCTTTAATGAACTTTCAATACCTTTACTTGCTTTCCTAGGAGTAGTGATAGATTGTAAGGAAAATCCATTCATCAATATATCATACGACTCTTGATTTTCAAGGCGCCGGAGCACCATCTCTGTTACTCTCTCATTCACCCCATATATCATACGACCGTTGCTCCCTAAGCAATGCGCCGGAGCACCGCCCAAAACCCACCATCAACACCACCACTAAACGGCCTTGTAGCTCAGGCCGTGAACTTAACGGCCGAGATCAGTTCCTCTCTCGGCTACAATCGTTTGATTAGGAGTCGAACTCAAACAGGCGCACCACTTAACCATTTTATCCAAACCATATCACATCTCGACGCATTCCTGTAAGTGTTTTGCGGTAAATTGCATAATCATTACCAACCATGTTGACAGTCTCAAACCCAAAGCTCAATCACACAGGCCTGTAGGCCTCTCTTTTTCTTTTTTTTTGGTCGTGGTAAAATTTTGAAAATGTTAATTCCCTATTTTTTAAAGTTTTTCTTTTGTCTTTCCTTGACAATATTGTAATATGACATACATTGTAATAACTCAAGCTCAAGTTTAGATTAAGAATAGTTTCTCTAAGTGTTCTTATCTGGCTGCTATCTTATGGAAGGTCAATCATATTGACAAAGGTAATTTGTGCATTTCATTCATTAAAATTCTTAAGATTTTGACTAGTCATCTTTTTCATCAGTAAGTTTTCCAACTCATTGGTTTCCAGTTGGATCCTACCAAACCTTATTCTATGAATTTTCTTAGCTGCCATGTGTATTATTCTGACCAAAGAATTTTTTGGTAAAAGCCATATGATTCTTCATTTGGCTGCCGTCAATTCTTGAAGGAAGTTTCTTTGAAGGGTTTTCCTTTGCTTTTGTTCTCTTTCTTCCTCAAGAGAAAACCACCATTTTCATCTATGAGTTTTTTTAAATTGATTTTTCAAAAATTGCTTTTTGAAAAGTTAGAACCTTTTTGAAAAAGTTAGAACAAACACATTCCCATATTCATCTATGTCAGATTCAAGATTGGTTTCTTCAAGCGTATGGTTCCATGAAGAAATTGGTCATTTTCTCCTTGAATTGAAATTGTTGATTTCTGTTCGAGTTTGAGCTAGGTAGCTGATTCCATGGGATGAAAGAGTTGAAGAAGGAGCTATCATTGTCATGAAGGACTAAGTTGCTAGCTTTGCTAAGTTGGAGAAGAAGATTGCACAAAGGATATATAGCTTATCTTCCTAAATAGATCTAGGATTTCTTGAATTCACTTGTGTTTCTTTGTAAGAATCTTTATTGCTTAGTGGATTCCCTCCATCAAGTAAAGGGGAAGCAACTGGCTAAGGTGGGGGTAGCCTACATCAGTCCACAAGAAGAAGGCTGGGTGTGGTTGTTTTGGAATACATAGATAAAATGAGATAAAATCATTGATGCACTTCTAGAGGACTTCGTTTCCACAATATTCGATTGGCATATATTATTTAGTTTCTCACATATGGCGATGACAGTTATAGTTAGAAACGAAGGAGAAAAACATTAAAAAAAAGTTCTTGCAGGAGTTTATATTATGTTTTCAAATCATTCTTGACTGTTGTTTTACTCTTATCCTCTAGTTTCTTCCGTTAAATATGTTGGAAGTTTGAATGAAATTCAAGAACTTTTGTCCCACATTGGTAGAAAGTGGAAAGAGTGAGGTAAATTATATAATATTTTTGGTTTCAAATTAATAATTTTTTTTTTATTAATTTAGATTTGTCTAATTAACTGTTTCCTAACAGTTGTGACTCTTCTGATAAAGTTTCAAAGGTTTATTTAAATCAAACCAGGTCTCATTTGTTCAACACAGAAAAAGTATTATACAAGCATTTCACATTGTCTGAGAGGAAAACAAACAACGTTCGCCAGATTCTAAGTTCGAGTGCTAGGGCTTAGAATACAAATAGTTGAATCCTGCGAAGCAATCACCTGTAAAACTTCAAGCACCGAGAAAGGGTGAAATTATTGTCTTTAAGACATTGCATCAAATCTGCAAGCCTCTATCTCGAATCCAAGTCAATTTAATTTGTTGTTTATATACTGCATTTTGTATTATAGTTTGCATTAAATTTTGTTTATATTATTATTTTAAATAGTCACTGATTGTTGTTTCTTCCAATAATCTAAAGACAGTAAACCAATGGATTCACAATCATCAGTGACTCTGAATAGGGTGACTAAGAATCCTCATGATGAGAAGCTTGAGAAGTTCAAGGGAATTGACTTCAAGAGATGGCAACAGAAGATGTTCTATCTGACAACCATGAATTTGGCACATGTCAAAGGGGAGGCTCCCAAATCAGGAGAAAATCCAATGTCTAAGGAAACAATGATAACCATTAAGGCTTGGAAACAATCTGATTTCCTGTGCAGAAATTACATCCTTAACAGGCTTGATGATACTTTGTATGACATTTATTCATCATACAATTCTACAAAGGAAGTGTGGGAGTTACTTGAGAAAAAAATACAAAACAGAAGATGCTAGTGCCAAAAAGTTCGTGATTGGCAAATTTCTCAAGTATGCTATGGTTGATTCGAAGATTGTTATTAAGCAGGTTGAAGAACTTCAAATTCTGATCCATGATTTGCTTGCAGAGCGGTGTTCTATTAATGAACACTTGTAGGTTGGAGCAATCATAGAGAAACTGCCCCCATCATGGAAAGACTTCAAAATTTACTTGAAGCAGAGGCAGAAAGAGATGTCTATGGAGGATCTGATTTTGAAGCTTCGAGTTGAGGAGGATCACAAGGATGGTGACAAGGGTGAAGTGCCTGTCATGGAAGCCAAAGCCAATGTTGCTAAGACATCAAAGCCAATGTTGCAAAAAAACAAGGGCAAGAAAGTTGCAAAGAATTATGCTAATACTCTTGCACTAAGAGGCAAGGATTTCAAGAAAATCAAAGGCGCTTGTTGGGTATGTGGAAAAACAGGGCATAAAGCACAAGATTGCTACCACAGAAGAGACCAAAATCCAACCAATCCTCAACCCAAAGTGACTAAAATCAATGAAGATTTTGTGGCTATAGTGTCTGAAACCAATATGGTTTCTGATACAAAGGACTGGTGGGTTGATACAGGTGCTACTAGGCACATTTGTGGTGATAGAAACCTGTTCACTGATTACAAACAGAATTCTAGTGGTGAGAAATTGTACATGGGAAATGCCTCTGTATCTGCAATTGAAGGCAAAGGTAGTGTGCTGCTGAAATTCACTTCTAGGAAGGTTTTAAACCTTTTGGATGTGCTACTGTTTGTGCCTAATAAATCGCGGCCATGAACTGACCGAAGAGCCCCTTTTCTCGGCCCTAGCACTTGCTCGAGGGGCTAAAACGCAGCATTTCGCCAAATTGTTTTGCCTTCCTAAAACAAAGGAAAAATTGTGAAGGCATGATCATCTCGGCCTCGATTACAGGCAGAGGCTGAGGCCGAACAAAACCATGGCCAGAGGTGTTAAAGTCAAATCATCACGTGACAGCAGGGTCCCATACTTCATTTAATGAGGTATTGCCTCTGTTTATTGCAGCAAACCCACTAGCCACGAATAAGCATTTAATGCACGAGAGAAGGGGGGAAGTGATTGAAGTCAGGATTTGGCGACAGAAAACAGGGTGATTAGATGCAGACATTCTCACAAGGGTTCTTGCAACTTGAGAGATTAGGTGACCAGCTATCAGAGGAATAAATGCGTCCCCACGGCCAGAAGCAGAGAACCCACGATCAAGGCTGCGCCCGAGATTCACCATGATTTATGGGGTCACACCACCATACTTCACGATCCTAAATGTCGATTGGACTGCCCACTTGCTCTAATCAGGCTCCACCATGCAGATTTTTTGCCTCGAATACTCCACCAAGAACTCCTCCTATAAATACAAGGCTCAAGCTACATTCAAAGGGTTCAAACACCAAACCAAAGCCTCCCACGGAGCAACTTATATTTTCCTGTAATGCACTTTCAATATTTTACTTGCTTTCCTAGGAGTAGTGTTAGTTTGTAAGGAAAATCCGTTCATCAATATATCATACGACCCTTGATTTTCAAGGCGCTGGAGCATCATCCCTGTTATTCACTCATTCACCCCATATATCATATGACCGTCACAAACTCACCATCAACACCACCACTAAAGGGCCTTGTTGCTCAGGCCGTGAACCTAACGGCCGAGATTAGTTCCTCTCTCGGCCACAATCGCTTGATCAGAAGTCAAGCCCACACAGGCGCACCACTTAACCATTTCCATCCAAACCACATCTCGACACACGGTAGACCGTGCTGGCACACCCGCGCACAACTGCACCGCATCCAAAAGCAGGAAGCCATGTGTCAACGCATATCCCCTCGGCCCGGAACTCCAGGCCGTGAGATTTGCGTGGTAGACAGCTACATGTTCCTGAAATTAGGAATAACTTAGTGTTTGGCCCTATTCTTAGTAAGAAGGGTTTCAAATTTGTATTTGAATCTGACAAATTCATCCTGACCATAGGAGGGCTGTTTGTTGGAAAGGATTACCTTGTTGATGGCTTGTTTAAACTCAATGTAACTGGCAATGATGTTTTTAATCATATAAATGAGGTTTTCATTTACTTTGCTGAGTCTTCACATATTTGTCATGCTAGATTAGGTCAGGTAAATTATCGATCTATGCATAGAATGATGCATCTATGTTTATTGCCTAAATTTGATATTAACTTTGATAATAAATGTGAAACTTGTACAGAATCCAAGTTTTCTAGGCAAACCTTTAAATATGTTCAAGGAAGATCAAATGAATTACTTGGATTATTTCATAGTGACCTTTTTGGCTTTAAATCCACACCAACTCGTGGTGGGAACAATTATTATATCACATTTATAGATGATTGCAATAAGTATTGTTATGTATACTTAATACACAGCAAGGATGAAGCCTTACAGAGGCAGAAGTTGAGAATCAACTTAATAGAAAAGTAAAAGTACTTAGATCATATAGAGGTGGAGAATATGAGTCCACTGCATTTTTTGATTTTTGTACAACTTATGGATTTATACATCAAACCACTGCACAATATACACCGCAACAAAATAGTGTAGCAGAGAGGAAAAATAGAACTTTCAAGGATATGATAAATTCCATATTGAATAGCTCTGGGCTTCCACATAATCTTTAGGGTGAAGCCTTACTTATTGCAAATCACATTTTGAACAGAATTCCACAAAAGAAGACTACACAATCTCCTTATGAAGTGTGAAAAGGACAGATTCCTACATACAAGACACTGAAAGTGTGGGGTTGCCAAGCTAAAGTACAAGTACCTTTACCAAAGAGGGTAAAACTTGAACCTAAAACTATAGATTGTGTTTTCATAGGTTTTGATAAGACAAGTGCTACATATAGATTTTTATTTATTAAATCTAATATTTCTAATATACATGTTAACTCAATAATAGAATCTATTGATGCTGATTTCTTTGAGGAAATTTTTCCTTACAAAGAAAAGAGGTCCAGTTCAAACAATAGGAAAGTACATGATGGAAATCCTGATGAACCACTCTCTTCAGGGGTCCAAGAAAAGGAAGTGGAACCTAGAAGAGGAAAGAGGACTAAAACACCTAAAAGTTTTGGACTAGATTTTGTAAGTTTCTTGACTGAAGAAGAACCACAAACTTATAAGGAAGCTATGGCTTCACCTAAGGCTCCTTTATGGAAGGAAGCTATTAATAGCAAAATAGAATCCATTATGCAGAACCATACATGGGAATTCGTTGATTTACCACCTGGTAATAAACCAATTGGATATAAATGGATTTTTAAAAGAAAGCTAAAAGCTGACGGTACTATTGATAAATACAAGGCTCGTTTAGTTGCTAAAGGGTATCAGCAAAAAGAATGGTTGCATTATTTCGACACTTATTCTCTGGTATCAAGAATTACATTTATAAGGATGTTAATTGCCATAGCAGCTATACACAATATGGACATACATCAAGTGGATGTAAAAATAGCTTTCTTAAATGGAGAATTAGATGAAGAAATATACATGGAACAACCAGAAGGTTTTGTGGTAAAAGGTCAAGAAACTAAAGTTTGTAAACTTGTTAAGTCTTTATATGGACTTAAACAAGCTCCAAAACAATGGCATCAAAAATTTGATCATACAATGTGTTGAAGAAAAATGCGAACCTTCAACACAATTTCACCACCACTAGTTAAATAATGGGGTTTTATTGTTTTAGGTTCGACCCATTCGAGATGCAAGTCTCTTAATTACAATCCCTTACTTAAAGGGAACACCCTTTGATTCCATCATAAAGAAACAGAACGTGTGTGTTTGGTTTTGTGGCTACTCCCAAATCCAACCTCAGGGTGCCTACGCATCACTCACGGGAATCAAGTCACTCGTAGTTCAAAGATTTGCAATGAATAAATGACTCATTGCAAAAGGGGGGAATGTAAATGAATTTGATTGAAAAAGTGTTTGAGTGAATTTCGCTGAATAAACCAAGGATTCGATTTCGATATGTGTTTTGGGGCGAATTTGGTTAAGAATAAACTAGGGATTCTATTTGAATTTAAGATTTCGACAGTTGCATCTAGATTAAGTCTCTAGATTGCCTACGTACCCTTTTGAAGGGATCAAACCAATGTAGTTCGGAATTGATTTGTGTAAAGATAGGAATTTGATTTGTGGGAATTTGGTTGATGTAACCAGTGATTCAATTTTGGTTGCGGTTGCGTCTATTGAAATACTAGACTGCCTATGTACCCTTGATGGGATCAAACCGATGTAGTTCCAAAGTTTGAAAATTAATGGGTAAGTGTGGCCCAATAATTTAGAATTTGTGTCTGTAAGACAATTTGAAGATTTTCATAGGCAGATGACCAATGAGAAAAGTTGGAAATTAACGGGTAAGTGTGACCCATTAATTGAGAATTTGTGTTTGAATTTAACCTCATTAAATTTTCATGGGTAGATTACCCATGAGAAAAATTGGAAATTAATAGGTGAGTGTGGCCCACTAATTGAGAATTTAGGTATGGGAAATTTGAATTTAATTCCATTGGAATTTGCATGGGTAGAAGACCCATGAGAAAAATTTGAAATCAATGGGTAAGTGTAGCCCACTAATTGAGAATTTATGTTTGAGAGATTTGAAATTAATCTCATTGGAATTTTCATGGGTAGATGACCAGCGAGAAAAATTGGATGGTTTTATACCATTTTTCTTTTTTGTCAATGTGCAAGAAAAATAATGAGCAATTTTGATTAACCCACTAATTTTCTAAAATTGACATTTGCATTTGGACCTAAATATGGCTATTAGGATTTTTAAAATTGATCCATGAACTATGTAATAGGCAATTTGGGCCTTTGTAAATTTAATGGATAATTACTTGTACCATCCATTAAATGGGTCAGGATCTAGTGAGAACGCTTATGTGAGAACATAACATGACAACACCGTTGTATCCAATCTAACGGCTGTATGAAAAGCAATTGTAAGTGTAAGTGTTGTATTAGAACGAGGCCTTCTTCTCTCTTCTCCCTCCAAAACGTCCCCTCCAAACCAGCTGTTCACTCAGTTCAATAAAAATAACCATTTTTTTATCAGCTTTCATTGAGGAAGAACTGTAACATTGAAGAGAGAGCACCCTCATTTTTCTGGGTTTCCCATTCATGCGAAACAAAGGAGTGTTGGATTTTATAATTTCATCTCTGTGGTTGGGTTTTTGGGGTCGGGACATACGTCAATCCTTGAGCAACATCGAAACTGGGGTTGAGTTGGAAAGTGCTGACCGTACCGTTGTGGTTCTGCTCTGTTGGTTTTGAAATCCTTGAGCGGGGGCAAAACAGGGGTTGAGGAAGAAGAAAAGTTTTTGGGGTTGATGTCCAGATCTAAAAGGTCTACGTTACGTTGTCATAGTTGTTGAAAATTTGAAGTTGGAAATCAGTTACGAGGTAAGCCATATACTGTATTTGTCAATTTCATTATTAGGCATCAGCATGAGTCAGATTAGGTTGTATGTATGTCTTTAATGTTTCAGCGGAGAGTCATTCGCATGTCATATGTTAGTTAATATTTATTGTAAAGCTATTTGAAAGCATGTGCCAAATATTGGGCATCAGCATGAGTCAGATTAGGTTGTATGTATGTCTTTAATGTTTCACCAGAGAGTCATTTGGATGTCATATGTTAGTTGATATATATTTTAAAGCTCTTTGAAAGCCTGTGCCAAATATTGGGCATCAGCACGAGTTACGTTAGTGTGTATGTAGGTCTTTAATGTTTCACAGATAGTGATTTTAATGTCATATATGATGGTTATTATGTGATATTCAGGGTTAAATTGCTTCAAAGTGCAAAGTGCGGTGTAGTATATGATAAGAATGACAAAGAAGTTAAAGATTGCGTGGACGGTTTGGTTTTAGTTAAGAGATCGAAACTTTGCAAAGTTGAAGGTGAGTTGATAGATTCTGCTTTGTTGTGTGATGAAGGTTTTGAGTTGCTGGAAAATTCATTTGACGACATTCGTGGGAAGCTTACAAGGTTGTTGTCATCAAGAGCTCGTGTCGAAGAAGAACCCAATGGAGAGGTCGGAACTAGTTCTTCCCAAGTCAGAATTATGGATCCCCATCGAGTAAAACCAAAAGGGCGTGCGAGAAGAGTGAAAGGACAAAAAGAGAAGGTAGCGGAAGGACATAAACGGCGGTGCAGTGAATGTAGGAAGACTGATCATGATAGACGGAGTTGTCCAAAACTTGTGAGCGGGTAAGTGAATATGTAATTGTCTGGGTTTGAATTTTGTACAAGAAATGCTGTTGACTTGGTTCTTTGTTTCGATGTTGCAGCTTTTCATCTTCCGACGCAGAAGTTGGTGCTGCAGTTGATGAGAATTTGCAGCCTCATCAGAGCACGCAGGACAGGGAACCTACTATGACAGAGTCATTTCTGCAAGAGTTTGATTTCATTTACGGTCCCGGAGTTTGAATATTTGTTGACACCAATTTGCGTATTTTTGGAAACCATCTGGAACCGTTAGTGAATCTTATGTAAGTGCCTCATGTTGATACTGAACTAAGGTATGTGAAAAGCAACAGTGAAACCGCCCAAAAACAAAGTAACTTTTGTATTTGATAATTATTAAGTGTCACAAACGTATCGCATGACTTACATTCGACCCCCTGGAAAAATAAAATTAAAAAAACTACATTAAAGTGAACAATAAGTTATTTGAAGAGCCACTTAGTTATCAGCATCAAAGTGATCACTTGACTCAAAGCGGCCACGTTCCTCCCAATCTAGAATGCGTTTGTCGTTATAGTAATCCTCGCACCAGTCTGGGGGTAATGCAAACAATGGGAGATGGGGGCTTTGGGGGAGAAGGGGTTGGGGACCGGTAGTATTGAACATTGTCTGGACCTACGTCGAATAGATCCCTGCATGTCCCACAAGGATGGTCGCGAACGTCACCATGCTTGCAATAATTATGCGCAACTCGAACTTTCGGATCCATCTTTAGTTGAAGGTGGATGTCCATCCTGGGGCTTTGGTGTTTTCAGAACGTGGAGCCAGTGTTTTAAAGGATTCGTTTGGAATTCATGCAATGTGGGTAACGTTTTATACACCTTTGCAACGGTTGCAAGGAAAATGAAATATGTAGGTAAGGGAATCTTGAAACCATCACTGTGTGTCAGCAAGGGAATCTTGAAACCATCACTATGTGCCAGTAATGCGTCAAAGAACTGAATATATATGTCAGATAATCTTGAAAAACTTTATCGACCCACCGACAATTTTTTAAACCAAAAAATTGAGCACTATTAGTAACTGAACTCTACTAATCCAGTAGTTAGTGATCGAAGAAATAAGATTGAACTCCGGTAAGAACATAGAACCCAAGGCTGTGATAGCAGATTTAAACCTGAATAAGCTGCACGTAAGTCAGATCAGGCATAAACATGTAAACACAAACCCAGATCTGGCATTAACAAAAAACAAACAAGTGAATAACGATTGCCTAGCGATTGATATGGCTACCAGCCGTCATTATCGTTGGCTTTGGCTGGTTGGTGGCCTAGCTCTGGTGGGTGTACACCGCCGGAGATGATTTGCTGTGCAGCAGACGGAGTTATGGCGTCCCAGTCAATATGTTTGTGGACATCTGCAGGGAACCGTCGGAATTGCTCAAAACCTTCGTTGAAAGCCACAGACATTGCCTGCCCATGCTTGTCGCCTCCTTTGTGGATGCTCAAAGATTCGTACGTAGCATCCTCCAAGGTCATTTGCAAATCCTCTGCTTCTCTTTTCTGTAACGCGCTTTGTTCACTTGGCGCGTCAAATACGCCAACTTCTGCTCAGCTCCGACACACTTTTGAGTCCAATAATGGACCAAGGAGGAGTCGTGTTCCAGTTTGTTCTTCATATCATTTATTTCCAGAGCAGGATCATCGGAGTCGCCCTCGCTTGCCGAGGAGGTTGGAAGTGGCAGCGGTGGTAGAAGGGACCTGAGATAGTCGGGGGCATATTCCCATGACCCATCGGAGTCCCCCTGATTTGCATTGCCGTGTGAACTGGTTAACATGTTGACAAATCTTCAGTTTCTTCAGACTGGGGGATTCGTTGTATGCACAAAACACAACTCCAAAGAAGAGTCAGGAAGAAAACAAGATGTTGATGTATGGCAATGAGTATCCCATAGCCATACGACACCGTTTACATATGATGTCCTGGAGTATCCGCAGCTTGTTTTATCTGTTTTACCCATCTGTCACATCAGTTTTGTTTTTTGGTTCAGTAATGAGAGCATTTGATTTAGGTTGAATTCGGATTAAAGCCTCGTATTAATCACAGATAGCATACACATGAATTTTGAATTTTCAACTTTCAATGAGGTGGTAGCATTTGTCGAATTATTATCCTGATGTTTGCAAAGGAAGGGTGAGAGAATGGTCACTGACGTCCACGTGTGCACCTACCGAAGGTTGATGCGGTCAGGTCCCGCCATGTGTTGTATTTCGTTATTTTCATTACACAACTAGGGGAAAATTATTGAAGACATCCCGAAATAACAAGGAGAAAAATCGGAAAAAATGCCCCAAAATTGATACCAGCTCATTGTGGCATTACACAACTGGGGGAAGCTATAAATCGTCAAAAGTGTTTTTTCAACTCACTTTTGTACTCAATTTCATAAGATGTGATAACACAGAGTGTACACTTCATCATCGGAATATGGTTTGAACTCGCTTTCGTCTCAACCGTAACATTATGTTTTGCAAACCTTTTCCGTCTATTTCCTTCATGTTCATTATCTAATTTAAAATAACACAACTATCAGTTACATTTGCTTCGTATGTAATATTTGGGAAAAATTAGTCTTATTTTCTCCTTTCAAATGACACACAATATTATTATTGTTATTTCATTGGTCATATATTATATATTTCACACGAATAAGCACACCTCATATTACCATTTTAGGAACAACAGCTCCTGTGAGGGAGATCCAATCAATGCTAAAAACTATCCCATTCCTTTTAGGCATTTTGTAAAGAGAAATTAAATATGTTGACAGAAAATAATGTAAACATACTTCAATTAAAGCATACCCATTTAGCTTTACAAAAGTACGCATAATCAACCAAAAGCAGTTTCCCATATTTTTCACTCGCTCTTTCTTCACGTCTTACAGCTTGGATACAAAAAAGATACCATCTGAAGTGTCCAAACCAAAATGGTTACACCTTCAGGAGCGCACACAAACTTGGAACAAAAGCAGTCAAAATGAACGTTTATGCATTTTTTCCAAACAAACTGACTGAAAATAACGAAAATGAACGTTGTCCAGCGACGGTTTACTCCATGGTGATTCCGTCCCAGTTGTAGCTTGGGACAACACATTTTGCATACTCTCGGAATAGGTCAAATCCTTTACGTGCTTCTGCTTCCCTCTTCTGCAATGCCTCATTCGACCCCTTGAACCTTCACCAACCTTTTCCTTTCGCAAGCCTAACCTTCAGTTTCATTAGTTTGACTGATCGAAGGTGTAATTTCGCTTGACCTTTACCCTTCCCTAATGTTTCTTCATACCATCTTAGACGTATCTTCTGACGTTTTATTTCACTCTTCAACGCATCGTACGGCATCTGGCCGATACGACCTGCATCATCGTGGTCCTGAGATGAAAAGTTGATGGATTTCGCAGGTCCTACAGGAACATCTTCTGCGTTCTTATTATTCTGTGGCACCATTTACGGTTTATGGGTTTAGGGTTCAGGGTTTATGCTCAATGATTAATTCATAATAGTAGATTTGCAAACACTTCTTCATATTTCATAGCTGTCCGGATTAGAAAATTACAAAATATATACTTGAAAAGCCAAAACAGAACACAATTTATAAATATATACTTGAAATTGCTTGAAGATTTCCAGACGCAAAAAGTTTCTTACTTCTTCATCACTTGAACTGCCAAATTCAGAAATGATAGAACTAACAACAGTAGGAGGATCTTTTGAATGCCCTTCACCATACGGATGACTTCAGCATATGCATTAAGTTCCTTCACATCTAGCTGGTTTTCAATTTGAGATTCAGTTGGCATGTTGCCTCCAGTCACCCATTCATAGCCACTACACCTTGTAGCTCCCTCAAAAAACATAAGAAAGTTACATTTTTCATTTTCGGATTACAATGTCAGACCCAATTCTTCTACTCTGTAGCAGTTTTCGTTGGCTTAGGCAATGGCCGATCTGAGTTAGTGTTATTGGCTTAGGCAAGATAATACTTACATACGTTGTGAAGCACTTCCAATACGGTCTGCCCATATTCCTTTCAGATTTGGAAATTAGCATAACCATCTCAGCATTGCAGTGCTGACACCTCTTTCCTTGAGTGTTTGTTGAAGAATTCGACATGGCTCTGCCCAGAAGGGGAAATGAAGATAACAGAAGATGACAACCCTTCCAAAAATTTGCTCAAAACCCCCAATTAATTTTCCTTCAAATCTGAAAAGGAATGGTATTTTCTTTTTTGGGGAGAACTAATATGGAGTTTGAAGTTTCAATTGTCCTGTTTTGGTCGTAACAATCCGTGACTATGAGAGGCAAATTCAAAAATTGCAGGAATTTTTTTTTTTTGTTAACCCTAACCCATGAGATGGAAAGAAAAGCATTGGTTTAATATTTTTTAACCCTAAGCATTCGACAGTAAACCGTAAACCGTAGGCGAAAAGGCCCTACACCCTTGAAGTCGTTTAAAAATTGAATATTTAAGTGGAAAAGATTAGAAAATAGAAAAACTGGCGAGTGGCGGCATGGGATTGCGCCGCGTGGCGGTCAGGCTTGCAGCTCCCCACTCCAGCGCCTCCACTTGGCATTTCTTGTATATTTTATTCCTTTTTTTTCCCAAAAATCGTTAAAAATGCAGGAAAATTAAGGAAAAAATTGGGAAATTTCCTAACTCTGTGTGGGGATGAATACTTCATACTGAAAGTACAAACCCTGGTTTAGGAGCTAGTGAAAAATAAAATTTGGGAACCAACCCTACATTCGGATGATGCAAATGAAAACCCTAATACACTTTGTAAACCCCACACTCTCATATGTTCGATCACATTAATCCCGTATCCAAATTTGTTTGTCCTCCCCTTTTTCCAGACATGTGATCGAAGGAAATCCCGTCCCGATCGCTGAGGAATTTTTCGAGATTTTTTCAACTTCAATTTCGATTTTTAAATTAATATTTAAGTGGAAACGATTAAAAAATATTAAAACTGGCGTGTGGCGGCATGGGAGCGCGCCGCGTGGAGGTCAGGCTTGCAGCTCCCCACTCTAGCGTCTCCACTTGGCTTTTCTTGTATATTTTATTCCGTTTTTTTCCCAAAAATCGTTAAAAATGCAGGAAAATTAAGGAAAAAATTGGGAAATTTCCTAACTCTGTGTGAGGATGAATACTTCATACGGAAAGTACAAACCCTAGTTTAGGAGCGAGTGAAAAATAAAATTTGGGAACCAACCCTACATTCGGATGATGCAAATGAAAACCCTAATACACTTTGTAAACCCCACACTCTCATATGTTCGATCACATTAATCCCGTATCCAAATTTGTTTGTCCTGCCCTTGTTCCGGATATGTGATCGAAGGAAATCCCGTCCCTATCGTTGAGGAATTTTTCGGGATTTTTTCACCTTCAATTTCGATTTTTAAATGAATATTTAAGTGGAAACGATTAAAAAATATTAAAACTGGCGTGTGGAGGCATGGGAGCGCGCCGCGTGGCGGTCAGGCTTGCAGCTTCCCACTCCAGCGCCTCCACTTGGCATTTCTTGTATATTTTATTCCGTTTTTTTTCCCAAAAATCGTTAAAAATACAGGAAAATTAAGGAAAAAATTGGGAAATTTCCTAACTCTGTGTGGGGATGAATACTTCGTCAGGAGTTTTGGGTTATTATTTGGCAAAATGTTTTTTTTGTGAAAATTGATATGTAATTCTTGATGTTAGTGAACAGGGATTTCCGTACTATGGGATTCAAATTTATTTTTTTTGGGTGCAGACATCCTAAAAGTTGCTGGACTAATCTGAAAATAATGGGGAAATGTCGTAGATGGTTATAATCAATTGGGAAAAACCCTCCACTTAATTCGTAGATCCACATTGCGATATTTAAATAATTATGTTAGTGAAAAGGGATTACCGGATGACTTAATTACACTTCTGTTTTGTTGCAAATATAGTTTCAAACGCAGGACAAATCAGGAAATTAGGGGGATTTTTTTGGGGTATTTATGGGATCATCAAAGTATCTTAGAAGATCAAGTTACACTTCTGTTTTGTTGCAAATATAGCTTCAAACACAGGACAAATCAGGCAATTAGGGGGATTGTTTTGGGGTATTTATGGGATCATCAGGGTATCTTAGAAGATCAAGGATGTGTCAGACATCCACTTGTCAACGAAGTCAGTGAAAGGATAATCCCTTTCCGGGTTGACAACACGCAACCTCCCTGCCATATGCCTGTCTGTCATGTTTAACGAATGACTGTTTGGGGGATATGAACCAGCAATTCCACATTTCAGACCACTTACTGAAACGATATAGGACGCAAAACCATAAACAAACTTCAAATAAAAACAATACAAAGTTCAAATAAAAACGATATAGGACCCAAGATGGATATTCTACATTTGGCATGGTTTAAGGTGCTGCTCTCGGTTGCAAAGAACTCCTCTGAAGATCTGTACAGCATGGCGGGAACATGCAAGTTATTTCAACAAATGATGAATGATCCTGAGGTTTGGACAACCGTTTCAGTGGATAAGTACCAGTGGCATGAGGACTGGTACGATGAAGATGAAGGGAAAATTGTTGAGTTCTTGCAAAAGTGCAAAGAACATAACAATCCAGAAATCATTTACAGAGAAGCTATTCAGGAGTTCTTCGTGAAGAATGATGATGAGGCGCTGAAGAACCTGCGGGTGGCGGCTATGGCAGGGCATAAGGAAGCCTCCTACCTTGTTGGCTTGCTAGGGCTGTTGAACCCTAGCGAGGGCAAGGAGAATGCGATGGAGTTTTTGTGCCATCTCAGCAAACCGAAGAAATTGAACAGGCAAGCTTGCAGGGATTCAATAACCAATCGACTGCGTCGGTATACAATGTGTGGCACCGTGACTCCTCCTATGCTTCAAAAATTTGCTGCAGACAAAGGATTCTTACAAGACTGCATTCACTGTGAGGGTAATCGGGAGTGGTATCAGTTATGGGCCCGCTGGGGCGACGACTGGCACAACGTAGATGCTTGGAACTGCTGTGAACCCTGCAAATGGAAAAGGGAGCTGTTCTGCATCCAGCGCAACTCCAGTTGATCACTGTTTGTTTTTAAGGTGTATATACATGGTATGATAGGTGTTTTATTAATAAATTGTTGTTTTGGTTTTTAGTGTTTTTATGTAAAGGTGAAACTCTGTGAACTTTGTATTGTTTTTATTTGAAGTTTGTTTATGGTTTTGGGTCCTATATCGTTTCAGTAAGTGGTATGAAATGTGGAATTGCTGGTTCATATCCCCCAAACAATCATTCGTTAAACATGACAGACAGGCATATGGCAGGGAGGTTGCGTGTTGTCAACCCGGAAAGGGATTATCCTTTCACTGACTTCGTTGACAAGTGGATGTCTGACACATCCTTGATCTTCTAAGATACCCTGATGATCGCATAAATACCCCAAAACAATCTCCCTAATTTCCTGATTTGTCCTGTGTTTGAAACTATATTTGCAACAAAACAGAAGTGTAACTTGATCTTCTAAGATACTCTGATGATCCCATAAATACCCCAAAAAAATCCCCCTAATTTCCTGATTTGTCCTGCGTTTGAAACTATATTTGCAACAAAACAGAAGTGTAATTAAGTCATCCGGTAATCCCTTTTCACTAACATAATTATTTAAATATTGCAATGTGGATCTACGAATTAAGTGGAGGGTTTTTCCCAATTGATTATAACCATCTACGACATTTCCCCATTATTTTCAGATTAGTCTAGCAATTTTTAGGATGTCTGCACCCAAAAAAAATAAATTTGAATCCCATAGTACGGAAATCCCTGTTCACTAACATCAAGAATTACATATCAATTTTCACAAAAAAACATTTTGCCAAATAATAACCCAAAACTCCTGACGAAGTATTCATCCCCACACAGAGTTAGGAAATTTCCCAATTTTTTCCTTAATTTTCCTGTATTTTTAACGATTTTTGGGAAAAAAAAACGGAATAAAATATACAAGAAATGCCAAGTGGAGGCGCTGGAGTGTGGAGCTGCAAGCCTGACCGCCACTCGGCGCGCTCCCATGCCGCCACACGCCAGTTTTAATATTTTTTAATCGTTTCCACTTAAATATTCATTTAAAAATCGAAATTGAAGGTGAAAAAATCCCGAAAAATTCCTCAGCGATAGGGACGGGATTTCCTTCGATCACATATCCGGAACAGGGGCAGGACAAACAAATTTGGATACGGGATTAATGTGATCGAACATATGAGAGTGTGGGGTTTACAAAGTGTATTAGGGTTTTCATTTGCATCATCCGAATGTAGGGTTGGTTCCCAAATTTTATTTTTCACTCGCTCCTAAACTAGGGTTTGTACTTTCCGTATGAAGTATTCATCCCCACACAGAGTTAGGAAATTTCCCAATTTTTCCCTTAATTTTCCTGCATTTTTAACGATTTTTGGGAAAAAAACGGAATAAAATATACAAGAAATGCCAAGTGGAGGCGCTGGAGTGGGGAGCTGCATGCCTGACCGCCACTCGGCGCAATCCCATGCCGCCACTCGCCAGTTTTTCTATTTTCTAATCTTTTCCACTTAAATATTCAATTTTTAAACGACTTCAAGGGTGTAGGGGCTTTTCGCCTACGGTTTAGGGTTTACTGTCGAATGCTTAGGGTTAAAAAATATTAAACCAATGTTTTTCTTTCCCGCTCATGGGTTAGGGTTAAAAAATAAAAAACATTCCTGCAAATTTTGAATTTGCCGCTCACAGTCACAGATTGTTACGACCAAAACAGGACAATTCAAACTTCAAACTCCATATTAGTTCTCCCCAAAAAAGAAAATACCGGCTTACTTAAATAAGAATAGTTAGTGGCTTCCTTTTCAGATTTGAAGGAAAATTAATTGGGGGTTTTGAGCAAATTTTTGGAAGGGTTGTCATCTTCTGTTATCTTCATTTTCCCTTTTGGGCAAAGCCATGTCGAATTCTTCAACAAACACTCAAGGAAAGAGGTGTCGGCATTGCATTGCTAAGATGGTTATGCTAATTTCCAAATCTGAAAGGAATATGGGCAGACCGTATTGGAAGTGCTTCACAACGTATGTAAGTATTATCTTCCCTAAGCCAATAACACTAACTCAGATCGGCCATTGCCTAAGCCAACGAAAACTGCTACAGAGTATAAGAATTGGGTCTGACATTGTATTCCGAAAATGAAAAATGTAACTTTCTTATGTTTTTTTAGGGAGCTACAAGGTGTAGTGGCTATGAATGGGTGACTGGAGGCAACATGCCAACTGAATCTCAAATTGAAAACCAACTGGATGTGAAGGAACTTAATGCATATGCTGAAGTCATCCGTATGGTGAAGGGCATTCAAAAGATCCTCCTACTGTTGTTAGTTCTATCATTTCTGAATTTGGCAGTTCAAGTGATGAAGAAGTAAGAAACTTTTTGCGTCTGGAAATCTTCAAGCAATTTCAAGTATATATTTATAAATTGTGTTCTGTTTTGGCTTTTCAAGTATATATTTTGTAATTTTCTAATCCGGACAGCTATGAAATATGAAGTGTTTGCAAATCTACTATTATGAATTAATCATTGAGCATAATTAGGAAATGAATTTTTGAACGTTTGATATGCCTGCATCTTGACCTTCACAATCTTGTTTGCCGTACACAATAAACATTCCTATTTATTGCACATTTGAAAACACAGTGTCGCAGGTCCTACGGTTTGTGGTTCAGCATAGTATCAACAACATGTGTTGACGGTTTCGTACAGGTTGTATTTGAACCCAATAAAAATAACTTATTCTTTAATTTTAAGTCAAAAGGGGTAGTTGGATCATAAAGAAGAGTTTGTTCATTAACAAGTAAGACTCAAAACCACCTTTACAAACGGGAAGGATGCCCTCAAGCATGCAAAGAAAGCTCTTCGAGCTTCCCTTATAGGATAGAAAGGTTAGTTCTCTATCTCACGAATTGAGCCAATACCAAGCAATATGAATTTCTTCAGTTCAACTACTGTTACCTACATAATTACAAACCGCCCACCCAGTGAAATGAAGTTTGCAAGTTTTTTGTACTACACCCACCCAGTTATGTCATATTGCCTCTCCTAATTAACCACACGCGTTAATATCCCTGCAACAACTGCACAGCGAGCTTCAACCGATACAAGGGTATGGCATGATGGGAAATATTGGCTAGTTCTACATTGGAGGTCAGAAACTCGCAGTATTTTAAAATGTACATCCCACAGTCGCCCCTGAAACATAGCGAAGCAGCTGTCATTCATTGTACAACGAAAGCGCACTTTCATAACACAATCTTAGCAATTCCGTTTCACCAGTGACTCAATAGGTAATCATAATAAACCATTTACATTTCACTAAGGATGGGCAAAGGGAACTTACTTGACTTCTTGTCCCCATTCCCAACAGAATTTTGCCACCTCCAGAAGGGAATCACGAGGAACAGGCCTTAGGGGGTCATCAATTGGGTCCTTCGAAATATTGGGAATCTCCCGACCTTGCCATGAAGTTTCCCTTACCACTGCCCTTGGCCTTACGAATCCTTCCCCGACCCCTCTTTCGCCCCACCCCAACTATAACATCTTCGCCACATTCACCCTCCGCAGTGGACATGTCAATCTTTCGAGGAGGATTCGTAAGGAATTTAACAAGGGTGACACACACCACATCTGGATCATCCCAATTTATATCCAGGGTTGTATATTGCACCTCTTCTTTCACATTTTGTACACACTCCTCTCTTGATTCGGCTACTCCACCTTCCTCGGTTTTATCACTTTCCTCTCTCGATTCGAGTACTCCACCTTCCTCGGTTTTATCACTCTCCTCTCCAGCATCCTCAGTCTCATGTCTCTCCTCTCCAGCATCCTCAGTCTTATGTCTCTCCTCTCCAGCATCCTCAGTCTTAAGTCTCTCCTCTCCATCATCCTCACTCTTCCTGGCGTCTGCATGACTGGTACACTTTTCCAAGCGTAAAACTCTCTCCTCCAGCTCACCCTTCTCACGGTGCAATAGTGCAACCTCATTCCTCAATTGCTGCACAACAGAGTTTAATTCATCAAGGTCCTTACATACCCGCGGGCCTGCACTAGTTGCATCATATTCAGGAACAACTGATCTCCAACTCCAATATGGTTGCCTCATCTCCAATTCACTTGGTCGTAAGAGCCGCAGTATAACAGGCTGTCAAACATATACAGTTAACAGGTCATATACAATAGTAAACAACTTTCCTCATGAAACCAACATACTATTGAAATCAATTATTAACTACACACCTGTTTGCTTTGAAATATATAAGCGTTCAACTTTCTAAACTCAGGCACTTTATCTGTGGATTCCCACCGGCAAATTCGAGGGACTAATGCAGTTTCCTCGATACGCCTAAATCTACAACAAATAGATTATCAAAGTCAGTACTTAGTTACGAACTTAAATTTTACAAACACTAATTTTGAACTAAATCATACCTGTAAAGCATAGCTCAATCCCTTTATATTCCATGCAGGTCTGTTAATTCTTTTAGGCTTCTCATCCTCCACGTTTTTCTTCCCTTTTCTCACTGAACTCCGCACCGCCTTTTTTCGCTTTTTCTCCCCTTTCCCCTGCCCATCCTTGTCTTCATCTCTCTCTATCTTCCCGGGAACAAACAACAGAGAATCTTGCAGACACTCAAACGATATAGATCCTCACGGATATTTGTTGAATTCATCCATTTTATGAACCAAATGTAAGTAGTCCTCATTTATCTTTACATTTTGGGGTCTGCCCATTATCACAGACTCCACAAAATACAGCAGTCCCAATTTGAACGAGTCCTCACTTCCTCTTTCGGACTTTCGGAATGCATTTTCTAAGTCCTGGCCAGTAATGTGATTCCTGTCGATAAAATGCGCTTTCATAAATCGCTCATGATCTTCCCCGGCAGACGTTATGTCAGGCTCGCTTCCACATTTTAGACCACTTATCAAACAAAAATCCTTTACACTGAATTGAGCAACATTGGACCCTATTGCATAACTAAGGCCCATCATGTCCTTCACACCAAGTCCTCCGACTCGACGGAGTGCCAGACCATGCACAATTTGACCACTAAATGCAATTTTATGGAGTCCCAACAGGTGGCCAAACAGCTCTCTCTAAATCTTTCCATAAGCGACTCACTGAAATGCGCCACAAAATTACACAGGGCTGTTTGCGCCACACACAGACTATTCACCCGCGCAGAATAGACCTCTGACTCTGGGATACAAAGCTCAAACCCACAATCCATTTTAAACCTCCAAAAGACATCTTTTGCTTAAGAAACAGAACTGATACGTGCTGACAATATTATGACCACATTAACATACAGAAGTGATACCTACTCACAATATTATCTACACATTTTTAAACCTACAAACACTATTTTCAACACATTACATAATTGATACCTACTAACAGAATCTTCAACATATCAAGTTACAAAACTGATACACTATTTTCAACACATTAAGATACATAATTTCACCTACAAACACTAATTTCAACAAATTCAGATACAAAATTGATACCTACTACAAGATGCGTTGCTCCTTATGCATCCCAAATCATCTCATATTCAGAGTTAAGATTCAATTTTCTCTTATGCGTTATACTTCAACTGGTACTTATTATTATTTGTTTGCCAAGCCCCATTAAATCCCTAAAATTATGCCCAACACTCACACCACTACATGCCCAAAGCAGGATTACAATGAGGAACACATGAAGATTCCTCGAATTTTACGAAAACACAACAAACAACCAGAATGCAAACAAAAATACGAACTACAACACACAACACAAATTACTCAAGCCAATTTATATTTTTTCAAACACTCCGTACAGAGACAGACTACTCTTACCCAGAAAATCAAAGCCCTCAAATCCTCCCTAAAGTCCTAATGCAATTTCAATCAAGTGAATGCAGTATAACATGCAAACTTTAATATCAAAGAGAGGGAGGAAATTCGACAGAAACGTACCGATTCAGACGTTCAGATGAGAATTACTCGATCACGGAGGTTCTGCCAGGACAGAAGAGCAAGTCAAAAAGAAACAGTACACAACGGAGTTTCTGTGAGAAGAGATGAGGAATAGAGAACTTGATGTCTGGTAGGTATTTGGGTGTTATGACTAGGGTTCATTCATAACTCCATTGACAAGAAAGGCGCCACTGTCAGGAATAAGAAAGGCGCGATTTTTTCGAACCAGGCGCAACCTGACACCTCTGCTAAGGGGAAACTGCAGCCTACGCTAATGCACCGTAAGCTCACTTTTTCTCTTCAACCGTTCAGATGAATTTCAATGGCTGCGATTTATTCTTATATAATGTTCTCACATAAGCATTCTCACCTGATCCCGATCGTCCATCAAATACTTTGGACTTTTGAGAATTAATGGGTATTTATTTTGACAACCCATTAATTTATTTTGGGCCTTTGATATTTTTTGTCAGGTAGCCCACGAGCGAGGAGCCCAGAAAAGCTTTGGTGCAGCAGGAAATTAGAACAACCTGATAACTATTCAATTCTTCGTAGAGTTTGTTTCCAAATAAAATCAACCTTTAAAAGACTACCCAAAACCACAAGTGATACAGACCATTTGCAAGCAAAAGGAAAACTGCCGTACACTACAAAAAGGTAGCAGCCCCCTTTTTTTTCTGTTCTTATGTTCCTTTTGGCTGACAGTCCACAACTCTTTCTTTGCTGTTGTCTTCTTTGTTGACCCTCAACTTTTTCTTCGCTGTTTGACCCTCAACTTTTTCTTCGCTGTTGTCTTCTTTGTTGACCCTTTTTTTTTGGTTTGCTGCACAATGAGCTGCCAAAATAAAAGTGGCTTTCCTATTTTCCTTTTTTGTTTGCCCTCCTATGTACTGCCAAAACGTGCTGTCCTTTCTTCAAAAAAAATTTGTTTGCTGTTGCTATACGCAACAACACCAAGCCACTTTGTTTTGTCTACTCTATCTGTATGCAAACATCAATTTTTTTTCTTTTCTGTTTTTGTTTCAGAGCAGCCCAGACAAAGTGTGCCTCTTTTTTTTGACAGAGAGGGAGAAAATCGATCAAATTCATCAAAGGCAGAGGTACAACTCCCTTTTTCTTTTCTTTTTTCTTTTTTCTTTTTTCTTTTTTTTTTTTTTGGCATTGGTGAACCCATTTCCCAGATTTTTATGTACAGAGATTCTGGGTTTCTCACCCATATGGGAATACAAGCATCCCAAAATTTAAGGAATACATGTTGGCTTGCACTTATCATTTAATTTTTTTTATTTGAAATAAGTGATAAATGCATTTGAGCCGAAGTTTTTGTTTCAACTCAATGATGTCACACGGATTTAAGATCAATGAATGTGACAAGTGTGTTTACATAAAGAACAACAAGAATTCTTGTGTTTTTGTATGTTTGTATGTTGATGACATGCTCATAATGGGAACAAGTAAGGATGCAATAAATTCTACAAAGAAGATATTGAATTCAAGTTTTGACATGAAAGACTTAGGTCAAGCTGATGTCATTATGGGAAACCAAATCAAAAGAAATAGTGATGGGTATATTCTTACTCAATCCCATTATGCAGAAAAACTTTTAAGAAAGTATGGTCAATTTGATTGCAAACCTGCTGTGACTCCTTTTGATGTAAATTGCAAGTTAAAGAAGAATAATGGAGATGCAATTTCCCAATTGGAGTATTCCCAAGTCATTGGGAGCCTAATGTATTTAATGAATTCTACTAGGCCAGACTTAGCTTATTCAGTAAGCAGGCTTAGTAGATACACAAGCAATCCTAGACATGATCATTGGGAGGCATTAATCAAGGTGTTAAGATATTTGAAATACACCGAAGATTATGGATTGCATTATACAAGATATCCACCAGTTCTAGAAGGATATGGTGATGCAAATTGGATTTCTGACAATGCAGAATCGAAGTCAACTAGTGGATATCTATTTACATTAGGTGGAGCTGCAGTATCTTGGAAATCCTCTAAACAGACATGTATAGCACGCTCTACAATGGAGTCAGAGTTTGTAGTCTTCGATATTTTCTCCTTTGCTTCTTGCCTTCAGTTTCTGTAGCACTTCGTTCCTCCTTCAGACTTCTCGCCTCTGCCCCTTTTTTTCCTTTGTACGTTCATGACTTTTATAGGAAAAAGATGAATAGCAGTTGGGGAAGCACGTTTGCTAAGTTGGCGGCCTCTGTGCTGAATGGAGTTACAGAGGATAAACACGATCTCTTTCCACCTTTTATTTTTTATTTGTTTTATTTTATATTTCTTTTGAAAACTGACCTTATCTCCTTTTTAATTTCTAGAAGGAACCATCAGCAGCCTTAAAGATCAACCTTCACGTCTTGGGCTTTTATCCTGGGCCCTTTTCCTTGTCATGTAATTTTTTGTGTTCAACAACGACGATAGAATTCATTCGAACAGAAGCGAGGGTGTTGGGATTGGCAAATAGTCAAGGGAGCTGCTGCAGAAGCTAGCTAGTATATTAAAGGACAATCACAGGACATAGGATAAAGGACAATCTACTAGTGATGAATCTTATGCTATTTGTTTTTGGGAAACAATTGACATTTAGGTTCAACTTAAATACCTAAAATTTTAGTTTTGAGATTTGAGACATTTTGTGAATTTGTTGGAAGAATGTTAGATGAGTGGATTGCTTTTGAAAATATGTATGGATTGCTTTTGATATCCATATCACTGTTTAAAAAGAAATTAACTGTGATTTCATATTATAATTCAATAAAGAGTAGGTATGGGTAAACCTAATTAGTTACCAATTTTTTGAAATACATTAGTGACCAAGCAAGTACATCACTAATATGGGCCAGTGACCCTGTTTTAGTGACCAATATGAGTGTTTTAGTTACCAAATTGTAGCCCTTTAGTGACTAAAATTGCGGTCACTAATCGCACTTTTATTAGTGACTATACTGGCATAATCACTAATTCATTGTGTTGTAATGACCAATACTTAAGAAAGGTTATTAAATAGAATTTGTGATGAGCTTTTAGTGACAACTCAATGACCATCAATATTTCGACAATACTAAAAAGAGTAGTTTCTGTCTGTGACCAAGTGGATGACCAGTAATACCTGTTTTTCTCGTAAAGCCACCTCTTCCTAGTTACCTTATGAAAACCAACTCAAGTTCATTTCCACTTCCCTTGGAATCTATCCATTTCAAGATAAGATAGGACAATAACAATCTTTTGCTAAAGTAACGATATAAATATCTATCAAGGTATACCTGGACGTGCACGCAGCACACTCCCATGCAAGAAATGGGTTTTATTATATATATATACTGTATATGAAAACCAACAATGACAGATATAAATATAAAATGAATAAACAATACATATGTAATTTAAGAGTAATACCATAAAATAAAAAATAAAAAATTAACACTACCATGCATAATCTTAGAATTCAGATAGAAGCTGAGAGAGCGAGTGAAATGGACCTCTGGAAGTTCTTCTAGAGTGAAATTGACCTTTGCAAGTTCTTCGTGTTTCCAGACGCTGTCATGCTTGGTCTGTATATTATTCAAAGTTAGAAAGTAATTTTTTAAATAAAAAAAAAAAGAGGAAGGAAAAAAACGTACAATGATTTTCACAAAAATAAAAAAGGAAAAAAGAAAGTGAGAAGTGGTAACCTTTGGCAGGCAATGAAAGTTTCCTTTCACATTGGGAGATTCAAAGACGAAGACAAGGAGGAGAGGATGAGAGGATGAGAGGAAGATGGGGAGATTTAGAGATGCCAAGTTGGGAGGGAAAACTGACAGGAGAGTGATATATATTTTCTCAGATTTGGGAGGGAAAACATTAAATTTTAGGTCAGAAGAAAGTTACTAAAGACACTCAGCATTACATAAGACGACGCTATTAAATAAAAACTGCCCTATTATAGAAGCTCGCACGACCTTCGGTATTCATCTCACTGTGGTTATTGAATACATACGATCACAAATTCTTTCGAAATGATGTAGTTAAGTACCATTTCACATGACATTATTTTATTTTTGCGGCTGTGGTGTCTTAAATTAATACAATGCTTAATATGAAAGAAGCGACATGGATTCTTAGAATATTATACGACTCTCATCATGAAGAAGTCGCTGTAGTTAGGTACAAAAAACTTCGACACTATATTCTACACAATGACGTGGAAAAGCACCATTTACACTACCATTAATTTATAATTACCATCATGGTGTATTAACTTAATAGGGCATGAAATGGGAAAAGAGCATCGTCCGTAAGTTTAAATTTCGTCATCGCTCTCTACTCTGTAAGTGCCATAGTTAGCCATAACCTCACACGACATTAACTTTATAATAACTTTTGTAGTACAAGAGCAGTTAAGTACCGTCATGGTTAATGGTTAAGTACAAGTTAATATGTAATTGATGTAGGTGGAACGTCATTTTTAGTATCTACGTCAGTTGCTTTATACCCACTGTCATTGTTTACTTATTTTGGTATGTCGATGAGAAGGAAATTTACCATTTTTTAGAATTGACAGTGAAGAAGTGAGTTTGAAAAGAGTGCTCTTAATCTCCCCAGAGTCTCGTGTATTATTTTGATTTGTGGCAATTTGGCTTTACATGAATTGTTTCATAACATCTTCCAAATTTGATGACGATGATTATTATCCTTCCACATGTGGAGAATAATAAAAAGAATTAGATTTTTGTTGAGGCACATTATTATTAGTATTATTTCTCCAACTGAAATTTGGGTGGTTTATCCACTCTGGATTATAAGTTTAAGAAAAAGTGGATGATTTTTTAAATTGATTCACAAAGTTTGCTTGATCATGCAACATTTCTCTAAAAGCTGGAAGTGTTGGACACGCCTTTGTTACATGTCCCATGACTTCACAAACTTCACAAATCTCAAAAATTTCTCGACTTCCAATTGAATTAACTTTTTTAGGCAATTTTGATTTCAGAGTTTCAACTCCCCCAGACATTGTTGCCAATTTAGCTTTGAGACAATCTTCCTCCTCAAGGTAATAAATACCGCCATTGGAAGGATTAATAGAAGATTTTGCCTTTTGGAGACTAGGCTCAAATGTGTTGGGAGTGCTCCATATCTAAGATTTCTCTACAATTACTTCAAGAAAATCAAAAGCATCTTCAGGATCTTTATACTTAAAATTTTCATTGTACAACATCTCAATTAGTTGTCGATCTTTAGGTGCTAAGCCATCATAAAAATTACTTATCACCCTCCATCTGGCAAAACAACTGTGACGAAATAACATTAACAAATCTTTAAATCTTTCCCAAGCTTGAGGTAAAGATCCATTGTCTTTTTGAGAAAATGTGCTCATCTGTGTTTTCAAAGAATTTGTCTTTTGAATTGGGAAAAGTTTCTTGAAAAATTCGATTTGCATTTCAAGCCATGTTCCAATTGTTCTTGGCCTTAGAGAATAAAGCCAAGTTTTTGCTTTATCTTTTAGCAAAAATAGAAAAGGTTGTAGCAAAACTGTATCAAGCCTATACTCTTGTGTTGGAAAAGTTCCATAAACTTCTTCAAACTCACGCACATTTGAATATGGATTATCAAATTCTGAATGGAAGTGGGAACACAATTACAATGGATTTTGTTTTCAAGCTTCCACGTACTTCTAATGGGCATGATGGAATTTGGGTGATAGTTGATCAACTCGCCAAATCTGCCTATTTTCTACCTATAAAGGAGACCTATTCCCTGTTAAAGCTATCGAAATTTTTGTGGATGAGATTGTGAGGTTGCATGGGGCACCTGTGTCCATCGTATCAGATAGGGATGCTAGGTTTACCTCTCGATTCTGGAAGTGTTTACAGGAGGTCATGGGTACTATGTTGCAGTTTAGTATAGCTTTTGACCCACAAATGGATGGGCAATCAAAAAGGACAATCCAGACCCTGAAAGATATGTTGAGATCCTGTGTATTGCAGCTTAAGGATGGATGGGATACTCACCTTGCCTTGATAGAGTTTGCCTATAATAGCAATTATCATTCAAGTGTTGAGATGGCTCGATATGAGGCTTTATATGAGAGGCAGTGTAGGACTCCTGTTTGTTGGAATGAGGTGGGTGACAAGAAATTAGAGAAAGTGGAAAGTATCCAAGCAACAATCGTGAAGTTAAGGACAATTAGAGAGAAGTTGAAGACCACTCAAGACCGGCAAAAGAGATATGCATATAACAGGTCTAAGGATTTTGAGTTTGCAGTTGGAGATTGGGTATTCTTGAGGTTATCTCCTTGGAAGGTTGTGATGAGGTTTGGTAAAAGTGGGAAGTTAAGCCCTCATTACATCAGACCTTATGAGATTACTGAACGCATTGGACTTGTTGCCTACAGACTTACATTGCACTCAAAACTATCTTAGATCCATGATTTGTTCCATGTGTCTATTTTACAAAAGTACGTACCTGATCCTTCTCATATTCTAGAACACCAACCTGTGGAGTTGAGAGAATATTTGTCGTATGAGGAGCAACCCGTACAGATTTTGGACAAGAAAGAATAGATGTTGCGCTCCAGATCCATTCCAGTAGTGGAGGTGCTGTGGAGGAGTCATACTGTGAAGAAAGCAACATGGGAGCTTGAGGCGCAGATGTAGGCCAAGTACCCTTATCTCTTCTATTAGTAGGTACGTAAATTTAGAGGATGGAATTTTTATAAGGGGGTAGATTGTAACATCCTGAATAAAAATTTTAATGTTTTTTATTTAAATTAAATTTAAATGTGAAATTACGATTTTTGCCCTCAGAGTAGGGGTAATTTGGTCACATTTTGATCTAGAAGGATTTTGGGGCAGTGAGTGGTATTTTTATGTAGGTCATATCGAGACGAGTCCATAGACAGGTGGTGGGCTTGAATTGGAGTTGTAACGAGAAAGTTATGATCGACCTAGTAGCATGATTGTAAATATTTCGAAGTCAAATTTTTTAAGAAATCCTGGCTTCTCTCTCTCTCTCTCTCTCTCCCCCCAGTCGTGACTCCCTCTCCTCTGTTTCGAATAGCCGAATGGTTTTTGAACAGCCGCCGCTACCACAGACCACCACCGGAGCTGAAACTGGTGCCAAAACAACTGGCCAGACTCCGCCATCCTGCTCCACCTTTTTTTTGATGCCATCAGTCCCTCCAGCCACTGGAAAGACCCAGGAACAGGCCGGTTTTCGTTTGAAAATTCCTGGCATTCGATCTCCCTCCTCCAACCACCATTTCCAGCAAGTGAGGTATGGTTTTTCACCTATTCTTTGAGCTCTAGCTGATGGTTGAATAGGATTTGATCGATTTCTAGCCTAGGTAACTCGATTTGTAACCTTAAGTCTAGCCACTTTCCGTTTGAATTGGACGTTCCTGTGGTTGAAGAAAGTGTTCCACTCGTCGAGTAGTAGTTGTAGCCAAAAGGGTGACCCTCGGTTTGGAAGTTTTTCAGTCATCAGCATCGCTTAGGACACCCACTCGCTGCCGGCGCGTGTGGCAGCGTGTCGGCATTGTAGTTGAGGAACATTGTGTTCCAATGCGATCTCCTAGTTATCACGAATTGTGCGTTATCCAGGTTTAATGTGTTCGGACCATTGGATTGGCTCCAAATTAATATATGTTGATTAACACATTTTTAGGATCATATAGGATTTTGCGGATCATGAATCAGTGCCCCGGATGTTCCGATTCAATAATTTGAAGTTTGCATTTTGCAATAACCATCCGATCTTGTGTGATCCAACCATTCGATTTGGACCAATCTTGCACGGCATCTTTCCTAAACTGAGTGGAACCCATAGGAACTCTCGAATTGTGAAAAGGAGGTCGTGGGTCCCGTGGGCCTGGTTGACCAGGTTTGGGAAGTTTGATTGCCTGGTTGACCAAATGTCTTTCGAGGCTTATCCACTGTCCTAAACACATAGTTGGACCTTAGGATGGCTCGTTCCGTTCTTCATGCACGCACATGAAACTTGGGAAACTAGTATTTCATTTGCAACGTTCCTTTCAAAGCGTATTATATTAATTCTCTGTTCATATCTCTAAAATAGGTACTCCGACCGCACACATGCAGCAGGCAATTGCTTAATATCTCAATTAAAATTATCATTGAGAAACTTTAACTAGGAGATAAAGAAATTAAAACCAATTTATTTTTTCAATGTTATCTTTTATTAATGATTGTTCAGAAAAGGGAATTGCTTAATATCTAATCTTTTAATTTAAAAGCATACACTACTACAAAAAAGGCAAAAGACGACGGGAATTCACCGTCGTGTATTCGGTTTTCAAACCATCGTGAAATCGACTGACATCTTTTCCAAAAGCAAAGCACGACGGTAAATCCCCGTCGTTGTTAAAACAAACAACGTCATTAACAACTAATTACCGACGTCTGTGTATTGAAAAATGAGCTAAAAAAACTGTCAAGGATAAGAATAGACAACCAAGTATAACAAACAAACGTTATTTAAAAGGCAACACATGAAATATTTTAACAGAACATGGCCGCTAGAGACACATACAACGATGAAAACTAAAACCTGAGGTCGTTAAATATAACTTTCACAACACATACAATTATGACGTCTTTAAATACATAATCGACGACGTTATTGAGTCATACTACGTCACCACAGTTTCTACAACTGTTGTGAAATAAATTTTCCACTTCAATTTTTCCATTAATGATGACGTGGAAATAGATGTTAGGGTCATTACTTACGTCACATGTATTTCTACAGACGACGTTGTATTCAGTAAACAACGTTTGGTCCAAATAAAAGAGAGCCATGTTACATAATTTATACATCATGTATTAAAATATAACCGTCGTCTAATGCATATGAAACGGCAACCTTTCGCAGTCAATCGCTGTGTAAAACTATTTTAATGACATGTTCTGAAAATAAACTACATGGAAAATATGTGAGGGTCATTACTTACGACACATTTATTTCTAGAGACGACGTTGTGTTTGATGGACAACGTCGTCGTCATGTAAAAGACAGATGTGTTTCAAAATTAATACGTCATCTTTAAAAACATAACCGTCGTGTAATCTATTTGAAACGGCAACGTTTCTCAATTGATCGCCGTGTAAAATTATTTTAACAACAGGATCTAAAAATAAACGATGTGGAAAATATGTTAGGGTCATTACTTATGACACAGTCATTTATACAGAGGATGTTGTCGTTAATATACAACGTCGTTAACATGTAAAAGACAGCCGTGTTTCCGAATTTATACATCATCATTACTAAAATTATAGTCATCTAATGTTTATGAGACGGCATAGTTCATCAGATATTTGCCGTGTAAAGTCATTTTAACGACATGATCATAAGAAAAGAGACGTGGATACATTCATATAACGTTGTTTTTGTAAAGGAACGACGTCCAAATATCCCTTTACGTCGACAAATTTACCAATGGATTTCAAATACCATCGTGAATTAATCCTTTTCCACTTCGTTTATGAGAGAACAAGCGACGTGGTAAAATTTAAGACGACGATTTTTGAGTTGATATGGACGAGTTTATAATCTAAGATGTCGTCTTTTGTAACGTTCAGGTTAGATATCTCGCCTTTTAGACGTCGGTATTATGGGATTGGAGTTGTGTTATTTGCAATTACATGTCGGCTCTTTATGCTTCTCCGACATGATATCCTTAATAACTGTTTCACAATAGCGTCACGGTTCTTCATTTTTACGTTGCTTTAAGACGTCGGTAAATACATTGCGGTCGTTGAATGCTCCAAAACGTCTTTTTTTATGACAATTTTATTAAAACAGACATCTGTTTTTCACATTTTTCTCAGGACCGTCATGTTTGTAATCTTGAACCAGTATTTTTTGAACTGATTGTTTTGTGGCCAAAACCTGAATAATGAAAGTGAAGAAAACACATTACAATATATTACAAAATTAATGTCATACACTGCCGTTTAGGGCATAAGTAATTTCATAAATTACATAAGCATCATTCAATCCATATATCTTCACAACAATCTCGAATATTTTGACTCCCAAACTCACCCACCAGTTCATCAAATGTGTCAACATTTGGCATGCCTCTAGTAAATGGCTTACACTCAATTCTCACATCACCTAAGACTTCATCACCAATGACATCATTATATTCTCTATTAGGCATTGATAACACTACCTACCAATTGCCACAGGGAGCAATTGTTGCATTAAGGTATGACAATCATGTGATTTAAGACCATGAAGTCTTGAATCTTGTAAAGATACAAGATTTTTTTATATTTGAAGAATAACCTTTCGGGACCTTCATACCATAGAAAGAATTGCAAACCGCTCTCTTCTCTGCTCTTGACAAATTCCAAGGCCCGGGAGGCAAACGAGCACGTCTTTCTCCATACTCGGGTTGCAAATCAGTTTTGACCCCCATGTTCAATAAATCTAATCAAGCAGCAATTCCATCTTTATTTTTTCCAAAGATCTCCAGCAATGTACCAACGATACTATCGCAAACATTCTTCTCAATGTGCACAACATCTAGGACATGCCTCATAGGAAGGTATTTCCAATACTCGAGATCAAAGAATATTGATTTCTTCTTCCAACAAACTCTATTACCATCTTCAACCATATGCAGCACTTCTTCTCTGGTTAATGGCTCGGGAGGCATGACATATTCAGGTTTCCCATTAAAAGCTGCACATTGCCTCCTATATGGATGATTGATTGGTAACCATTTTCTATGCCTAATGTAACAAATTTTGTGGCCATTTTTCAACCTGTGACTAGGTGTATCATCGCCGCATATTGGACAAGCTTTATATTCTTTAACAACACAACCAGATAAGTTTCCATAGGCGGGGAAATCATTAATTGTCCACATTAATGCAGCTATGAGTGTAAAGTATTCTCCATTATGTTCATCACACACTCCTCCAATCCCAGCCCACAAAGATTTTAAATCATCAATCAAAGGCTCCAAGTAGACATCTATATCATTTCCGGGTTGTTTTGGACAGGAAATCAATAAGGTCAACATCATGAACTTTCGTTTCCTGCACTGCCATGGTGGGAGATTATATGTAACTAAGATAACTGGCCAGCAACTATATTTGCTACTCGGAGAACTGTGGAGATTGAATCCATCAGATGAAAGAGCCAATCTTAAGTTTCTCGACTCATTACCAAACTCGGTCCATTTATCATCAAGAAGTTTCCAAGACGGGGAATCCGCCGGATGAGACATCTGACCATTAATTGATTTTCTAGTAGCATGCCAAGTCAAACTCTTAGCTGTCTCATGTGATTTAAACATCCTTTTAAACCTTGGAATTGGAGGAAAATACCACACCACCTTCGCTGGCACACCCTCTTTCAAGATTGAATCTTTGCCTTCCTTCCACCTTGAGATACCACAAGTAGGACAATTAGTTGAATCTTCATACTCCTTCCTATACAAGATGCAATCATTGGGACATGCGTGGATTTTCTCATAACTCAGCCCCAATGCACACAAAGTCTTTTTTGCCTCATACATAAAGGCCGGTATTGTATTTCCTTCTGGAAGCAAATCACCTTGAAGTATCAATAATTCTGTAAAACAGACATCACTCATCCCATGTTTTGCCTTCAAATTATACAACTTCACCAATGCCGATAACGACGTGTACTTTCTACAACCAAGGTACGATGGTTGATCTCCATCCCCAATCATATTGGCAAACTCATAAGGATCGGATCCAAAATCACCAAAATCATTATCATCCATCTCTATTTCTTTAGACACAAAACTGTACCTACTATGGTCATCATCTTCTTCAACATTTCTACTAGCATTAGTAATTGCTTCCTAAGGTTCTCCGTGAAATGTCCAATTCTTATAGCTTTGGTCAACTCCATTAAAGTATAAGTGATCCCTTATAATTCCAACCCCAAACAATTTCAAATTCACACATTTAACACATGAATAACGAATATGTGTTGTAGTTAGAAGATTTTCTACATAAAAGTTCAAAAATGCTTCCACCCCTAACTCATATGCCTTCGATCTTCTATCAGAGTGCATCCATGACTTATCTATCTCCGACAATATACCCTATTACCTATAATAAAGTGAAAAGACAAGCAATGACTATCACTATAGCAGATTATATAGGGTTTTAATAGCAGGTAATATAGTATACAGACGACGGTTTTTAAACAAAAAAAGACATATGACGTATTTTCAACAAGCGTCGTCTAATGCTAACAAAAAACAAAAGCAAACAAATTGAACCACGACGATAGTTAAAGAAAACCATCTTATATAAAACTACAGATAACGTTTTGTTAAAAAACCATCATCGTATGCCTAAAAAAGCATTCACAATGGTCGAAATTCTAGTTTATTTTAAAGAACCCAAAACCCTATTAAGAACACAACAAATACATTAATTTTTATGTTGGGTATTAAGAACACGTATACTATGCATGAAACCAACATATATTAAGCATGAAAACATTAAATCCATTCCCGATTCAACATAACAGAGAGTGATTAAAAGATCCAACAACATTAAATCCATTCCCGATTGATCATGAAAACATTAAACAGATAATCCATGAACCCATACATCTGACAACATTAAAAGATCACAAAACATATATCTAAAACCCTTTAACAAAACAACTAAATATCATTCAATGAATTTACAAGGGGAAGATAAGGGTTTGTAAGGCAGAGCTCACAAATTATGGCCTACTTGGATTCGACGAAGTCTAGAGAGCCCAACTTTGAATTAGAGTTGAAGTGAGAGAGTGAAATGTTAAGGGGATTTAGAGCGAAATCTGAAAATTTTAGGTCGTAGCGAAAATTTTTAGAAAGCGCGCTCTTTAAAACATCGACCGAAAAAAAAAACAACCGTCGTTAAAATTTCAAATTAAACATGATGCTTATTACATTAAAGACGTCGTGGTAAAACTATTTACGATGCAAAACAAAAAACCGTCGTCAAAACTAAAAACGAAATATGACGCTTATTACACAAAATGCGTCGTGGTAACTCCTTACGACGCAACAAAAAAAACTGACGTATGAGAAACTATTTAAACTTGTGTGCGATGGGTGGAACGAACAGAAAATTAAATAAAAAAATATACCCTAAACCCTAAACCCTAATAAAGCAAACACAAATTATTATTTTTTAAAATAAAAATTTAGAAAAGGGATTAGGGTTTTAGGGCCAAAAATATCTAAACCAAAAAACCTAAACCCCAAAAATATTCCTTTAACCCCCTAAACCCTAAACCATCAAACTATAAGTGATATTGTGACTCATCAAAACAATTTTTTTTTTTTGTGGTCATTTTAAATTTGTATTACTCAAACTGCATTTTTTTAAGCTTAAGAGGGAAGATAATATCTCAATGACTTCATACGAGTTGACGTTGCATTTTTTGGATTTATTTTAAATTTATTATGAATATTTTGAATTAAAAATAATAAAATATTCTTACAAACACCAACAAACCACGTCGGCGTTAAGAAAATAAAGACATTGTAAATTGGAATAAACGACATACTTGTAAAGGATGCCGTTTAAAAGAGAAACCATGGCGAAAGTTTCACCAAAACGGACGTAAAAACATTATTCCACGACTCAGACAACGCCGTTTATTTCAAACAAACCACGTCGTCTATTGAATCAATAGTGTCGTTTGAATAACCATTTATGTTTTTTTTTTTAAATCGATGACGTTGTTATTCGTGTACAACGTCATTTTAAGGGAATGCCGGTTTAGAAAGCGCACTTCGTAAATCATCGACTAAAAACAAAAACACCGTCGTTAAAAAATAATACACTAAACCCTAAACCCTAAACCCTAAATTATATATTTTTTAAAAATAATTTTAGAAAAGGGTTTATGGTTTTACGGTCTAATATATACATAAACCCTAAACCCCAAAAATAAACCTGTAACCCCCTAAACCCTAAACCATCAAACTATAAGTGATGTTGTGACTCATCAAAACAATTTTTTTTTTGGGTGGTCATTTTAAATTTATATTACTCAAATTGCATTTTTTTAAGCTTTAGGGGGAAAAAAATATATCAATGACTTCATAGGAGTTGACGTTGCATTTTTTTGATCTATTTTAAATTTATTATGAATATTTTGAATTAAATATAAATAAACACAAAAAAATGACGTTGTCTCTCATAAAATAACGACGTTGTAAATTATAATAAACGACTTATTTGTAAAAAAAACCGTCGTTTAATGGCTGTCACCGACGTACAAACTGTATATCACGACTTAAACTAAAAAGGTGTCGCCGTGTAATTTAATTACCACGTCATCTCTGTCAATAAGAGCGTCGTCTAAATATCCTTTTACGTCCGATTTGTTTCAAACGATGACGTTGTTATTTTGTACAACGTCGGTTGTAATAAATGGAACAAGCATTAAACGTCACCTATACTGGCTTTAGACGTCGTTTGTAATGTACAGTCATGTTTATTATTCCTCTCATTTTATTTTTAACAAACGTTTGTACTCCATAAGATGACGGTGATATAATTATGTCGTTGGAATGCCATTACATGTCGGTTACGCAATTTCTTTTTTTTAAATAACGAAAACCTCAACACATTTTCAGGGAAAAAAAAGGATGAATATTATAGACAAAATTTGTACAAAAATTTGTCTAATTCTAACAAAATTTATACAAAAACTTTACTAATTCTAACAAAATGTGTACATTATATAAAAATGTTAAGTGTTCTAAAAATTCTCTACTCCATATGAAGTCAAACAAACCCTGCTCATTCTTTCCTGACTTCATCAATGGCTGCTTGGGGGTATGGCGCTTCATCTTTTCCCTTCGCAAACTGCCATCCATAAACAATGATTATTAAGCTTTATAAAATAAACAGAAATTCAATCACAGACGGTGCTATTTTTCATAACCGACGTAGTATATCGATGCAATGACGGTATTTTTAAAGGACCGTCGTTGATAATACAAAAAACCACATAAAATAAATTTGAAAATTTTATTCTTACCATCTTCTCAAACTCCAGGGAAGGATCCATGATGATGTCTCTCATGAAGCGCATGACATTATAGCCGCATTCTACACTGCTTGATTGCTTTGGTGTGCCTGGTAGAGTTTTCCAAATGGTTGCTTTACGGCCTTGTCTGCCTATGTGTGAATTATACATTTTGATAGCACTGTTCAATATGTTTTTGCCCTCCTCATCAACCACTCGATTTTCGGGCAGAGGATCCAGAAAATAGACAGTTTCCTTCTTTGCTTTCACAATGAACAAGACCCAATGATGGCTGCACAAAATTAATATAAAGGTTAAATAGTTTTATACGCAGTGCATCATGCAAACAAAATCTTGTTAAGGAGACTAAACCTGGATTGTAAGGCATAAGGAAAATCTGCTCACCATCTATCTTTTGAAGTCGATTGGCTACCAAACGTGATCTCTTAATTAATGACCCAACGTTGGCACTAACTTGAGCAGGGTCGATAAAGCCAACCATGTTCAACATATTTGCAGCTTTCAAATGATCAAATAGGCACCTAAATATATATATGAAATGATCACATGAATTATTTTTTTTTTCAACAGAAAGGAGAGTGTGAAATGAATATTTGATAAGGACAAACCTCATATATACTGCAACCATAGTAGCCCCAATTTCTTCCATGCCTGCAAACTGTGTAATATCTTCATGCAAGACGAAGGTACTACGATCTTCACCAAACACCTCCTTCTCAATTGTAAAGGTCATAATCTTCTCCTGAGGCTTTAGTGTCATTTCCACATAACGACAAAGGGATTGTAAAGAAGATGGCTGCTCCAGCTTTGAATAATCAACTACTTCAATATTCTGTTTAAAGAATAAAGCAAAATAAAATGACGTGGTAATTCAATAAACACGACAGTTTAAAGAAAAAAACGTCGTCTAAAAAGTAATTTAAACGACGATAACAAAACACCGCCATGGTGAATAATTTATTACGTCATAGAAAACAAATTCCGACGTCTAATTAAAATGCAAAATTCATAGATAATGAATTTACCACAATTTCCTTTTCTCCACCACTGGATTTCTGTTTTAATAAATAAAGAGAGATATAAAGAAAGCTTGTACAACAATTTAAAATTTCAATTAAAAACAATGTTATAAGAATTTACCTTTTCATCTTGCGTTTCTTCATCTTGCTTTTCATCTTTCTTTTCTACATCCCTAGATTTCTGTTTTAAGAAATAAAGAAATATATATAATACAGATTGTACAAAAAGTAAAAAAATTGAATGAAATCGTCGTGGTAAAGCATAACATAAGACGGTATGTAAGAATTACGGACGTCTTAAAATCAAGAGCCCCCAGAGCAGCTTGCTTTGTCCGACATTGGATTTTTGGGACTTTGCTCTTGACCTTGGATTTGATAGGGGCTAGTTTTCAGTTTAAGCATATTTGGATCAAAATTGGGGATGAGTTGGGAAAGCTGACTCAGAAAATGTTCCCTCTCAGCCTCTACCAATTGCTTGGTTCTAGCCTCCATCTTTAAAGTCTCTTCCCTTGATCTAGCTTCCATCTTCAAAGTCTCTTCTTGAAGGACAAGTCTTACACTTTCCTTTAATTGATCGGCAAACTTTACCCTCTGTTGTTTAGATAAATTGAAGTATTGCCTAGGGGAAATCCCAGCACCTACCCCTCTAACTCTCCCTGGTCGGGACCCAAAGCCATTGTCAACACATCATTATTACCAGATACAGTAAGACTGCCTTCAGAGACTTGTTTTTGCAATTCATCCTAAAACAAAGATATATAAAAAAGTCAGCATAAGAAAACACACAACGGTTATTTATAAAAACGACGTATTATATCATTTCACACGACTCAATAACATAGAAATCGACGTCTTCATACATTTATCACGACAGTACATAGCTACCGACGTGGTTAGAAGTTTCAAACGATGCCAGAAATAAACCACCGACGTCTTATGCTATAATTACAAAAAACAGAGTAGTAATTCCAGATTCAGACCTTTAACGACGTTTTTTAAAACATTTCGACGTAGTAATACTATTCACACGATGCAAAAATATAACGTAAGACGTAATAAGAATTATCAAGGCAATACATAGTTTAATAAAAATTTAAAACAGAGTGAGTAGGCTTACAATTAATTTTGCTTTCTCTGCCACCTTTGGATCCGGGATGTTACCATGTTTGTCTTGTCCAGCTTTCTTCCGTAAGGTAGATCGATCAATTTCTACCCCGGGCATGGTTTCCACCAATTGATCCTCCAAACCAGCATATCCTTTTTGAGACAATCGATGATTGTGCTCAAGTTTCTCCCTCCTCTGTGATTGTTCAAAATGCACAGACACAAATTTTTCGGATAACCTTGAAGCTACAAAGGCATCCCATTATGCTTTCTCTATGAATTTATATAGTTCAAGGGGTTGGCTTAATTTCTCCTTCTCCTTGATGAATGGAAGGATATGATGCCTCGTTAGTGTAGACTTGAAATCCTTTCATTTCTTGGCAACAGAAGATAACACCAGTTTCTTGCCCCCTTGACCTACCACAAAAGCCATGTCAACAGCTTCCCAAATCTGCTCTTTTATATCCTTGGGGATTTCAGCCCATTTCTTATCCACAAGTGGAACTCAGGAGCATGCCAACACACCAATGTAGTACTGCATCTCAGTATGTGCAGGGCCACATGCTTTCCCCTTTTTATTGTACTCAACAACTGGCTTGATTTTATGATATTTTCTCTTCACAACATGAGGCATTGTGCTTATACCTCGACCTGAGTTTGGCTCCTCAAAAAATGTTGTCGTGCTGCCTGGTTCTGTCTCAGCAGATGAAACAAACTTCATCTTTTTCATGCGCTTGGCTTGAGGATTTACCAATCTAAGCTCCTTACCTCCATTTTTTTTCGAGCCAGAGTCCTTACTTTGGTCTTGAGAAACCATGGTTACAGACAAATCAAACCTGCAAGTGAAAATATTTCAGAAAAAAATTAATTAAACAAACGACGGTTATTTATAAAACACGATGTATGATAACATTTCACATGACGCAATAACATAACATCAGACGTAATAAATCTTTAAAACGATGGTACTTAAACACCAACGTGCTTAATACATTAAAACGACGGTTATTTATAAAACACGATGTATGATAACATTTCACATGACGCAATAACATAACATCAGACGTAATAAATCTTTAAAACGATGGTGCTTAAACACCGACGTGCTTAATACATTAAAACGACGTCAATATAAAACCACCGACATCTTATAATATAATTACAAAAACAGATTCAGACATTCAGGTGAAAATATTTTAGATTTTCATTTCAAACAGCGACGTTTTTAAAAAATTTTGGACGTAGTAATTCTATTCATACGACATAAAAATATAACAGAAAACGTAATAAGACCTTATTACGGCGATATTTATACAACGTCGTGATATTGAAATTCAAACAACGTTAATATTAAGATACCATTGTCTATATAAGATGGAAAACAAAAACAGTGAAGTTGTTCCAAACCCTTCTTTCTTTGTCTTTGTATTTTATCAAATTAGGAAAAACAAAAACTATGGTTTAGAGAAATCAAACCTGAATATATCTTAGACAATCAAATAAAAAAACGACGGTCATTTTAAAAAACAATGTGGAACAACTTTCAGACGACACTAGGACGACTGACGAACCGTTGTGGTCTATAAATCTAACCACGTAAATAAGAAGCTACCGTCGTCTTATTTAGTTGAAGTACAAGAAACAGAGTTGTGTTCAAAGTTGGAAACTTTCCCTCTTTGTCTGTATATTTTATCAAACTTGGAAAGAATTAAAAAGATTTTGGCTATAAAAAAGGTAAAAAAAATTTCAAAACAAAAACCGTATGAGCATACAAAATAGCAACAAAAATAGTGAGAAATGCTTACCTTTTGTGTGCAATGAAAGCTTTCTCTCATAATTTGGTGTTTAAGTTCAGAGACGACAACGAAGACGAGAGGAAGACGATGAGATACTCCAACAGTGCTTTCAGAAGGAAAAAAGACAAAAAGTTTTCTCTCGGAGCTTGAAATTTTTTCTCGGGTGTGGAAACAGTGCAAGTGTAAGTTAGGTAGACGAAAAGTTGAATATATTAACATACCATTTCATATTTCCACCGCCCTAGTAAATGCTTTTTAACGACCCTTAGTTTTCCTAAAATGCCGTGTTTATATATAATTACACGACGATATTTTCTTCAAAAAGATGTAACCCGTCATTTTCAAATTTACACAACGACCTTATACTCAATAATAATGACGTGAAATATCTATAGAACGTCGTTTGAATTACTCATACCGACATGTAAAATTTTTAATTACACAAGAAATTAGTTTTTCAAAAAATGGCAACGTCGTTTTTCATATAACATCGTTGTTAATTTAATATATACGACCTCAGTTTATTCTGAAACAACGTCTATGGATTCATTTAGACGGCGCTAATTTTAATATAACTGACGTGGTATTGAATACTTTTGATTTAAATTAGGTTTTTTCTTTTTTTCTTTAATGTCGGTTTTTTCTTATAGCGTCGTGGTTAATGATGTTTATACGACCTCAATTTATTGTTAACCGACGTCTATGTTTAAGTTATACACTTTGTTGATTTTGATTATCTGATCAGTAGAGATTTGCCTTTTAAATATTGCTCCTATTAAATACTGATATGTGGTTGTGCATATGAGAGGAAGAAACAGTTGAACAAGCTGATGTATTGGCCTTTTAAATATTGACCTTCAAAAGTTCTCCATGTTTATCCGTATCAAGGACCATCATCTGCTCCTCCTTCAACTATTACTCGTGCTCAACTTTTTGAGGACCATCATCTGCCTCTACCTCAACCTCTTCCTCAAGGTTTTTTTTTTAAATTTTTTAAATTTTTAAACTTTCTCAATGAAATTATATGATGTGGATTCCATTAAAGAATAACTGACGTGGATGTTTACAATTAGACGGCGGTATGTGTATAAGGACTGCCGTGGGTTTTAAAGATTTATTGTATAAATTTGACGCTTTCTTTCAGTTTCAGTTTTCATTTAGGGTTCCAAGTTCTTCTGGAGGCTTGTCTTCCTCTTTCACAGACACACATGCATCATCACTCTCTCTCACATCTCAAAGACAATGATTTGGATGTTAATGATGTATGCATTTTGGTGTATCTCAAAGACACCAAGATCTAGACGCACACATCATTAACTTTCAAAACATTGTCTTTCTCAAAGTTTGCCGTGATCAGTTCAGGTCTGGTTCTTTTTTGGATTTTGTGTATTTAAAATATTGTCTTTCTCACTTTAGTGGTTCGATTATGATCAGGATCCAAAGATCTCAATGGTAAGATATCATACCTCTTGGGATCTCATTTTAATTTTCGTAGGCTACCAAAATTAAAAAATAATTAAATCTTAAAAAGAAATAAAAATTAAGACGGCGGTTTACAGAGAAGGCACCGTTGTAGTATACCGACGTGGATCCATTATATTATACGATGCGAACAAAGAACAGTTGGTCGTGTTTAGTTAGGAGTTAACGCGGCAGGTTTTTTGGTGAACTGTCATCTTTATTTTCTACGTCGGTGGATTCATACCTGCTGTCGTTGTTTTTTGGTCAGATTTTAACTCTAAAGAAAACCTTTTTAATAAGACAACGCTTTTTTATTTGTGTGCGTCGTTTTAAAAAAATATTCAACAGTACCTCCATTTTTAGTTATTTAAGTCACTTATCCACGACGGTGTTTTGTTACCATCGTATTTTTAAAAACAACGACGGTTTTTTGTTCTACCGTCATCTTTTTCTGGTCGTCTTTTTCACTTTTTGTAGTAGTGATATTAAGTTAGTTCTTAACAATGAGACAAATATAATTGAACTCGTGAAAAGATAGTAGCACTTACCATCAATCAAAATAAAAGGATATGGAAATATTGAACCCCCAAAAACAAAAGAATTTAGCAATTCATACCATATATGGGATAAAAGAACAATTCACAAACTTACTCAAAGATATTCCCCTTAGCTTAGCTAGAGTTCTAGCAATTCATTACAAAGGAAAACATCACTAAATTTTCAATGAAAGAAATAAAGAAATTTATTGGCGTGGTCTCCTTGCCAAATAACTTGATAGTTGATTTATAGTAATCAATGAGGTGAGTAGAAAGTTAATACATTCATGGTGGGTAATGAAGGGTTTAAGTGAAGGATTAATTGGAATAAACATGCTGATGGTGGAGAGTTAGTGGAAAAGAAATAATGGTGAGGCAGTGGTCGTCAAATAGCTATGAATGACAAGAAATAGGCTTTTTAGCTTCAACGTTTTTGTCTTCTCTTCTCCCTCTTTACTTCTCTTTATAATTACAATAATCCCATAATCAATTCTTCAATAAAATCTGCCATCAATTCTCTCCACACTGGCTTGAACTTGGAAAAATATATATCTTCGTCTTTTGGTTTTCTAACTTCCTACAAAAGATAAATTCACCTAATAAGTTTACCAAATTAAATACACAAAATTCATAAAACCAACTGGTGAGAATGAAATGTAACATCAATTGAAATGATATTTATTAAGCCAAATTTATATCATATAGTCTCTAAAATAATATTAAAAGATGTAATTTGAGACTCTCATTAAGGATCAAGTGTTTACATAATCGATAACTTTTGTTTAGCATGTTTCATAAGACAACGCTTATTAAGTTTTGGGCATCGTGTTTTAAAAATACCCCAGTGGATAATGATTTTAAAAGTATCTACGTGACTAGTTCACGTCGATTTTCTATTAATGTCATCTTTCTAAACACAACAACGATATTTAGTTCTGTCGTCATTGTTTTACTGTCGTCTTTTTCCAATTTTGTAGTAGTGAATATATGGGTTCTTTTATATATATATATATATATATATATATATATATTGTACATGAAAATCAATAATGAAAGATATAAATATAAAATGAATATAACAATACATATATGATTTATAAAATATATAGATAGTGAAATATTTCCTCTTGTGAATAAATATATACTTTAAAAAAATAGGTCTTCACACAAACAAACAAGCTCAAGAATTTCTTTATCTATTTAGTAAGCAGCTCTACACAGCTTAGCAATAATAGCAACTAGTGTTCATGGTAATAGCAGCTTTAGCTCTCCACTCCATGGCACAAGATGCGTAGGTTAGAAACTAATAGGATTAATCCTATTGATCCCTAAATCAATATTGATGCCTTTAAAATATCATATTCTTGAAGAAACCTATCAAGAATATGTCATAGATCTAGATGTATGAAGTGTATGAAATGCTAGATAAATATTTTGAAAAACAGAAGTAGATTTTAAAACCAAGCTTAAAATCTCATTCAAAAACATGACCTCACACAACTGAAATGAAGAGAAAAAACTATACTCTCAAAAGTCCAAAATAGTGAAGTGACGACTGCCTCTTACAGCAACCCTTTCCCCACAACCTGGGGGTAGTAATATTTCTTCTTCTTTTTATTTTTGGATTGGCAAATTGGGAAAAAAATACTGCAACTCGAAGGTATTATTTCTTCTTGTTCTTTTTGCAGCTTTTCTTAACGAGTTTAAAAATCTCAGTATGCTATATATCCACAAATAACAAAATTTAAATAAAATTGACTGAAATTGAGAATATTGTCATCAAATTGCTTCAAACTGAAACCACAAAGGTAAAAATAACCAAATTGACACCACAGGAACTTTAGCAGTAAAAGTGATAAACCACAAGGAACAAAAGTAATGTATTTTTTAAACATGTCAAAATATTCCGGACTTCACAGTTCATTTTTTAAGTCAACTTATGGAGGTTGTTTTATGCTTACTTTTTTCTAGAGTAAAAAGGATTTCATTCATAATCCAATAGGTTCATACATAGAATAGCATGAGAACTGTGGCCTTGTTAAAACGTTTCTAAGAAAACCACGTGGGAAAAAACTAGAGTAGAAAAAAGTACCACACATACTATATATGGAATAACAGGAGAGTCCAAATGAGAACCACCACACCATTACAAATAACCGAAACAAAACAACCATACTACTAGAAGAGCAACACAGGGAACCTCACATGAGAGCACACCCCGAACTGTCAAAGAAAGCCTTTTATGAGAAGAATCATAGTCCTTTGTCCAGTGCAAGAGTTGTTTGGTACACCAAGAGTCGGGGACACAAGAAACACACCAAGACAACATAGAGAAGGTGTAGGGATTAATCAACTCGCAAAGAGTTAAAAACAGTGAAATAACAAAAAGCAAATCAAATTTTGAGGGCGCACACACCAATGGTTCCAAAAACTGTCAAAGAAAACCGCCTTTGAGTACAACTATAGTCTTTGGACAGCGCAAGATTGTGAGAGAAGCACTACAACCATACTCGGCCACTTAACCTGAAGAGGAGATAATTCAAGTTATCAAATGTTCGTTGGATGCCAAGTCCTCGAACGTTTAATTGGGAATAATCAGGGAGCTTGTGGAGACCCCCTAAGGTTGGTCTCCTCCAATGTAATGCACAATGGAATCTTGTAAGATCTTAAACAACTTTCAAAAATAAAAGCTCTCACGTCATCATCATCGGCTATCTCTACAGGGCATGCGCTTTTCATTGTTTCGTACATAGCTGTTATAGTTATCTCATAGTCATTTGGGTCCGCATTGACAATGTCATATACTTGCTTCTGAAGCTCCTTCAATGTAATTGTATTGGAAACGAGTACTCCTTTAGCTTTGAAATTTTCGTACCTTGAGTCAACCCACCTCCCACCGTAGTTAATCAAAATTGTCAATTTAGACATTTCACTGAAAAATTAACCCCAGAAAATTAATTTAAATAGAAAGGAGCTATTTAGCTATTGAACAAAAATGAAAGTAGAAATACTAGTGAGCTATGAAACAAAAATGAAACTAAAAGACAGCAGAGATATGATATGTATACGATGATATCATATATAAATGTTATATCAGTAGTATTTTATGCGTTATTAGAATGTAGAACTATTAATAAATCACAACATCAGTAAAATGGCTCCTTTTCAGTAATATACAAAATCGGAATTTCGCATTAAAAAAAACGAAGATAATCTGATCTTTACAACATATTCTATATTTCAATTCCTAGTTCCTACCATGTCAAAGAAACGAAGAAGCAAAACAAAGACCACGTTTTTTAGATTATAAAACCTACGCCAAGTTTTACTAATTTTAAAAATGAACCAAGCCAAGCCGAACACATACAATTGAGATCGTTCTACAAAAACGACGTACGCCAAGCTGTGCTCAATTTTGGAAAAGATCATCTGAGCAGAGCTTGAGCATAGCTCTAGAAACTTTGATTTGAGCTTGAGATCAAACAATGTTTCTAGGATCTAAGTTTGAGAACCTTACTATTCAGTTTGGCTCAATTTTTAAACAACATATATGTGTGTGTGTGTGTATCATAATATGCTGAGTTTTTTTTTAAATTGTTAAGAAGAACAAGAAGAAATAATACCTTGTAGTACTTGTTGGGTAGTATGCAAATCCCAATAACAGAACAAATGCAATAGGAACAAGAAGAAATGCGAACCCCCAGTTGAAGTAATTGTTGCCAAAGTTCCCACCCCCAACACTACTGCTGTCGAGTGAATAAATTTTATTTCTAAGAATATGAACCTTCGTGAATATTCTACCGACCCCGTTCATGAAATTGAAAAACCCAACATGTTTGCTTCGTACTGAGACAATGTCATTCTCCTCCATTGCCATGCTTGCATTAGTATTTTCAGTAGGCCTTCCTGTTGTCATCTCCTTCTGTAGTTGGCTAACAAAACCCTAAATTTTCGAGTTCAGACTGAGCTACGGTCGGGCCAATAGAAATGAGTGTGATGATGAAAGTTCTGTGCTTGGCGATTGTTTTTTTATATACGTATATGAAAAATGTAGTTTTTTTTATATTTTTTGTTCCAGCCTTGGAGGCTTCATGAGAGAGAGAAAGAGAGAGAGAGAGAGAGGAGGGTGTGGGGTGGGGACCGTGGGGTGGTTTTCCTTCGATCGATAACCATAGGAATGTCATTAGACAGTAATAAAGCTATTAGCCAATATGCCCATACCAACACGCCTGCCTCCTCATCCCATGATTTTGTCCCCAGGTGTGTTCCATGTCTCGTCGCTTTCAGTTCTTTGTCGGGGGCTGTGTTTGTATTGGCAAATTTGCTAGGCTTGCAACACTAGCCACGGTCGCTACAGAAGAGGAAGCTGCCCGTCACTTTAAGAGAGTGAAGCTAGACTCGCCCAGTTTACAGCACTACACGTGGTTGAAGAAGTATAAGAAAATTTAAACACCACTAGACTCCTTGTAGAAAAATAATATATGGCTGAATTAATTCTTATTGATACGTGAATGTGTATATATTACAGTTTACAATTCTTGAGTAGCAAGGATTCCTCCTACAAGTTAGGAGTACAGTCACAATTTAAGTCTTACTACTTTCCTATTTGTCTAACACTCCCCCTCAAATTGGAGAGTGGATGCCAAGAATGCCCAACTTGCGTAACATAGTCGAAAATTTCTCCTTTCCAAGAGGCTTCGTAAATATGTCCGCCAATTGGTGTGCTGTGCCAACATACTGGTAGTTATGGTACCATCAACAATCTTATCACGTATAAAATGACAATCCATCTCAATGTGGCGAGTACGCTCATGAAAGACAGGGTTGGCAGCAATATGCAATGCTGCTTGATTATCACAAAATAGATCAGACAGACCAGTTAAGGGAATGTTCAAATCCTTCAATAGAAAACGCAACCAAATTATCTCACAACAAACACCTTACATAGCTCTATATGCAGCTTCAGCAAAAGAAAGTGAAACAGTTTTCTGCCGCTTTGTCCGCCATGAAATCAAAGAATTTCCCAAGAAAACACAGTAGCCAGTAGTCGAGCGACAAGTAATAGGACAACCCGCCCAATCAAAATCACAAAAAGAAATCAACTTGATTTGATTGTCAAAATGGAATAGAAAGTCTTGACCCGGAGTAGACTTCAAATAATGCGCAGCATCCATATGCGTAGTATGTGGCTCACGCATAAGAACATGTACAGGGTAGGTGATATCCGGCCGAGTTATTGTGAGATAAATTAACTGTCCTACTAGACGCAGATACTTTTCAGGATCCTTGAAATTGAACTTAAACCAAAAGGTTGATGTGTTTGTTTCACCAAAGGATAAATATCACAAACATGACTAGAATCCAATGAACATTTAAGAAAACTAGAGGCTAAAACTTGTAAACAAGCTAACGAGGGATGACCAAGGCGCCTATGCCAGAGGGAGGGTGGTATGGTGATGACGTTGCATAAAGGTTGGCGGGTGGGGAGAGAGGCAAGGGCCATGAGTAGTAAAGGTCGCCACGTTGCTTACCCACACCAATCATCGATTTCAAAACCAAGTCTTGCAAAATAAACCAAGATGGAAAAAAACTCATTGGAACAAGATAAACCATCTGTAAGCTTACCAACTGATAAAAGATCCACTTTAAAAGTAGGGAGACATAAAATATCTTTCAAAGCAATCAAGGAATTTAAGCAAAGAGTGCCAGTTAAAGTAATTGGGGCCATGGCACCACTAGGCAAGGAAACAGGTGGCAAAAGTGAATTAGAAGTATGAACTGAATTGGAAGATGATGAAGTAATATGATCTGTGGCGCCACTGTCAAGAATCCATTGACCATGATATGGAGCAACGGGTAACAAACCTTGGGCTAAGACATCACTAGAGACAGCGTGAACTTGAGGAGAAGATGACGATGGGGTTGTAGAATCATCAAGAGCAGTGAGGAGACGAGTGTTTTGATCAGCGTACAGATTGGGCATGGCTATCTGTAGGTCCTGAAGGTTGGGAGAGCTGTGCACATGATAGGCAGAGGGTGAAGAATGCTGTGAGGAGGCACTGGAGTAGCTGCCTGATGAGAGCCGAGTGCTGCTGGAAGGCCGAGAAGACGCTAAGGTGCTGCATGCATAAGAAGTAGCAGTGCTGTTGCGAGAGGGACAGCCAGACATGGACGCGTTGTGGCGGTCTCCAGGGTTGCTCGTGAAGGGGATGGCCAACAGGATAGCCATGAAGCTTATGGCAGGTCTGACAAGTATGGAAATCGTAGTCACAGTAGGTGCAATGAAGCGGTGGTCTGTTGGAGAAGGTGCAGGAAGAACTGCTCACAGCCATGGCAGCATGGGAGTCGATGGGACGAACAGAGCCCAAGGATCATTGTTTCTCGGCCTGAGAAATAGAAAAATAGGCTTGACGAACAGTGGGTAAAGGATTCATTAAGAGGATTTGGTCATGAACAACAGAGAAATAGTCGTGAAGACCCATGAGGAACCGCATAGGGTGTTGCAGTTCATTCTTGGTACCACAAGAGCATGTGCAGCTATCACTATAAGAGGCAAGCTCATCCCAAAGAGCTTTGAGATGAGTGAAATAGGAGGAAATGCAAGAGGATCCTTGTGAAATTATAGCAAGGTCACGGTTGAGTTGGAAGATGCGAGGCGCGTTGCTCTGAGAAAATCATTCATGAAGATCGTCCTACACGCCCTTGACAGAGATAGAAAAGAAGACGGATTCTTGAAGGTCAGGTTCCAATGAATGGAGAATCCAAGAAAGAATCATGTCCCTGAACATCGCCAGTGATGAAACCAAGTTTGTTCTTGGCAATCAAGGAAATCTGCATGCCACGGACCCAGGAGATGTAGTTATCACCATTTAATTTTTTGGAGACAAGAACAAGGTTTGGATGGTCTAAATGATGAATGTAAAAGAGGCCATCAGAGGAAGAAGAGTCGGCCATAATGATTGGCAGAGATGGGTGCCGAGGAAAAAAAGGGAAAAAATAGAGCTAGGGTTTTGAACCTGCTCTGATACCATGTAGAAAAATAATATATGGCTGAATTAATTCTCATTGATACGTGAATGTGTATATATATATATACAGTTTACAATCCTTGAGTAGCAAGGATTCCACCTACAAGTTAGGAGTACAATCACAATTTAAGTCTTACTACTTTCCCATTTGTCTAATACTTCTTTTCCCGTTTTACCCTCTCGCACAATCAAGGCACTGCCCCACCCACCTGATGCTTCCTTCCTTCTCCACCCTCTCTCCAGCTAAACCTAGCGAATAAAGCAAGAAAAATCGCCTTTCTCTTTCTCAAAAGCCATCTACCATAAGTGATATTTTTTTTACCCAAAAAAAAAAGGGAATCTACCTCATTTGTGAAAAATATTTAGGGGTTAGGGCTTGCCAAATTTTCTAAAACAAATATTAAGTAGGGTAGTCTAGCTAATTGATTACATAAAACTTTTGATCATATGCAGGACAACACGGACGACCTCTCTCCTCCACGCAAGCTAATGTAAAAGAAGGGCCCGTCAGACTAAAATTTTCTAAAGCAAACTTCCTCTCTTTCTTCCTTCTTCTTCCTCTTTTCTTTCTTCTCCCCCCCTCTGCTCAATTTCATTAGAACTTTTGTTGATGATGCTAAAGCTGATGGGGTCCATTTCCATCTGGTTCCTGCCCAAAGAGTGCTAGATGAGGAAGACATTTAGAATTGTGTAGGTGTGCTCGGATTTCAATTTGGATGTCGTTTGACTATCAGACGGATTTACGCCTATTGTGCGTTATCCAGGTTCGTTATGTTCGGGCCGTTGGATCGGGTCCAAATTAATATATGTTGATCTAGTAACTCCCAGGATGATATAGGAATTCTCGGATTGTGAATCGGAGCCCCAGATGTTCTGATTCGGTAACTTGAAGTTTGCGTTTTGCGATAACCGTCCGATCGTGCAATCATGAGCCATCTGACCGTTTGATTCGGACCAAACTTGTAGGACGTGTATCCTAAACCTAGTGGAACCTGTATGAGTTCTCAGATTGTGAAACAGAGGTCGTGGACCCTGTGGGCCCAGTTAACCCGATTTGAGAAGTTTGACCGCCCGGTTGACCAAATGTCTTTCGAGGCTTGTCCACCATCCTAAACACCTAGTCAGACCTTAGAATGCCTCGTTTTACATGCATACACTAGACACTTGGGAAAATTAGTATATAATTTGTAAAATTCCTTTTGAAGTGTTTTTATATCGATTTAATGTTCATATCTCAAAAATAGGTACTCCAACCACACGCACGCTGCAGGCACGACCCTCTCAGGGTCAGGCAGCGTGGGATTATCTGTGAGTCAACTTGGTTTTAAAAGTGCATGGTTTTCGTTATTTAAATGATTATGCATTAAATATGATTTTGTTCGAAAATAATGGGAATTTAAATATATTTATATAAGCGTTATTTAAATGCGAATTTTGCTTATTTCGATATTTAAATCCTTGATTTGTGGTGACTATGGAATTGTCCACCCGTTTTGATTTGTTTCCTATGATGGTAGGGTAAAGTTCCCCATTAATACAAAGACCATGGTTTGGTCAATAAATTAACTTTCTTTATGTGTTGAGCGTGCCACTATTAGCAATTTTTCAATCCTAACAGACTTCGAGAGTAAGGATAACTTGCGCCCCAAGCTATTGACTTCGAACAAAATGATTGTGAATTTGGGTGAGGAATATCTCCCATGTAAGATCCCACATCGACCAACGGAGGGGGGATGATGTGCCGTATATGTGCATGCCCGCATCCATCTAGCACGAGGCCTTTTAGAAGCTCACTGGCTTCGGAGTCATGGGAACTCCGAAGTTAAGCGAGTTGGGGGCCAGAGCAATCCCAGGATGGGTGACCCACTGGGAAGTTGGTAGTGAGCTCCCAGAAACAAAACTGTGAGGGCCAGAGAGGGGGGGCCCAAAGAGAACAATATCGTGCTACGGCAGAGCCAGTCCCGGGATGTGACATCCCAAGTAAGTTCTTTTCTATGCCTTAGATAGGTAAGGACTTTATAAATTTTCTCAATACAAAACCGGTAGTTCTGGCCAGAATGAGTGATAACAGATTGAACTAATTTCAGGCAGAACTCCCCTTTACAAGCCTCAAAAGGGAAAACTGACTATACAAAGACAAAAGAAGGCTGTACTTCCATTTCTGTCTGGGTAGTTGCTTCTGTTCTAGGCTGGACTGGATGTGTCGGGGCTTGACTGGACTTTAAACAACTTTAACTGCTAGGCTTCAACTGCAAATCGATACCAAGTCTGAATTTGGAAGAGCTTTAATTCATTTCAAACCCTGGAAGGCTTTTGGATGGGCAGAACTGGGACTTCTCCAGTCTGGAAGGGACAGAAGTGGCTGGACTTGAGCTGGATGTGTACTGTGGTACCTGTGCTGCTTAGTCAGGGCTCTTCATAAATTTGTTGAGGTTTTCGTATTTGAGAAAAGCTCAAACTCTGCTTGTCTTGGCTTTTGCTGAACCAAATTTGTAACGAGAGAAATCTCGTTATTGTTGACTTGTGAACTGGGATTCAAATCAGGAGCAGTGATCTAGTTTGTCTTTGCTGGGAGAAAACAAGATGATTCTGCAAGCTTGTTGAAAAGCTTTTGAAATTGAAATGCTTCAGACTCTGGGTCTGTCGGGCTTTGTTTGGGATTTTTGTGATCAAGTGATCATTTGAGTGTTTATCTTTTGACTGAGTTTTTGGTTGTGTTGATTGATTGTGTGTTTGCTCTGTTCACCCTCTCTTGTATATATAAGAAATGTCCTTTGAGACTGGGCGGCAAGTAATCAAAAGATCTTTTTAATTTTTAATTGAAACAAAACAAGGGTTCCATCCATTTTCTGGCAAGTAAACACTCAACGATCAGTTCCTGAGGTGACTACGTCTGTATTTTTGATGGGGTGCCATGCTTGTTCTTCCATTTCAACTGCTTTCTGCGAGAGTCTGAAAGTTTGAGATAGTAAGTTCACAGTTTTTGAACAGCTCCTGTTTCCCGCTTATCTCCTTTTCATAGAGGCAGAGTCTGCTTATTCTTTTTAAAATGGTGTTTTCTCTGAACAGGAAATATCTTTTGAATAATTAAAACGGGTTTTGATCTCCTGGCAACTGAGTTTTTCTCAGAGACGTCCTTCTTTCATACTAGCCCCTGTTCAATCTTTAATTTTAGCCGACTTTGTTGACTTCTCTAAGTCAAGAATCACGTGGGACCAGAAGCCGACTTTCTTTTCTAATTTCCACTGTTTCAGGCCTTGCTACGTTTTGGGCCGAGTTCATTGTTTTGGCCTGTCTACCTGTTAATGGGCTGGGCATATTGATGGGCTGAGTGCGTCAAAAACAGGTGGCCTAAAAATGATATGGGCTTTTTGGCTTTGGATCGGGCGTGCCAAATTTGGGCCTAAACAGGAATTATGTTAGAGATGTTTCTAATTGTTTATGATGAAAATTGGATAAAATTATGGTGATTTGAGTTTGAAATATTATGTTGATTTGCTATGGGAATATGTAATACACTATGCTAAGTATCTTCCCCCGACTACTGGATTTCTCACATGTGGCGTTGAATAATTTTGGCATGTGGGTAAATATGTTGATTATTGGATCTCATAAGGGGCATTGGATGATTCCGATGTGTGAGACATTGTGATTGGTTATGGATTATCACAAGTGACATTGGAAAATTCGAGTGTGTGATAATGTAGTCTGCAAGCGTAGGACTTAGTATTTTAGCCAACACATGGCATTTGAAATTTTCGGCATGTGTGCTGTAAAGTTTTGTCCCTTAGTTGGACTGCTCATCCCTAGACATAGGGTAGAAACTGGAAATCCTGCGGGCTAGCCAAACAGTCTCCTGTTTGGATTGTTTCCCCCGTACTTAAACTAGTGTGATAAATATTTATGTATTTATATAAATCTGTTTTGAAATATGTATACTGTATGGTATAATCGATATAAAATATTATATATAAAATTTCCATTTCCTTAAATTTGTATTTCAATAACGTTAGCGTACATACGTATATATATATATATATATATATATATATATATATATGTATATATATTCTTTCATTGCTTGACTTCGTTAAAGGAATATGGTTATTTATGAATGATTTAGAAGATTGAGGAGGATGATTTCAAGGCTTTTAGTTTTGGTCAGTTGCATGTAGTTCCGAGAAGCGGAAATATTATGTCTTTGAGTTAATTAAATAAAATTAGTAATCACTGCATGTTTGAGCGTTATTTTCTAATTGGTGGGGTTAGTATATTGTTTCGTGATTTAAATTTAAACTTTTTTTTGTCCACTTACACATTTTCTGTTTTGCACCTCCCAGACAATAGTCGGTCAGAATGTGCCGCATAGTAGAGTCTGAAGCCTCCAAGCCGCGAGCCTCTATAGTATAGGTCTTGAAGATTTCCTTTCTGTTAAACTTGATAATATTTTAAATTAAATTCTGTAGTTGCTCTGCTATCGCCCATGTTAGGGTGTACTGGTGAGGCCAGAGGCAATTCATCTTATACTGTTGGATGTTTAATACATGCTGCCAGTTGGGATTTTATTGTGGTTGTTATACAGTTTGAAAATTTTGGGATGTCCAACTTATAGAGGAGAATCTGCCTAAATTTTGGTAGAAAGTCTCATGTCTTAGAAAGTGGGCTCGGCATCAAGTGGTGTCGAAAATAAGGAGGGATCCATCCCGAATTCCGAGGACTTCGGGGTGGGTCATGTCATAGAGGTTGTTGTTTGCTTACTTTTTTTTAGAGTAAAAAAGATTTCATTCATAATCGAATAAGTTCATACATACGGCAACATGAGAACTCCTCGTTAAAACCTTCCTAAGAAAACCACGTGGAAAAATCTCAAGGTAGATAAGAGTTCCGCTCATATTATCGACTAACATGAGAGTCCAATTGAGAACACTAAACCATAGCAAATAAACAAAACAAAACAACCATACTACTAAAAGATCAACACAGGAAACCCCCACACGAGAGCACACCAACGTATCCCAAACTGTCAAAGAAAGCCTTTTATGAGAACAATCATAATTCTTTGTCCAGCACAAGAGTTGTTCGGTACACCAAGGGGTCAAAAGGATCATACCAAGAAAATATAGAGAAGGCAACAAAGAGGGACACATAAGAGCACAACAACTCCTCCCATAACCTGCCAAAGAAAACCTCATATGATAACAATTGTAGTTCTTCTACAGTGTAGGGATTAATCAACTCGCAAAGAGTAAAAAACAGCAGAATATGAAAAACTCAACGAAAAAGTACAATAAAAAAAGCGAATCAAATTTTAAGGAAGCACAGACCAATAGCTTCCAAAACTGCCAAAGAAAACTGCTTATTATGAGGACAACTATAGTCTTCACTACTACAAAAAAGGCAAAAGAAGACGGGAATTCACCGTCGTGAATTTGGTTTTCAAACCGTCGTAAAATCGAGCGATGTCTTTTGCAAAGTAAAACCACGACGCGAAATCACCGTCGTCGTTTTTAATAAAGACGACGGTTTTTTATCAAAACCGTCGTTGTTTAGAGGTAAAGATCGTTAATTATAGGAGGAAAGACGACGGTTTTATTACAAAACCGTCGTGGATTGTCTTAAAGACGACGGTTTTATTAAAAAAAACAGTCGTTAATTGTCTGTAAAGGCGACGGTTTTTTAAAACCCGTCGTTAATTGTTTGTAAAGGCGACGGTTTTTTATAAAAACCGTCGTTAATTGTCTGTAAAGGCGACGGTTTTTAAAAAAAACCGTCGTTAATTCTCTATAAAGACCATTATTTATTATAATAAGTTCCCAAATTGCTACATTTTAGTTCTTTTTGATTTCTTATGATGCTATGCAACGATTTTAACTAGAAAACCAACCATAATGCTTTATTAATGAATATATACACTAAAAAATAGTTTCTTTCATAAAACTTGAAGATTCAATAGCTATTACATAGTTAACCAATCTTTATTCTACAACAAACATACTTCCTACCAATTAAATATAAATATTCAATTGATACATATGGTAATTAAGTAGTACAATCTTTTCCTAACAAGACCTACGTACTCCTAATCCAAGCCTTCCTCATACATCCAAATGATGCACAACTGAAGTCTCTTCCACCATCCCTGTAAATAAATCAAAATGATAGAAAGATAAGAAAAAAGCTAAGATTATAAACAAATAAAATTAGGTGGAAGAGAAATTTTACCATTGGACCATATTGCCATAGAAAACCTGTAAAATGAGCATAAAAAAGATCATCAAGAACCTGCAAAAGGAAAAATATATAAATAAAATGATGCTGAAAAGAGAAGGTAACAAATTTTCAACAAAAAAAAACATACGACTCACATAGAAAAGACCATAGAAAACCTGCAAAAGAAAAAGTTATAAATCTGCAAATAAAAAAAGAAGAGTTAGAGCATGATCTCTCAAAAGAAGCACAACAATAATATACTTGGATAAGCTATTACCTTCACGTGTCATCAGAGAAGAAGAGCAATACATATGGCTGAAAGTTGTCAAGACCAGCAAGTTTTGCTCTCAAGTGAAATACCATAATTGACGTTCAAAAAATTTGAAGAATAATTCAAAAATCTAAAAAGTATACCTATTTGGTCTTCAAAAATCGCATGTGTCATACGTTTCATATGTCTTCAACAAAATACCAAAGAAACAGCATTGGAAACAATAATGCAATGCCATTTAATTCATAAGAGGAAACAAAAATGAAGCAATTATATAAGTAACTTCAAGTAAGATCAGAAAATCTTCTGAAGAAGAACGCATGTCAACAGAATCGAAACTCGGACACCATCAAATGATTACCACAATACTTACCCTCTAAAATAGTTAAATCTATAACAAAAGATCTCAGTTTGCTCAAAAGGGAAACTAAAGAAATCTCCCACTCAAAAAAGTCAAGAACCTCTGCATTCTCGATGCTGAACCTCACAATTAAGAAGCTTGTTACACTAGTTTTTTCTCTTCAGCACAACAGAAAATGAAAATCATACATTATCTCCCTTTCCTCCAAATTTTAGCAACTGGGCAACCCCCATTTTCTCCTCAATGGGACAACAAACAGAGCTTCCTATCAACTCTACCTCTTTCCCAGTCCTACACTATCACAACCCACCAATCCCAATCCTGCACCTTCCATAACCAAAATGCAAAGCCCAAATCACAGAATTAACGAAACCCACAAAACATAATTAAGCAATTAAGAACTTTCATTGAAGAAAAGTTAAAAGAAAACGAACCTCCTTATGAAATATAAGCATATGGTTTTCAGTTTGCATTACAATTTTTGTTTTAAAGTAAGAAAACCAAAAACCAAAATTGACCAAACCAGTAGCAAAATTGAGCTCCATATCCATTCCATCATCACAATTATCATAATGATAAAAAACAAGCATTACCCACCAAACAAAATCAAACCCATCAAACCAGATCAACCAAGATCACAAAAGAGAAAGCACGGAAATTGAGCTCACCTGAGCAACAGAAATCCTAAGCAGAGCTCTCCTGACTCTAGAGTCCATAGCGTCAGAGATCCCCATTTGGATCCTCATCAGCTCACCCACCGTCATAACCCGCTTGGGCTTTCCGGGTCCCGACCTGGACCCACCGGACCCAAGACTCGTCTTGGAGCCCGAACCCGGCGATTTGAGACCCATTGCATTCTTCATCTTGCTGGCAGCTACATAAGTGAGCGATCTCTGCAACGCCGGCGAGCCGTTGGGCGAGTTGGCGTGCTGGGTCGGTGAGTCCAAGTGAGAAGAAGCGGAAGATGACGTGAAAGCCAAGGCCTTTCCGGTGGAAGTGCGGCAGGCGGCAACGAAGATCTCGGTGGAGCAGACGATATTATCGATCACGACCCTGCAAAGCAAAAGAAGTGAATGGTCAAGAGAGCGATGAATAGCATATAGAGAAACACATATATGAAGAGAGATCTGTGACGACGAGGTTTGGTTTTCGATTTCGATGGAGGAGTCTCTCTTGGAGGTCTGGTCGAGGGCAAGAGTTGAGGGACGTAGAGAGATGAGGAAGATTTGTGAGGGCGCCGCGAGAGTTCAGGGAGGGAATGTTTTCGAGCTTGGCGGAAATCTAAAAATTTTAGGTCGAGAAACTCACTTAAGGAGACTTCCGTGTTTTAAAACACGACGTTTGTAAATTTACAAACGTCGTGTTTTAAAAATCGAAACAACCAAAATCGATTTAAGTGGTGTGTAAGATGGTATATTACGACAGTTTTATAAAACCGTCATCTTTTAAAATATAACGACGGTTTTAAACTTCCCTGTTGTCTATTTGGTGTCGTGGTTTTACAATTCTGTAGTAGTGCTTGGACAGCGCAAGAGTTGTTTAAAGAAGCACTACAACCTATACTCGGGCATTTAACCTGAAGAGGAGATAATTCAGGTTATCGAACGTTCATTGGATGCCAAACCCACGAACGTTTTAACTGGGAATAATTAGGGAGCCTGTCGAGACCCCTCAAGCCTAATCTCTTCCAATGTAATACATAATGGAATCTTGTAAGGCCTTGAACAGCTTTCAAAAAATAAAAGCTCTCACGTCATCATCTTCGGCTATCTCTACAAGCCATGCTCTTTTCATTGTTTCATACATAGCTATTATAGTTATCTCATAGTCATTTGGGTCCACACTGACAATGTCATACACTTGCTTCTGAAGCTCCTTCAATGGAATTGTATTGGAAACGAGTACTCCTTTAGCTTTGAAATTTTCGTACCTTGAGTCAACCCACCTCCCACCGTAGTTAATCAAATTGTCAGTCTAGACATTTCACTGAAAAATAAACTCCAAAATATTAATAAAAAAAATAAGAGCTACTTAGCTATGGAACAAAAATGAAAGTAGATATACTCTAGTCAGCTATGAAACAAAAAATGTTATTAGACAGTAATGATAAAACCGCCCATGTTGTAGTACTTTGCCAAATTTGCCAATACCAAAACGTCCGCCTCCTTATCCCATGATTTTGTCCCCAGGTGTGTTCCCGGTCTCGTTGCTTTCAGTTCTTTGTCGGGCGCTGTGTTGGTTTTGGCAAATTTGCTAGCCATGGAACACTAGCCACGCTCGCTACAGAAGGGGAATGCTGCCGTCACTTTAAGCAACAGAAGCTAGACTCGCCCAGTTTACAGCACTACACGTGGTTGAAGAAGTCTATGGAAAAATTTAAACGCCACTGAACTCCTTCTTTTCCCGTTTTACCCCCTCACACAATTAAGGCATTCATTGCCCCACCCATCTGCTGCTTTCTCCCTTCTCCGCCCTCTCTCTCCAGCTAAACCCAGCGAATAAAACAAGATAAATATCCTTTCTCTTTCTCAAATGCCAGCTACCAGAAGTGATATTTTTTTACCAGAAAAATAATGAAATGGGGAATCCACCCCCATTTGTGAACACTATTTAGGGTTTCGTTAGGGCTTATGCCAAATTTTCTAAAACAAATATTAAGTAGGGTAGTCTAGCTAATTGATTACATAAAACTTTTGATCACATGCAGGACAAAGGACCACCTCTCTCCTCCATGCACGCTAATGTAAAAGAGGGGCCCGGCAGACATTCATGGTTATGGCAAAATTCCACAAAACATTGTACATCAAAGTTCGAGCTTTTGCCAACATTGCACGTACAGTTTCAAGATGCAAATGATATCCGATGATAGTTCTCTGATATTTATGTATTTCTTCTTCTTCTACATCCCATTAGTATATACCGATTGTTATTCAGCCCAAGTATTTCCTTATTCAAATACACCGTTCTTAATTTACATCATTTTAAATTTCATCATTTATGAATGCCTTAGTACTTTTAAAATTTCCTAATCCAAACACATAAATATTGTTATAGCTTTTTCCTTTATAGCCACTAAAGTATATATTAAGGGGGTCCATCTCCATTATGGAGTTGAAGTAAGTGAATTCATTACGGATTTGTGTTTTCACCGTCAGATCTGCATATCTCACCCTCTCTTCTTGTTTTAAATTCTATTTCCTCTTCTATCTATTTCTTTCCGTTTGTTCCCTCTCTTTTTCTTTATTCTCGTCTCTCTCTTTTTTTTAATCATAGGCACTATGTGTGACTAATTTTTTTTTATTTTTTATATATCTATTCTAGATGCCTGTTTCAACCTTTTATTAAATCGCGTGTACAAATGTTATATCATATGTGGCTGGGAGAGAAAGCTGCGAGAAGAAGTTTCAGGGGAAAGAGTAAAAAAGAGTCGTGAGGCACTGGGAATTCCTCTGCTGCATGTTCTATTTTGATTACTCAGCTCAGTCATCTCTTTCCAGTTAAGGATCTAGGTTCATTGCGTTATTTTCTGGGATTAGAAGTTCACAGATCCTGGCAAGGTTTATTTCTCTCTCAAATCAAGTATGTGTATGATGTTCTTCTGAAGTTTGATATGATTGGTGCTAAGCCCTGCAATATCCCTTTTGGTTCTGTAAAATTGGTATGTTTATTTTAAAAATTATATATATTCAATAATTTAATAATTACCTTAAATTATCTTTATTAATAGGAATTATTTTCTATTAATATAGGCTGATTTTTTTTGAACGGATGCATTTGCTGTCTTTAAAGCCCACCAACGTTTCTTTTGTGATAAATCTTTGTATATATATCTGATATAGCTTGGAGAGAAAAAAGATACAGACCATAGTTGTTGCCTTCTTCCTCTTCATATCTTCTTCTTATTTTCTAAACTAGGTTTTCTAAGCAACACAGAAAGGTGTTTGTATTCAGATCCTTCCTTAGTGCAAGGAAGAACCTAGACAGGGGAGATTATGTAGCTGTTTATCCTAGGGACGTAGTGGCCTTTTCTGAACTGCTTGCACAAATTAGACAGAGCCACGAAACGTCTTAAAGAGAGCAACTTAGTACGCGACTCATCCCAAGAATCGTTCACAGCTTCACAATGAATTTTTTCGGGTAATATTGTTCTTTTAATTTTCTCTGCTTCAACAATTTTAAAATGATTCATCTGCCATGGAAGCTATAAACAATTCATTCACCCCTGCCCTAAATAAAACTTCCAAATTTGAGGGTCTTCATTCTAAATGATGGAGGCAAAAGATGTTGTTTTACCTTACAACGAAAAAATTAGCTTCTATCTGCACATTTGATAAACCATATGCCTCTGACAATCCCACTCCTGAATAAACTTGGGCCTTGCAAACATGGGATGAAAATGATTTCTTATGCAAGAACTATATTTTGAATGGTTTATCTGATGATCTTTATGATTATTATTTTTCTTATGATACTGCTAAAGATTTGTGGGATGCACTTCAGAAACAATATGATACTAAAGACATTGGTGCAAAGAAATTTGCTGTAAGTCGTTATTTGAAGTTTCAAATGGTGGATGAAAAATCAGTAGAAGCACAATGTTATGAACTACAGAGTTGGAATCCTCAAAACTATTAGAGTCAGAACCTTCATCAAAATCAGAATAGGAGTCAACCCCCCTCACATGATGATGATTTGGGACAGTTTCTATGTTATAATTGTCACAAGCTGAGGCACCTTGCCCAAAATTGTAGGAATAGGTCTCACCCAGCTCCTCAAGTGAATATAAGTGAAGAGAAACTTATTGGTATGATTTCAGAAATCAACATGGTTGATGGATCTAAGGGGTGGTGGGTAGACACTAGCCCTTCTCGCCGTGTTTGCTATAATCGTGCCTTTTTCAATACCTATTCTGTGACTGATGACATGAAAGTGTTGTTGGGTGATTCTCACACAACAAATGTTGCTGGAACTCGAGAAATAGAATTAAAGTTTACTCCAAGAAAGACTGTCATCCTCAAAGATGTTTTGCACACTCCATAAACAAGGAAGAATCTAGTCGCAGGCTATCTTCTCAACAAGCTTGGGTTTACTCAAACAATTGGAGCAGACTTGTATACACTTACAAAAAATGGTATGTTTGTTGGTAAGGGCTATGCTGATGATGAGATGTTCAAATTGAATGTTGATGCTAATAAATTTTTTTCTTATGCTTATATTTCGTGTTCTTTTAATACTTGGCATGCTAGACTTTGTCACATTAACAAAAGGCTTGTTAAAAATATGAGTAAATTAGGATTGATTCCTAAAATGTCACTGAATGATTTTGAGAAGTGTGAATTTTGTATCCAAGCTAAAATTACCAAAACCCCATATAAATTTGTCACTAGAGTATTTGAACCACTTGATCTAATCATTCTGACATTTGCGAATTTGATGGAGTGTTAACTAGAAATGGGAAATGATAGTTTATCACTTTTATTGATGATTGCTCTAATTATTCTTTTGTTTATCTCATGAAAAATAAAAGTGAAGCAATTGATATGTTTAAGATTTTCATAACTGAAATTGAAAATCAATTTAATAGGAAAATTAAGAGATTTCGCAGTGACAGAGGTCAAGAATATGAATTTGGTGTTTTTGTTGATTTGTATAAATCTTTTGGTATTATTCATGAAAGAACTGCCCCTTATTCTCCTGAAATGAATGGTAACACTAAAAGAAAAAATATAACCATGGCTGAATTAACTGTTGCTGTTTTACTTAGTTTAGGAGCAGCTTGTTTTTGGTGAGGGGAGATTCTACTCACTATTTGTTATGTGCTAAATAGAATTCCCAACTCTAAAACTTAAATTTCCCCTTATGAAATTTTGAAAATAAGAAACCTAATGTATTGTATTTTAGAACTTGGGGTTGTTTGGCTTACGTACGTATCCCGGATCCAAAAAGATCAAAATTGGCAAGTAGAGCATATGAATGTATTTTTCTTGGGGATGCTGTTAATAGTAAGGCCTATAGATTTTATGATTTAAAGAACCATGCTGTAATTGAAATGAAGCTAATTTTTCTTAAGATAAATTTCCTTTTAAATTGAGAAATAGTGGGGGTTCAACATCTATTAATCTTTCTCTATCCAAAAATAATAAACCTAGAGGTATAGAGCTTTCTAAACTTAATGTATAACCAAGGAAGAGTAAGAGAGCACGAATTGCAAAGGACTTTGGATCTGATTTTTATATATATACCTTAGAGCAGGATCCCACAACTCTTCAAGAAGCTTTGCCTTCTTTGGATGCGGATTTATAGCAAGAATCAAAAAATGATGAAATGGACTCCTTGGAGTCCAATAAAACTTGGCACCTTGTAGATCTTCCACCTGGTTGTAAGACAATTGGTTGTAAGTAGATTCTTAAAAAGAAATTAAAACCTAATGGTTCAATTGAAAAATATAAGGCGGGTCCTGTAGCCAGGGGTTATAGGCAAAGGGAAAATGTGAACTTCTTTGATACTTATTCACTTGTCACTAGGATAACTTCTATTTGTGTGTTGTTTGCTGTAGCTGCTATTCATGATCTTGTTGTGAAATTGGCACTTAGGTGATGAGGGGTAAATTAAATGACACAAACACAACCACAACAAGCTTCACACACTTTAGTCCTTGACCAAAACACTTATGACTAGTCAACTGCTAGTCATGAACAACCACAATCAAGAATACACACAGAGCATGCCACAATGTACCTGCAACCCTGGAAAAATACTAGTGACAACCTAGGCACTCATAAGGATCCGTCAATCTAGGCATCCCCTGTGCTAGCAACAACTATGGTGGAAGTGTGTGAAAACATTTTAATCAAGTAAATACCAAACAGCAGATAATGATGACTAGTCAACCACCAAGAACACAAACCCAAAAAAATTACAGCTATGCAAACCAGATTTTGTTCACCCAGGAACCCACCATTGGGAAAAACTGGAGGTCATCAACCGACCAGGCAATCCACTAAGTAGAAAAAGATTCTTACAAAGGAATACAAGCAAGCTCATGCAAAACTTAGATCTATTTAGGAAGATGAGCTATACCTCCTTTGCGCAATCTTCTTCTCCAACTTAGCAAAGCATGAAGCTCAGTTCTTCATGGCAATGGCAGCTCCTTCTTCAGCTCGTTCATCCCATGGCACTAGCTTACAAGCTCCAACTCAAATCGAAACCAAAATTTGGATTCAAAGGAGAATGACCAATTTCTTCAAGAAACCATACTCCTCAAGAAATCAATCTTGAATCTGACCTAGATATAAATGAGAGAGTGTTTTAATTAGCTAGATGCAGATTTTCATTTTTCAAATGTAGTTTTCAAAAAGAAACAATTTGGAAAACTCAAAGATGAAAAATATGAAGATGGCTCTTGAGGAAGAAGCAAAAGTTTCCAAAGAAACTTTCCAAAACTTGCCTACAAAAGTGACGGCTCCCAAAAGAATAATTGGTTTCCTTTTACACCAAAATTCCTAGGTTAGAATCGTACAATGACAGCTGGGAATTTTGCAAAATAAGACAAAAACATATGGGTAGGATCCAGTTGGAACAGTGAGCTGGAATTCCTACTGAGGCAGAGGTTGACTAGTCATAATCTTCAGAAGTTGGAAAATGCAATGTAACGCAATCCAAATTTACCTTTGTCAACTTGCTTGAACCTCCATAGGATAGTTGATAGTTAAGAACACCTAGAGAAGCTATTCTTAATCTAAACTTGAGTTTGATAAAAACAATAAAAATCCTATTGCAAAATTGTCAAGGGAAGCCAAAAGAAATACTCAAAATTCATACATTAACATGTTGTGCACCAAATGGATGTTAAAACAGCGTTCTTGAATGGTGATTTAGAGGAGGAAATTTACATGGACCAATATGAGGATTTTATTGTTCCTGGAAAATAAAATAAAATTTGTAAATTAGACAAATCTCTTTATGGTTTGGAACAGGCACCTAAGTAATGGCATGCAAAATTTGATAGTTTAGTCATCTCAAATGGTCTTCAAATAGATGAAAGTGACAAATGTATTTATTTTAAGCATGGGAATAATGTTTGTACTGTTATATGTCTCTATGTGGATGATTTACTTATTTTTTGCTCTAATATTTATGTTGTGAATAGTGTCAAATCTTTATTATGTGTGAACTTTGATACGAAAGATTTAGATGATGCTAATGTGATACTTGGAATTAAGACAACTAGGTCTGAAAAGGATTCTCTTTGGATCAATCTCATTACATTGAAAAAAAAATCCTTAAGAAGTATAATTACTTTGACTGTAAACCAGCATGTACTCCTTATGATTCTAGAGTAAAGTTGTTTAAGAACATTGGTGATAGTGTTAGAAAAACTCAGTATGTGAGCATCATTGGTAGCCTTCGATATGCTACTGTTGGGTTCATTTTACACATGATTTTTCATGTTATTCACCCATTATTTTGAGTTAGTTCTTGACATTTTATAGCTTTTTACTCTCTTTTTGTGTTTTCATAGATTTTACCTTCGTTAGAATGAAAATGAGCTAAAAGTGCATTATTGGTTATAAATTCTGTTTTTGTTCATTTTCGTAGGTCCACTTCTTGGCCTTGGATCAGCATGCTCCGATGCTCGGATGAGGTGAAGATCTTCATGAAACGTGTTCCAATGGATGTTGACTACAACATATCCAAATTTGAGCTCCATTGGACAAGTGTAGCCTATCCAACTGATCCAGCATGTTATCACAGCTCTAGAAATTGTGGTTTGGACTATATTTACCTCCATTGGATGCCACCCTTCATTTTCTACTTGTTACCACACCACTTGGTAACAATATTTCACTTAGATAATCTGAACTATCTCTCCATATATTGAAAGTAAAAAAAAATGATGAAAGTGAAGACAAGTGGAGAGAAGAGTCAAAGAACTTTGGGTGAAAGTGAAGGATCCAATGGAGTAATGAGTGGAAAGAGGAGAGAGATGGGAACAAAGGGAATTAGCCACTCTTTGGAAAATCACAATTGAATTTTGCAGATTTTAGAGAGCCAGAGAAGCAACCAAGGAGAGGGGAGAATGGCATAACAATTGGAGAGAACCTTGGGGAGCCTTGAGGCAAGGATCCAAGGGGTTGAAGATGCAATTCTCTTTCTTCTCCTTGTTCTTAGTTTCTTTAATTTTATTTATTTCTTGTATTTTCTTAGTTTCAATGCAACTTCTTATTTTTCTAGGGCTTTGGTTGAAGCCCTAAACACGATTACACTTTTGTTTTGATGCTTTGAGTTTATGAAATTTTAGATGTTGTTGATGGATGCCTTTCACTAATTGATTCATATGATATGTGTTTGCTTCCTTTGATTGATCACCCCTAGGTTGTATGCATGTAGTTAAAGTTGAGAAGTTGTGTAAGATACCCAAGAACATAATTTCTAATTAGCAACAAATGATTGAACCTTTTTTTAAGTGAGCGTCATCTGAATTGATTTCTTGACAACAATTGATGAATTCCTCTTCACTAAAATAATCTATCCTTGATGTATGTTTTTATTTGATTGATCACCTTTGAAAGCATGCTTCTTGAGGTTGTTGGGATTATGTGTTTCCTCATGTTTTCCTAAGCAACAAATTGATGAAGTAAGAATCATCCATGTGAATTGGTTTCTTGAATGCCTAATGTAAACATCATACTATTAGGGTTCTTGTGATGTTCATATTCTATCTTTGAGCTTAATAGGTTTTTCTTGTAATTGAATCGAAGTACTAAGCACACCTAGATTTGGTTATAGGGAAGACATGAGTATTGTAGCACTAACCATGCACTCTACTTATTTTAGAGAGAATCATGCATCTTGAGCCACTAAAGCGGTCTTGATTGTGAACATCTTCATCAATACATTTAGAGTTCATTACTTGAGTGTCCATGAACATTGGTAAGATTGTTTAGGGTGGATTCCGAAACCCTAGTGTTTGTTACATATTATTTTCACATTTTGATTTTCATCTCATCTCATTCTTGTCAAAATTAGAGTTAGTTTACTTTCAAGCATTAGAATTAGGTCACTCAAATCATATCAAACACACCCCCCCCCCCCCCCCCCCCAAAAAAAAATCGTGTGTTTGTGTGTTTGAAACGTTGTGTGCTTTCGTCACTGAATTCTATTCATTTTTGTAACTGTTTTTGACTTTTGGTCTATGCTGTTTCTTTTTTTTTCTGTGCTGAATCCAACCATATAAAGAACGTAAACTTTGGACAAACGGTTGGAAAGTTATAGATCAAATACTGGACAGAGGTCGAAACTTGTTGTTTGTGTTTCTCTTTGGTTTCTTGTTTTGTTTTTTTTCTGTTACCTTTGTTTACTCATTTTTAGTTTCCATTCTGTATTGTGCATTTGTGTTGTGTTAAATAAGTATTCTACACGTACTCAAACTAGAACTTTTAATAAGCCGACAGTTCTTCGTGGGATCGACCCCGTACTTACATAATCTATACCTCAATAGATTCGTGCACTTGCGGGTATTTTTAATTGGTTGTTTGTACATTAATTTGTGTCAATTACAAATACAACAGCTACTAATTGCACTAGGCCTGATATAGCTTGTGTCGTAGGAGTACTATGTAGGTTTACAAGTAGACCTAGTTTGGTGCATAGGTATGCTATTGAGAGGGTCATGCGATACCTTAAAAGGACGATGAACCTTGGACTACACTATGAGAAGTTTCTTGTTGTCTTAGAAGGATATAGAGATGTTGATTGGAATACCTTGTCAGATGATTCAAAGGCTACTAGTGGATATATATTTAATATTGCTGATAGAGCAGTTTCATGGAAGCCTAAGAAACAGACTATTCTAGCTTAGTCCACAATGGAGTCAGAGATGATAGCACTAGCAATGGCTAATGAGGAAGCATGTTGGTTGAGAACCTACTCTCAGATACCCCCTTGTGGGAGAGACCGATACCAGCTGTTCTTATCCACTGTGATAGTACTGCAACTATTGCAAAAGTTCAGAATCGTTATTATAACGGCAAAAATACGTCACAAGCACACCACTATTATAGAGTTTCTTTCTAATGGGGTTGTAAGAGTGGATTATGTACGGTCTGATGAGAATTTAGCTGACCCTTTGACAAAAGGACTAGCACTAGAAAAGGTTTGGAAAACCTCAAAAGGAATGGGACTAAAACCCCTAGAAGGTTAAGTCACTTGTGATGGTAACCCAACCTATAGATTGAAAATCCCAAGAAATAGGTTCAATGGGGAATAACAAGTCTTTTGGTGATATGAGTGGAGTCATGCTATTGTTCCATATCCATCCTTAGAAGCATGAAATCCTGAAGCGATTTAAGGTTGAGTTGTTTATAACTCTTAATGAGATCTATACTCTATATTAAGTGGGATATCTAGCTATAGGAATATCTCTGATTGCCTTAAATTATCTTTATTAATAGGGGTTATTTGCTATTAATATGGACTGATTTTTTCAACTGATGCATTTGCTGTCTTTAAAGCCCACCAATGTCTCTTGTGTGATAAATGTTGTATATATATCTGATATAGCTAGGAGAGAAAAAAGATACAGACCATTGCTGTTGCCTTCTTCCTCTTCATATCTTTTTCTTATTTTCTAAACTAAGTTTTCTGAGCAACATAGAAAGGTGTTTGATTTTAGTCCTTCCTCAATACAAGGAAGAACCTAGACAAAGGAGATTCTGGGGTTGTTTTATCCTGGAGATGTAGTGGCCTTTTTTGAACTGCTTGCATAAATTGGGGAGAGCCGCGAAACGTCTTAAAGAGAGTGACTTAGTACCCAACTCATCCCAAGAATCGTTCACAGCTTCACAACGAATTTTTCCAGGTAATATTGTTCTTTTAATTTTCCCTGCATCAACATGGACCATAGAGGTCAGCTTCCCAGTGATTCTTCTCAATACAGAACTTTAGCTCGAACCTTTACTTGGACTCACCCTGATATCTCATATATTGTTAATCATCAATGCTGTCAGTTCGTGCACACTCCCTGAGTCCCTCATTTCCTCACAGCAAAACGACTTCTTCGCTATTTGAAAGCCACACTCAATCACGGTCTCCTTTTTACCAAAGGAAATAATCTCTTTCAAGCCTATTATGACGCAGATTGGGCCCGTTGTTTGTTAAGATCCCTATGGTATAAGTAAGGCATGCAATTGAAGGTGATAGGCATATTTTATATCATATATTTAATTCCATTCTTAGTATATTTTGGTTGATATTTTCGAAGAATTTTGATACTTTGAATTATATTTCCAATATAGAACTTTCGACTTCCTTTGGAGCAAAACATAAACAAATTGACGAATTTTGGAGTAATTCTAATTGGAGGATGTTCGTGAGTCACTTAGCTTGATCGTATCAAAATTTCAGACTTTTCTACGAAGCGGTTATTTTCTGGCAATAAAATAAAGGAGCAATGCATGGTGCTGGAATAGTGACGTTTGGGGCCTTTATTGCATTTTTGAAGCCCAAGATGACCTTAGATGGGTTCGTGACCTTCTGGAGAAGTGTTCAGAACGTTTTTATCTTTAAAACAAGCTATCTTGGGCCAGATTTGGAGGAGATTTGAGGTCAAAACATGGCTGGGCAGATTGTGGGTAGATTCTCCTAATCCAATTTGGACTTTATATCCTAGTATTATTTTATTTTAACTTAGTTTCCTTGTGGGGATTGGACAACTAGGTTTTAGGAGGTATTTAAGTTATTTTTCATAGCAAATTTAGGACTGCTTGACAGGACCCGCCCCGAATTCCTAGGAACATGAGACGAATCCTGTGGAAAATTCCGACATCAAACCGATGCCGGGCCCACTTACTAAAAATCGAGCCTCCTTCGCCCAAAAAGGAATAAGGGCCCAATACTTTCTGCCGAAATTTCGGCAAAGTCTCCCTTGTAAATTGAACATTCCCCAAAAAATTCCAACCTGCATAAAACACATTTAACAATACCAACCGGCAGCATGCACAATACAATCTTAGGCAATTCATCTAATTGGCCTCCGGCCTTCAAATATTCCGAAACCAAACTACCAACAAGCTCTTGAACCAAAAAGTACTTCACATGAGGCAATTAATAACTTAAACATAAATATGACAGCCGAAAGCAAAGTTTACAACATCTAACTATCCCAATTTCAACATATGAGGTTTTAGCCTCCTAACATGAACACATCTCGTTCTCACCTGAATCTCGGGACCAACGACACGGTCCGCACCACACTCAAGACACACAAAAGTAATCTTTAACCCGTGACTGCACCTAGGCCTTACCCTAGGCTGCCTACGTACCCTTGTCGAGGGATCAAGTCACACGTAGCTCTCATCTCAACGGTCACAACTCCGATAATAGACAATTATTTACAACCGAACCACTATACATTTTAGATCTATCACAATTCTAAATTCGATAAAAACACATTGAAACATTATCACTTCCTTCCCAAGGCATCGTATTAAGAAGACATCCAAAGGGCCTGGACAAACTCCGACAGGCCTGGGCAAAACAAATCTCCGAAGGGCCTGGGCAAACTTCGACGGACTTGGGCAAAATAAATCAATCTCCGAAGGGCCTGGACAAACTCCGACGGGTCTGGGCAAAATAAATCAATCTCCGAAGGGCCTAGGCAAAATAAATTCTTAAACATAAAACCCACCAACGGGGAGGTACCTAAGGTAGTGCTAATAACACTCAAATTAACATTCTAAGTACCCCATACAAAATCAACAAAGATAGCACTTTCTCAATTATTGTAAATCTACACTTGAGATATCAAACATACAACACAAATACTTCATAATATATCAAATCCATTAATCAAATATATAATATACTTCAAATGAATCATTAAAACAATAAACATAGTTCATCAAATGTGTCAACATTTGGCATCCCTCTAGTAAATGGGTCACACTCAATTCTCACATCACCTAAGACATTATTACCATTAACATCATTATATTCTCTATTAGGCATTGATAACACTACCGACCAACCATGATGCATCGGGTCGTAAACAAAAAATACTTGTTTGACTTGAGAAGCCAACCCCAAACAATTTCAAATTCACACATTTAACACATGGACAACGGATATGCGTTGTAGTTAGAAGATTTTCTACAGAAAATTACAAAAATACTTCCACCCCTAACTCATATGCCTTCGATCTTCTATCCGAGTGCATCCATGACTTATCCATCTCCGACACTATATCCTATTATCTATAATAAGGTGAAAAGACAAGGAATGACTATCACTATAGCAGATTATATAAGGTTTTAATAGCAAATAATATAGTATACAGACGACAGTTTTTAAACAACAACAGACGTATTACACATATATAGACGACGGGTTTTTAAAAAACGTCGTCTAATGCTAGCAAGAAACAGAATCCAGCGGACTTGAACCACGACGGTAGTTAAAAAATGCATCGTGGTATAAAAATACAGACGACGGTTTGTTAAAACACCGTCGTCGTATGCATAAAAAAGATATCGAAATCCCAGTTTATTTTTAAGAACCCAAAATATATTCAGAACACAACATATACATTAATTTTTATGTTGGGTATAAAGAACAAGTATACTAAGCACGAAACCAACATATACTAAGCATGAAAACATTAAATCCATTCCCGATTCATAATAACAGAGAGTGATTAAAAGATCCGACATCATTAAATCCATTCTCGATTCATGAAAACATTAAACATTAAATCCATTAACCCATACCGTCGACAACATTAAAAAATCACAAAACCCTTTAGGTCGAGGTGAAATTTTTAGAAAGCGCGCTTTTTAAAAAACATCGACGGAAACAAAAAACAACCGTCGTTAAAAGTTCAACCTAAACATGACGCTTATTTAAAAAATGACGTCGTTGTAAATATCCTTACGACGCAAAACCAAACTACCGTCGTTAACATGTCAAAAGAAATACGACGCCCATTAAAATAATTGGGTCGTGGTATCTCCATACGTCGTAAAAAAAAAAACAGACGTATTAGAAAATTAAATAGGCAAATATACCCTAAACCCTAATAAATAAAACCTAAATTATATATATTTTTGTAAAAGATAATTTTTCAAAAGGGATTAGGGTTTTATGGCCTAAAATATCTCATCCATAAAACCCTAAACCCTAATCCCTTTTCTAAATTTATTTAAACCCTAAACCCTAATCCTAAATTTGTATAACTCAAACTTAATTTTTTCTTTTTGGTGGTAATTTTAAATTTGTATAACTCAAACTTAATTTTTTAAAGCTTAAGGGGGAAGAAAATATCTCAATGACTTCATAGGAGTTGACGTTGCATTTTTTGGATTTATTTTAAATTTATTATGAATATTTCGAATTAAATAGAATAAAATATTATTAATAAAACCCACAAACCACGTCGGCGTAAATAAATTAACGACGTTTGAAATTATAATAAACAACTTAATTTTAAAACAAACGCCGTTTTAAGTTAAAACCATGGCTATTTTTACACAGAAAACGACGTACAAACCATTTTCCACGACCCAAACTCTTAACCTCTCGCCGTCTAATGTCAAGAAAACAACGTCGTCTATATAACCAATAGCGTCGTTTGAAAAACCTTTTACGTCGCTTTTTAAAAAACTGTGACATTGTTATGTGTGTACAACGTCTTTTTGAAGCAATGACAGTTTTTCGCAACATGAAAACCTCAACAAATTTGGTTCAGCCAGATCTTGGGTTTTTCACAACATGAAAACCTCAACAAATTTGGTTCAGCCAGATCTTGGGTTTTTCACAACATGAAAACCTCAACAAATTTACAGGGAGGTTGACTGTGCATTTTTTTGTTATATTTTAAATTTATTATGAATATTTTGAATTTGATAGATATAAAGACGACGGTGTTCTATATAATTATGTCGTTGCAAGTTTTATTACACGTCGGTCACACAATTTCATTTTTTTAAAAATAATGAAAACCTATTTGAAATTCATAGGGAAAAAAAGAATGTACATTATACATAAAATTTGCACAAAAACTTGTCTAATTCTAACCAATTTTGTACAAAAACTTGTCTAATTCTAACAAAATTTGTACAGTTTATAAAAATGTTTAAGTATTCTAAAATTCCTCTACTCCATATGAACACAAACAAACTCTGCCCATTCTTTCCTAACTTCTTCAATTGCTTCTTGGGGGTATGGCGCTTGATCCTTTCCCTTCGCAAACTGCAATCCATAAACAAAGATTATTCTCACAGACGACGCTATTTTTCATTTACCGACGTAGTCTATATATCCAACGACGGTATTTTGAATTTACTGTCGTTGATAATATAAAAACCCACATAAAAATAAATCTGAAAATTTTCTTCTTACCATCTTCTCAAATTCCAGGGAAGGATCCAAGATGATGTCTCTCATAAAGCGCATGACATAATACACGCATTCTACACTGCTTGGTTGCTTTGGAGTGCCGGGCAGAGTTTTCCAATGAGGTGCTTTACGGCCTATTCTGCCTATGTGTGAATTATACATTTTTAAAGCACTGTTCACTATGTTTTTCCCGTCCTCATCCACAACTTGATTTCCAGGCAGTGGATCCAGAAAATAGACGGCCTCCTTCTTTGCTCTCACAATGATCAAGACCCAATGACGGCTGCACAAAATAAATATAAAGGTTAAATAGTTTTATATGCAGAGCATCATACAAACAAAATCCTGTTTTTTGTTTGGAGACTAACCCTAGATTGTAAGGCATCAGGAAAATTTGTTCACCATTTGTTTTTTGAAGTCGATTGGCTACGAGACGTGATCTTTCGGTTAATGAACCAGCGTCGGCACTAACTAGAGCAGGGTCGATAAAGCCAACCATATTCACCATATTTGCAACTTTCAAATGATCAAATAGGCACCTAAATATATGAATTGAAACCATGAGTGTTTTTTTTTCAATATAAAGGAGAGTGTCAAATGAATATTTGATAAGGACAAACCTCATATATACTGCAACCACAGTTGCCCCAATTTCTTCCGTGCTAGCAAATTGGGTAATATCTTCATGCAAGACGAAGGTATTACGATCTATGCCAAAGACCTCCTTCTCAATTGTAAAGGTCATAGCCTTCTCCTGAGGCTTTAGTGTCGATTCCACATAACTAGAAAGGGATTGTAAAGAAGATGGCAACTCCAGCTTTGAATAATCTGGTACTTCAATATTCTGTTTGAAGAAATAAAGCAACATAAAGTGACGTAGTAAATAAATAACAACTACGGTTTAAATAACAAACCGTTGTCTTAAAATAAGTTACACGACGGGGGAAACATATCGTCGTAATGAATACTTTATTACATCGTTTAAAAAAAACTGACGTCTAATTCAAATGTAAAATTCATTATTAATAAATTTACCTTTTCAATTTGCTTTTCTCCAACACTAGATTGTTGTTTTAATAAATAAAGAGATATATATATAAGAAAGCTTGTACAACAATTTAAACATTCAATTAAATAAAAACTGCCGTGGAAATTTAAAACAAACGACGGTTTTGCATAAAATATAGATGTTTGAAAATTGAAAAACAAATGAAAAAGGCAAAGTTATGAGAATTTACCTTGTCATCTTTCTTTTCTTCTATCTTTTCTACTATCTTTTCTACATCCCTGGATTTCTGTTATAAGAAGTAAAGAAATATATATAAGACATTGTACAAAAAGTAAAAAATTAAATTAAACTGTCGTGGTACTAAATAACAGATGACGGCATGTAATAATTACAGACGTGTAAAATTCATTAAACGACGGTAATGAGAATTGAAAAACAAATGAAAAAGGCCAAGTTATGAGAATTTACCTATTCAACTGTCTCAGCTATCTTTCCTTTTACTCTCTTTTCTACTTCCCCGGATTTCTGTTTTAAGAAATAAAGAAATATATAAATGACATTGTACAAAAATTAAAAACAATTAAATAAACCGTCGTGGTAAACCTTAACAGAAGGCGGTATGTAATAATTACAGACGTCTAAATAACATCAAACAACGGTTTAATAAAAACAGAGAAATATAAACAAAGAAATAGAGAATTCAAAGTTCAAAGACGTTACCATTTCTTCCTGCTTTTCCCCATTCTTGGCAGTATCCTCCTCAAATTGTAGGGCTCTAACATCAAGTGCCCCAAAGCAGCTTGCTTTGTCCGACATTGGATTTTTGGGACTTTGCCCATGGATTTGGGACATTGTATTCAGTTTCAGCACGCTTGGATCAAAATTGGGGATGAGTTTGGAAATCTGACTCAGCAAATTTTCCCTCTCAGCTTCTACCAATTGCTTGGTCCTAGCCTCCATCTTTAAACTCTCTTCCCTTGATCTAGCCTCCATTTTCAAAGTCTCTTCTTGAAGGACAAGTCTTATACTTTTCTTCAATTGATCGACAAACCTTACCTTCTGTTGTCTACGTAAATTGAAGTATTGCTTAGGGGAAATCCCAGCCCCTACCCCTCTAACTCTTCCTGGATGCTCGGGACCCAAAGCCAATGTCAAGACATCATTGGTTCCTGACAGAGAAAGAGTGCCTTCAGAGACTTGCTTTTGCAAATCATCCTAACAAAAAGACATAATAAAACGTCAGAATAAGGAAACAAACGACGGTTATTTATAAAATATAGACGTAATATAATATTTCACACAACTTAATAACATAACAATCGACGTAATACAATATTTCAGACGACGCTACGTAAATACCGACGTTATTAATTTATTAACACGACGTCAATAATAAACCACTGATGTCTTATGATAAAATTACAAAAAACAGAGTAGTCATTCCAGATTCAGACCTTTAACGACGTGTTTTAAAATATTTCGACGTAGTAATATTTTTCACACGACGCAAAAATATAACAGCAGACGTAATAAAATTTTTAAAACAGAGTGAGTAGGCTTACAATTAATTTTGCTTTCTCTGCAGCCTTTGGATCCGGGATGTTACCATGCTTGTCTTATCTAGCTTTTTTCCATAAGGTAGATCGATCAATATCTACCCTAGGCATGATTTCCACCAAGTGCTCCTTCAAACCAACATATCCTTTTCGAGACAATCGATGATTGTACTCAAGTTTCTCCCTCCTCTGTGATTGTTCTTCATGCACAGCCTCAAATTTTTCAGATAACCTTGAAGCTACAAAGGCATCCCATTGAGCTTTCTCTATGAATTTGTATGTTTCAGGGGGTTGCCTTAATTTCTCCATCTCCTTGATGAATGGAAGGATATGAACCCTCGTTAGTGTAGACTTGAAATCCTTCCATTTCTTGGCAGTAGAAGATAACACCATTTTCTTGCCCCCTTGACCAACCACAAAAGCCATGTCAATGGCTTCCCAAATCTGCTCTTTTATATCCTTGGATATTTGAACTCATTTCTTGTCCACAAGTGGCACTCTAGAGCGTGCCAACACACCAATGTAGGACTGCATCTCACTATGTGCAAGGCCAAATGGTTTCCCTTCTTCATTGTACTCAACAACAGGCTTGATTTTCTGAAATTTTCTCTTCACAACATTGGGCATTGTGCTTATACCCCGACCTGACTTTGGCTCCTCAGAAACAAACTTCATCTTCTTCGAGGACTTGGCTTGAGGATTTACAACTCTAAGCTCCTTACATTCATTTTTTTTCAAGCCAGACTCCTTACTTTGGGATTGAGAAACCATGGTTACAGAGAAATCAAACATGCAAGTGAAAATATATCAGTTAAAGTAAGAAAAAACACGACGATTATTTATAAACTACGACGTATTATAATACTTCAAACGACGTAATAATAAATTTTCACGACGGTAATTAACCACCAACGTGATAAACTATTACAACGACGTCAATAATAAACAACCGACGTCTTATGATATAATCACAAAAAATAGAGTATTAAATATTACAACGACGTTAATAATAAAAATTCGCCGTGGTATTGAAACTAAAACGACATAAATATTAATATACCGTCGTCTATACCAAAAAAACAAATTAGGAAAAACGTAAAATATTTTCAACAGAAAAATAATTAAAAAGATTTTCGAAACAAAAACCATTGTTCAGAGAAATCAAACCTGCGATGAATATATCCATAAAAATCAAATACAAAAAAAGAATATCATTTTAAAAAACAAAGAAGAACACTTTCACACGACGCTAGGGTGATTGACGAACCGTCATGGTCTATAAATCTAACCATGTAAATAACAAGCCACCGTAGTCTTATTTAGTTGAAGTAAAAGAATTAGAGTAGTGTTCAAACTTGGAAACTTTCCGTCTTTGTCTGCAAATTTTATCAAACTTGGAAAGAAAAAATGTAAAAAGATTTAAAACAACAAAACTGATATGCGCATGCAAAACAGGAACAAAAATCCTTCCAGACATGCTTACCCTTTGCGTGTAATGAAAGCTTTCTCCTAGAGTTTGGTGTTTCAGTTCAGAGACGAAGACGAAGAGGAGAGGAAGACGAAAAGTTTTCTCTCGGAAATAAGCTTGAAAGTTTGAAACAGCGCTTTGAGAATGAATAATGAGAGAAGCTTGAAAGTTTTTCTCGGGTTTGGAAACAGTGCAAGTATGGGTCAGGTAGGTGAAAAGTTTAAAATAATAACAGACCGTTTCATAAAACGACGCTATTAATAGGAAGCGCCCTAGTATGAAACATTATACGGCGCTATAGGTTCACACCGCGCTATAATATTACTTTACACGACGCAAGGTTTTAATGAACCGCCGTTTTTATATCGAATTACACGACGCATTTTTCTTCAAAAAGATGAATCACGTCATTTCCAATTTACCCAACAACCTTATACTCAATAATAACGACGTTAAAAATTCATACTACGTCGTTTTAATTACTCATACCGACATGTAACTTTTTTAATTACGCAATAAATTAGTTTTCCAAAAAACTACAACGCCGTTTTTATATAGCGTCATTGGTAATTAATTTATACGACCTTATTTTAGTTTTAAACGACGTTTATGTTTTCATATAAATGTCGATAATTTAAAAAAACCGACGTCGTATATAAGATTTGTTTATAAATAAGGGGTTTTCTGTCTTTCTGTCGTCTTCATTTTTCAATTAGGGTTTCAACTTTTTCTCACCTCTCTGGAGGCACATCACCTCTCTGTCTCACCTTGCTTTCATTTTTCAGTTTGGATGTTGATGTGTGTTCGCGTTTGTGTATTTGAAAGACACAAACACGCACACATCATCTAAAAAATTGTCTTTCTGCACAGAAGGAGAACAAGGTCTGCATCAGCCCTCTTTCTCAGCTCCTCCATGATGGGGTTCTCTGGGTTGATCTCCATGGTCTTCTTGCTCGACATGTACCCAGCCGCTCTGTTATCCCTCAAGGCCTGAGCCTTCATGATTCTTTCCATGTTGGCAGTCCAGCCATACTCGCCTGTCACCAAACAGCAGGGAGAGTTTTCCACATGGTCAGACACCACAACCTTCTCCACTTTGTCACCCAAAACATCCTTCACAACCTTGCAGAGTCCCTCAAACTTCTCCTTCAACTCTTCCTTCTTCTTTGCCTCGTCTTCACTCTCATCAAGCTTAAGACCTTCCTTGGTGGCTGAGACCCTCAAACTCCTTGTGAGAGTAATTGGCACATCATCCACTTCTAAAACATTGCCTTTGTTCATTCTAGTTCGATTATGATGAGGAACAATGGTAAAAAATGAATAATGGTTCGATTATGATGTGGAACAAAGTTCATTCTGGTAATGACAGACGAATAATGGTAAAAAATTTGTACGTCATTAATTTAACAAACCGTCGTGGTTAGTACAATTATGCGACAGTAGAGTTATGGATACCGTCATAGTATAGTATAATTAAAAAGTCGATAAATTTATATTTACAGTTGTGGTAACTTAATTTAAATCGGTGATTTTTTTTGTAATTAACCGTCGTAGATTCCTTTGAATTTATGCGTCGCTGACTAAGAAAATTGGGTCGTGTTTATTAATTAGTTAACATGGCGTCTTATTTTTATATTGTCGTCTTTACTTTCTACGGCAGTGATTTCATAGATGCAGTCGTTGTTTTTAGGTTCAGATTTTAACTCTGAAAAATACCTTTGTAATAAGACGACGTTTTTTTAATTTGGTGCGTCATGGTTTAAAAATATCTATACGTGTACCCATTTTTTAGGTGTTTAAAGTATGTTTCTACGACGGGTTTCTATTACCGTCATCTTTTAAAAAACAACGACGGTTTTTTGATCTACCGTCGTTGTTTACTGGTCGTCTTTTGCCCTTTTTGTAGTAGTGAAGCAGAAATGAAAAGAAAGGAAATAAATAAAACAAGAAAGAAAGAAAAGAAATTAACTCAAGAAAATAAGTTCCCAAGTTCAATTTAGATTAATGGATTGATTCTAGCTAAAGTGTGATTAAGCCATGGTGTTTGGTCCTAACTTTGTATTCCTAATTTGATTTATTTGTTGTCTAACCTAAGCATTAGGAATCCATTAAGCCCAGAGGAACATTTTAAACAACCAAGTATGCATCTAATCCTTGTTGAATTTCCATACATACTCTTCCTATTCATAGTTCAATGCGAATTAAAGCATGATGTCTACTCTTAATTCAAACTAAGATAGCTAACATGCAAGCCTTAATGGTGATCAATCATTCAAACTAGCATATTAACTCATAAGCATAATGAATAAGAACAAAAACCATAATTAAAACTTGGAAACTAATCAAACTTGAATACTTAAGAAAAGAATTTACATTACAAAGAAAAATAAATTACAACTAAGAAGCAAAAGGGTTTTTGTACAACAATTGAGAACATGGAGAGTTTTTGGAGAGAAAGAGAGAGGTGTTTGAGAACTTGAGGATTATGGAAGTTTTTAAGAACTTAGAGAATTTGGAGAAGAGAGAGGTGTTTGAGAACTTGGAGAATTTGGAGAAGAAAAAGGTGTTTGAGAACATGGAGAGTTTTGGAAGAGGAGAGAAGGGAAGGGAGAGGAGCTCTAGATAAGTGCTTGAGAGCTCCCCCCATTGGGGTGTGTTTAGAATCTTGGGAAACCTCACTATTTATAGGCCTAAGGAAGTTGAAAATCTAAATTAAGTATTGCTTCTACCTACAACACTCACTTCACCAACTTACAACACTTAATTCACCAACCTCACCTAACACACAATTGCATTTGAAAACAATTCTTCTTGGCTTCAATGTTAGTGTTGTAGCTCCCACTTCATCATCTTTTACTTCATTTGGCTGCTGCAAAACTCCACTCAAATTATGAGTATTGAATATGCTTCACCTAACCTTCCCACAATCAATAACAATTCATCATGCATGACAATGCACTGCAGTCAGCTTGTGGGCTCGTTTTGGGTTTGTTCATCCAATCTGAAAAATCTGCAAAAATATGGATCTTCAAGATCTTTGTCTTATCTTTCCAAAAATATGCAGCCCAGCTCAAGGAAAAATTGGAAAGACCTTCAAGTGTCATTTTTGGCCCAGTAACGCAGATGCTGCCAAATTTGACCTTAAACTGCCAAAATTTGTATAACTTTCTCTAGAAGACTCAGAATCATGAACCGTAAAATGCTCCAGAAGCTAAACTTCTGCATCTTTCCAGTGATGTATGGATCATTATCTGGTTCTTCCTAAGCAAGTACAGTCCATTCCGTGAAGTGGACTGATCTGCAGACACCATTTTGAGCTAACTTGTCTCCAAAATGCATTTAATGAGTCTCAAGCTTATTACACTGAAACAAACACAAAACTTATTAAAAGCACAAGTTTAACTAAAAAAAAAATCAAATCATAAGTTAGAAGGGTACAAAATGATATATAAATATGCACCGATCAAAATCTTGGAAACTGCTCCTGATTTGTGCAAACAAGTTTCCCCATAATTAAGCATGTCTTGTTTTGCTCCTTGAGACTTCCATATCTGAAATGCCTCCTTAATTTTCTCAACATGTCAAGTCCAAAGTTAGGTACAGCTGAGGTGAGGCACATGGCTCAAAAGAGGTGTGGAACACAAGGCTCATCAGCTGGTAGCTGCATATTAAAATCCTCCTGAGCATGATTTAGTGTTTGACGGGCTAAGGACTCCAGATATGTTCAATTGGGCTGAAACGTGGGCATGTTATACTAGACACCCATTGGAACAACTTCTATGAAGGATATCTCCTCATCCGAGTTGTGTAGGTTGCTGAAATGAGGCCTGCAAGATGACCTACAAAACTGGATTGACAAGGAGTGTGGCCCAAATTAGGTCTGTCTGTAAGCTCATATTCCTCTCGTGCCAATCAGCCCCTAACATGCATGGATTGTATCAAATGTGATCTCTTGCTGTCTTAACCTACAAAACACACAAACATAGGTAAGTGACTCAAAATAAAGAGAAACTAAACAAAATTACTAAGTAAAGATGGCAAGCAAATGTGTGAAATTATGAACTTATCAAGCACAAATTTAGCTCAAAAGCATAACGAAAACATAAGCTAGAAGGGTACAAAATGATATATAATTATGAAATAATCAAATACCCCCAGACCCGGATTTTGCTAGTCCTAGAGCGAAAAAACATGAAATAAAATTTTAAAAATAAAGCAAAACGTTAACTAAACCACTTCTGTAGGTAACTCAATTGCATTGAGCGTATGCAACAAGCCTTTAAACATCTAGGCATTCCTAGTAGGAGGAGTTGTGTCTCCTGAGGGTTTAACAGAAACGTTATCCACAAACACTTTGCTGACTCTACAAAACAAAGTGGTTAGGAAAAAAAAAAACCTTTGAAATCGACTAATGAAAATGTAAGAAAACTTTAGTCATACCTCCAACACCATAGAGTTGCCAAGATAGGTGATCAATCAGTGTGTAAAGTGGAAGCTATAGCTCAAAGGCACATGGCTTCAAAGCAAACACACTCAAACCTTGAAGAAAGAACATGCGTCAACTCTAATCCTCACATATAGCACTCAATCACTCAGAACCTATGGTTTTATTCTCTCAAGCAAGCATAAGTGAGTATATGAAATAGAAGCACAATTTTTTATTAGATCTCATGAAGGGAATCAAATACTAAGAGTAGAGATACACACATACATACCAGCACCCATGAATACATCCTTAAAGATCAGCTAAGTCTTTCACAAGGTTGTAATCAAAAGCCAAGGTTAAGGAAAATGGAAGAATTTGAAGGAAAAACAAGTAACTTAAGAACACACCAAGGTTGCATTCTTCATTGATTCACAAGTTATCATTGATTTAGAATGGCATGGCTGACTTCATGGTATCATCTAGCATAGACCTTATATTTCACACTTAGATCAGATCGAAACACTTTCTCTTTTATGTTTCTTATTTGCTAATTTGATCTGCTTCTTCTTTAACTTGATTACACATATTCACACAAGTTTTCATTCAGGTACGTGGCAGCAACTTCCTTGCTTCAAACTTAATCTTGGCACACCTTGGTATATTTCTAAGCTATAGGGTATGGCTATAATGGGTTAAATATCTCAGATTGAGATACAAAGGTAGGGAATTTATGAGGGTGATAGAAGAAAAAGGCTTCAAGTGTTTGGCTGCAAGAGAGCTGATGGAACACACATGTGGGTAGGGTGAAAAGAAAGCACATAGCCTAGCATCACTTCAATGAGTTCATTCATGAGTGGGAGCAAGCACATGATATCTGCAAAAGGGAATCATCCTTAGTATTAAATCAAAATGGAATAATAAGATCATTTAGAGTGAATTTGATGAAAATAAATAGAGATGAGAAATAGAAATACTTTAAACCTTCTCAAGAAAGCAATTAGGTTCAATATAGCTCACTAGGGTAGTCTCCACTATTCTCCTTCAAAAATTTGAGCATGGTACTTTAGCTACTAAGAGCAAAAGCTTTGTGAAATGTAAAATTTCTAATATGAAAACCTCAATGGCAGCTCCATAGCATTGATTGTATGACCTTCTAAAAAAAATTAGTGACAAATGAAAATTGAAAACACAAATGAACAAAAATTTAAAACCTTCTCCCCCAAACTTGAATAGAACATTGTCCTCAATGTCAAAGCGTAGTAAAGATGATTGAAAACATGTAAATGATAAAGGGAAAAGTTAAGAAAAGGTATAGAAAAACTCCCCCTTGATGCGAGTAGGTCGACCGCTACCAAGCACATTCTTCTTGAACACATGAGTTGCCTCCCAAGTAGTGCCTTAGTGAATGTCTTGGCAAGACATTATGCAATCAGCTAAGTTGATGGTACGAAGGGAAGTTCATCCCCCACATGGCTAGTTCGGCGGCCAGCTAAAACTCCCTCATAGAATGGCTTTAAAAGTTGTCCATTTACTTTGAAAGTCGAGCCATCTTTAGGGTTTTGAATCTCCACATCTCCATGGGGGGAAACATTGACCACGGTGAATGGGCCATGACAAGACTAGCCCCAAATTTCCTCGAAAACCGGGATGGATCCCGTCTATGATCCAACATCCTACAGATGCCAGATCCACTTACTAAGAACTGAGACTTTCTACCAAATTTTGGCGGAGTCTCCCCTGTAAACAGAACATAACCCAAAAATTTCAACATGTCAACAACACAGTTATTTACAGCCCAACAGCCGGTATGCATTACACAAAGCATAGTGTTTACAAACCATGGCCTCCGGCCTCAAAAATCAAACCCTAACAGGGCAATAACAGAGCATGTCTAACAGCATTCCAAAATTTAAAAAGTAGAAAAGGAAGATTCATGAATTTACAAGTACGGAGGCTCTACGAAGGCTCGAAGCACTGAAGTTCACGGTTAAGAAGCACACGACACAGCTTTGCTGATCGTTCCAGTCAACTACTGGCTGTGGGGCGCAAAACAGAAAATTGTGAGTGGACAAAACAAAGTTTAGTTCCAATTAAATCAAATTAATATAACCCAACAGTTTTAGAAAACCATGCATGAAACCAATGCATTAAAAACCATCATAGCCATATATATATATAGTTTGCTCAAACCCGATCTAAATCCGAAATCCAGTGAAACTTACAAATCAACCCATCCAAACCTTTCCTTATAAATCTCAAATCAAACTCTCAAAACACGTGCCCACTGGCACGACGAGCGGGGAAGTATCCTTGCTCAAAAACAAGAACAAATGCATAGCTATAGATATATATATATATATATATATATAAATACAGATATATAATATAAGAGATATAATATAAGTATACGACACACCTAAGTGTACTGGGAAACAATCCAATAGGGGATTGTTGACTAGCTCACAAGTATTCGGCCTCAAATGCCCATGTGGCTAGGGATGAATCGTCCAACTGGGGGACTGACACTCTAACCCAGCATGTACGGACGAAGAATGAAGACCAGTATGCCTGGAATCGTCCTACGCGCGCAGACTACCCAATCAAGGGTCTACAGCGACATCCCATCAAGGATGCCCCGGGTCCCGACATTTCCAAGTATCTCACATTTCCATAATCCAGTTACAATCCAGGGGGAGGTACATGGGTAGTGCTTATAGCACTTCAAACCGACAATCGATCTAAACTCACATCTTTCCACATCTCATAGTAACAACCCCGTACTTCCCACTCATAACCTAACAAGATAGGTAGCAATTTCTCAAATATCATTTGTATAAACTCAAGATACTTAAAATGTCAAAACCCAGAAATATCCCAAATACTTTACGAAAATAATAGTTACACTATAAAGTACAAGTTGACTTCCAATAAATCCTTAAATTTTCATGCATGAAAATTCCAAGATAAAATCATGCTATTTGTTTGAAAACAAAGTCTACTCACAAGTAGTCCCACGCTGCGTGACCCTGCGAGGGTCCTGCCTGCTGTGTAGTCGGAGTCGGATTACCTATTTCAGAATACGAACATGATATTAAAATTAAACGCTTCAAAAGAAGACTTTAAAGTAAAATCCTAAGTTCCCGAGTTTCTCTTAAGTACGAGGAACGAGACGTTCCTAAGTTCCAACTAAGAGTTTCGAACATTGGAAAAGCCTCGGAAGACACTCGGTCAACCGGACGGTCAAACTTTAAGTTGATGAATCGGAACATCCGGGGCTCTGATTCACGACCCCCGAATTCCTATACGATCCTAGGAATACAGGGAACAACATACTTGAAATTGGGTTTGATCAAATGGTCCAAACACATCAAACCCGAAAATCACACGATATGTCAAATTCATTCGAGGTGCAAATGATATCCAAATTGAGATCCGTAAACTCCTACGCGCTCAAAACAACACAAGGATCATTTTAGGGTAAAAATGTGACCCCACCAGATTGCCCATGTGCCACAGCGCGTGGGTGGCTTGAGCACAGTTCAGGCGGCCGGAAATCTTCAAACCACGGCTCAAGACTTCTACCCTAGGTAAAACCCCTAATTTGGAGTCACTTTTGTTCTTGGACATACCCCAAACTATCGATGAAAGTGACCGGAATTTCAATTTGAAAACCAGCCGAAACCTAATTCCAAAATCGAGCTACGAACTCTCAAAATTTCTAGAATCCTAACCCACAGGCAGCTAGAGCACGAAGAGTAGAAAGATTTTCATACCTCACTCGTCCAATTTGGTTGAGAAACGAGGGAGATCAAAGCCTTGGAAAATCTGTCAAAACCGGAGAGATTTTCTGCGTTTTCCGGCAGGATTTGTCGGCTCCAAGGGCTGGGCTTGCCGGGGAAGAGAGAGGAGGAGGTGGCGGTTCGAATGGGACCAGTCTCGTGATCGGTAGTCCGGCGTGGCGACGGTGCTAGCCAAAAATGGCCGTCTATGAATAGTGTCGAGGAGGGGGTTTTGCGTACAGAGGGAGAAGTCGAGGGGGGAGAGAGAGAGAAGTGAGTAATTGAGGGATTTTTTTGACTTTTAATAAAAATTAATTTTTGAAATAATTACCATTGTGCCATCGAGGATTTTTAGATCGTAACTTCTTCGTTACAATCCCGATTCAAGCCTACCGCACGTCTACGAGTTGGTCTCGGTACGACCTTCCTAAAAACACCACTCGTTACCCCAAACTCTTCTCGGATAAAAATGACCCTTTTTTCCCTTACTCGAGGGCAAAATTGGAAATTCTGATTTTTAATTTAATTAATTAGTGAATAGTTTTAAATTTTTGGGTCGGGATGTTACAGGCCAAGCCACCTAGACTTCAATTTTCCTGGAAAGAGAAGCAAAAGTGAGTTAAACAAAAGAACTGTCATACCTTTGGTGAACTCTTTCCATTGAATGTTTCTGTCATTGTAACTTTTGGTTCGTTCTTTGTAAATCTTTGCATTCTCATATGACTCATGTCTAATTTCTTCCAATTCATTGAGCTAAAACTTTCTAACATGGCCGGCCTTGTCTAGATCAAAATTCAACTTCTTGATGGCTCAAAAAGCGTTGTGTTCAAGCTCCATTGGCAGGTGACAAGCTTTCCCAAACACAAGATAACAAGGGCTCATTCCAATGGGAGTCTTATATGCAGTCCTATAAGCCCATAATGCATCATTGAGCTTGGCAGCCCAATCTTTCCTTGTTTTGTTCACAACCTCTAGAATGTTCTTAATTTCTCTATTGCTTATTTCTACTTGACTAGAAGTTTGAGGATGATATGGTGTAGAGACTCGACGGGTGATGTTGTACTTCTTCATGAGTGCTTGGAATGGCTTGTTACTGAAGTGGCTGCCTCCATCACTAATGACAGCCCTTGGAGTGCCAAACCTTGTGAAAATATTGTCCCTCAAGAACTTTAGCACTACCTTATGATCATTGGTTTTGGTGACTATGGCTTCCACCCATTTAGACACATAATCAACAACAACAAGTATGTAGGTATAACCAAAGGAAGTTGGGAATGGTCCCATGAAATCAATACCCCACACATCAAAGAGCTCCATAAAGAGTATGTTATTCAATGGTATTTCATTTTTGTGGCTTATGTTCCCCATTCTTTGACACCTATCACACTTAACACAAAAATTAAATGCATCTTTGAATAGAGTTGGCCAAAAACCAAATTGCAAAATTTTAAGTGCTGTTTTCTTAGCTCCAAAGTGACCTCCACAAGCCAATTCATGGCTATGCCTAAGTATGTTTTCTTGCTCTTCTTATGGGACACATCTTCTAAGAACACCACAAGCGAGATAATTAACAAAATCAGCATACCATGTCTCTTTGACTTGGGCAACATATAGTTGTTCATCCGGGAAAGTCTCATTCAAGGGTAGTATAGCTTCTCGTTATTCTTCAACCATAATTCTGCTCAAATGGTCAGCCACCACATTCTCACATCCCTTCTTGTCTCCAATCTCCAAATCGAACTCTTGCAGCAAGAGAATCCATCTAATCAAGCTTGGTTTGGCGTCCTTCTTAGTGAGCAAGTATCTAAGAGCTGCATGGTCAGAATAAACAATTACTTTAGAGCCAACAAGGTAAGAATGAAATTTTTCTAAAGCAAAAACCACAACAAGCAACTCATTCTCTGCTGTGAAGTAGTTGAGTTGAGCGTCATTTAAGGTCTGGCTAGCATAATAAATCACATGGGGAAGCTTGTTCTTCTTTTGACCTAAAACTCCACCAATAGCAAAGTCAGAGGCATCACACATTATTTCAAATGGTAAAGACCAATCCGGAGCTATGATAATAGGGGCTGAAGTTAGCTCCTTCTTCAAGGTAGTAAAAGCTTCCATTCAAGCTTCATTAAACTCAAAAACAGCATCCTTAGCAAGGAGATCACACAATGACCTTGTAATGCTTGAGAAAATTTTGATGAAACTTCTATAAAGTCCAGTATGGCCCAAAAAGGTTCTAACTCCTTTAATAGAGGAAGGGGGTGGTAGATTTGAGATGAGATTGATCTTGGCTTTGTCCACTTCAATTCCCTTGCTTGAAATAACATGGCCTAACACATTTCCTTGTCTTACCATGAAGTGACACTTCTCCCAATTCAAAATCTGATTTGTTTCCTGACATCTTTTAAGTACTAGAGACAAGTGGTGAAGAAAATCATCAAAAGAGGAACCAAAAACTGAAAAATCATCCATAAATACCTTAATGAATCGTTCCACCATATCTAAAAAGATTGCCATCATGCATCTTTGGAAAGTTGCTGGAGCATTGCACAAACCAAATGGCATCCTTCTATAAGTGAACGTACCAAATAGGCATGTGAATGTGGTTTTCTCCCAGTCTTTCGTAGCAATGGGAATTTGATTATAGCCTGAAAAACCATCAAGAAAACAGTAGTAAGCATTGCAAGATAAACATTCAAGCATTCAAGCATGTGGATGTGTTCAAGTTCCTGTAATCAATGCAAACTCTCCAACAGGTGATAGTTTGTATAGGAACTAGCTCATTCTTCACATTCTTCACAACAGTGATTCCGGACTTCTTTGGAACAACTTGCACAGGGCTCACCCACTTAGAATCTGAAATTGGGTGGATGATTCCTACATCAAGTAGCTTTAAAACTTCAGCTCTAAGCACCTCTTTCATGTTGGGATTTAGCCTCCTTTGTGCATCACGGGATGGTTTTCTGTCTTCGTCCATTAAAATTTGGTGCATGCACATGCTTGGACTAATTCCTTTGATGTCTGTGATGGTCCATCCAAGGGCTGTTTTATGCTCTTTTAGAACTTTAATTAAGCTCTCTTCTTCATGTGAGGTGAGACCTGCAACAATTATAACAGGGAGAGCTTCATTAGCACCCAAATAAGTACATTTAAGATGATTGGGCAGAGGTTTAAGTTCTAGCTTTGGTGGGGTGATAATGGATGGCTCCAATTTCGTGGAGGATGGTCCAAGAGGCTTGAGTGGTGTTTTCCTCTTCTTGAGTTAGAAACAAGTATCAAGAGAAATGGAAGGTTGAGATAGAGCATCAAACACTTTAAATTCAACAGTTTCACTCAAAACTGTCATGGAGAGGGTGCCATCTTTCACTTTGATGATTGTGTCTGCAGTGGCCATGAATGGTCGACCTAGGACAATGGGATCAACACGGTCTACATATGGTTTGTCCTCCATGTCCATCACTACCAAATTAGCCGGGAGAATGAGTGCATTAACTTGAACTAAAATATCTTTTACAATACCTTTTGGATATTTGATAGAATGATCAGCTAGTTCAAGAAGAATTGAAGTTTTCTTCATCCCTTCCAAGCCAAGCTCTTGATAAACTGAATATGGCATTACATTGATGCTTGCTCCCAAGTCCAATATGGTTCTTCCAACCTTCTTGTCTCCAACGTTAATGGGAATATCAAAGCTACCAGGATCTCCTAGTTTTGGTGGAAGCTTTCTTTGCAACATAGCACTTACATTCTTGTTGAGCTTTACTTTTTCAGTTGGTGCAAAATTGAGCTTGTGAGTTTTCAAGTTCTTGATGAACTTTCCATATGCAGGAATCTATTCAATAACATCGAGCAAAGGCAAATTGATATTAACTTTACTCAAAATATCATAAATTTCTTTAAAAGCCTTATCTTGCTTTGCTTCCTTAAGACGGCTTGGAAATGGAATCGGTGGAACATATGGAGCGGGTGGCACGCATTTATCCTTCCTTTTTATGAAATTGGATTCGTTTGGGTTCCTGAGAATCTGATTTGGCCTTTGGAGCATATTGAGAAGTTTTGGGTTGTTCTCCTTTCGTAGTCGTGGTCTCCTCCTCTTCATCTTCATCCTCTATAACCACAACATCATTTGTCAGATTAGAATCAACTTTATTATCAATTATCTTACCTAATCTGAGCACGTGAATGGCCTTGACTTCTTGGTTCTTTGGATTGATCACGGTTTGGCCTGACAGACTCTCTTTGGTTTATCTCAGTAGCTATATGGCCTATTTGAACTTCCAATTAGATAATGGCAGCTTGTGTAGTTTGCTGGAAATTGGATTGATTGATTGCCATTTGCTTCACCATATCTTTCAATGATGATGATTGTTGTGGCCATTGGAATGAAGGGGGATTGGCTTGATTTTGGCTATTCCTCCATAAAAAGTTTGGAAGATTCCTCCAACTTGGATTATAACTTTGAGAGTATGGATCATTTCTTGGACCAAGGTTGTAGGAATTTACGAACTTAGCTTGTTCTTGCACAAATTTTGGATATGCAGCCCCTAGTGGACAAGCCATGGTAGCATGTTCATGAGTTTCACAGATGCTACACACTTCATTTGGAGGGTTTCTTGAGTTTAATGAGAAGGGTGACAGGACCCACCCTGAATTCCTCTGAACCCGAGACGAATCCTGTGGAAAGTTTTCGACATCACACCGATGTCAGGCCCACTTACTAACAATCGAGACTTTCTGCCGAAATTTTGGCAGAGTCTCCCCTGAAAATTGGACTTCCCCAAATTTCAACCTGTTAAAAATTCACAATTTAATCCCAACTGGCAGCATGCACAAGTTATCAACATGCAAACATATAATAGGCCTCCGGCCTTCAAATAATTCGAAACAAAACCGACAATGCTCCTAAGTCAAACAATACATAAACCATACAGTTAATGATCTCAAACAACTTTACAAATACCACCGAAAACATCAAACCGGATTCCAATCCAATAACCACATCAGCATCCAATCACATACTCAGAATCGATGAAACTTTTTAAACATAATATAATTTGCGGCTGCACCTAGGTGAGACCCCAGGCTGCCTACGTACCCTTGGGTGAGGGATCAAGCCACATGTAGTTCTTTCATCAATGGTCACAACTCCGATAATAGATAATTATTTGCAACATAACCAATTATACATTTTAGATCTATCACAATTCTAAATCCGATAAAAACACATTGAAACATTATCACTTTCCTCCTAAGGCATCGTATTAAGAAGACATCCGAAGGGCCTAGACAAACTCCGACGGGCCTGGGCAAAATAAATCTTCGAAGGGCCTGGGCGAACTTCGACGGGCATGGGCAAAAATAAATCTCCAAGGGCCTGGATAAACTCCGACGAGCCTGGGCAAAATAAATCTCAAACATAAAACCCATAACCGCGGAGGTACCTAAGGTAGTGCTAATAACACTCAACTAACATTCCAAGTACCCCACACATAATCAACAACGATAGTATTTTCTCAAATATTATATATATGACTCAAGATACTCGAAGATGTCAAACCCACTTATTTCACAAATACTTTACAAAATAAAGAATTCAACCATTAAATATAAAAGAATTTAAATAAACCATTAAATTCAACAGCATAAGATTTCCATCACAAAACCATAAGAATAATCTCAAAGACCCTCAAAATCAACATAAAACAAAAGACGGTCAAAACTCATCCTAAAGGGTCATTCTAATACTCCTCGAAGAGTGAAACTACATCGGAAGACTTATGGTCAACTGAGGGTCTAACCTCCCAAATTTGGTCAACCAGGCCCGTGGGGCCCACGATCTCCGTTTTACGATCTGAAAGTTCCTATGGGTTCCGCAAGGTCTAGGATACTCGTCCTGCAAGTTTGGTCCGGATTGAAAGGTCGGATCGCTCGTGATCGCACGATCGGACGGTTATCGTAAAACGCAAACTTTAACTTATTGAATCGAAACAGCCGGGGCTCCGATTCACGATCCGTGAAATCCTACACGATCCTAGAAATGTCTAGATCAACATATACTAAATGGGAAGCGATCCAACGGTTCTAATATATTGAACCAGGAAATCACACAATATGTAAAATCCGTTCGGGGTTCAAACGTTACCCAAATTGAGACCCGTACAATCCTACGCGCTCGTAACAACCAGGGGATCGCATTGGGACAAAATGTCCCTCTGATACAGTGCCCACGCGCCACCACACGCGTTGGCAGCGCGTGGGTGTTCAAAGCGATATTGCATTACCGGAAAATCTCAAAATCACGGCTTCAAAACTCCTACCCTAGGTAAAACCCTTAATTTGGAGCCACTTTTGTTCTTGGACATACCCCAAATTCTCAACTGAAGTGGCCGGAATTTCAAATTGAAAACCGGCTGAAACCTAATTCCAAAATCGAGCTACAAACTTCTTCAACCAATGTCCATTGATTGGCGGAGGCAGAGCAAATTATGGCTGGCCCTGTACCAGAAGTAGAGGCAGACAAAACTATTGCTGCCACAGAAATTGATTGGGGGGTAGAATAGGCTTTTGCTGTCTCTACATTGTAGGTGATTTCTTTGTCTTGTCTATTCTTACAGTTTTATTCTATGTTTCTTCTAACACTTCTATCTTGTTCAGGTGGAAAAGGATGGAACGGCTGGGGTTCTGACTGTAGTGACCAGTCCTCTCAAACCCCCTATAGTGGCTGTAAGAACTACCTGCGTTTTAGCTTTTCTTCTATTATGTTTCTATCTGAGATTGACCTTGATTCCTTTCTTGCAGATGCCGACGTATTCCGTCCTAGGCTCCACAACCACAGCCACCTTTGCTGATCTAGAATTGGCAGAGTACGAAGCTATGGAATTGGATGCTCAGCTAGACAACCTTGAAAAACTCAGTTCCACTCTTGGCAAGGCTAAGTCCAAGGAAGTGGATGAGGTGGTAGACAGAGTGAAGATTTGGCAATCCACTGAGCTAGACTTGGAGGAAAACAAAGAGGCTGTGGCCAACTGATAAGAGACCTAGACCTGTTGTATATAGTGAATATGGCTTCTAGGCCTATTCTTGAGATCAGTCTGGGCTTGGCAAGAGATGTGCTTAATCTTGCCTTCCTTCAATGAAGATCTCAAGCCTTCCTTCAATGCCTCTGATTTTTGCAAGGCCATATATGAAGCCAACTTGGCTGATTTCCAGAAACAAAAGGTAGAACTAGATATTATGGTTGCATATTACAAGGAGGCTAAGATCGCTACTGATAAGCTGGAGAAGTAGATTGAGGAACTGTAAAAGCAGCTAGCTGGCTTGAGGGAGAGGCAGAAAAAGCTTGGGGCTGGTCTAGGGACTAAGACCAAGGCTACCTTCCTGGTGTATAATATGGTATCAGGTTCTAGGCTTGCTTTGGAGATTGCGGAGGCCTCAATTCACCCAGGAATGCTTCTCCAAAAAGAGATCTCCACCAAAAAGACTGGATCACAGGAGACTCTTAGGAAACTAGGACTTTAAATTTTTCTTAATTTAATGTAATAATACCCAGTCATGAAAGCAGAATGACTGCATTTAATGAGAAGTCCTACATTTTTTGAATTACTTGTGTTTTCTTTTCTTCTAATCACACAAAGAAAGGCAGAATTGGAACACATTTAAAAAGAGAACTTGCAAAAACTAAAGCTGACTGAAAAGAAAATTAAACAGTGGTTTTATCATTCGCCACTTCTATCCCAGGATCTGTTTGTACTGCCTGTGAATCCCACATAGTTGGATAGAACTTCTTCAACCAATGTCCATTGATTGGCGCAGCATGAATGTTTCCATCTCACTACAAGAAAAACTGCCTTTAGTGACGGTTAAAAAGTGTCAAGAATGTATTTAATTGACGGCTAAAAAAGCGTCAAGAATACCAGTGTCAGGAAAAGGGTACCCACATACTTGACGCTTTTTGTCCATCAAGAAAACGTTTTCCCTGACGGATAATAACCGTCACATAATAGAAAAAACCGTCAACTTATGGTCAGCCTTGACACTTTTTAAGTGTCAACTTACCTATTTGTTGACATTTAAGAGCTTTTTTCTTGACGGATTTTAGCCGTCAAGAAACAAAGACTAATATTTTTTAAAAAAAATTAAATAAGCTTCTTCCCGAAAAAGACTGGAAATTGTACATTCACTATAATAATATAAAATAAATGTTACAACATTCAAGTTGTCTATAAATATTATTACAATTACAATATGAATTAAATTTAAAATTAAACATACTAAAAAGAAACAAGGTATCTAGTAATTAAGTCTCAATTATAAGGAATTTTCCCTTAGAAGCTTTACTTTCCTCGTAGCAGCTCCCAAGTAATGCCCATTTCCAGCCTAACACTTCCTTCACGGTTGGAGTAACCCAAATCATACCAATCTAAGAAAATATGAATTTATGGATCAAAGAGTTATCAAGACCTACAACAATTGATAACTAACTAGTAATCGAATCATCTCATACAATGAAATTGTTTGGATGACTTTCAAAGTGGCTAAAAGTGCATGCTTGTTCTACATTGCAAACCTAAATGAATTTGATAAACAACCTATTTTCAATTAGTTGTCATTTGCCTCAGACATGCTGTACGCAATATGAAAGAAGAAGAGAACCCATATTACCTTGATCAACATATATCACATGAAAATTGTGTCTTCCTCCTCTTCATATGTGGCTGCAGAAGTTCGAATGGCGATGCTACCTCTTCATATATGGTTGAACAAGTTCAAATGGGGCTGCTGATTTCAGTTGCCCTATGATTAAATTAACCAAAACAACCATTTCAATAATTTTTCTTTTGTAAATAAAATACAAAATAATGAATAATGGGGTTCTCACCACTCTTTCTGCTGTACAATGCCAAGTGAACATCCAATTCTCAGTTAGTTGCTTTTATTTGCCTTGCACTTGATGTACACCAAAAAAAATAAAGCACAAGGTCAGCCAAAAACAGTAGAGACTAAAAGGAAACTAAAGAAACTAACAAATTGGGAATTCTCTTGGATAAAGACAAATTCAATTGACTAAAACACAAGTCAGCTGACCAATATGCGTATATGATAAGAAGGAAGACAATTTGAACAAGTAGTTCTAGATCAATTACCATATTATTTGTTGTACCACCATCCACATCTTTATATATCACAATACTCTCTGGTCTTTGTTTAATAAACAATCCTGAAACAGCATATGATGACCATGAAAACGAATATGCATGTAGGATAATAGGGAAAACAATTCGAATAACAAATTCTAAACAAAACACTCCAAACTAATATTTAAGGAAAAAAAAATATACAAACACAACCCACTCCAAACTAATAACATAGCTTAGTAGAGCTCAAACTCTTACAAGTCGCAGTTGGTAAGCATTAGCACATGCTTAGTTAGTTAATCTCACACTCCAAGTATAAATTCTATGGCTACTTGTAATAATTTAGTCAAAGAGATTGAAACCAATTTCTTAAAATCTCAGCTATCATTTTCTCGGTTTCTCTCTCTTTATTAGCACAAACAAAAAAAAATCATAGAAATAAGAGGAAAGCAAAGAATAACTTAAAATTGATGATTATAGCCTAATAGCCAAACCGGAAATTAAATCACATCAACAACTAGTCAAAAACTAATCTAGAATCCCTGATTGTAAGTGCATCTAAATATAATCAAACTGAAAATCTGCACAAATTATGGACCAAGATTGAAACCTAAACTCAATGTATACATATAAAAAAAAACTCAATATCAATTAGAAACCAATGAATGAGCAACTAGTCCAAAAGTAATATGAAGTATGCTCACCTTATCTGCATATGCTCTCCAAATAGAAATTGAAAAAACAAAAATCTGCAAAAATCACAGCCTAAGATTGAAACTTCAAACTCCAAATATGAATCAGAAAACTCAAACCTTTAATAATAGAGAACATGACTAATATCCTTTGTTTAAATCAGAACTTGTGTAGCATAATTAAAGTAGTATATATGTGAAAGCGTGTTCTAACCTTTTATGTAAGTTGGCTTGACCATACACAACACAAGACAGAACACACAAACAAGCAGGGAGCTGGGATTAAATCAGTGGTATAAAATTATGCAGCTTAAGATGACACAAATTCTAAGCTCACAACAATTAAGCACTTATATGAAATATCAGAAAATCGAACTCTCAATGAACTCTTATCACAACCAATGAAAACAAAGCTAGAAAGTTACAACGAAGTAAGCAAGCAACTACTTTTAATCAGTGATACCAAACACAAAAGACATCACAGTATTTTACTAAACTTTCCTCAATAAATTCAAGGCGTGGGTTTTGAGAAGTGAATTTAGGACAACAACATAAACCAAAAAATCTATGCATATCAATAAGATAAAATAAATGTGTTTTAGGTTTTACCTGAAGGAGAATTAGGACTCGGAGAAAACAATTTGCTTACTATGCCTGAAACCCAAACATAGCAACACAAAAAATTGATAATTTGGACTGATTTGAGACCAAATGTTGTAAAGGGGGGAGAGTTTGGACTTCGGTGGGTTTGTGGTTTCAAAGGTTTGCGTTGTCATATGAGAGAGTAAGAGCAGAGAGATGACTAAGGGAAAGCGTGAGAGCAGAGTTGAATTGAGCGAGAAATTGAGAGCACATAGATGAGTTAAGCGATATAGCGATCTTGAGAAAGAGAAAATCGTAGGAGATTGAATAAAGATGAATACATAAATAAAACGAAAAAGGTAGGAGATTGAATAAAGATGAAAACCTAATCGTGAATGGCATCATCAAGGTCGTCGGAGGAAACGCCGTCGAGATTCTAGCGAGCCAAGGAACTGAACGCTTTGGAGAGAGAAGTCAAGAACGAATGAAAGGAAAGGGCAGATATAAAAAATAAATAAATAAATAAATAAGAGAAGGCTGGGAGGCGCAAGGCAGAGAGAGAGGCAAAGGGAAAGTGAAATACCTTTCAGGTTTTCTTTTAAAAATAAAAAACAAATGGATGACTATTGTCCCTTTTTTTGGAAGAGTAGCTGACGCTTTCTAATAAACTAGCCTCTTTGCACGCGCTTCCGCGCCTGCGAGAGGCTTTTTTTAAATAAATTTAAATTTATTTTAGAATTAGAAAAGATAATTAGTAGTTGTGTTCCATAAAAATAGGATCCATTATCTGATTTTTCTTTTAATTAATTAATTTTTAAATATGAAAAAGTGTGAATTTACCATATTATCCTCATTTAATTAATAATTTCAATTCTTAATGTTTGCATTAACCAAGGGCATTTTTCGGTATTTTGAATGTTTCACCATTCTCTGCCTTTTGCTTTATATATATAGATGTCACGAAATTGTTTCTTTAGTTGACGTTTATGAAAAAAATGTCAGGGTTATATTTCATTAGCTGACGTTTTTTATAAAATGTCAAGAAAACAGTTATATAGTTGTTTGTACCTAATAAATCACGGCCATGAACTGGCCGAAGGCGCCCCTTTTCCTCGGCCCTTGCACTTGCTCGTAAAACTGAAACGCAGCGTTTCGCCAAGATATTTGGCCTTCTTGAAAACAAAAGAGGAAATGCCAAGGCACGATCATCTCGGCCTCGATTGCAAGCCGAGGCCGAGGCTGAGCAAAATCACGGCCAAAAGCTGTAAAATCAAATCATCACGTGATAGCAGGGTCCCATGCTTCATTTAATGAAGTAATGCCTCTGTTTATTGCAGCAAACCCACTGGCCATGAATAAGCATTTAATGCATGAGGGAAGGTGGGAAGTGACTGAAGTCAGGGTTTGGCAACAGAACATAGAGTGATTAGACGTAGACATTCTCACAAGAATTCTTGCAGCTTGAGAGATTGGGTGACTAACTATCAGAGCAATAAATGCGTCCCCACGGCCAGTTGCGCAGAAACCACGATCAAGGGCGGCGGTCGAGATTCACCGGGATTCATGCCACCATACTTCATGATCCCAAATGTCGATTGGACTACCCACTTGCGCTAATCAGGCTCCACTATGCAGATTTTCAGCCTCGATTACCCCTCCAGGAACTTTTCCTATAAATACAAAGCTCAAGACTACGTTCAAGAGGTTCAAACACCAAACCAAAGCCTCCCACGGAGCAACTTATATTTTCCTGTAATGCACTTTCAATATCTTTACTTGCTTTCCTAGGAGTAGTGTTAGACTGTAAGGAAAATCAATTCATCAATATATCATACGACCCTTGATTTTCAAGGCGCCGGAGCACCATCCTTGTTATTCACTCATTCACCCCATATATCATACGACCTCCGCTCACTGAGCAGCGCGCCGAAGCAATGCCCTAAACCCACCATCAACACCACCACTAAACGGCCTTGTAGCTCATACCGTGAACCTGACCGCCGAGATTAGTTCCTCTCTCGGCAACAATCGTTTGATCAGAAGGAAAGTCCAAACAGGAGCACCACTTAACCACTTCCATTCACATCAACAATCTCGACGCACGGTAGACAGTGCTGGCACGCCCGCGCACAACGTCACCGCACCCAACAGCAGAAAGCCGCGTGTCAACGCATATCCCCTCGGCCCGGAACTCCAGGCCTTGACATTTGCACGGTAGACACTTTTGGCACGCCTGGTGGGATTCTTGTCAAAAACTTATGGTGGAAACTAGGGCACAGGAAAAGCTCAAAAACAAAGCAGTCGAAATGACTTCTGAGACTCCTGAATCCGTCTCACCAACCACCACCGAGACCGAACATTCAGTCGGGATCTCGGCCAGCGTTCCAGTAACGACGGATCGCACGGCCGAGTCCATGCAAGAGCAGGCAGTAGTAGAGAAGCTGATGTCCAAGCAGGCCTACAGGATAGAAACATCCTTCATGGCCGCAATGGATAGATTCTCCTCGGAGCTATGAACGCTTTTCCAGGAGAGGATGCTGGCAACCTCGCCTGCAACACCCCTTAGAGCTGGACAAAGGGGCCAAGAGCGCGAGAGAATCGAGCCTTACGGTGGGAGCAGCAGCCTCGGCGTCTCTGCTCACACCCAAGCATCAGGTTACGCCCAGCATTCTTTGCCGCCGACAAACAGCTGGGGACAGTCCCAGCCCACATGGGCGAGTCCTGGACCAACTTACCCAGCAGAGACAGTGCGCGGACCACTCCATGCTTTGGCTGTATCGCTAGGGCACAGCAGCCTCGCACATCCCCCGATCCATCCACTCAGCCCAGTTTACACTGCGGCTGTCCAGACTAATCCTGGCCCGAGCAACGCAACCGCCATTTCATCACAACAGTACGGTCAGAGCAATCAGACCGTCTCACCACCATTGCAGGCGTCGTTGTGTCCGCCAGGCTCTCACGTTCACTACGGTTCGGCCATTCCAGCAGCGACCCATACGCACCTTGGCCAAACCCATGGCGCTCATATGGCGTCAACCAGCTCGGTCATACCAGCCGAGTCCCTTGTCCCAGTGTCTCAACAAACAAGGCCGCAGAATGACGTACAACAGGCCCCACGGCCGTGTGCGGCCCAACAGGAGGCACCACTTTAGGGGCTTCGACTGGAAGACGTCCGGCGAATGATTGAAGACGGCCTAGCCCAGAGGCGGCCGGACACGCCGAGATATACAAGGCCATACCCGCCAGAAATTGACCGAATCCCTCTCCCCCGGAACTATCGATTGCCAGAATTCATGCTATTCTCCGGGGATGGGCAAACCTCCTACATTGAGCACATAGGCCATTTAACGGCCCAGTGTGGAGAGGCCGATTCAGAAGCCCAGAAGCTCCGTTTATTTGTTCATTCTTTGACCGGCGCGGCGTTCTCATAGTTCATAAACCTCCCACTAAACTCAGTAAGGGATTTGTCTGATATGGAAAGAATATTCCATGAACATTTCTATCAGACCAACCGAGAAATAACGGTCGTTGAGCTGGCAAGGATGAGCCAGGCGTCGGACGAATCACCTCGTGATTACCTACAACGATTTAAAACATGCAGGAATTGGTGCCGCACGAACCTACCGGAGAGGGAGTTTGTCAAAATGGCCGAAGAGGGTTTGGAGTTCGAGTACCGGAAGAAATTCCAGGGAATCGAATTCCGGGACATGCATGACTTAACTAAGAAGGTGGACAGACATGCGTCCTTGTTAAAAGAAGAGATGCAGAAGAAGTCGGCTTCAAAAGGGACCTACTACAGGAACCCCATCGTCAGCTATGCCGAAGCAGATGGCTCTGCGGGGACCGAGAGCGACGAAGTAGAGATGAGTTCGGCCGAGGTCAGCATAGACAAGCCCTTCGTCTGCAAGGGACTTGTTAAGACCGAAAATAGCCGCACCAAAATCCCAGACGCCAAGTTCGCGATGCGGGAAACGAAGGCCTATACTTTTGACTTAACAAGGGCAGAGGCTATTTTCGACCTACTGTTGGCCGAGAAAAAGGTTAAATTGTCTTTCGGCCACAAGATTTCGAAGCCCGACAAGCTCAAAGGGAAGACGTTTTGCAAATACCACAGTTCTTGGTCTCACAACACCAACAACTGCGTTGTCTTGCGAGACGTCATCCAAAAGTTGATCGACGAAAAGAAGCTCCAGTTTCCGGAGAAGGCAGCCATGCAGGTCGGCTCCAAGCCATTCCCTCCAGCCGGGTATAGGGAACCTCATAGGACAGCAAAAGGAAAGGAGCCAACGGCCTAATTGGAGTCGCTGTTCTGCGAGCGATGCAAGTCTGAGATCGGTCAGACCAGGCCGCATGAGAACAAGAGGAAGGCCGCCGAGCCATCCCAACTGACCGAGAGAAATACGATGGACGGTACGGCCGATGGCCGGCCAGTAGAACTGTTTTTGACCAACTAGGGGCACAGACTAGTACCATGGCAGTCCACAGGAACGCGGCCCCCCTAGGTTGGTGAATACTTTCAAACCACCGGTCATATGTGAGACCCGTTGGTATCACGCATGGCCTAGGGGCAGGGCCAAGCCGCTGACAAAAACCCAGCTGAGAAGAATGCAGAGACAGGTTCAGCAGGCCAGAATGCAGACAACCGAGGCCGAAGGATCCAAGCGCCAAAAGAAAGTGGCGACTACAGACGGGCTATCTTCCATGCCAGTTGTTCCCCTGAGGGAGAAAATGGCCAATGCCAAGCCTCTAAGAACGTGGCGCCCCAGGCAGGACGAGAGTCCCCGTGGAACGGCGGCCATTTCGGTTCAGCCAAAGGCCGCGGCCATGGAAAGAACGGACGAGGGTAACATCGACATCTACCTTGGAAGGGACCACCCTTTTTCGGCCAACGGTCTGTCCTTTTTCATGGAATTCCATAAAGACCACTCGGCCACGGACCTATACGGCATGACTCCTGAGAGCCGTGAAATCGTGGAGTTGGCCCTCAGAAACACAAAGGCAGAGCGGCTCCTCATCACTAGCGGTTCTGACTCGGCCATTAAGGCCGTATACCAGGCAAATAGGGAAGCCAGAGCGAGGGGTCTGCCAAGTTACCAGCCCGACCTCGGCGGATCAGAGGCTAAAGTCCCCTTCAGCAAGGGCGATCTAGAATACCTCCGCCAGTATTTTACTGTGACTCCGATGGACACTATCTTTGGCTTGACAACCGAGGAAAAGGCCTGTGTAAGCCGCCTAGACGATTACTTAACGGCCAGGGACACATTGGCAAAAGTTAGACGGGCCCTAGAGGAGGAGGTCGAGGCCTCGGACCCCTCTGAGATCAAAGCATCCACAGCCGATATCCCGGGGACCGCAAGGCCCATGATCAAGGGTTTCGGTGATCCTTTCTTTGGGCATGAGGTCGAAGACGACCCCACCCTGGGAATCTCCGATGAAGAATACGAAGGAATCCTCAGGATGGTCGAGGAACAGGTCCTCACCAAAGACGGCTTTGAGGCCGAAGAAGAGGCTGGTAGGGGAAACCCGCTGGAGCCGGAGGAGGTCGGCATCAACATGGTCTTGGTGCTACCAACCGAGTTTTTAGCCCCAGGAGGGCAGACCAACGGCCTGGATGATGACGTGGCCAAAGAACAGCTTGACCAAAGGCCAAAGACAAAGGAAGAATTGTTGGCCGTGGTGTTTAACGAGGTAATACCTCGAAATGAGCCGAACAAATACCGACACCTCAAGCCGTTGTACATCTCGGCTCATGTAGAGGGTGTGCCTGTGTCCAAGGTTTTCGTCGACTGTGGAGCGACGATCAACATCCTTCCTTATTCCTTGATGGGGAAGCTGGACAAGTCGAAAGAGGACCTCATCCCCAGCGACGTCGTTATGAGCAGCTTCGTCGGTGACAAATCTAAAACCATTGGTGTACTGCGGCCTTCTACGTGGTTGAGTCCAGTGTTGACTACAATATATTGCTCGGCCGTGACTGGATCCACCAGTCTGGATGCATACCGTCTTCCCTTTTCCAATTGTTATTCTTTTGGGACGGCCAAAAGATGTCTATACACCCGGCCAACGAAAAACCGTTTGAGGCCAACGCCGTACAAGCTCGGATTTATGACAATGACGTTGGATGGGTGATCCTCACCGGCCACGATGCAAGCGGCCGACCAACCAGAACGACGGCCCAAAAGGTGCTGGAGTTACGCGCTGTGAATGTTCGACAGGATTCGGCGCGCGAAGTATTGATCGACCTCACCAGCCTTTAAATGACAGATAAGGCCACTAAAGAAGAAGGACCAGCGGCCGTGACCGACTTGCTAGAAAGATTGCTGGAACATTGGGCGGTGGAATCCTTACGGCCGAACTCACCAATCAACTTGATCGAATTCCTCCACGAGTCGGACGAGACGGACGTGTTAACTTTTGACGACCTGGAAACGGTGCCCGCCGAGATGGAGGATGATTACCCAGAAGTCCAGGACCCTTTATCAGAAATAAATGTAGGGTCGGAGGCCGAACCACGGCCTCTTTTTGTAAGCAAACTTTTGGATCCTAAGTTAGCGGCCGAGGTTATAAGCCTGCTCCATGAATACAAAGATTATTTTGCTTGGGATTATCATGAGATGCCTAGTTTGCCAAGGAGTTTGGTCGAGCATTTATTAAAAATCAAGGAGGGGTTCAAGCGATTCCAGCAGCCGCCAAGGCGTTTTTTGACCGAGGTACAACTTAAAGTCAATGAGGAAATTGAACGACTCCTTAAAGCCGGCTTCATCCGAATGGCCCGGTACGTCGAGTGGTTGGCCAACATTGTGCCAGTATTAAAAAGGACTGGGGCTTTGAGGGTTTGCACCGATTACAGAAATCTAAATCTCGCAACCCCCAAAGACGAATACCCCATGCCTATGTCAGACCTCCTGGTAGACGGGGCCGCAAAACACGAACTCTTGTCTTTTATGGACGGCCATGCCGGTTACAACCAAATTTTCGTAGCCGAGGAGGATGTCCACAAAACGGCGTTTAGGTGTCCAGGAGCAATCGGAACCTATGAATGAGTGGTCATGCCGTTCGGCCTAAAGAATGCCGGCGCAACATACCAGCGAGCTATGAACCTGATTTTTCACGACCTTATAGGCCTGACCGTTGAAGTCTACATTGACGATGTGGTTGTAAAGTCCCCATCCAAAGCCGATCACGTAGGACATCTCCGACAAGCTTTTGACCGAATACGAGCACATGGCCTAAAAATGAACCCGAAGAAATGTGCTTTCGGCATCACCGCCGGGAATTTCCTCGGTTTCTTGGTTCACCAATGGGGAATTGAGGTAGATAAGATTAAAGCTGTAGCCATTATGGCGGCCCCCCCCGCCGAGGACCAAGAAAGAGCTCCAGTCCTTCCTTGGCAAGGTCAACTTTTTACGGCGGTTCATATCTAACTTGGCAGGGAAAATCCAACCGCTGACTCCTCTGCTTCAACTAAAGGACACGGAACAGTTCGTGTGGGGAGCAGAACATCAAGCTGCCCTCGACGACATCAAGAAATATCTGTCTCAGCCACCAGTCCTTGTGCCGCCGAAAAGAGGGAAACCCCTGAGGCTTTACATTTCAACTTCAGAAGGTTCTATCGGCTGTCTACTAGCTCAAAACAACGAGTCTGACCGAGAACAAGCGGTGCACTATCTAAGCCGCACCCTCAACACGGCTGAACTGAACTATTTGTCGATCGAGAAGTTGTGCCTAGCGCTTTATTTCGCAGCCACCAAGTTGCGGCATTACATGCTTCCTTCGGTCGTTCAGATCATCTCCAATATCGATCTAATCAAATATATGCTCACTCAGCCGATTATACGCGGTCGAATTGGGAAGTGGACGATGGCATTATCTGAATTCACTTTTCAATATGTGGCTCAAAAGTCGGTCAAGGGTCAGGCATTGGCCGATTTCTTGGCTCATCACCCGGCCCAAAGGCAGGAGGAAGAATTGGGGGTCGAGATAGGCATGGCCCGCATGGAAAAGAACTACTGGACCATGTACTTCGATGGCTCCAGTACCGAGACCAGATCAGGAGCCGGAATCGTGATCGAATCCCCTCAAGGGCAGAGATGGCAGTTCGCATTCCAACTCGACTTCAAATGCACCAATAATCAGGCCGAATACGAAGCACTCATCATCGGTCTCGAAATTTTGAAAGGAATGAAGGCAACCCGTGTTTTGGTCTACGGTGATTCTCAGCTGGTAATTAACCAACTAACCAGGGAATACCAATGCACGAGCGAGAATTTAGCCATGTATTATGTAACGGCCCTTAACACGGCCGATGAGTTTTCCAGAATCTCCTTTGTTCATGTACCACACGCCGAAAACCATGAGGCCAATGAGATGGCCCAGTTGGCCTCAGGCGTAAACATCCCGGACACCGACCACGATCGCGTAATAAGGATCGAGAGGCGTACCTTGCCAGCTTTGGCCGAACGCGGAATGGCAACACAAGTATCTTCGGCCGAGATTACCGACGAGGTCAGCACGGCCGAAGCCGACTGGCGCTACCCTATAGTGAAATATTTGCATGACCCTTCCAGCAGCCATGAAAGGACTACACGTTTTCGGGCTCGGTGTTATTTAATTTATCAGAACGAGCTGTATCGAAAGGGATCAAACGACTTATTGCTTTTATGTCCCAGCGCCGAGGACGTCAAGGTTATCACGACCGAGTCCCATGAGGGGATTTGCGGCGCTCATCAGTCTGGTGTCAAGATGAGATGGCTAGTTCAGAGGCACGGCTATTACTGGCTGACCATTTTAAAAGGCTGCATAGAGTATGCGAGGGGGTGTATTAAGTGTCAAATTTACGGCACCATACAGCGGGTACCGGCCGAAGCCCTCCACCCGGTTACTAAACCGTGGCCGTTCAGGGGATGGGCCGTGGATATCATTGGCAAAATCCATCCGGCCGCATCCAACCAGCATGCATGGATTTTGGTGGCGACCGATTATTTTACTAAATGGGTCGAGGCAGAGTCTTGTCGGTCAATTTCCAGCGCACAGGTGGTTAGGTTCTTTGAAAATCAGATTGTCCACAGATTCGGTATACCTGAAACTATTACGGCCGATAACGGCCCAGTTTTCGCATCGGCCGAAACTCAGGGATACACCGATAGGATGGGAATCAAATTGGTCCACTCAACACCTTATTATCCTCAGTCTAACGGACAGGCCGAGGCGAGCAACAAGGTAATCAAGGGCATCCTTGAGAAAATGATTGAGGAGAAACCTAGGGCATGGCATGACTTACTTCCCGAAGCCCTTTGGGCTTACCGAATCTCAAAGCGATCGGCCACGGGCGCATCTCCTTACGCCTTGACCTACGGTCACGACACCATCGTTCCAATGGAGTTAAAGGTTTGGTCTCTTCGTGTGGCTGAACAACCTGAGCAAAAAGGGAAGGACTATGCGCAAGCCATGGCTCAGGAGTCAGAAGACTTGGAGCAATCCAGACTCGATGCTTATAACCTGATGCAGGCACAGAAGCAGATTGCGGCAAGAGCTTATAACAGAAAAGTCAAACAAAAGACTTTCACCGAAGGTGACTTAGTATGGCGAGCTGTGCTTCCTATCGGGACGAAGGACCCTCGTTTTGGCAAGTTCTCACCCAATTGGGAAGGGCCGTTCATTATTGAACGAATCCTTGGGCGAGGTGCATTTCAGTTAAAAGAGAGGGATGGAGAGCGGCACAATTTGCCGAGGGGATATGCGTTAACACGCGGTTTCCTGCTTTTGGACGGGGTGCGTTTGTGCGCGGGCGTGCCAGCACGGTCTACCGTGCGTCGAGGTGTTTGAAGTGGGTGAAAGTGTTTGGATGGTGCGCCTGTCTGAACTCGTCTTCTAATCAAATGATTGTAGCCGAGAGAGGAACTAGTCTCGGCTGTAAGGTTCACGGCCTGAACTACAAGGCCATTGAGTGGTGGTGTTTGGTGGGTTTTAGGGCGGTGCTCCGATGCGCTACTCAATGAGCGACGGTCGTATGATATATGGGGTGAGTGAGCGAATAACAGAGGTGGTGCTCCGGTGCCTTGAAAATCAAGGGTCGTATGATATATTGATGAATGGATTTTCCTTACAAACTAACACTACTCCTAGAAAAGCAAGTAAAGATATTGAAAGTGCATTACAGGAAAATATAAGTTGCTCCGTGGGAGGCTTTTGTTTGGTGTTTGAACCCTTTGAAAGTGGTCCTGAGTCTTGTATTTATAGGCAGAGTTCCTGGAGGGGTAATCGAGGCTGAAAATCTGCATGGTGGAGCCTGATCAGTGCAAGTGGGTAGTCAAATCGACATTTGGGATCGTGAAGTAAGGTGGTGTGACCCCATAAATCCCGGTGAATCTCGGCCGCCCCCCTGATCGTGGGTTCTGCGCTTCTGGCCGTGGAGACGCATTTATTGCTCTGGTGGCTGGTCACCTAATCTCTCAAGCTGCAAAGAGCTTTGTGAGAATGTTGGCGTCTAATCACTCTGATCCCTGTCACCAAATCCTAACTCCAATCACTTCCCACCTTCCCTCGTGCATTAAATGCTTATTCTTGGGCAGTGGGTTTGCTGCATTTAAGCAGGCACTACTTCATTAAATGAAGCATGGGACCCTGCCATCACGTGGTGGTCTGACTTTAATGCCTTTGGCGGTGACTTTGCTCTATCTCGGCCTCGGCCTTTAATCGAGGCCGAGATGATCGTGCCTTATCAATTTTTCTCTTGTTTCTCTGGAAGGCCAAGCACCCTGACAAAACGCTGCATTTCAGTTTTGAGGCCGAGAAGAGGGGTTCCCTCGGCCAATTCATGGCCGTAGTTTATCAAGCACAAACACAAATCACAAGTTAGAAGGGTACAAAATGATATGTAAATGTGCACCGATCAAATACCCCCAAACCTAGATTTTGCTAGTCCTCGAGCAAAACAAAAAGGGAAACAGATAAAAACAAAACAAGAAGTTAACTAGACCACTTTCGTAGGTAACTCGATTGCATTTAGCATATGCAATAAGCCTTTAAACCTCTAGGCATCCCTAGTAGGAGGAGTTGTGTCTCCTGAGGGTTTAACAGATACGATACCCACAAACGTTTTTCTAACTCTACAAAACAAAGTAATTAGAAAACTTAAAAGATTGTTAGTCCTTAAGCAAAACCAAAAACAAACATAAATACATTAACAAAAACAAAACAAAAAACAAAAACAAAAGAAAACAATTACAAAAATAAAAAGAACTCAAAACAATCTTTCCGAACATTTTCTGAAGAGAAATGACTCATGCACATGACTTAAACGTTTTTAACAATAAAAGCTCAATTTTAGACATTATTTACAAAGCGGCAAAGTTCAAAACATAATATGCTCAAAGTGTGGTAGTGTGATAGCCAAATGCAACAAATTTCCCAATCTTAGTTTTCACACAATTTCGAAAATCATACAAAGCACAAGTTCAACTTCAAATCTCACCAAAGTTGTCCTCTCACAAATGAATCACTCAGAAGAGGGCTATAATGCAACACTCAGTTATAAACATGAGAATAGAGTTAAACCATAAGGACTTAACTCGAAATAGAAAGATGAAAAACTTGCATTAATATGATCTCAAGAAGGATGCCAAACACTTAAAAGTAAGAAAATGGATGCAATTCAACCATATGACATTTAAGATCAATTTAGGTCTTTAATATAGGTTGTAATGGGGCCAAGGGTGTAAGGTGAGTAAGAAATGAAAGGTATGGATAATACAAAGTCCAAGGAACTGGCAATGTAAGAGCATAAAATAATTGTTTACAAGACTTCGAATCATCACGATTAGATTTTTTTCTTTTACATGATCAAAACTCCTTATACCTTCATTTACATTGATTCATACTCCTTTCCTTTAATTGAACAAACACCAATTTATTTTGAAGGCCCAAAAATGAAATTTTCAATCAACCACCACTTAACTTTTCTCTTTTCTTTCAACAATTGTGTGATTTTTTTTTTCTTTTTTTTTCTTCGAAATGTAACACCCATTCCCAAACCTAGTATGAAAAACACATCCCAATTAAAGCTCATGAGTTCCTTAGAAAGGTAAATATTTGTTTTTCAGGCTAAGGCAAGGACATATAATTGGTAAATGAAAGAAAAGGTTTACATGTAGGCTCAAAATGGTTAACAATGGAAAATCATGCTTAAGTATGCATAAGGTTAGCTTGAAAGGCACAAACGATCCAAAGAAGGCCTTAATATCATTTCTTTAAATGTCATGAAGTCAAATTGCATAAGAATAAATGACTTTTAAGTGTTCAACCAAATCAATGAACAATGAGATCAAACAACAACTTTGATGACAAGAAGATAAGAGTACATGTATAACACTCATGAATTGAAGTTCAAGGCTCAAAAGCTCACTTTATATGGTTGGTTATATAAGTCTAATTTATGCTTCATACAATTCTTTAGATCATGCAAATCCTTTAATTGGAAAATTATGAAACTTATGGCAAGTGTAAAGAATGTTTCAAACATATCATGCTAGAATAGTGCCAATTTTATTTATTTTTTTTAATAAAAAGAAAATTTAAATTTTTACCTTTTTAAAAAAAATTAAAATGAAGTCCAATTTTTATTTAAGTCATGCAAACATTTATCATAATCTCATCATATGTGTTCGGAAAGTGACTCAAAAACAAAACAAAACAAGACTCAAATAGAAGAAAAACAAGCAAAAATTTCAATTTAATAATTTTTTTTTTTAAAAGAAAAACCAAATTTACATGATAAACTCCAATACCCCCAAACCTAGAAATGAACATTGTCCTCAATGTTTAAAAATTAGCCACAAACAATGTCATAACAACAAATAGAAGAAAAACAAGCAAAAATTTCAATTTAATAATTTTTTTTTTAAAAAGAAAAACCAAATTTACATGATAAACTCCAATACCCCCAAACCTAGAAATGAACATTGTCCTCAATGTTTAAAAATTAGCCACAAACAATGTCATAACAACAAATGAAAGGATATTTTGGAAATAAAAAATAAAAAATGAAAGGTATTAAAGCAAATAAAAAAAAATCACAAAAAAAACACAAAAACACAAAAACAAAACAAAATAAAATAAAATAAATTACAAAACAAACAGATAATAAATAAAATAAAAAAATTTAAAATTAAAAAAATCAAACAATAAAACACTCAAAACAGTAAGCCCTAAACAGACAGTCGTACTCAAACTAAAACCCAAACGATTTAAAGCCCAACCCAAAAGAAAGTTAACCCACTTTGAAACCCAAACTATGGTGAAAAGCCCGACCCACAATTTGTTTTTATTTCTGGTTTTTTTTAATTTATTATTATTTAGTTTTGTAAAAATAAACTATCAAACCGTGATTAGCAACACAAAGAGCGGGATTTTTTTATTTTTTTTTATAATTATTTTTTTTAAACATGGGTCATGATGTCTCGATTCAATGTAAGGGACCAACAGACAGGGCGAGACACGTGTCGACGCATAGAGGCGCCGCAGACTCCACAAGCAGAAATTACGGGGCCATACAAAGTCGTGACGACTTTACAGAACGCGTCCGTTCAAAAAGGTCACGTCGTGATAAATGGGTTGGGTAAGTTTGGAAAGCGAGAAGGTTGAGGGACTCGAGGAATGCTGGAGATTCAGAAATGCTTAGACGCTGCAATAGCTAGGGTTTTTCAAAGACTACGCCTATAAGAAGGAAAAAGAAGGGGAAACAAACAAAAAACACAAACTCAGAAACACAAAAGAGAAAAGAAGCAAGAAAAAGAAAAAAAAAAGTGAGAAATCAAATGGCCTCTTCCTACCCCTTTTCGTTAGATCTCAACTTAGCTCCACCGACTCAAACATGGGGCCAAGCAGCAGCACTAGTATGGATGCCCTACTTTGCCTCTGCACGGGGGCCTGTGACTGTTAATGACTCAATACTCCTGGACAACGATGTTGCCATTGGAGTTGGCAGAAATTTAGTGGCTCCTAAAGATATACGTGTGTTCGGGACAAGGGATGACAACCGGGTCACGAGTGATGCCCTGGCACTGAGCGTGCAGAGTACAGCATGCGTCGCAAGTTTGAGTCATCGCCTACTTGTGAAGTCCCATGAGGTAGAGGTGCTGAAAGGTCAGCTAGCGGCGGAGCGAAGTATGGTTGAAGAGTGTTAGAGTGCTATAAAAAGCTTGAAAAGGGAGAGGTCCAGGATAGTGGAGGTGAATCGACACCAGCTAGAAGTATTGCGGGACGAGAATAAAAACCTATCAAAGATTGTAGAGTTGTACTCTCGCGACATGCGAAAACAGCTGGAGGACCTAGACTGACCGGGTAAACGCAAGCAAGCGGATCGCGAGAGTAGTTACGCTCAAGCTAAGATTGCGATCTTTGGGAGCTCAAGTGATGAGCCCCAAGAGGCTGTGCGTGAAGCCCCGAAGGAGGACAGCTAGAGGGCCAAACTCAAAGCTCCTATGGTCGAGACACCGAGCGCCAAGAAGAAATGATTTCGGTTTTTATTTATTATTTAATTTTAAAGTGTATGCGTTTTTTTTTTAAATTTCTTTTAATGGGAAATAAAAACGTTATGTTATCTCAAAGAAACGATTGACCCTAAATTTAAAGAACGACAATCAAACAAAAACACGAAGACCCAAATATGATTTTTTTATTTTAAATTTATTTATTTAATAGTTAAGAAAACACACAAATAACAACTTCTTCTTTTAAGAGAAAACTTAAGGATGACTAGTTAAGGGCCTCAGAAAACACAGTCAGGGGTTTCGGGAAGGTTGGAGGGGTCACAATGGTCCCGCTGAAAACCTGAACTTCTTAGACACTGAAGGTGTCGCCTAAAGAACTCCTAGACACTGTATAGACTGCAGTTGCTCACTGGAGTTACCAAAAATTTAGCTCCTTCAAAGAATATCCTATGAGTTTTAAATTATACGACCTAATTAAATAAAAACAAAATAAATAAATAAATAAATAACAGTTGAAATAAACACGCAATTCAAACAAGAATTTAAAAGAAGAGCTGGGATTCTTGCACCAGGTGTCCAAGACGCATCTTTAATTTTGTCTCTTCTTCCAATTAAATTCTTGAGAAACCTGACAAACAAGAAGAAAACAAGTTTAAAAAAAATAATAACAACTGAAAAAGCAAAAACACAAACCTCAGAAAACAGGGAGGCAAAAGTAAGTGAAAGTGTAGACATGCTCCCTTTTAAAAAAAATGCACTCGCAATTTGCGCCGGAAATGAAGGGATCCGAGAGAAGAGAGCACAGAATAGCACCCTCAAGATCCGAAGTGCTTTCGGCTCCCTCATCTGCATAAGTCTATTTAAACACATCTCGGTGAAGTAGAAGAGCACCCCGCATTTCTTCCTGCAAATTCAGAGAAAAACATCAAAAAATCCAAAAACAAAACCATGGCATCCTCATGCACTCACCTTGATGATCTCAACCTTGAATTGTCCCTTGCACCACCGAATGCGCAGATAAGGGCTCCTCCAAATCCTGTCTTTCCAAACTCCACATATCATCAGGCACAACCTCAAACTTTGCTGAGGCAATACCGAACTTTTCTGAGGCAATGCCGAACAGAGCAATGCTGCTGGGAACCTTGATTGGCAGTAAACTCACACCGGCAGATCATCTGCATGTGGCACAGAGGTCTGACAGGATGGCGGTAGAGGAGTCCCACAATTTAACTGTGCTCCACGCGGTCTCGGCTACCAATTTGGGCATGCGATTAATGGCGAGAACACGGGAGTGTGCTGCGCTCAGCGAGGAAGTAGCTTCCTTGAAGGCTATGGTGGCGGACTTGCAGAAGCGGCTCTACCGTGCCAATCAGCACGTGGAAGCATTGCAAAGAAAAAATGAGGACCATGTAGAGCTGCTGCAGATTCTGCAAGTAAGAGAAAATAGAGGCATGCCATGAAGATGAAGATGAAGATGAAGAAGTTGTTTTAATTTTTAATTTACTTGAATGTTTTTTAATTTTTAATTTTAATTTTTTAACTTCTTTTTTTTCTTTGTTTGCAGTTTTTGAAGTGAAATAAAAATGTGTTTTTAACACTCAGAAATAAACTAACTAACCACACCACGTAAATAAATACATAAACTAACTTAACAAAACAAAAAAAAAACAAAACAAAGAAAACAAAGAAGTTCCAAATTGAAATTTACAAGGATAAATAAATAAAAACTCAAATTTCAATTTTTTTTTTTTTGTTTTTTTTTTGTTTTTTTGTTTTTAAAAAAACACACACCCATGAATGACCAAAAGTCAGTTGATATGAAAAATCTTTTTTTTAATTTTTTAATTTTTTTTTTATAAAAAAGGAAACATAAATTTAAAATAATAACAAGTAAAGAGAAAGGATTGAAATGCTCCCCCTTGAAGCGATTAGGTCGAGCGTGATGCATTTGGAGGTCGCGACTTCTCCCACTACTCCACACTCCCCATTCTTATGATTGAGGTTGCCATCTCTCTCCATTTTTATTAAGCTGTCATAAATTGCTAAAACAAACATAGAAAACTTGAAACATAATTAAAGGATTAGGAAATTAAAACTAAAATGGAAAGGAAAATCAACACACATCCAATTTCATGCTTCAAAGTAATAAGCAGCAAAGTAAATCAAAACTAGCTTATGAAGTTCGTTCTTTCTCAAATATGATTATCCATATGGTGTGTGGTTTTAATCAAGTATTCAGAAAAAGCATTTAGCTATGGTGTTTAGTCTAAACACAAATTCCGAACCCATTAAGAACAAGAAGAACAATAAAGAACCAAGTAGAATTTAAACATGGTGTTTGTCTTCAATATCTACCCATCCATTCACTAATCAGTCCAAGAGTCATATGGTGTTTATGTAAACTTGAACAAGATATTTAATTAAGAGCAAGTGAATGAAACCATAAACTAGAAATAATCAACATGCTACTTGAACCTTTTTTATGTTGTGTAAGCTGGGACTCAAACCCAGTTCTCTTGCTTGTCAGGCAATTGTCCTTGTCCGTTGGACTACAAACACAACTTGTCAATTAACGTCATTAACTTTAAAACATGAAACTGTCCAGTTATGAAAAAGATAAAAATAAATAAAAAGTAGGAAAACCAAATAGAATCAAACAATGTTACCGATTCCCCGGCAACGGCGCCAAAAACTTGTTGTGTAGATACAGCTGCACCAAAATGGATTCAGTCGCATCCTCAACTTGTGATACTCGCAAGTGCACGAGCCGTTCGGTAGTATAGCATATGTAAGTACGAGGTCGATTCCACAGGAATTGGTGATTAAATGATCCAATTCAATTTTCCTACACAAAACAAAAATGAAAACAAAAGAAACAAAACAAGAAGAAAGAATGTACATTACAAGAAAAATAAATTACAACTTAGAGAACATTGAAGAGAGCATTTGAGGAAGGGAGAAGAAAGTGTTTGGAAAGTGTTTGGAGAAGAGAAAGGTGTTCGTGAACTTGGAGAATTTGAGAACTTAGGGAAGGGAGAGGAAGGTATTTGTGAAGTGTTTAAAAACTTTAGAGAATTTTGGAAGAGAGATGTGTTTGAGAACATGGGGAATTTGGAAGAGAAAGGAAATGTGTTTGGGAATCTTGAGGATTTTGGAAGAGAATGAGAATTGTGTTTGGGAAATGTTCTAGAACATGGAGAACTTTGAAAGAGAATAGAGAAGTATTTGGAGAATTTATAGAAGAAGAGAAAGGAAAAATGCTTGAGATTTATAATACTAGGATCTTATTACAATAATTGAGAACTACAAAGGGAAACTAAGAGAATTTGAGGGAGAGAAGGGAAGTGTTTGAGAACTTTGAGGAGGGAGAAGAAAGTGTTTGAGAAGTGTTTGGGAGCTTTAGAGAAGGGAGAAGAAAGTATTTGAGAACTTGGAGAAGAGAAAGGTGTTTGGGAAGTGTTTGAGAACTTAGAGAATTTGGTGAAGGAATGGGAATTGTGTTTGAGAACTTTAGAGAAGGGAGAAGTGTTTGAGAGATTTGGAGACTTTTGAAGAGAATAGAGAAATGTTTGGGAAGTGTTTGAAGATTTAGTAAAAAGATCATATTACAACAATTGAGAACTACAAAGGGAAACTAAAAGAATTTGAGGGAGATAAGGGAAGGGAGCTCTAGAGAAGTGCTTGAGAGCTCCCCCCCTTGGGGTGTGTTTACAAGCTTAGAGAACTTCCCTATTTATAGGCCTAGGGGAAGTGAAAATCTGAATTATACAATAGAGTTCACTAACCACACTAACTTCACCTAACACACAACACTTAATTCACCAACTTAACCTAACACACAATTGCATTTGAAAACAATTCCTCTTGTCTTTAGGCTTAGTGTTGCAACTCCCACTTCATCATCTTTTGACTGCTGCAAAATTCCACTCAAAAATAGGTATTGAATATGCTTCACCAAACCTTCCCACAATCAACAACACTTCATCATGCATATGTCATGCATGACAATGCATTGCAGCCAGCTTGTCGGCTCGTTTTGGGCTTGTGACTCCAATCTGAAAAATCTGGAAAAATATGGATCTTGAAGCTCTTTGTCTTATCTTTCCAAGAATATGCAGCCCAACTCAAGGAAAAATCGGGAAGGCCTTCAAATGTGATTTTTGGCCCAGTAACGCATATGCTGCCGAATTTGACCTTAAGTTGCCAAAATATGTATAACTTTCTCTAGAAGACTCGAAATCATGAACCGTAAAATTCTACAGAAACTAGACTTCCATATCTTTCCAATGATATATGGCTCATTATCTGGTTCTTCTTGAGTAACTTGTCTCCAAAATGCAATTAGTGAGTCTCAAGCTTATTACACTGAAACAAACACAAAACTTATTAAAAGCACAAGTTTAACTCAAAAACATAACCAAATAATAAGTTAGAAGGGTTCAAAATGATATGTAAATGTGCACCGATCAATAATCTGCTCTTCAATGAAGGTGATGATTTCCTGAGATGTAGTGGATTTGACAGGCTTGGCTTCTACCCATTTGGTGAAATGGTCTGTAGCTACAATGATGAAATAATGTTGTTTGGTGCTGGCTAGATAGATTTTGCCAATGAGATCCATTGCCCATCCTCTGTTTTAAAACAAGCATAGAATCTCCTAGAATTTCCACAGACTGGATTCTCAATTCTACCAACATTTCGAGTCCAATGATCAAAGCTTCATATTCCGCCCTGTTGTTGGTGCACTGGAAGTCTAGCTAGAATGAATAGCAATGTCTAATTCCTAATGGATCTTCCAAAACAACTCCTGCTCCAGATGCTACATCAGTTTTGGATCCATCAAAGTAAAGCTTCCAAGGAGTGAAGTGGACTGAATAAATGGGATTACTGAGACAAGTGTGAGCTCTGGTTAGGAAGTCTGCATTGGCTATATCCATGGAATCCATGTTCTCAATCTCTTCTCTTGGATGATCTGCCAAGAAGTCTGCCACTACTTGTCCTTTGACAGCCTTTTGAGGAACATATCTGAAAGAAAACTCTATTAAAGCCAGAGTCCATTTGCCAATTTTGCCTCTCAACATTGGCCTTGTAAGAATGTACTTGATCAAATCTATCTTGGCAATGATGTAGATGGTGAAGGTTAACATGTAATGCCTAAGCTTCACAGCAGAAAAATACAAAGCTAGACAAAGCCTTTCGATTGCAGAGTAGTTTCTTTCTTCTTCTGTCAGAGTTCTGCTCAGATAATAGACTTCCTGCTCCTTTCCTTCTTTGTTGTCCTATGCCAAAAGACTTCCAATAGATGTTTTTGATGCCGAAACATACAGTTTGAGCGGTCTACCCTTTATTAGAGGGGACATAACTGAAGGATTTAAGAGGTAATGCTTGATTTCTTCAAAGGCTTGCTGGTGCTGTTCCTCCCATTTGAATACCTGCTCTTGCTTCAGCTTTAGCAAAGAAGAAAATGGCTAAAATTTCCTAGCAGAATTGGAAATGAAACTCCTAAGAAAATTGATCTTTCCTAAGAGGCTTTGCAATTCTGTCTTGTTCCGAGGTGGTAGAGCTTCTATGATGGACTTTGCTGTGTTCTTATCAATCTCTATGCCTCTTTGATGAACCAAGAAACCTATGAAATTTCCTGCTTGAACCCCACAAACACATTTCTTGGGATTCATCTTCAACTGGTGTTGGCACATTCTTTAGAAAGCTTTCCTTCTAAGGAATGGCCTATCATAAATGTATACTTCTAAGGAATGGCCTATCATGTCATCGAAAGCGGAATTCATAGCCCTTTGATAAGTGTCTCCTGCATTTCTTAATCTGAAGGGCATCACAACATACTCAAAAGCACCTACATGTCCTGGACACATGAAAGCAGTATTGTGGATGTCTTCTTCTGCCACCATAATCTGATTATACCCTGCATTGTCGTCCATGAAAGATAGCATCTGGTTATGGGCAGCTCCATCTACCAGCATGTCTGCCATTGGCATAGGATATTCATCCTTGGGAGATGCTTCATTTAAATTTTTGTAATCCACACAGATTCTGACTGCTCCTGTTTTTCTCTTCAAAACTGGTACAATATTGGCTAGCCAATCAGCATAAATGGCTGGTCTGATGAATCCTGTTTTGACCAGCATTTCTATCTCTTCTTTGACTTTCAGTTCTGTCGCCATGGACATTCTTCTTCTGGCCTATTTGACTAGAAGGTAACACTCCTTGATTGGCAGTTTGTGCTCTACCAGCCTTCTATCCAGTCCGGGCATTTCATGGTAAATTCATGCAGAAGTGCAATGATCTCACTTCTGACAGGTTCTTCTAGTAATGCACTAATGAAAGTAGGTCTTGGATCCTTTTCTATCCCTAAGTTTATCTCCTGTAATGGATCTTCCACTTCTAGCAGAGAGTCATCTAGTGCTGCTGGTACGAAATCTAATTCTTCCTCTTGTATACTCTCTTCCTGTTCTTCTATGCTCTCAAGCGTGAATTATGCCATATTGATGGCTAGATTTTGCATAGAGAGCCTTCTTTCTTCCCAGTATATCAACAATCTTTTTGTAATGGATTGGATTGTTGCAGCTCGATCCTTTTCATGTTGATTGAGACTAGACATTAGAGTTCTGGAGGTTCAGAACAAAGGGTCTATTCTAGTCTTTTTGAGAGCTGGACAGACCATCTTCTATGAGTCTTTAGGTCGTAACACCATGGGGGCAGCCATTCTGGTTTACTCCGAAAAATGTGAAGGGACCAAGATCATCATGATAATACTTGGCTTTGAAACATAATGCAGAAGGTAGAAATGGTCGTGGATCGGCCTCTACTACCTCAAAGAAACCCTCTTCATGCCAAAGGGCTAGCTATTGATGTCGTGGATAGGCTTTGGTGAATCTAGTCCTACCAAACAATGCGTTGTAAGTGGTGGATGGTGTCTACCACAAAGAAAGCAATTTTCAGCATCTTGGTTCCCACTATGACATCCACATCTAGTATTCCGTGAGTTTCGGTGATGCCTGAAGTGAAATTGGTGATTGTTAAGTGCGTTGGGAGCAAGTTGATGGCTGCTCCTCCATCCACCATTATTTTGGGGACAGGAATTCCTTCGAAATTTGCAGTGATGAACAGTGGTCTGAGATGGTTGGCCATTTCCTTAGTGGGTTTGGAAAAACATATCCTTTATGTAGCCATTTTGATGGCAGTTTTGCCTGTTCTGGCTGTAAAAATCTGTTGTTCTGGCTCTTCTCTTACTTTAACCAACCTGCATTCAAAACCTTCTTCAGAGAATACATCTCCTTCCAAAGTGCTTTCTTGCCCTTCTACAACCCTGAAATGTTCTGGCAGAATGAAGACCATGTTAACACCTAAGTCGCCTTATAGCAGAGTTTCCAGTTCTGTCCAAAAAATCTAGGTCTCTTCATCGAATTCTCCAACCTAGTCTTCAGCCCAGTCTTCCTATTCTTCAGTCTCAAGGAATCCAGTTTGTTCATCTACAGATGGTTCATAGTCTATCTGTTCTTCTCCAAATTCTTCTGTCCAGCCTTCCTAATCGTCAGCTAAGGGTACCCTAAACTATTCCGGTGAAGATGATCCTTGGTACAGAGAAGGTTTATCTGGTCCGTCTAGTCGGTTCACTGGCTGTTCTGCTTGGATGTTTTCCTCTAGATCCTCCTCAGTTATGGCAGAACTCATCCCTGGATGGTCCTTGGTGCGTTTGCTGTTCTTTAAGGAAGTGCAGTATTGTCTCTGGATTCTCCTCCTATGCGTTCTGGTCAGCTCCATGGTTGGTCTACCATTTCTTCCAACAAAAAACCATCTGCCATCTATAATGGTGGCCAAAGGTTTGTCATTTCCTGGTAGCTTGAGTGGCATTTCCTTTGTTGATAGGTCGGTTGTCTTCCTAGCTTGCCGTGCAAGTCTAGTATAAGGTTTCTGCCTAGCAGTATCTCTAGACAGAACTGTTGCCTACTGTTTCGAACTTCCGATCCTGTCAAAAACACTTGGGGTCGGTAGAACCTGTTCATCTAGAGCTATCTCCCACTCACATTCATATTTGCATCTCCTGCACAGAACTACTCCAGCTGAAACGGCAGGTTTTGGAAGCTGGTTGAGTTCTCTTGTGACTCTTCTACTTTTGCCCAGACTAGCTTCCATTATTAGCTTGCTCTTGTCCTGTTCTGGCCAATTCAGATTGACCATGTTCACCTGTGGTTGAGGAAAAGGGTCTGTAGTGACTGCAGGAGGCTTTTCAGCCAATTTCAACTTCCCTGTAGTTATTCCTTCTTTTATGACATCCCTAAAGATGACACAACTATTGGTGGAGTGATTCCAGGAATTGTGCCACTTGCAGTACTGTCTGCCTTTGAGTTCTTCCGGCTTAGGCAACCTGTGAGGAGTCTCTATTGCCTATTACAGAATCATTTCATCAAACAGAGCATCCACTTTGGTTAGATCAAAAGAATAGACCTTGTTCTGTGTTGGCTTGTTCAGAATGAAACTGCCTGTGAATGGAGGTGGCTTTTGATCCTTTAGAGGTTTGATCAAGGCTTTGGAGCTGATAGGGTGTTTCAGCTTTGTCATTTCTACCACAGCTATCTCCATTTATGCAGATTCTTCTTGGTCTTCCTCTGATTGCACTTCAACCATATGGGTTGCAGAAGGTGTCTTGTAATATGTGCCCTTGCAGGAGTTCCTCCTTTGTTGTTCTTCTTCTCTTACCATTATTTCACATTAAATGGGTTGCAACAGGTGTAATAAACCACAAACAGAGAAATAAATTGGAAAAAAGTGTAACATGTTTTCAGAAAATAAACAATTTAAGTGGAGACACTGTAACAGCAGGCATTTTAGTCATGGGCTATGTCAGGCAGTGGCACTTTTTCAAGCCATCAGACAAATTGTAAACCATGAGAATTATCAAACAATCCTAATAATACTGAAGGAAAACCATTATTTATCAATACAAGATTTATGAGAATCACAAAGTAACAAAATTGTGCTACATGTTTGACCTTTCTTGTTTATTTGGAAACAGTGAAAAGATATTAATATAAGGAAAGAAAGGAAACAGTGCATAAGGGATTTAAAAGAAAAAAAGTGACAGGGAAGGACAACTTTTGTGACCACAAATAAATGCATGTGTCTAAATCTTTTTGCAATGATCGTGCCTTACAATTTCAGCCAGCAATACCATCAAGGATTAAATTTGCAATAAGAAGGCTCAACATAGAAATTTAAAAAATACAAAAAGACAAAACCTAGAACAGAAAATTATTCACCAAGATCAGATACACACCTTGGCCTGCCCAAGATGCTAGTTCGTACATCTGGAGTAAAAATTTAAAGAATGCCTTCAAACATGGCAGGGCTAAAAGGCCTACCAGTCTCAAGAACACCTGCATCTTTGTTCTTTGAACTTGAACCACTAGGCATGTCAAATTCATAGACGAACTCTGAAAATGCACCCAATCTATATAAAATCAAATTCAAATGGACAACATATTAGTTAAGTGATTAGCCAAAAAAAGAACAAGCATAGGCAAGGTAGCTTCCTATTTTCTGAGATCAGCAATCTATATAAATTTTGTTATTTGCAAATAGCAATTCTACTAAAACCACGTAAATGCAAAGTAATCGAATAAACAAAAGAAACCTTAGGCACTTTGTGAGTTCTCAATTCCTGCAGAAGCTGAACAAAAGGAGAATAGGATAGAAAAGCCTGTAGCGTTGCGTTGAGAAAGCACAGATTCCCTGAATTGATTAAACCACGAGGCAATAAGACCGTAGCAACTGTAACAGGCCCATTCAAACACTTATGTAGTTCCCCCTTTACCTTAGAAGCTGATAAATCATCAACCCGACCATTCTGCTCTCTGTTCTGCAATTCCAGACTTGGAAATTTATTGGAGAGGCTACATCAATAGAGCAAAATCAATCAGACCAATAGAAGTTTCATCCAAGCATGAAGTAATTCGCAGTTCAAATACAGAAATTTCCAATCTCTCTAATTACTAAACTTCACAAAATCAGTCACAGGTTAGTGAAATTATCCTTCTCAAATGAAAACCATACAAAAAGACAAACTAGTCAATAACAAATACAAAACCTACCTTAGAATCACTCGTTTTGCGCACATAACCAAATTGGAAATCCCAGAAACGCCTAAAGAAAAGCACGAATTTTGTCTGTGAGAGGATTGAGAATGAGGAGGAAGTATGTGAAAAAAGTCAGCATCGAAACCAAGAATTAGGGTTTTTTGAGGCCCTGAAGGAGCAGAGGAGAAGAGAAAGACATCGATTGAAGACATGAAAAGAGAGGGAACTAAGAGATTGTTTAAGGGAGAGAGCATTTAACGAAGAAACCCTCTCCTTCACCTCCAAGAACCCCATCAACAAACCCTAACATTGACTGCAGAGAGAGAAAGAGAGAGTGTTGTTTAGGTTTTCGCAACAAAGGGAGAAAGAGAGTGGTGGTGGTCGATGGAGAGAGAAAGCGCTGAGAGAGGAAGAGAGAGCTAAGAGAGAGAGAGCAAGCGAACGCAGAGAGAGTGAATAGGGAGCTGAGAGAGACCAAAATTTCTGTAACAGTGATATCTGTGCAATAAGTGGACAATAAATATATATTTATAGCTGATAATTTTACAATTTTTGAGAATGGGTGGTATTTTCACTTAAAATTATAAAATGTGTGGCATAGAAGGCTATTTCCCAATAATAAAAGGTCCTGATAATCAACTTGGATTAGTATAGCGAAGACTCAAAAGGTATTTCATGTGGGCGGAAAATTTTCGTTTTTCCTATTGGTGTTCACGTTTCTTTCACATGATGGGACATAAATTTTTTTGTTGATCCAAATTGAAATGGTGAAGGCTGCTACTAATATTAATAAATTATCTTTAGACAAAGGTAATCGCATGATGACAAATGCTAATTAATTATGTAAACTTTATTAATTTCTATTGTTATCATGAAGCGCAATTGTTAAACACGTTCACACCGACATGAGCAAAAGTCTTTTGCTCACTTCTATTCTTTATTCAACTTACTAATGGGGTGTAAACTGGTGTTGAGAGAGTAGTAGTGTGAAAGGGTGGACTTAGAGTAGGAGAGGGAGTGTTCGGTTGAGCAATTTTTTCAAGCAATTGATCAACATTAAAATAAAGACTACTGGTGCATTCACTAGATGGGACTCTGAATCTAATGGCAAATAAGATGTAGTGACAATATTCAAATACGCTATATCTCGTGTTTTTTTACAATGTGTGCCACGAACTTTGAAATTCTTAAAGCAAATACCCAAAATAAAAAATGCAAAAATATACAAAAAAATCTTGCATTTTCCTCCTCAAATTAATACTTTATCACATGGCACGTGCTAGATTATTTGAGATTCAAATTCGAAGCACAAATTTGATATCCCTAGCATTATTTACTTAAAATTTTGTAAAAAGCAGTAATATGTCCCTAGCAGATCATTTGTACAAATCGTAATCTGTCCCAACATGTTGGCTAAGCTGTTGTCTTTGGCTCTAATCTCCCAATCTTTGTCTGTTCTTCAGGTTTCCCCTTTGCGGGTTCAATGAAGTATAATTTGACCACAAAAATTAAAATAAATAAATTAGCTGACCTTTTCTACGCATTGCGCCAGAGAAAAATTATATTGTCTTGTCTTATTCTCTGTTTTAATATGAGGAGTTTCACCTAATCCATTATATCCAGGCCACCTTTCCTTGTTGTGTGACAATTGCAAGCACTAATTTGTTACCGGAATTGATTTTATTTATGTCTGAGTCCGCTCTTATTCTTATTTATTTCAAGCTTTTATTATCCATTGTTATCTTTACCTATATATATGTGATTGCCAAATGAAGCTGAACAACTTCGCTATTGAAGATGCAACAGGAGGAGGAGGCTCTACTGGAAATATGGATCAACCAGAATTGTTATTTTGCCTTGTTCTATCAAACTATTTCACACTCGATTTCTTTAGGATACCGTCCATGCATCTATTATCCGTCTTTTTAATTCTTTGGGATTAGGATTGATTTGGTTTGCTTAATTTCTATTTGGATTATTGTTAATCTGTAAATATTTTTCATTTTATTTTGAATAAAATCACTCGTAGTTCCTAGGTTTGAAATAAGAGATTTTCTATTTAAACCCCACACTTCTCTTAGTTCACCCCATGTTCTAAGTTTACCCCATTTTGAATTTAAATTTTCATAATTTCTAAGAACTGTAATTGGAATTCCAATACTTGGGTATTGTTGAGTTGATAATGAACAAGTTTTTCCATCAACTCCCACGCATATTTAAAGAGGTAGGCTCGTCAATTTTCTATGTCTTTAAAAGAAAAGAGTAATCTGGCAATAGGATGTAGATGAGTTTGTATTTTTCTAAAACTTGATATGAAGAGTGGTGGGGTGTGTGGGGTGTGGAGTGTGTGTATAGATGTATTAGGATTAATTATTAAGTTGGATAACCTTTTTGGTCTTTTTACACAATAATAAAACTTACAGTTTAATGATTTAAGTATTGGGGTAAATAAAGAAAAGTGCGGGGTTTAAATAGAAAATCTCTTCAATAAACTATAAGTCATTTTCAAAGAAAAAAATCTTCCTATTAATTGCATTGCCAGCAGTCAAGTCAGCAGTCTAGTCATAATCTCGAACCGTCTCCACACAAGTACGTACTTATTTTATTGAAACTTGTCGATGAAGGCTTAAACAGTGCTTTTCTACTGGTTTTAAAGAGATCCATCCTCTATTCCAGACACACATTCAAAGGATAAAAAACTTTGCCGGTTGAAAATAAGAACTCTACACAGGATAAAAAACTGTTTTTCAGCTTTCATCAATGGCAGGTATGTAAATTTATGTGATTCAAGATCTTCTCCTTGATGTGATTCTATTTGTGCATGCCTAAAGAATTTATGTAATTATTTTACAATAGTAACTTACATTTATTGAAAGATTTTGGAGTATTTCCCCAAAGTTCACTTATTTGAAGATTCTTTTTCATTTTTATCTTTGCATGTATATATCAGATGGATCTGGAACTGAAGCTGAACAACTGAACAAGAGCCCCAAGGAAAAGTCTGGAGAAAGAAATGAACAAGAGCTTTCGAAAAAGGAAAATAGTGAGACCTGGAAGATTCATAGGAATGAAATCAGCTCATCTGAAGGCACAGACGTTGGGGTTTTCGACTTCGGCAACAAATATCATGCAGGTCCTTTTGATGATGTTGATGCAACGAAGGGTCGAAACTACGACATTGAGGGCAATAAAATCCATTCAAACAAAGGCAAGCGTGTTGGGATTGGAAAATTTGGCAACAACTACTCCATGACGACCGCATCATTTTTTCTGGGTGGGCTTATTGTTCTAGTTTTTGCTATATGTAAGCGAAGCTAGAGGTACAAACAAGAAGGAAATATAAATAAGATAAAAAGGAAAGGGGCTGCTGAATAAACAGGTTGGAATTTCCAAGAAGAAAACAAAAACTGAGATGTATGGTTTGGAGATTTATGGCCACTAGAACTCATACGCTCGAACTTTTATCTGAATCTGAATGTTATTTCTCTTATATTTCTGTATTTCTTTTCTTCTTCTTCTACATGCCATCAATATATTAATGCTGAGTAAGTTTTTTGTTTCTTCTTTGTGTACATGCGATCAGTGCTGTTTCCTCTTGTTCTAGCTTTTTTCTTTATATCCACCTATGAAGCAAGGATACTCTTATTTATAAATTATAATAGGTTGTTGGATACGCCGTTGGATACGATATGCATGGTATACTCTCCGATACGAGCCGGATATGTATTGGACGGACTTATAGAGGCGCAAGGAGGGCAGCTGCGCCTCCCCTCGCCGGAAAAAGCTATGGAGTTGCTGGATGTTGCCCCTTTGAAAGTGCCCACCAACTGTTTGAGCAAATGACTGAGTGACCTTCCTATTCGCTTCTTTGCTGTGCTCGCATCTCTCTTTTTTAAAAAATAATCCTAGGCAAAACGATGCGTTTTGGACTAGGCCAAATATTTGAAAAAAAAAAAAGAAAAAAAAAAAGAAAAAGAAAAAGCAAGATGAAGAAGAAACTTACCTTCCACGCAGAGGTGTCTTGAAAGAACACTTTAATTTGATTTTAATAATCAGAAAAAGGAAGCCTGGAAGAAGCCTGGCTTGGGCTTGGCGTTGAAGGGGTGTAGGCTCTTGCTGATGCAGTAGACCCATCCCTCTCGACCAAGTTGCAAGTTGACCAAAAAAAAAAAAAAGTTGCAAGTTCGACTTCAAATGTATTTTTTTATTTGTTGTTTTTTCTTCTGGTTTTTTTTATAAAAAAAATATATATGTCTTTCATTATTATTATTATTATTATTATTTTCTGATTTATTTGTTTAATTAATAATTTGATTTGCATTTTGATTAGATTAATTAATCTACAATTAGCACACATATTTTACCATAAATTATAAATTACTATTGTAACAACTCTCTCTTTGCCCTGTGTATGTGAAAAATGGGAAGACTGGATTTTGTTTTGCTGAGGAAGGTGGGGGTTGGATTTTCATTGGCTGGTGATGACGAGGTGGGGAGGCTGGGGATTGGATTTTTTGTGGTTGGAGTGAGGAAGAAGAAGAATTGATAAGCATAGAGAGAGGAAGAAGAACCCCACCTGACTCCGATATCACCACACCCAACCCCTTCCTTCACGCTAGCCCCACACAACAAACCCCCCCAACCCAACCACCACCCTTGTTCATGTTTTCTTCTATGCATTTGTGGAGTAAGGAAGAAGAAGAGAGAAGAATTGAAGTTTTCTTAGATCCCAAATCTAGGATTTTTCAATCAAATTCAAATTTTTTCTGTTAAATCGTAAGTGTGCGATGATGAGACTATTTGTGGACTAGAGTTTATGATTTGGGTTCTTCTCCCAAAAGTCTAATCTATTTTTTTTTTTTAAAGGAAGAAGAAGAATTAAAGAGAGTAGGGCTGGGCATGGTATGTGATGACACGGGATGAGAGTTTTTGAAAACACGTTCAAACCATATTGGACCCAAACAAGACTGGTATGATTCGGTATCAATGTTGATACCGTAAAAAATCCTGCAAAATTTTAGAAATCAAGCGTAATACAACAAAATAAACAATTAAGAGTCTTGATTCAAGACCAACCAAGAAATGAAAATCTCATACAAAGTTCAAGAGAAATGGGAATCAAATCTCACATAGCGGAAAAGATTGAAACTTTTGCATACCAGGCAACGAATCTTTCTGGCAGGGAAAGACAGAGAGAAGTCGGAGAAGTCATCGTTGACTTGGTCAAGCTCCTCCACCTCCTTCCTCTTCTTCTTCATCATCTTCATATGCTTTCCTTCTAAGACAAAGTGTTCTTCCATGGATGATTTTTGCACTGCGTTTGTGATCCTAAAGAATTATGAAAATTGGGATGCTGCTGATTTTTTATTGTTTTGGGATTTAACTTGATTGGATTGGTGGAGAGTGGAGAGAAATAACCTGAAAGTCTAGAGCTTTGGGAGAGTTAGGAGTATGTCTCTGTAAAAAGCAGGAAGGAGGCAAATGCTTGGAAAGAGAGAGAGGTTTCTATGGGTCTCTAGATTTCTCCAGAAGCCAAATGATCCATGTGGCCTCTGGGCAATATATAGAGGGAAGGAAAGGAAAGGACGGAGGAGAAACAAAGCTGAGTCGAAATGTTTGTGGGAGAGAGAGGAGGAACTGAAATTAAATTAGGATTATTATTTACCTGTACTATTTGGTATGGTATGGCACCAAATGAGATGATTAATTTGGAATTGGTGTCGTGCCAAACAGTAACGGGATGACACGGTATCATCCCGTTTACACGTCAACACCAAATGGGATGACACGAGATTGGCACAGAATGGCACAGTTTCGAGATGGTTTCGATATTCCAGTTTTGATGCCACCCCTGGAAGAGAGTCCAGAATGGGAGGGATAAGGGTTGTCATTTTAAAAAAGTCAAAACTTTCATTAAAAGGACTGGTTGTTTTTTTTTTAAAGCAGCTTCTCAAAGTTGGATCCAAGTAGCTTTGAGAAACTGCTGTGGATGACCCTAGTTTTTAAAATAAGGTGGCTTTCTTTGGTTAACCAAACACTTTCACTTGCTAAACTTATTTTTAAAGCTGCTTATTTTTCAATCACCACAATCCCAAATGCAGCCTTAGTCAATTAGTCATATTATTGGTTGTCTATTTTTATCTTTTCTTTTTTCTTTTTTCTTTTTTAGCCTTTTAAATATTACACCTCCCTTGAAAAATTCATGGATCCACCACTGGGTGTATCTAACATTCCGGACAAGGGTTTAGGTATGAAATATATATTTTTATGTTATTTAAAATATGTTTAAACGTAGCCTAATTATAGGCTTTAGGTTTTAAAAATTCAAACCTAATACATTGAAAAGCCTTTCCTCATCCCCTCAATGTTTCTTGTATATTAAGAAAGAGAAAAGGGAATCAGTTTAAAAATACAAACCCAATACACTGATGACATGTTTACTAATCTGTAATTAGATTAGGAGGAATTGAATTAAGGAGGAGTTGGATTGATGAGAATTAGATTTCGGATTCCCATTGAAGTTGTTTATTAAACCATATAGATTGAGGGGAGTTAGATACCGGATTCCTATTGAAGTTGTTTACTAAACCATATGGAATTAAGATAGGAGTGGTTCTAATTACTAAAATGTCCTCGTTGTTAGATTAAAGTAGATGGCAAATTTGGAATTTTGAAAATTGTGTGAGGATATAATGGGTAAAAAAATGAATTCCTAGTAGGTTAGTTCTCTATAAATTAGAATACCAAATCCCACCCAAGAATTGAATTCCTCCAAAATCAGGAATTCAATTCCTAATTTTTTGTGGGCCCCACTTACTTTTCAATTGCTTGATGTGAAGTAAACGTAGGAATCCTCCATAGGTGGAATTCGATTCCTGATGAGAATTCCAATTCTTGATTAGTAAGGTCACTTCTACCCCAAAGGGCAAGGGCAAGGCAAAGGCAAGGCGTTGTCACTATTCACATGAATAGTGGCAGCCCTTGCCTTTTTTGTTTTTAACCCTAAGGGCAAGGGCAAGGGCAATTACTATTTATTTTAATTTATCTTCTATTTTTTATACTTAAACCATTAATTTTGATATGCTTTTCGGATAAGATTTTTGGTTGCCACGTGTCACTATTTATTATAAAATTCCCACCTAAAATTTTAGATAACATTTTCGAACAAAATTTTCAAATTAAATTTTCGGATAAGATTTTCAGTTGCCACGTGTCCATATTTTGTTATAACATTCAGATCTCAAATTTCAGATAAGAATTTCAGATAAGATTTTCGGTTTCCACGTGTCGATATTTATTATAAAATTTTAATCTCATATTTCAAATAAGATTTTCACCCTCTAAAATTGGGTCACGTGTCATCTCTGTCTTCTAAATCCCTTCATAAAATTACACCCTCAACTCAAACCTCTGACACCATATCTTCTCTATCCTTTCATTTCTCAAATTTTACAAAACATATTCTACTCTCAATGTCCAAACTGAGGAGGGTGTTGGAGAGGCAACAAAGAGAAGATGAAGAAATCAGGTGCAGACGTGCTGAAGAAAATCTTGAGTTGGATGAAGAGGAGGAAGAATTTGTTTTAGTGGTGGGTATGCTTAATCAATCAAGGCAACACCACCGTCATCGTTCCCCGAACGTGGACAGACATAGGCTCTCTCGGGGTAAGAAAATCAACTATTCTAGAGTGCTTGGTCAGATTCTGTGATGCAATATAAAATCTCTACACAAGGGAGTACCTCTGCAAAGCTACGCCTAGGAACCTTCGAAGGCTTCTACGAAAAGTCGAGGCTTGAGGTTTTCCAGGCATGATTGGAAGCATCGATTGCATGCATTGGCAGTGGAAGAATTGCCCAACTACTTGGCAAGGAGATTGTGAGAATAGGAAGGGCCAAACAAGTATAATTCTGGAGGCCGTTGCATCATTCGATACTTGAGTTTGGCATGCCTGTTTCGGAGTGGCCGGATCTCAAAACGACCTCAATGTGCTTGGTCAATCCCCGATATTCAACGATGTTTTGAGAGGTCATTCCCCCCAAATTACGTATCAAATCAACAATACCGTAAACTCGGGTGCGTACTACCTAGCCAACGAAATTTATTTGAGGTGGATGACATAGGTCAAAACAATTCCAAATCCCCAATTGGAGAAGGAAGAAAGCTTTGTTGCCTTTCAAGAAGGTTATAGGAAAGATGTGGAAAGGTGTTTTGGTATTCTGCAAGCTCGTTGGGGAGTTATTAGGGGTGCTACTTGTGTGTTTAATGAAGAGGTGCTTCGGAGCATTATGATGACTTGCATCATCCTCCATAACATGATTGTGGATGATGAGTATGATTATGATGCCCCAGAGATGTTCGAACCCGATCCCATGAACACAACATTGACAAGAATTTATGAATGGCCAGTGGGAGCAAATGGACAACCACTGGAGCATGAACCGTTGATTAAGGACGGTCGATATAGCCCTACGATTGACCGTTATCAGGAAATGCATTCTTCATATGTTCATGAGAGACATCAAGTTGACTTGATCGAGCACTTATGGGAGATGAAAGGTAATCACGATGGATGAAGTCAAGTTTAATGCTTTGTTTGGAATTATGCTTTATTTTGTGTGTGGTTTGTAATGAATTAAGGTTTGTTTTGATGTATGAAATATTTTTAACAAATGGCTATATTATTTAATGCTTTCTTTATTCAATAAAAGAGAAATAATACAAAAAAAATTAATACATATGGAAACTCTTTCAATACAACCTAATGGTTTTAATCATTTAACCAATCCGTGTTGCTAGGTCCATCGTCATGGAAAAGCTTTCTTCTCATAACATCCCTTCGTTTTATCTTCCAATTGGGCTTTGTTTCAGGAGACATATGGCTCATATTCATGGCCATGATTTTCATCTCTCTGTCCTCCATGTCTTGTTCTTGTGCCTACTTCCTTTCAATTGCATATGCTTTATATCGTGCCTTGTCAGCTTCTTCTCTTTTCAAGTCTCTATCAATTAGCAGTGCGTCGTTCTTAGCAATTTGCTTCAAAAATTTTGCACATTTAGTGTTCGAAGTGCTCCTTCTCTTAGTCTTTGTTGCCTTTTTCCCAACAGGCCTCGGCTCAAGTTGGATTTGTGAGTCTTGATTCATTGGGGAGTCCAATGGTGAATCGTGGAGCGGCATCTCATTTAACACAGCCGTCGAACCAGTGGAAATAATTTTGAATCTCGAACAATTCTTTACAATGTCCCAACATTGGTGATTGTTGAAACTTTTTTTGCTTTGGCCAATGGCATCGAACCACATTTGTGCTTGAATAATCTATTAAAAAACATAATTGGAAATGCAAGAAAAAAAAATTGGAAATGCAAGAAAATATTTTTAAAAAAATGGAAATGCAAGAAATATTTTATCTCATCAACAAGATTTTGACCGCTTCGAATGTTGTCCCTTGCTTTTGCCAACACATCTCTCCATTTCCCTAACTCTTTATTCAAAATCTTCCACCTATTAGCCAATCCCATTTCCATACGAGCCAAACCCGATCTTTCACAAAATTCTCCATGAAATTTTCTCCACATATGAGAGGACTTCATCTCATTGCCTATGGTTGGGCAATGACCAACTTTGACCCAATATTCACACAACAAAATATCTTCCACGGTTGTCCACGCGCCTCCACCTTCGATGGAAGAGGCCATTTGTATTTTTACATAAATGGAATTTTTAGTAGTAGAAAATTTTGTGTGGAAAGTGAAAAATATTGGAAGGAGATGAATTTGTATGAAGATTTGGTGTGGAAAGTGAAAACTATTAGTAGGTTTTTATAGAAAAAATTTCAGACTTTTTTGGTATTTTTAAAAAATCCCTAAGTAGAAAAATATTTTATGTGGAAAGTGAAAAATATTTGAAAGAGACGAATTTGTATGAAGATTTGTTGTGGAAAGTAAATTATATTGGTAAGTATTTATAGAATTTTTTTTAAAGAAATATCGAATTTTTTTGCCATTGTTTAGGCAAAAAAATCGCACCCGTTGGATTTCTCAGAAATCGTTAATCGAAGTGCCACGTGGCTTTTTTACGTTGGTTTCTGTCAGCGCTGACGTCTGCCGTGACATCACACTAATGTCAACAGCCTTCGGGCCACAACCTAGGCAATTCTTTCTCGTAGACTTGCCCAGATTGGTGGGTCCCACCCCTTGCCTGGGCTGAACCTTGCGCACTGGAGGGGTTTTTTTTGGGCCAAGAGCCCCTTTTTGCCTGCCTTCCCCCCTTGCAGTGGAAGTGCTCTAAACACCATGAAAAGATTAAAGTGAACAACCACGACGACTTTAAAATTCCTTTCCCCAATGACGATGGGGGTCCTTTAAATATTTCTACTCTCCACGACGACTTTGCCTCCTTTAAATTCACCTGCTAGGAAATGGCCAGTGTATTTGTTAGTTTTTTTGGGTGTGATTATGATTGATTTTGGTTTGCCTAATTTTGATTTTGGCTTAATTTCTTTTTTGGATGTTAACTTGTAATTCTTGAAATGTATATAAATCACACATATATTTCCATACGAATGCAGTGCAGCTAAAATACCTTAAACCAAAACAGAAAGTTACAAAATCTCTACAAAGAATTCTTGTTCATTCTAAGAAATATCTCATACAATAACCGCGTGATAACTAACCTAAACAAAAATTATAACGTCAAAATAATATACATGAACATTGCCACATCAATTTTGATAATAAATTGTCACACAACAAAGCAGGGAAGAAAAAACTAGAGCAAAATTATCTACCTAATTGATTCTCATACTTAATAAAATAATCAAAAAGCATGAGAGGGCACAATAAAATAAGACAGTGGTGGGAAGCATAGCAAATTGAATGGTGAAGCCCCTGCGAGCCCACAATGCACATGGATTTTATTGAGCTATTCGAGACTTACGACAAGTTAGACAAGACTACTGTTGCATTCACTAGATGGTACTTTAAATATAATTGCAGAAAATATGTAATGACAATATTCGAACACACTATTTCGTGCCTTTTTGGAACTTAGTTAGGTGGGTCTCCACTTTGATGGGGCGTCTAGATTGTTGAGAGTATGTCACACATTAAAAAGTTAATGTATTTAATGAGTTTATAAGGAGTTAGGCTACTCCTAGGCATGTATGAGTAAAACCTCCCCCCACCCCGCCCCCTAACTAGTGGAAAAAAAATACATCATTAGTTAGTTGACTTCGACACCGTGACACCCCTGGACAGGCATAAAAACTTGTATGAAATAGGGATAGCACTGTTTTGCTATCCTAGTAAACCACAGATTGCTTGTGAAAAAGTTACCTGTGGAAAAGTGATAACGTGATTGGCTAGAGATAGCAGTTCTATCCCCATTTCATGTAAGTATTTCTCCTGGACATGGCAGTGCGGCCCCCTTGAGCCCACTATTTAGGAGAATTTTTTTTCATTTTTATCTGAATTTACCTAAAGGATGACTAAAAATTAATAGAAGGGGGTGAATAGGACAATTTAAAATTATAATTAGTAAACAAAAAATAAACTTTGGTAGTAGGATTGATAAACGTGTTGAACATAAAATAAAGGAACACGCAGAGAATTATTTTACGTGGTAAAACCCCACTTCTGGGGAAAATCCACGAGACTTCTCACTCTAACACAAATCCACTATAGAATGATGATTACAAGAAGTACTCACACACTTATCCTAGACACATTCTAGATAATGTTTATTGACTTCTTCGTAACTCAACTTTTGTCACGGGATGATCTTCGACACCCCTTATGTTGAACGCAATACTGGTCATGATTGCTGCAAGCTGGCCGGAGGAAAACAGCCACCACGGTCTTGGTGCCCTCAACCGTACGAGCCACCAAACAATGCAAATGAATGTAATATGAATGATTAAAGTGTTTGATAAATCACCAAGTAAATATGGAACACTTGATGATTTATCTCATATATATGCACAACAGCTTTTCATGGAATTCTTTATGCTCAAAATAAATATATCAAAGCTGTGAATAAACAAAGCAGCATGTCATGTTTTTATACATACCTATTCTCCTTGTTGCAAGAGGAGTGCCTAAAGCCAAATGATCATTGGCTAATCAAATTTGATTCTCTATTCAATTCGTCAGCTTATGCTATCTTTAGGATAACTTCCAATCAAAACAATTGTTATTCAAAGAAACAATATTAATCAAAAGAAACCAATTAGGTATTAATAAAAAGTGCTCTCCAAGTCAAAGATGATGAAAACATAATATTATAACTTAAATCAAAATAGGGTCCAACTAGGAAAGAATCTCAAGAGATAAAATCTAATCATATTAAAAATAGGACCAACATAAAAGCATTTGAGTGAAAATAACTACAACTAGGAATCCTATAATGAGTGCCTGATTATGTCATGATTTACCTGAAATCAGTTTCCTTATATCAATCAAGTGTCACTTCAAAAATCCGAGATTGAATGTGTTGCGCCAAAACTTCTAGTAAAAGATATTCGCACCCTAATTCTCAACCTATGCTAGAGTCTAGGAAATGCCAATACAATTTTCATAATAACATTATCTTTGCATATGTATAAAGCGGGTCTCAAACCGAAGCTGAACAATTGAACAAGAGCCCCCAAGAGAATTTTGGAGAAGAGTCCCCTGAACAAAGAAATAAACAAGAGCTTCTGCAAAACGAAAATAGTGAGACATGGAAGATTCAGAGGAATGAAATCATCTCATCTGAAGCCACATAAGTTGAGGTTTTCGACTTCAACAACAAATATCGTGCAAGTTATATTGATCGTCTTGAATCAAGGAGGGGTCGAAACTACAGCATTGAGGGCAATAAAATCCATTCAAACAAAGCCTAGCGTATCGGGATTGGCAAATTTGGCAACAACTACTCCATGTCCAACGTTGTTAGGAAATTACGCAGAATTCCCTATAAACCAAATTAGTGAGAATGCGAAATAACAGAGGAAATAACACACACAAATTTGATAACGGAGTTCAGCCAATTGTGCCTACATCTCCGACCCAACTGCAGATCATTTTACTAAAGAGAGAAAATATACAAAGTGTTTACAACACTGACAACTCACAACCCACCCCGAATTATACTAAGAATTTTTCCTCACAAAAATTCTTTCACAAGCTTTTTCTCTTAAGCTTTTCTCTCAAACTCTCTCTAAATCTCTAATTCTCTAATTTTGGGGATGCTCTACAAATGAGAGCTAAGGGATTTATATAGGCTTCAAAAAAAACATGGGTTGGTGGAATTTAGGCAAGAAATTAGACAATGGTTATGCACCTCCATTGATAATTGCCTAAGTTAGGCACCCCTTATTT